>BJKM01000042.1:636250-1272500 GCA_015082035.1 Chaenogobius annularis
GGTATTAAGGAGTTATTAATATACAGCAGTAGAATTGGCTATGGTTCGGGCTAGGATCAGACAACTAGGGTTCGGCTGCTGGAGCTGGTGTGAAAATTAAGACAGGAATAACAATAACAATAACACCATATATACCCAGACTGCAGTATTGATAACCAGTTTGAATGAGGAAAGTGCACTTAAAGCTGGTTTTTGAGTTTGATGAGGAGAAAGAAAATAAATAAGTCAAATTGCGGCGATGCGAGCAATTACCAGAAGAAGGGCTAAATATTAGCTATGAAGATCTTTAACTGGTAACAGGTTTCAATGTGTACACAAATAATTCTATAATACTATAATACATAAGCAAATGCATAATGTGCAGGAGCCAGGACCCTTCTGTCCCCCACCTCCTGCACCGAGTCCAGAGCACAGCCCAGGATGGAGCTAGACTTCTTGATAATTTTGTCCAGCTTCTTCCTCTCCCTCTCTGTGAGGCTCTCTGCTCCAGCAGACCACACCGTACAGGAGGGCTGATGCCAATGCCCCTTCCCTGGATGTTCAGCTTATAGAGCATAACATTAAGTAAAAGAGCTAATATGTTTTGATTGTTTGACACAAACCTGTTCACAGCTGTCTCATCAGCCTCCCCACGCACGTCTGACTACGGAAAGGCACAGGTTGAATACTGGTCTGCATGCCATCATTGGTCGAGCACAGCCACGTGACTAGGTTGCTTAGTGACAAAAGAGAAGGTGTGTTTGCGAAAACGGAGGGCATGGAACAAACAAATATATATTCTATAAGTATGACGAATTTTGATAATAGATGCTTTTTAACCAGGGTTACAAATATATATTCTAAAAGTATGACGAATTTTGATAATAGATGCTTTTTAACCAGGGTTACACCCTGGGTTACACCAGGGTTACACCAGGGGTTAAAAAGCTAAATCTATGCACGTCCCGTTGCATACTAAACCTTGTGGATAGGAGGAATCAGATAAACTATGCAGTAACATCTGAACGACAAAGATTCAATTACCTAGTGAACTGGAATGTAGCCCATTAGGTGGTAATCTTTGGCGAACAGAACGCCTAGGAACTGTTCCACGTTCAAGGTCTATTGAATTTGGATCAAAGTTTGATATCTCCGAGACGTTGGGCTCAAGATCAACAGAGTCTTCCTCCTCTCCATTGAGTGAAACATCAGCGAACTCTGGGCTGGATGGATCAGGCAAGTTATCAGTTAAGTGAGCTTCTTCAGGTAGTTCAACTGATGGTTCTTCAGGTTCCAGCAAGTCAGTTCTCACAGGTAGAGTATTGTCCTCTTCAGGTAAGTATTCAGTTATAAACTCCGGCGGAGTGTTGACAACAGTGGTTGGTTCAATTGCAGTTAAGGACTCTGGAGAAAGGCAGGGTTTGGAAACACATGGAGTCAAAGCCTTTTTAACTTAACTAGTGACAGTCTCTCTCTGGAACTTTATTGCACATGGAACCAAACTAACAGGTGTTAATTCATGCAGGGACTCAGCCTCTGAGTCTTCAGAGTCAAGGGGCATCTCTGAAACATGGCATCAACAATGTCGGGAGTTAGAATGGCATCACCAAGATCTGGAGTGTGTTGCTCTGAGAAGTTCTTGATCAAATATGGCATGGGAAGACTCTTCATGTGGACGACGGGAGAGTCCATCAGCATCATGTTGTGTCTTCAAGCGCTGTACGGTAATTTGAATGAAAATGTGGAAAGTACAGCCAACCACCGATGGCTGGTTGCATCCAGCTTGACCGAGGTCAGAATGTAGGTATGGGGATTACTATCCGTAACCACTGTAAAATTAGCACCATACAAATAGTCTTGGAATTTTCAGTAACACTCCATTTAAGGAAGGATTCTCCTTAGATCGAGGTTTAAGAGTCAATCTTCCAGTTGTTTATAACGGTTTGTTGAAACCCTGGAGACGCCCGGGACATTCTGATGCTAATCAAGGACTCGGTGAGGAGGGAGCGAAAGTCAGTGTACAATAGGATGTAGATGGCCCATCTCAGGGCTGTTAGTAAAAACAATGGAATAAGTCTCAAGTGAAACGTAAACTCTCTCCCCTTTATCAGGAGGTCCCGCCCTGTGGGCAGGGCTTACACAGCGGAGGATATAAAACCTGAGTTGCCAGACTCGATTTACTGATTGAGAATGACTCTTGGATGAGAGTCGAAACGTTTTGTGTTTCTAAAACAGAGCCCAGATGACTACAACTGAATCTTTTTCTACAATGGAACACTCCTGGACAAATGACGGATTACACCGACATGCCATTTAAGTGCTAAAAATTCAATCTTGTGTGCTGGATATCTTTCACTAGCTGATAGACCTCTGCTTGCATAGGCAATAGCCCTGAGTTCCCCATCTTGCTCTTGATAGAGTGCTGCACGTACCCAGTCCTGTAGTGCTTGCATCTGTGTGAAGGATGTAAGATTGTTCCGGATCTGCAAACCCTAGAACTGGTGCACTGGTGAGTTTCTCAACCAGGGTCATGAAAGCATGCTGGCATTCGGGGCCGCACCTGGAACTTTGGGTCAAGCTGTTGAGATTTGGAGTCTTGAGTCTTTGAGTTCTTTCAAGTGGATGAATATCCACGGGTCAAGTCATTGAGAGGTTTGGCAATTGCAGAGTATCCCTTGATAAAACGACGGTAATAGCTGGCGAATCCCAGAAAAGCGCATAAAGATTTGAGCCACTAACCCATCAGTCTCTGAAAAGAAGAGGGAGCATTGGTTACTCCCTGATGTATTCTGTAGAATTCCCAGAATCCAAGCAGTGTAGCAAAAGCTGTTTTCGGTTTGTCTGCTTCATTCATTTCAATTTGGTAATAGCCCGACTTGAGGTCAAGGACTGAAAACCATTTGGATACGGTAAGTGCTGAAAATTATTCTTCCATGTTAGGTAATGCATAGGCATCTTTGACAGTTTGTAAATTGAGCTTGCTGTAGTCAATGCAAAGTCTAATGTCCCCATTTTTCTTTTTGACAACAATTGGCGACGAAAAAGGTGACTCAGATTCTTGTATAACACTGGTGTCAAGACGATCTCTCAGGTGTTTGCAGATGTTGAACGACAGCATACTTCAGGCTGGCCCTGAAGATTTTAGCAGAGCATTCAAGAACAACTGTGTGACTAGTCGGAAGAAGCTGATTGCTGACAGGAGATTTGCTGTGGAGGGTTACAACTTCGAGGCAATCGCTGCAGCTTTGTTGGTAGGTCACTCTGAGAGTTTGTAACAGAGCATGATAACCAAAGAACTGTTGTTGGAAAGAAGAGTTATCGCTTTCCCGGAAATTGCAATAGAGTGTCTCGAGAGTGTTCCTGCCAATGAGGTTTGACGTTGGAAATCCTGGGTTTACATCAGGAACGATAAGTGCCAATGTTGGAACAGTGATGATGCTGCCAACAAAGTCTTCCGGAAATGTTATGGTAGTCTGGATGTAGCCAAGATATGGAACATTTTGCCTCACTGCACCTTCAATTTGAAGTAAATCCTGAATTGATTGCACTGGTTGATAGGACAGGTGTTTGTTATAAAATGACACGAGTATTGTGGTTACCTGTGAACCTGTATCCAGAAGACAGGAACTTTGGTGACCATTGATGGTTATCTCCGCTGTACATCTGGATCCAACCAGTCCTTTTGGTACCCTGTTCCCTGATCTTAAACTCGGTTGGAGCTCAGCACAGTGGACAGGAGTTTTAATCTTTGCGGGACAAGGTTGGTCCTGCTCAGTTCCTGGGTGTCCCACATCAGAAACTGAAGCTAGTTTAAAATCCAGAAGTGGGTTTTTTCCAGTTTTGTCGCTCATCTTAGAATGGCTTGCGCTTTGCACTAACCAATGCTGGGTTTGGGTTAGCATCACTGTTTTTTAATTACATTGTGGTTTTATGTAATAAAACCACAATGTAATAACCACAATGTAATAAAAAACAGGTTTTGGATAGGAAGAAACTGCCTCAAAATTGTCCCAGCGTTCCTCTTCTCAGATCTTTGAGCAGAGTCCGGATTCCCTGGTGAACTTCTTGTCTGACTAGCTATTAGCACAGCCAGCTGCTGCTGAATAGCCATCATCTGTTGTGAGAGTTGTTTAGTTATATTTGTTATATTTGTCTCATTCTCACATTCTTCGCTGCTTCCCTGTCCTCCTCTGTCCACAGGAGTAGTATGAAATCAGCAAATTAAGGCGAATTTGATTTTCTTTGTTTAAGTTGTAATTCTGAAATTAATCCATTGTCCCAACATCCTCTGAAAAATGTAGCTAATGTTACCGGCGCCAGTCCTAGGGGGAAGCTGGGCGGTAGCAAGAGGTACACAGCTAAGGTTAGACTGTGTAGGCTAAAGTTAAAGTGCGGCTGTGGAAAGACAGAGGAGACGTGTTAGTCTTAACACAGCTTGTTTTAATTCTGATAATTATACAATTATCCCATACAATTCAATATAAATAAAATTACAAATAGACAACAAATACACTATACTGTGCAAATAAAAATACACACAACTAAATCTCTCTTACACGCCACTCACACGTGTACACACACACACAAACAGGTCGGCAACATCAAACAAGCGCCTCCAAATGGCGGAATTAACTTTGTAAAACAGTCTGCATGGCGGCTCTTCCAAACCCCACCCAGAGCAACAGTCACAATCAAAACGGTACAATTTTGCATGCAACCAGCATGTTACCAAGCACCTGAACAAATTCCTTTAATGCTCTAAATACTGCACATGGCAGACTCGTGGCAAAAACTTGACCACATGACGGTGCAAACAAAAATACATTTCACCAAACTAACAGTTACCGTTTGTTCACTCTCTATATTTACATGAGGATTAACTTTGAACCAAGTTTCAGTCAATAAAATAACTTTTATAATCATACCTGTGGAAAGACGGAGGAGACGCGTTAACCTTGACACAGCTTGTTTTAATTCTGAGCTGCGCTTGCGCATAGTCTTTCTCTAGTCCCCACAGGAGCGCTTAGAGCACCCTCTACTGGCTGGATGTACCAAACATAAAAGACACATTAGCAAAAATA
The DNA here is from genome assembly GCA_015082035.1 of Chaenogobius annularis. Taxonomy (NCBI): domain Eukaryota; kingdom Metazoa; phylum Chordata; class Actinopteri; order Gobiiformes; family Gobiidae; genus Chaenogobius; species Chaenogobius annularis. The sequence goes on from BJKM01000042.1 coordinate 641,311, forward strand.
AAAAAAATAAAAGGGGGAGTCTGTTTCTGCATAAAACTTAAAATATAGCCTTTTTCAACCCATTACATAGGCTACCTGTGCTTTAAATACTTTAAGTATTATAGTACAGAAACAGAGAAAACTAATAAACCAACTTAATTTCTGTTTCATCATTTATTCATTACAAAAGAGAGAAGGGAAAGGTCGGTCGCACACACACACACACACACACACACACATTGTTATCGAAATTTCCTGATGAAATACAACAATGTATTCCTATGATTTTAAAAGTCACTGTATTCTGAAACCCACCAGATAAAATAGGAACTCAACATTAGAATTCTGAACGTGTCGCTCAAGTCATCAAAATCAATCATCAAGTCATCATCAATGTATTCTATCTAAAACCTCTTCGTATTTTGCCCTCCAGTTGGCAAAATACACTTGGAGCGTATTTTGGGTTGACGAGTGTGTGCTGTGACCTGAGGCTCGCGGCTTTGGCATGTCGCACAAGTGAAACGAGCCTGGTGCCTGCCAGCACTAAGCAATTTGCTGGCACTTTTCGCTTCAAAATGCTCTTGCAGTGTGTTTTGGTTGTGAAGTGATCCACACTGTGACGCACATGAGGCTCAGTATCAAAACAAACTCCTGTGTGAGAGCAACAATAGGAAAAATACATGCAGAAAGACGTGAAAGTAACAGGAGCTGGTCAAAGTCTGGTTTAATTATTATTACTGATGATCACGCAAAAATATATCACAGTTTCCAGTGATTAATTATGGAAATAAAATGTTTCAAAGCTAAATGGAACATGAAACATAATTCAGCCTGGCTCGTACTCACCTGTCCTCCTGATGTAAAACACATGCCCACGTTCTGACACCTCGGCTGCCGCTCTCACTGAGTCCGCACATGTGGGGTAGGTAGTGCACATGTGGGGAAGGTTGTGAGGTAAATCCGCAAAAGCCAAAGAATGAGAACAGCGCTAAGGTTCCGCTCCAAGTTGCGGTCAAGCCCCCAGGGCTCAAGATGGCAGCCCATTCAAGTCAAAGCCTTCAGCTTTTAGGACGCTGTGGCCTGGAAGTTACGTAGGCTTGCATACTCATCATATGATGAGAGTTACTAGAGCTGCGCAGAGGCCAGTGCGAGATAAAGGGAAATATTAAATAACAGGTTTTAAGAAAACTGAATGCTTTTGAACCGGAAAAAAGTGAAGGACCTGATAAAAGGCGTTATTTTAGTAGAACCATGGTGCGCATGGAGCGAGATCTACACTTTACACAAACAATCTGCTAAATGCCTATCATTCTGCAACATGCCAAATGTATTCATATGACAAGTTTATCTATCTACATGTAAAACATGCTAAAATCTACTTGGATGCGTAACACAGGTAACAACACTGATGTGCACTAAACGTAAACATCATCATTATTTTATACTTGGCTGACATTACATTCCATTTTCTTGCTTTCCTTCCATAGCATTTCTTACGCTCTTTAGTTTTTCATTCATAAACATTTCAAGACAACATGTCGGTGTAATCCCTCATTCGTCCAGGAGTGTTCCATTGTAGAAAAAGATTCAGTTGTAGTCATCTGGACTGGTTTTAGAAAAAACAAAAACGTTTCAACTCTCATCCAAGAGTCATTCTCAATCAGAGAAACAAGTCTGAGAATTCTTGTTTATATCCTACTCTGTGAGAGCCCTGCCCACAGGGCGGGACCTCCTGCTAATGGCCCATTGAAACTGGGATGGGCCTATTGTTCTATTGTTCCCTGCCTCACCTTGAGTGCCTATTTAGCATCCGAATGCCCAGGGCGTCTCCAGGGTTTCAACAAACCATTATAAACAACTGGAAGGTGGAATCTTAAACCTCCATTACGATTTAATGAAGGATTCTCTTTTTTAACAAAGATGGCCTCCTTAACTCCTCTTTCAAACCATCTTTTCTCCTGCTCAGAATCTCCACCTCACTGTCTTCAATAGAGAGGTTTGTGGCTTTGAGATGAAGATGCACAGCGCTCTGGGGTCCTGAACTCGCGTGTCTTCTGTGCTGATAAAGCCTCTTGTGAAGTGGCTGTTTAGTCTCCCCCTATGTACCGCTCTTTACAACTTTCTTCACTGCATTGGATAGAATACACTACATTGCTCTGTTTTTGTGCCGGCATCTTGTCCTTAGGGTGAACCAGTTTTTGTCTTAACGTGTTGCCTGGTTTGAAATAAACAGGGACTTCGTGTTGTCTAAAAATTCGTTGCAGTTTTTCTGACAGTCCTGAGACATAAGGGATAGAGACACCCCTTCTTCTTGGTTCTGTTTCCCTTTTGTCCCTTTTGTCCTGCTTTTTGGTTCTCTTCACTTTGTTCAGAGCCCAAGTCGGGTATCCACAGGCTGAGAGAGCATTCCGGACGTGTGTTTCCTCTTTCCTCTTGCCCTCTGAGCTGGTGGGCACCTCTTGTGCTCTGTGTTGTAGTGTTCTGATCACTCCCAGCTTATGCTGTAGTGGGTGGTTAGAGCCAAAGAGCAGGTACTGGTCAGTGTGTGTGGGTTTCCTCTATACTTCTATCTGGAGCTTCCCGTCTTCTCCTCTGATAGTGGAACAATCTAGAAAGGCCAAGCGGTTCTCCTTTGCATCTTCTCTTGTAAACCTGATATGCGGGTCCACTGCATTGATGTGCTCTGAGAAGGCTTCCAGCTCTTGTTTCTTAATTGTTACAAAAGTGTCATCCACGTAACAGTACCAAAGACTTGGAGCAATGCCTGAAAAGGATGTCAGTGCCTTCTTCTCAAAATGCTCCATGTACAAGTTGGCCACTATGGGAGAGACGGGCGAGCCCATGGCACAGCCGTGGATCTGTCGTAGTTGCCCTGTCAGCCGAACACTAGCAGTTTTTTGTTACATTGCGCTCTAGGGAAAAAAAGCATTCTGGGTCGCACTATTTTTTTTATCTTAGCTTAGATTTGAACATTGCCAGAGTAGCGGCCTGTCTCACATCCTCCGGAAGACTGTTCCAGATTTTAGCTCCATAAAACTGAAACGCAGATTCCCCATGTTTAGTCCTGACTCTGGCACCAGCAGGAGGCCGGTCCCTGTGGTCCTCAGAGTCCGAGATGGTTCATATGGCACTAACATGTCCGAGATGTACTTTGGTGCTCGGCCATGGAGAGACTTGTATACAAGCAGAGCTGCTTTGAAGTCTATTCTCTGAGCCACAGGGAGCAAGTGCAGAGACCTGAGCACAGGACTAATGTGATCGTACTTCCTGGTTCTAGTCAGGACCCGAGCAGCAGTGTTCTGGATGTACTGCAGCTGTTTTACAGCTCGTTTGGAGAGGCCAGTGAGCAGGCCGTTACAGTAGTCTAATCTACTAGAGACAAACGCATGGATAAGTCTCTCCAGGTTTAGACACTATACTTTTGATTTTGGCAATGTTTTTTAGATGGTAAAAAGCTGCTGATGTTATTGATTTGACGTGGCTGTTAAAATTCAAGTCTGAGTCCATTATTACCCCCAGATTTCTAACTTGATTTGTAGGTTTTAGAGCGAGACTCTAGAGGTGACTGTTAACACTTTCTCTTTGTTTCTGTGAGCCAAAGACGATGATTTCAGTCTTGTCTGAGTTCAGCTGGAGAAAGTTGTTTTGCATCCACACACTGATCTGTTGGATGCAGTGACAGAGTGAATCCACTGGTCCATATTCACCTGCCGTCAGTGAAACATAGATCTGAGTGTCGTCTGCATAATTGTGATAGGACACATTCTCGCTGCGTATCAACTGACCTAAAGGCAGCATGTAGAGGTTGAACAGAAGGGGTCCCAGGATTGACCCTTGGGGCACCCCACAGGTCAGGGGCATCTGGTCTGAGACACAATTACCAATTTTGACAAAGTACTTCCTGTCTTCCAGATAGGACTTTAACCAGTTTAGTGCAGTGCCTGTGATGCCCACCCAGTCCTCTAGTCTCTGTAAGAGGATCCCATGATCGACAGTGTCAAAAGCAGCACTCAGATCTAACAGAATTAAGACTGAGGCTTTGCCTGTGTCAGTGTTCAGGTGGATGTCATTTGTCACCTTTGACTACACTTCTTTGTTTTATAACAGCCCTGTGATAGGCTATCTACATCCTATTGTCACCTTACTTTATATCAATATGTAGAAAATATATATATTCACGGTAAAATAATAAAATATTGCTTACATAAACAAATTTTGGTTGTTGGAGCAACTTTTGAGCAGCAGCCATGATCTAACTGAAGAAAGAGGTTTGTGCTGTTGAAAAAACGGCAACTCCAATTATGTTGCACCTTTACAATTTGATAAGATGATGGAGGGGTTTGAAATTGTGTTCATCTACAATATGTTGTCTGAGGAAACAAAGAAAACAAGCAGTTTGCCACAAGGATTGCCTTGTTGCTCTCACCTAATTTCTGGTGAAGCCATGTCCACATCACAGACAGTGGCTGATCTTTGTCTGCTACATTCATTCATAAACTGAGTGTGTTATAAAACAACTAAATGTGACGCAGGGATCGATAAAAATCCTTATTTTCACAGATGGAGAGAGAGACAGGAAAAGACAAACTGTGCTCAAAATGCAATTGACAATGAATTAAAATCCTGCTTGTTTTTTAAAGCTATGAAAGGACTGGCCCCACAGTACATCTTGAACCTCATACAAATTTACACTCCAATTTGATTTTATCTAGGCTGTCAATTTTGGTCTATTTCATTGTCTTATTTTGATAATTTATTTATTATTTGAATCTGTTTTTATTCTTTCTGTTTTACTTTTTTAAAACTTATTTTATAGTTTATTTACTGTATTGACTTATTTCACTGTGCAGCACTTTTGAAACAGCGTTTGTCTGTAAAATGTGGTATAATAATAATAAAGTAGATTGGAAGTTAAGCCTAATTCCTCCATTCACATTTGTATATTTCCTGCACTGTAGTATGCATATAATGTATATGTGCAATGCATGCTAACCTTCTGTAGAAAATGTTTATCCACTCAGTGGTGCTAAACTACTTTAGGGCTGCAACTAACAATCATATTGCTAATTGATTAGTCTAACGATTATTATTTTGATTCATTGATAAATTGTTTATAATACAAAAGTCACATGATGAAAAGATTTTTACAAAATTTTACGCAGATGAAGCTGAAATGAAACCGTTCAAAGATCCTGGCACATTTATGGACAACATTTTCATTTTCCTTGAATTACAGTTCAATTTCAGTCATTTTCTCCTCAGCTCATGGCATGTTTTGGGACATTGTAAAGTCAACGATTATTTCATTACTAAATTAGTTGATGATTTTTTCAATAATTGATAAGCTGTGATTAATCAAAACTACTTACAGCCACAGGTAATGTTGAGACCGAAAGAAGTGACAACCTCAACCTGCGCCATCGGACCACCACAATTCACTACTGGCTACACCACATGCAGTGAGCCCCTGGCGTCTGACTTGATAACAAATAATGCGCTCTCACAATTTTGACATTATTATCCATGCACCATAGCCCCAGCTGCCCTGGTGCAGAGTGACAGTAACTTACAGAAGAGTAGCTGTGCCTACGCCTCTCACATAAACACATGGTAAAGGAGAAGTGTCTTGCCCAAAGCCTCAATGACAGTAACTTCTGAAACATTGTCAATCCATTTATTGTCCTTTTTAGGCATACCGAGATCTTCATCTGACAGCGTACTCTAGGAGGTCATTGAACACTAAACAGAACATGTTCAACTGGGCCTCATTTAGTTAAAAGTTATGATTCTAATAATTGATGAAACTGATGATAAATCACCATTATATCAGTATTATAAAGTAATTTGAACAAGCGAATCTTTTTTGACGTTTTATTTTGAAACATCTGACCGGATGCAAATGGTTATCGACTACCGCATGCGCCCCTTCCATGGTCACGTGTTTGTGACCATGTTTTTACCGATCAATGTATCTGAACTGAGCTGAGTTTCTCCAGCTTTGATCGCACTTTGAGGTAGGTGCGCTCATTAAAGAAGAGTTAGCGGTTTTTACACAGTCAAAATTAGCAGCCCTCGGGTACATTACGTAACGCACTCAAAGTTCTCTCCTTGTTCAGTCGACATCCATGGATCTATTGCAGGGTGAATACAGCCTCCTCCAAGGCAGCAGTGCCCCGCGTGGCAAACTAAACTGTTGTCATATGTCACAGCGTTGTAACTTTTATGCCCGTTTCTTGCGGTTAGGTGTGGCAATCAGAGGGTTATTTAAAATCAAATATTATGTTTCTCTTAAATATCATGTTTATGAACAAAAACAATATATTAATTTGTCTTATATACAATAATGTAGCTCTTCAGAGATAAATGTAGCCTTTTGTGGGTAGAAAACTACTAATAACTCTATGTTCATCTCACTTTTGATCAAAATGTGAAATCAAACTTTTTTTCTTTTTATTAGAAAATATGTCGGAAAAGCATGTAAAGCCTAAGTTGAGTCTGGCTCAAGCCTCTGACATACTTTTGAAGCTGTATGACCTGACGACTTCTCAGATCCACCCGCTGCCCAGTTATGATGACCAGAACTTCTACGTCTTATCCTCAAATGGACATGAACATGTTTTGAAAATTATGAACTCTGAAGACAGCAAAAAACAATCCCTTATCGAAGTCCAGACCTTTGCCATGTCCTTCCTGCACGAGAATGGGATTCCAGCTCAAACTGCCTCACGGACAGTCACCGGACAACTCATGAGCCTTGAAGAATTGGGTAAGAGACTTGTTAGGTCGCACTTTGTCACTTGGGAGTGTCTCATATAATCACACAAACCAATGGAATGTTGCAGTAAAGTCCCATTTTACATTTTACAGTTGATACTTTACTTTTATTTCTTTACACGTCAGAGTAGGTATGTATACTTTCTACTCCACTACATATTTTAAATGGACTGAAAAATATAAAGTATTAGTAATACATCTAACTTTCTGTATTGCGCTTGGGAATTGAGTTTATGTTTAAAAAAGGGTTCTGTTCCGAGTGCACATTGTAAACAACTCCAAGAGCTTTAACATTTGGGAAAAGAGTGAATTCTGAACTGCTGTACTAAGACAAGAATTTTATGAATTTCATAGCACTTTTGTAGAGGTCTAAACTACAGGCACAAGAAGATATTTCCATAAAAAGACAGACTATTTTGTTCTTTGCAAAGGAAATTCTATTATTTAAATAGTGGCAACCTTCGCGATTTCATAATTGGGCCAACTTTAATTTAGATGTTTGCAATTTTGCAATTTTGATTGTGCAGCCCTGCTCCAAACTTTGTGAAATACTTTTGTACACTTTTAAACAGGTAGGCTATCATACATGTACTTATATTCTTTTAACCTGTAGCTGTACTTTTACTTAAACATATTATAAATTGACTTTCTTGAGCTTTTAACTATGTCATAACATTGTTCCCTCATCAAAACCATACCTTGAGTGGCATTTAGCTTAATTCACACTAGTTTTATGAATCCTGGTTAGAAAAGTCCTCTCTCCGCCAAACGTTAAAATCTTCTGTGCGTTTTTTTCTTTTTTAAGGATTTTTTGGCCTGTAGGCTTTATTAGACAGTTTAGTGTGAAATGGGGCAGAGAGAGAAGGGAGGACATGCAGTAAATTGTTGGAGCCGTGATTAAAGCTCACAACACACGGAGCCTGGTATGTGTGCTGCTGCCTTAACCACTCCACCACCAGGCAGAATATTCTGTGTTATTTTTTTAAGCACATAAATCATTGCCAGAATTGCTCTGTGCATTTCTCCCATCTAATCACAACCAGTACAACTGCATGGATACCTAGATCACCAAGAGAACTTTCCGGTTGTTTATTATTGGTCTGTGTAAATACCTCTGCAGCCAGTAAATGGCACCAAAACTCAGTTTGGTGCCAGCAGAAGAGAACAGCAGAGATACAGATGTTAATTTTATAAACAATGTTTTTTATAATTGTGATTCATTATTTATTTGAAAAGGGGACCATGTACAATTAGAACATACATTTTGCCATGTACATTTGGATTGTACCAGAGTTAGCCTGAGGCTAATTTACATCTCCAGTCCTCTGGCAGAGAACAGAAAAACCCACAAACATTTTAAAATATAGAAATTACAATCAAGCACATACGCTATTTACACACGCAATAAAATCCACACTCTTTCACACAGAGCCAGTGCCATTAGAGCTTGGGACCTGAAGAGTCTAATGGTTACATCTCCGGGTGCTTTTGAGATCACTTTCACTTTCAATAATGACATGCCCTGGTTCACACCTAAACTGAGGCAGTTAAGGCAGAAGGAGGCATCGCACAGGGCTGGAGACAGAGAGTGCTACAAAGATGCGAAGTATGGATTTAGCAGGGAGATGTCGAGAGCTAGATCACAGTACGATATGTGTTTGAAGCAGCAGTTCTCTGACGGCAACCCCGCCTCAGTGTGGAGAGGGCTCCGGCTTCTCACCAACTTCAGGGCCCGAGCCCCCCTTGCTGCCGACGACCGAAAAAAGGCAGAGGAGCTTAACACCTTCTACTCCAGGTTTAATGTGACCACCCCCTCCCCCACGGTGGACAACCCAACCCCGGTTCCCCCCCACCTCCCCCATCACTCTCTAAGTTCAGGAACAGGATGTAAACAGACTATTTCGGAAATCCAACCCCCGAAAAGCTACTGGACCAGACGGTGTTTCTCCCGCCACCTTAAGACACTGCGTAGGAGTTCTGTCCCACATCTTCACAGACATTTTTAACACCTCCCTGGAGTCATGCCACGTCCCAGCCTGCTTCAAGTCGTCCATCATTGTCCCTGTCCCCAAGAAGCCCCGGATCACTGGACTTAATGACTACAGGCCACAGGCCAATGGCACTGACGTCTGTAGTCATGAAGTCATTTGAACGCCTGGTCTTTCCCACATCAAGTCCTTCACCTCCTCCCTGCTGGACCCCCTGCAGTTCGCTTACAGAGCCAACAGGTCTGTAGACGACGCCATCAACCTGGCACTCCACTTCATCTTGCAGCATCTGGACAACCCCTTGGGAACCTATGCCAGGATACTGTTTCTGGACTTCACCTCTGCGTTCAACACCATCCTCCCTGCTCTACTTCAGGACAAGCTCTCCCAGCTCAGCGTCCCTGACTCCACCTGCAGGTGGATCACTGACTTCCTGACTAATCGGAGGCAGTGTGTGCGGCTGGGGAAGAATGTCTCAGACACTCGGACTATAAGCACAGGAACCCACAGGGCTGTGTACTTTCCCCTCTGCTCTTCTCCCTTTACACAGACTGCTGCACCTCCAGCCACAACTCCGTAAAACTGATCAAGTTTTGCGGATGACACCACCCTCATTGGGCTCATCTGTCTACAGGAGGGAGGTGGACCGGCTGGTGTCCTGGTGCAGCGGTAACAACCTGGAGTTCAACGCCCAGAAGACGGTGGAGATGATCGTGGACTGCAGGAAAGTCACAGCCCCCCAGTCCCCTATCACCACCGTAGACTCCTTCCGCGTCCTCGGCACCACCATCAAGTCGGAGCCCACCATCAGCTCCCTCATCAAAAAGGCCCAGCAGAGGATGTACTTCCTGTTTTTTGTCATTTGCGTATGTGTCCTTTTAAAATGGAGCAGTCTCCATCTATTCTCTTCGATGTTTTATTCAAGCCTCTCCAGCACTGCCAAAGTTGTATTGATGATTTTAAATGAGATTTTTTCTGTCATATGCGAGTTTGATGGTTTGGTCATTGCAGATTTCAAGGGTTTGTTTTGATATTTTTTTCTTCAGAAAATCAAAAATAAGTAGACATCAAGTAAGCATAGAAAAAAATTAAATGAAGAAATGTCACTTGGGATATCCAGGACCACTCGGCAACAGACAAAAAAAATCCCTCCGTACTCTTCCTTGGATCCTCTATGGTGAGGGCTAGGACATAAACAACTCCACTGCACACATCTTGCGTCATCATCCAACTGTCTACTGGTCCTTTTTCGCAGGCACAAATGATTTAAAGCAACAGCCATCTCAGAAACTTAAAGATGACTTTATATCCCTGATCAACACTGATCAACACTGTCCAAAACACGGAAAACAGTGTGTGATTTCAGGTCTGCTCCCAGCACCCTGTTTTGGAGTCATGAAGTTTAGCCGCCTCAGTTGCCTAAATCATATTGAATCAACATTAAACCTACAAAAAAGCCTGCCCGTGGCAAATACTAATTTAGATCATGTTCATAACACTGATTTAAAATAAATCAACAATTAAATCAAGAAAATATCTTCGAGTTATTTACATGAATGTGTGACATGTCGGTGTAATACCTCATTCGTCCAGGAGTGTTCCATTGTTGAAAAAGATTCAGTTGTAGTCATCTGGACTTGGTTTTAGAAAAACAAAACGTTTCGATTCTCATCCAAGAGTCATTCTCAATCTGTGAAGCAAGTCTGAGAACTCAGGGTTATATCCTCTGTGAAAGCCACGGGCGTCTGAAACCCTGGAGACGCCCGTGCCGTTCGGATGCTAATTAAGGTACTCAGGAAAGAGGGAGCCAAGTCAGTGAACAATAGGCCCCATCCCATTTGGTTTCGATTAGGGCTGCAACGATTACTCGAGTAAATCGAATAATTCGATTACAAAGGATATTTTTCTGAAATAATTGGAAGCTGCAGTAACAACTCGCGTGTCCTGTTTGCCACGATAAACAGATTAACAAACCCTCCAGCTCAGCTGCCATTAGAACTCATTTCCACATCCAAGTGTAATGAGTTTGCATTATTCTTTAATGACAAAGTTCAGGGCATTAAAAATGCTATCAATTCTACAATGCAAAAAATAACCCTCAAACCACCTACACACTTAGAGCTGACTCACTTTTGCACCTGTAACTGACAAAAAACTGTCCAGGAGATCATCACCAGTCTGAGTTCATCTACATGCTGCCTCGATGTGTTACCCACCAGATTTTCTAAAGTCTGTGCTGAACAGTTTGTTAGCACCACTCACTCAAATAGTTAACATGTCGCTTCAATCTGGAACATTCCCAATTTCTTTGAAAACTGCGGTCATAAAAGCCTCTCCTAAAGAAGAGCAGTCTTGATGCCGCAGTACTGAGTAATTACCGGCCCATCTCTAATCTGCCATTTTGGGGCAAAGTCTTGAAAAGGTTGTTTACCAAACAGCTCACTGATCTCCTCTTAATAAGCAACTCATTTGATGTTTTCCAGTCAGGTTTTAGACCTCATCACAGCACTGAGACTGCTCTTGTCAAGGTGACAAATGACATCCACCTGAACACTGACGCGGGCAAAGCCTCAGTCTTAATTCTGTTAGATCGGATGGAGTGCTGCTTTTGACCCTGTCGATCATGGGATACTTTTACAGAGACTAGAGGACTGGGGTGGGCATCACTGGCACTGCTCTAAACTGGTTAAAGTCCTATCTGGAAGACAGGAAATTCTTTATCGAAATTGGTAACTGTGTCTCAGACAGATGCCCCTGACCTGTGGGGTGCCCCAACATAAAAATAAAAAAAAAAAAAAAAATAAAATGGGTCAATCCTGGGACCCCTCTGTTCAACCTCTACATGCTGCCCTTAGGTCAGTTGATACGCAGCGAGAATGTGTCCTATCACAATTATGCAGACGACACTCAGATCTATGTTTCACTGACGGCAGGTGAATATGGACCAGTGGATTCACTCTGTCACTGCATCCAACAGATCAGTGTGTGGATGCAAAACAACTTTCTCCAGCTGAACTCAGACAAGACTGAAATCATCGTCTCTTGCCCACAGAAACAAAGAGAAAGTGTTAACAGTCACCTCCAGAGTCTCGCTCTAAAACCTACACATCAAGTTAGAAATCTGGGGGTAATAATGGACTCAGATTTGAATTTTAACAGCCATGTCAGATCAATAACATCAGCAGCCTTTTACCATCTAAAAAAACATTGCCAAAAATCAAAAGTATAGTGTCTAAACCAGACCTGGAGAGACTTATCCATGCATTTGTCTCTAGTAGATTAGACTACTGTAACGGCCTGCTCACTGGCCTCTCCAAACGAGCTGTAAAACAGCTGCAGTACATCCAGAACGCCGCTGCTCGGGTCCTGACTAGAACCAGGAAATACGATCACATTAGTCCTGTGCTCAGGTCTCTGCACTGGCTCCCTGTGGCTCAGAGAATAGACTTCAAAGCAGCTCTGCTTGTATACAAGTCTCTCCATGGCCTAGCACCAAAGTACATCTCGGACATGTTAGTGCAATATGAACCATCTCGGACTCTGAGGACCTCAGGGGACCGGCCTCCTGCTGCGTGCCCAGAGTCAGGACTAAACATGGGAATGTGCGTTTCAGTTTTATGCAGCTAAAATCTGGAACAGTCTTCCTGAGGATGTGAGACAGGCCGCTACTCTGGCAATGTTCAAATCTAAACTAAAAACTGTTTTGTTTGGCTGTGCATATGACTGAAATGCTTTTCTTTGCACTCTTCTCTTTTATGTCTTGAACTAAGATTGTGATTTCTGCCATTTCTTTGTGATTTTAATGCATTTTTTCCTGTTGTGTGAAGCACTTTGAATTGCCTTGTGTATGAATTGTGCTCTCTACAAATAAACTTGCCTTGCCAAAAAAAGCTTCGATTATTATTTCATTGCCTCGATGATTTGTTTAATTTACATATTTTATCAAAAACACGTGAATCTGTGGCGCGCGGAGCGCACGGAACGACTTGTGGCGTTTATGTTTCACACGGAGCTTGTTCCACTCTGAAGAAGGCGCAACAAGGAAGAGAGCAGCGCGTTTTGTTGAGTGAAAGAGCTATTATAATAACCCCGAGCTGCAACTCTAAACACCGCATTTAGCTCCGCCCACCCCAGCCCCCGCGCCTTCGACACGCCACCGCGGACCCCCGCGCTCCCCCACTCAACAACTCTGCTTCCCAGTCACAGTCGTACTTTTAAACAGCCAATGCACATGGAAACAGCACAGAGGACCGCGGTTATGTCATAATAATCTGTTGTGAAACAAAGTCCGAGACGCGGAGGCCAAAGTGACCGGCACACGACACGTGACACGGCAAAATGCAAAATGCAGAGCTCAAAACACCAGGACCACTGGTCCCACCCAACATAACGTTTAACAAATGTCTTATTTTAAGTGATGTGATAGAGCTACTGTAACTGTTTACAGTCTATGACAAAGTTAATTAAGTCCTTTATCTATATTCTTTATATACAGAAAGAACAGTTTGGATTGAAGTGAAATGTTGCTGTTTTGGGGACAAATTTATATGAATTTAAGAATAAAATGTGTAATTTTAAGCAGAAATTCCTTATTTTGTATTTGTTTATTACTATGAACTATAACGTTTATCTAAAAAATGATTTAATATGCGTTTAAATGGTTTACTGAATGTACAAAAAAATTTACCGATTAATGAAGAAAATAATCTATAGATTACTTGATTACTAAAATAATCGATAGCTGCAGCCCTAGTTTCGATGGCCCATTATGTCTTGAGTTGGGTTTGTGTAAAAATAAAACTGGCATAAAATAGTAGTTGTTGGTTTTTATCGTGCACCGTCTGCATCTGTAGGTGAGGGGACTTCTTTACCTTCCTTTCCATTTTTAATAATTCTGAATTACTTTGTTATAGGTGACAGTCTAAAAAAACTATTATAATGAGTTCCTCACACAACGTTTTACTGCTCCCACCTGACCTGGCCCTAAAGACTCATTTAAAGCAACATTATCAGCATTATGTTGAGCAACAGTCCTCAGAACTACCTATGTAATGGTGCCTTTCCCCTTGATTTTAGTGTGCGGAACACAAAATGAATTCCAAATCAAGTATAAGGTCCTGTATAAGCAAATTTAGTGAACATGCATTTCTGTCTGATCTCAACTATAGTGCGTGAGTTTCTCAAACTTTTTCTGCCGCGCACCCCTTGGGAGATAAATGTATCAATAACTCCCACAGCCTCGAAAAATTATAAAGTACAATTTAAAAAAAATAAATAAATACAAATTGCAACTATATATTACAGTATACTATATATATTAGCCTAGGGTGACCAGATTTTCAAAACTGGGACACTATAATTTCATGAAAGGAGACCGATTTGAAATAGAATCAGCGTTTATTTGCAGTCAAAGCAGTTCACATAGCTTACTTTTGTTTTGTTCCTTTTGTATGAAATGTATTATTGCAATACTGTATTATTGTAACACTGTTGTTTGGCAGAAATTGAACGTGGCCAACAAAACAGTAAAAAAAAAAAAGAAAAAGTTGTAACATTTCAAAAGAAGCATTGAGTTACAAACATGTTGAGGACAGCTGAGATTTTTAATTGGTTTATAGTGCAAGGGCTACTATGGCAACTGTTGTGATTGACATGCACGCTGACCAAAGAAATCACGTTTTAAGCACAGAGCGCTATCGGCGCTTTGACTGCTTCTCTTTACCATTTGCCCCTCAGCAGACATTAGATTTCTGACAAACCGGGACACAATCACTGCTTTGAGAGATATGCACCGGGACACGGGACCTAACTTGCAAAATCGGGACTGTCTCGGGTAAATCGGGACGTCTGGTTACCCTATATTAGCCTGAGATGCCCGGAAATAATTAGAGCTTAAATAGTCTTAATTACTGATATTACTGATAAACATGCTCCTCTCAAAAGAATCAGGGTAAAAAATAAGAATAATCCCTGCTACTCAAATACATGAGCATAGGGCTGATGATCAAGTAATTTCTCTAAAGCCCTTTAGTACTACACAGTATGAAGTACTATTTATGTTGCTCTCTGTAGATCAAAAAGTCCACTGGAGCTGACACCCTTGAATCTAAGTTGCTATTGTTAGCAGCCCTTCTAATAATAAATTGTTTAAATCTTACAATTCAAACTGAAAGTATCCCTTTACTTTGGAAAACTGCTTTTGTTCTCCCTGTGCATAAATGAGGGCAGAGAAATTATTTCATATCATTTTTGTCTAATCTCAAAACTATCCTGCCTAGCAAAACTAGCTAATAATCCTAACAAAAATAAGATAGTGTTAAGAAAGTAACCAGGTGCATGCTTTCTTATATATCCAAATATCAAAAATACATTTTAGACAGTTACCAGTGTTTTAGACGAGGGGAGTAGTACTATCACAGCTGCTTCTAAGTCATAAATTATATCCCTATTGCATTGGACATTTGATCTGTCAAAGGCCTTTTGATTCTGTAGATCATTGTATTCTTTTGGATTGTCAGGATGCTTTCGGGTTTGACTCAAATTTAAAAAAATGGTTTGCAGATTAACTCACAAATAGAACGCAAGCTGTTTCTGCTGATGGCTTTCAATATGAATTTGTTTTATCTTAACAAATGTGTTCCCCAATGGTCCCTCTTTGGACCACTTTTATTTACAATTTACATAAACTTTATTGGCCATAATCTAAAACATAGTAGCATCCACTTGTATGCAGATTATATTGTATATGCAAGGGCGCCTTCTTCTGTGATTCAAGCATTTGAGCGTTGCGTCACCTTTTGTGTCTCACACAGCAAAGCTAAAGGTAAAAGGGATTTTAAGCAATTATCCGTACAAGAGGCCCTGGCAATGCTTCAAAACATTGAGGTTTCATTCGAGGTGAAGGCGAGTCAGACTCGAGGACGCGTGGGTTTTGGGCAGCGCAGCGAACCAGGAAGCGAGTCGGAGACTAAGAACAAGTCCCCACAAAAAGAAGCCGGGAAAATCTCCCTGGCAGTAGATCGATTGGAAATGTTCAAGGTATTTATGACAAACGTTATTATATAGTTATGGCCTTTTAGACTGTCGAGATCAATAAACTAAGCGCCCGTTGCTTCAGCTGCCCTGGTAACTTCGCCGCACGTGAGCGACATATTCTTGGCAATTGCGATAATATTCAAGGTATTTACGTGCTATAATAGTATTTGGCTGGCTTTTTTTAGGAAGGTGGGTCCAGATCAATGAATGAATATGCGTATATTCTCTGTGATAGCTTCGCTAACACAAACCACCCTCCTCCTCCTCCTTCCTCCGCTGAGGCTGGTCAACTTCGGCACTCTGAATAATGATAATATTCATTAAAGAGGCTAATATACCAATTTTTAGCTTGTTAGAAGAATAATTCTTTTGATTACGTCATCGTCAGAGCTCAACCGTCAAATTGACGTCTTGGGAGTTCTAGTAGTTCTAAAATCCTGGTAGTCCTAGTGGTATCTAAAATTGTTAATAAATGCAAGTTAAACAAAGTATGCTGTTCTCCAAAAGGCACTCTAGTGACTCAAAACATTTATGTATTCTTACGCTCAATGGTAAAGTGATTGAATAAACCCCTATTTCAAATACTTGGGGATCTAGATTGATGATAAACTCGTACAAGAGCTGGTTTTAAATTATTTTATTCCATATTGTGTGTTTTTTATAAATGTTTTTTATTTGGTTTTGTCGATTGTTTTATTGGCATTTTTGTTAGATATTCTGTTGTTTGTTTAGTGCTTTTATTTCTATTGTATTGACAGGGTGCTCTTGTAAAAGAGTTTCTCTCATTGAGGTTTTTCCCCCAGTATAAATATATAATATATAATAAAATGTCCAACCAGGAGTAACATTGTAAACGTCACCAAAATGGTCAAACTGGGGGAGACTTGGCAAGATGTTTAGTAAAATATTAAATATACATGTTTAGTAAAATATTAAATATACATGTTTAGTAAAATATTAAATATACATGTTTAGTAACATGGTAGTAGTAGTTTAGTAGTTTAACCTGCCATGCACTTTAAGTAACACTTTTTCCACCACCACCACCATGGATTGTGTCACACCTCCACTTTACTCTCTGTGTCATTATCAGTGTCATATTTGACTAATACTAATATCTAGAATTGTCCTTACTTTTGACAGATTGTGGTTTTGGTCACCAGAAATACATTGTGCGACTGTTGAGTTATTTACCTGGAAAAACCATTTCCAAAATCCCTCACACACCACAGATATTATTTGAGGCTGGTAAAATGGCAGCTAAAATGGAAAAGGTTCTGCAAAAGGTATTTAACACACGTCTGAAACTTTTTTATTTATAAAACATGCAAAACAATATAATGTATTTTGACTGATTTTACAGATGGACCATCCTCATATCAGGGAGTTGGACCGAGATGGATTCATTTGGAGTTTGTCAAACCTTCTTGTCTTAGACAAATATATGTATGTATTAGATGGAAACCCACTTCAAGAGGTGGTCAAATCAGTTATTAATCTCTACAAGACTACAGTTGTCCCCAAATACACACATTTCCGCAAATGTAAGTATACACTGTATCTTTTCATGTAATATGTTGGCAAAAATCAAATTGTGATCTCATTCCTGAAGATTTAGCTGTTTTGGTAAACGTATTGTAATTCTTAGAAACAAGTCTGTGTAATCCCTCATTCATCCAGGAGTGTTCCACTGTAGAAATTATTCAGTTGTAGTCATATTTTTAAACAACTTTCATCCAAAAAACATTCTCAGTATGTGGACCTAGTATGAGAACTCAGATTTTGATCCTACTCTGGGTAGTGTAAGCCTTGCCCACCGGGCAGTACCTCCGGATAATAGCCTGGGCTTTTAGGGTAACAAAGAAGATTAGTTACAGGTGACAGTGTAAACAAATGGATCAATGAGATCCATTTGTTTACAGAGAGTTCTGTCCGGTGGGAAGGGCTTATGCAACCCAGATTTCTCAGACTAGGTTCGGAGATTTACAATGACTCTTGGATGAGAGTTTTTGAAAAAACAACAGTCCAGTTGAATACAACTGAATCTTTTTTTTGTAAACAATATTGTAATTCACACATTTTCTCTTGAAAACAGCTTTATTCTCAAATAAAGACACTTCACCCCACCCACTCCTCCTATTGGTCAGCCTCTGCAATGCTCTGAGCAGTGGTGGAAAGTAACAAAGTACAAAAGTAAATGTTCTGTACTTAAGTACAGACACCCAAAAAATTATTCTAATTATTAAACATTGGGACAACTTGAGGTCACAATTTGATGTTAATAGTTCTCAAAATCAGTTTGAATTACGTACTCTTAAAATGTAATACTTTTTCTTCAGTATATATTTTTTAAATGTGATACTTTTACTCGAGTATTCTTTTGCTCCTGTATACTTTATACAGTAACAAAAAGGAGAACTACTTCCAGCAAAAAGGAGCACTTCTTCCATCACTGGCTCTGACAGGTTTAACCAATTGCAATGAAGCAAGATTGCAACCATGATTGTAGTAATTGAACTGCACTTGCACCTTCCAGATGCAGAAGAAATTACAATTGTTTAAAAAAAAAAAAAAGGTCAGGTTGAGGCTGTTGAGAAGAGCACAGTGCTCTGGATGTTCTTTGTGTGATTGCTCGTGTGAGAATAATAAAGACCTCAATTTTTCTACACCCGTGTCTGAGTGGTGTAACATAGAGTCCAGATAACTTTATTATTAGATAATGATGATTAAATTACTACTTTAATAGTCGACTCTTATTATTCTGAGTAATCACTGCAGCCTTATAATTAAATGTGAACATTCAGAAGAAGCAGATTACTTTAGTGTACCTCTTGAAGCTAATATGACGATATACTGCCTGTCTAAAAAAAAGTTGGCACTTGGATTAAACTAAGCAAATACAGTAGGTATGAGCCTCCAACTGGATAATCGCTGCATGGGTGATGATCTTTCAGCTGCAACACGGTAGTTAAACCCAACTGATGCAGTGAGTGGCATCTCATTTCTGAAACGGCCATGTGGAAAGACAAATCTCGTGGTCATGGAAAAGATGTCAGTAGAAGGGTCAAATTATTGGCATCAAGCAGAGAAAAAATCTAAGCTAAAGAAGAACCCCGGATCTGAACCCCAATGAGAGTGTTTGGGATGAACTTTTAGAAGACAGTGGTCACTCTCTCCCATCATAAATACAAGATCAGTTGGTTAAAAAAATAAGATGGAAATAAATGTTTTAATTTTGGAGAAGCTTATTGAAACTATGCCACAGCGAATGTGTGCTGTGATCAAAGCTAAAGGTGGTCTTATGAAATATTAGACCGTGTGCCCCTTTTTTCTCTGGCAAATTATTTTTTGGACGGGCAGTGTACTAAATTCAAATGAATCGGGATCTTGCTCCAAGAAAAGTGTGAGATACATTTTCTGGCATATGGCCCACCCGTGTTTATGCAAGGCAAGGCAAGTTTATTTGTAGAACACAATTGGTACACAAGGCAATTCAAAGTGCTTTCAAGTTCAAGTGAAGGCAGTGGCGATGGCAGGGATGCTGCCGGGCCTTTCACAGATGGGTCTAAGGCCATTGATGAGGACCGTGCGGGAAAGAACTGAAATAACTACTGTGCTGGCCGCGGTGAACATTGTGCTGCTGCTGATGAGTCCTTCGCTGGAGGTGATTGTGGAGCAGCTGGAGTTGAATCCTTTGCTGGTGGGGGTGGAGCGGCTGCTAATGAATCCTTTGGTGGAGGCTGTGGTTGTGCTGCTGATGTTGAAACATTGGTTCGGTCTCTGGCTGATGGAGCAGTAATTCTTCTCTCATTCCTCTCTTTAACTATCTGCTCAGAACCCTGTCCAGGCCCATTCTGATGCCTCAGAGCGTGGAGCAGGTTCTCTGTCAGCACCCTCACTCCACCTCTACATAGGTGTGGGCCATTTCTCTTAAATAGGTCCTCTCGTTTCCAGAATTGATAGAAGTTCTGTTTTTTTGCTCTATTTAAAATCATCCTAGTATTGACTGTGCAATGTAATCTATGGATATGTTTTTTATGCAGGCATAAATCATGGAGACTTCAACGACCTCAATGTTCTTGTCCAACCTGATAATGATGGCTCTTACAAGATTTGTGGCATCCTTGACTTTGGAGACATGAACAGTGGATTTTACATTCATGAGCTGGCCATCACTATAATGTACATGATGATTGAACATCCAAATCCTATAGAAGTGGGAGGAGCAGTGCTGGCGGGATGGGAGAGTGAACTTCCCCTCAATGAGGCCGAGAGGGACTGTCTGTATGTGCTGGTCCTGTCCCGCTTCTGTCAGTCCCTAGTTTTCGCCCGTTATGCCATTCTTATGCAACCGGAGAATGAGGAGTACCTGATGGTAACATCGAGGAAAGGTGTCCACATTCTACAGGACATTTGGAAACTGGGCAAGCAGCAAGTGGAAAGTGTTTGGTTTGAAAGTGCAGAGCAATACTGTGCTTCAAAATGAGATAAAGCTTTTAACTCCTTTAATAATCCAGTGCCTCAACAATCATTGCACATGATTAATGACCCAACATAATAATGTAATGTATTATATTTGTTTTTATTATTAAAAAAACAAATGTTTTTTGTTTTTTTTTATTCTCCCCTATATGTTTCTATCCAATAAGTTATGCCCATCAGTCATGCATCAGCAGCAGAAACAGGAACATGGACTTGTGACAAACTCAATATGAGCTCACTATTTTTTATAGTGGAAGCTTATTTTAGTGACAAATTATTCATGCTGTGAATCAAATGAGTGCATTGTGTTTGTATTCACAGTCACATTAGTGTGGACACAGTCAGAGCACACAGCAGCTTCACTATGTTGTATTAATACTTTATTTCACTCTGACTTGTGTTTTTATCTGTGGCTCTTGATCTGCCAGTTTGCACTGGTTTAGATGTTTTCCTCACAGAGCTGTCATCACTGAAGTTTTTTTTTTCTAGTTAGCTTCACATTAGCGTCACTTTTAGCACAGCTCTAATGTCCACAAAACTGTCTTGTCTCTTCCACGTGTTTCCCAAAGCCACGCATCTCGTCTCGCGGGGTAGGGGTGGCTGCTGCAGAGGACTGGAGAACTCATAGTTCTAGTGATAAAAACACTAAATATCTTCAGAAAATTAATAAATATAAATTAGAAATGTTTTGCGGGCAGAACCACAACCTCAGAACTCTGATGCAAAACTTTGCCTCGTACCGGAAAAATGAAGCAAGCTGAGATGACTGTTTAGTCGTGAGTACTCATTATCACAGTGGTACTGAGAACGTCCAGTCCTCAAATAGCACCTTTGCTGATGTGTCCTATGCCAAAGCGTTACCACAATTTGGCTAAATGGACAATAGTGAGCTCAAAGACACATGGACAGTGAGTACTCCTGTTTAAGATACTTTTGGAAATGTAGGGGTCCCATTAAAAAAAAAAAACTTTGTCAAGGGAGCATTTTATAACCGAATGCTGCACTCTCTATTTATATATATATATATATATATATATATATATATATAATATATATATATATATATATATATATATATATATATGGTCCAGGTGGTCAGATGAAGGACCTGAAGGAACTAACTGCCAAACTATATATTAATGTCCACTGTGACACATATTAGAGAACTACATACATGATTGAGGTTCTATTTGTCTTATTGTTACGGCTTTTTCTCAGGTCAACCCTTGATTATTCCAAGAACAACATCATCATCAGAAAATAATATGTATTAAGGTCTCTCTTATTATGCTTAGACTAGCGTCTCTTAACCTCGCGCTATCCTTGGGTCTGGAGGACCCACAGGCGTCACAGTAGGAAGCTTCCCCCTCCCTCCATAACATGAAAAAGTTTTTTTAACCTGCGCAATATCTTTGAGGCTATCACAAGGATTAATCACCTCTAAACTAAAGAATCCATTTCAACAAGGCATTTGTGATGATTTATTTCTATTTTTGTTTAGAGCCCAAAATCACAATAGCAGTGTCTCGGACGGCTTCACTGATCAGAATCGTGGCATCTGACGTTCAGTCATCACTAGAGCAGCAGCAAACTTTATGCTGAAAATGCTAGATTCATTCAAAAGTTGCGTTTCTGTATTACGTGTAATAATATTCTGAAGCAACATATTCTAATGCATTGATTCATTTACTGGTACAGTATCACACTTTGTCACCTTCAACACCCATGTAAAGCCCCCACCCCCTGTGACCCCACCCATAAAGATCCAAAACTGAAAGGTTTCAGCTGAGGCATGTACTGTCACGGAGAGCTCAAGATTCCAGCAGAACAAGGTAGGATTCCTTTGTTGTCAATGTTCTTCTACAGTGGAGATTGCTTTTAAATTTTCTTTAAATCTACCGCATTTGTACAGATAAAACTAACTCACTAGTTGAGATACACATCTTAAATTTTAGTAACTGAAAGTGCAGCAGGTGTTTTCTTGCACAACATGGTGTTTTGTTCACACAACAAACCAGCTCTACAAGAACTGTAATGTCTTTGCAGAGGTTAATTTTGTAATTAATATATATACACCTGTCTAATCAAAGCTGCATTAAAAGTTTGGGTATTACACTTCTATTGAGTATTAATTGTTAATACATAGCATGAATAGATCACCATGTTACTTTTTACTGGTTTGAAAATGCTACATTCAGCTAAAACAACATATTAAAGTTTTTAAAATTGTTTTTGACACTCTGAATCTCCCCTCTTTTTGCGCCCCATGCTAAGTTACTATTTTATTTACTTTTGTTTCAATATTATGAGAGAGCAAAAATGTAAATCTCTCACAAACATTTCTGTTGTGCTCACACAAGTCTTAACAGATCATTTTGCACTTATGAAATGTATTACAGAAGTAATTTTTCTCTCTCAACTTTTCTTTATTCATCTGCAAAATGTTATGTTTCCTCAAATAAAATTACATTTTGTAAGCTTTTATTATGTACTCTTCTTAATACTACTACTACTCCTCCTCCTACTAGTTGTTCTACTAATCCGACTACTCCTCCTCCTCCTCCTATACTACTATAAAACACAGAATGTTTTTTCTGCTGCTCTAATCTAAGAACATGTGTCACTGAGATAGCCTTGCCCTCTTCCCTCTAACCTGACTAATCGCTGAGCTGTGCCAGTCTCTGATAGTTTCTCAATCCACGTATCGTACTTGTGCAGACTGGTGAAACGTCATTCTCCACGTCACAAGTCCTGTTCTAATTGAAATTTTGCTGTTCGGCAAGTTCGCTGGAAATCCTCGAATGAGAAATTTAGCCATGAAGCTTATTGGTCTACAATGTAGACACTTGCCTGGTCTTGGCTGGGAAAAATAGCCTAATTTGAAAATGTATTATACACAACACTGATAATACTGAATACAATGCTGCATTCGGAGTAGGCTACCTGTGCTTTCAATACTTTAAGCTGCATTGTATTATAGTATAAAAACAGAGAAAAGCAATAAAACTGCTTTATTTCTTTCACCATCTATTTATTAAAAAAGAGGGAATGGTCGGTCACACACACACACACACACACACACACACACACACGCAATCACCACAAGAGCTGTATTACTTTAGATGTATTTTTTAATAACTGTTATCTAAATTTCCTCATGAAATACAACAATGTATTCCTATGATTTAAAAAAAGTCACTGACTGACTGACCACCAGATAAAATAGGAACTCAACATTAGAAATCTGAACGTGTATTTTCAGTAGAAACATTGTCGTCACTCCAACACTGAGCCTAGAAGACAATGCAATGTAAATTATATTCCTAAGTTATTTGCACACACACATCAAGAATAAACAAACCAAGGAAGTATGATGAAAAGGACTTTCACAATGGTGCAATATTTTGGTTGATGATGTTTCGTTTAATTTGCTAAATATTTGAGATTCACTATTGGCTTTTATTATGGCGAGTGCTACATCATCTTTATTTCCTGATTGAGAAACGGGTATGTTTTACCTCGAGTTAAGGGCCGTTTCTCTCTTATCAACGGAAGTTCACAAGCTCGCACTGTGCTCTTTCAGCGTTGGGACAAATAGACTTGATGACATCACAGGAAATAATGCTGCACTCGCTATAATAAAAGCCAATAGTGAATCTGAAATATGTAACAAATAAAAAAAAACATCCTTGTCATATATATTGCACCATTGTGAAAGTCATCATACTTCTTGAATGTTGTTTATTCTTGATAGTTCTACTGTCAAAATAACTTCATATAAAATGCATTGCATTGTCTTGGCTACTGAAAATGAATGTTCAGAATTCTAATGTTGAGTTTCTATTTCATCTGGTGGTGTTCAGAATGCAGTTAGTTTTCTAAAATTAAATGAATACATTGTGGTATTAGATCAGGATATTTAGATAACAGTAATTCAAAATAAAATAAGTTAGAGGGGAGTGGGTTGCTGTGATCAGCCGCCAGTTCGTGCGATACATGAAGTGAATTGTGGGAAAGAAACTGAGCCAAGTACGGACAAGTCTCCTCGAACGCATCGTCAGTGAAACGGGCAGAGCGGATTTACAGCCAGCTTGCCTAGAAGTGAACACAGATAAAGTTTATATCCAGCTTCACGTGACATTGCATTAGCTTGGTTTTGTCACCTCAGAAGTCACTCCAAAACTCCAAGTTCAACTGGATTCTATCAACAGGCAATGGAAAGCCCAAAAGAGAGAGGCTCATTCTGCTTTCTGATTGGATAACTGTTGACAACAATCCTAATGTATGTTTAAATTTCATAAAAATTGACTGGAAATAAGTGAGCCAAAGAGAATTGTTCACATATCTGTCATATCTAGCACTTTTCTTTTGTTGGTGTTATTGCAGAAAATGTCGGAAAAATGTACAAAGCCGAATTTCAGTCTGGTTCAGGCCTCCGACATACTTTCAAAGCTGTATGACCTGACGACCTCTCAGATCCACCCGCTGCCCAGTTATGATGACCAGAATTTCTACATCTTATCCACAAATGGAAATGAGTATGTTTTGAAAATATCAAACTCTGAAGACAGCAAGAACCCTGCTCTTATTGAAGTCCAGACCTTTGCCATGTGCTTCCTGCATGAGAAGGGGATTCCAACTCAAAAGGGGATTCCTACTAACAAGGGTGAACTCTTGAGTCTACAAGAACAAGGTACTACATTAATTCAGGCTTGAGGTCATTTAAGCAAATATAGTATATTGAAATGACATGCAATGCTTTTATATCCAATATATAGACTTACCGTTCATCAACTGTTTATTTTTCCTAGACTGACTTCACAGGTTTGATTGTTTTCACTGACAGATTGTGGTTTTGATCGCCAGAAGTATCTTGTGCGACTTTTGAGTTATTTACCTGGGAAAACCATATCCAAGGTTCCTCTCACCCCACAGTTATTATATGAAACTGGCCAAATGGCTGCCAAAATAGACAAAGTTTTACAAGAGGTATTATATGTTTATAAATGTTGCCAATTCTTAAACCAAAACCAACTTCATGTTCTATTTCCCAGATGAAACACTCCAGTATCAGTGTACTTGATAGAGATGGCTTACACTGGAAATTGTCAAATCTTCCTCTGTTAAAAAAGTACTTGTTCGTGTTGGATGGAGAACGACTTCAAGAAGTGGTGAAATCTGTCATTGCGCTGTTCATGTCATCTGTGTCCGCCAGTTATCCCTGTTTCAGAAAATGTAAGTGCAACACATTTTGTTCTGTGTTGCCTTAGGAATTATGATGATTATATTACTTTTCTTTCCTTAAATAAAAGGCATAAATCAAGGAGACTTCAACGACCTCAATCTGCTTGTCCAAACCTGATAATGATGGCTGCTACAAGATTAGTGGTGTTCTCGACTTTGGAGACATGAACAATGGATTTTACATTCATGAGCTGGCCATCACAATCATGCACATGATGGTAGTGCATCCAAATCCTATAGAAGTGGGAGGAGCAGTCCTGGCGGGATGGGAGAGTGAACTTCCCCTCAATGAGGCTGAGAGGGACTGTCTGTATGTGCTAGTCCTGTCCCGCTTCTGTCAGGTTGTATGTCTTGTTCGGTTTTCTTTACTCACACAACCTGAGAACGACTATCTGATAATGTGGTCCAAAAAGGTGGACCACGTTCTCTGGGAATTCTGGAAGCTGAATAAAGAGCATGTTGAGAATGTTTGGTTTCATGGGACTAACCTACAACAACCATTATGAGCTCCCCTTGTTCCTATGTACTTCTTCTCATACAGTTAATATACATTATATCACAACTCAGTAATGTTAAAACCAGGGGACTATACAACATGTAAAAAGTCTTGTACTATATTTTGCACATGTGTCACATGTGGTTCTATACAATAAAAGAATATCGCAAATGGACGAGTTGAGATTTATTTGGGTTAATGGTTGTTTCCACTGCCACAAGAAGGTGCTATTTAATGTCTGAGTTTATAATTGACTGATAATCAAAATGTAGTGGCATAATTCACAAGAAACGATTTCAAGATTTGCATTGTAAGGCAAACAAAAACTGTATCAGCTTTGTTACGGAAAAAAATATAATTTGGCCCTAACTTTATGTGACACGGAAGACTTTCCGTCTCTAGTTCAAACCTGGATCCTCCAGTTAGCATATAATTGAAAATTACAGGCCTGTGCTGTGATTCTGGTATTGGTTTTCACACTAGGGACTTTAAAAAAAAAAAAGAACTATAAAGGATGTGAACTGACTTATTGCAAATGTGACCAACTGTCCTGTGGTCTTTTGCTTTTTCTGTTTTCAGACCCGATGGCAAGAATGTAAATGTTTCTATTGAAGTAGGTCATGTGACCATCTGTTTGACCTGTAATCTATCAAATGAACTTGAATCCCTGGGTGGGGACCAGATCAGTGTAGGGCCAGAGAGACGTGTGGACGAATCGGTTCTGCACGAGAGTAACCGAGGAATCCACACGATGGAGAGATTCTGATTGTACAACAGAATTAAACATTCACCTTTGAGAAAAGACAACTCTGTTCTATTGTTTTACTTTATTTCTAGATGATCGTAAAAAAAGAGAAATCCCACAACAGCTGCAAAACACATCAAAAGAAAACAGAGGTTTGGGGTTTACCTTGTCTTAAAAATAACTTTATTTCAGCTCACTGGTGTGACCCGGAGTTTGATACTCAATGGAAAAATATTCTAATGAGTTTAATGTGGTGCCAGAGGTTCCTGTAATGGCCCTTCTGGTAAATGACAAATGGTTGGGTCGAATTGAAATTTAGAATCCCTGGTAAAATCTGTGCTTACTATCTGAATAGAGCTAATGATGAGAAGTTTTACACCAAATGGTACCTAAGATATAAAGTCTGGATAATGAAAGGTAAACAAGATTTTTACCAGATTGTAAAAGAAAACTGAAAGGTTTTGATACTTTAAATGAATCCTTTGACTTAGGGTGCATTCACAATACACTTTTGATTCAAATCAAGATTCGTTTGCCTAATTGGTTTGGTTCATTTGGATAATTGTGAACGCACAATCAAACTCTGATTCGGACCAAAGAAGCGAACTCTGGTCTGGTTGGAAAGGTCGGCCTCGGTCTGATTGAATAGAAATCTGGCGCCACAGAATGCCACAGTTATCAGTCATTGAATCAAACACTATCACCATATATGGACTGGCACCATCCTACTCCAGCCCCCAGCGGCCAAGTACAGCCTCTTCAAGCCAGCGCTAAGGTCGGCAAGATAGCAAAATAGAGCCCTGGCCTCGCCCCCTTGAAAAAGCTCACGTTAACTCTACCTCCAGGGGCAATATATGGCCCATAGTGTCTAAATCAGACTTGGAGAGACTTATCCATGCATTTGTCTCCACTAGATTAGACTACTGTAACTGGCTTCTCTAAACGGGCTGTAAAAAAGCTGCACATTAGTCCTGTGCTCAGGTCTCTGCACTGGCTTCAGGTTAAGGCAATAGCCTTAAAACAGCTCTTCTTGTATACTTGTATAAGTCTTTCCATGGCCTAGCACCAAAGTACATCTCGACATGTTAGTGCCATATGAACCATCTCGGACTCTGAGGGCCTCAGGGACCGGCCTCCTGCTGGTGCCAGAGTCAGGACTAAACATGGGGAATCAGTGTTTCAGTTTTATGCAGCTAAAATCTGGAACAGTCTTCCTGAGGATGTGAGAGAGGCCGCTACTCTGGCAATTGTTCAAATGTTCAATGTTCAAAGCTAAAAACGGTATTGTTTAGCTGTGCATATGACTGAAATGATTTTATTTGCAATATTCTTTTTTATGTCTTTATCTGTTTTGTGATTTTTATGATTTTTCTTCTCGTTGTGTGAAGCACTTTGAATTGCCCTGTCTATGAATTGTGCTCTAAACAACTTGCCTTGTCTTGCTTTACCACCAGCACAGCACATTCCTATAATTCCAGTTATGGATCATTTGAAGAAGCCCAGGTTCAGATGTGTGATTTCAAATATACTTGTGAAAACCTTGTGTTTGTCATATTCAGCTGCACATACAAGCTTATTCATATTGTTATTTTCATAGTGTCTAAATGTGCACGGACAAGTATGTTCGGCTTTCCCATAGAAAAAAACAGAGCCAAAGCCGCGCATAGATGTCCTGCTCCCAGTGCCGCCGCTCCCATTACACACTTAACGCACAGTGCTTAGGGCATCAAGTGTTCCAAGGGGTACCACCAGCTTGACCGGGAGTTGTGTGGGGCTTGAATGACATGGGCTATTTGTGCAGCAGCTGCATCTGTTCTTTTGACAATTAAACAGTGAGCCTACAGTAGGCACAATCTGTCTTTTGTTCTTAATCAATACAAACTAGGACTCAAGTGTCGTCTCTCCTCGCTCCATTTTGAGTTGAGAGGACAGCTACAAGCCAAAGGTTAAACAGATCAGAGGCACAGCTGGAACCAACCAAACTGTAAGTTAGATCTATGAAAATTGCCTCTATAGTCACTTAGAACCATGAAAGTAGAATGAATATAACCAAGGAATGTGATGTGCGAGCTGGGCTTGAACCGCGGTGGCGCGGAAAGCCAAAGTGGTTCAACTTCTTACAAATGCCTTGGGGCCTTGGGTGTGCTGGAGCAGGGGCAGAGCAAGGATATTTAGGGACTGTGGGGGTCCCTCATAATTTGTAATGAGTTGCTAATAATATTGCATCTAAAATGCACCAGAATATAGACGATTTAATGAGTTTTGTTGAAAATTTAGGATTGTGATTTATGCAATATTTACAAAATAAAATTCATAAAAAATAAAATAAAACACAACCTTAATGGTTCACGGGGACATGGGGGAACCACTGAGCCGAATTTCTGCTTAGGGCACCCAAATGGCTAGCATGAGGCTGTGGTTTTGTGAGATACGCACGTAAAACACTATGGCGGACAGCGTGTTTTTTAGGTATTTACAAATAAGGAGTTATTTCAATCAGGAAATTAAACAAAACAACACTTTCAGATGTGACTGTGATCTCCAAACACTGCTCTCCTGATCTGGAATAAATTCATTAACTGCAAAACCATTCTACTCGCCACGTGAGTTCGCCTCATCATTCTGGCTGTTGTTTACATCCGCCGAGCGCAAATGTGCACGTGGCACAGCGCGCGCTCGCGGACCAGATTCTGAGTGTGGAGCGGACCTTCCCGGACTCCTTGTGTATTATCCTGGGTGATTTTAACAAGGGGAATCTCAGCCACGAACTACCAAAGTACAGACAGTTTTATTAAAGTCCCGACCAGAGAGCAGAGCACGTGGATCACTGTTACACAACAGTCAGTAACGCCTTCCGCGCCGTGGCTCGCGCTGCTCTCGGCTTCTCAGATCACGCCATGGTTCACCTGATCCCCACGTACAGGCAGAGGCTGAAGCTCTCAAAAACCTGCAGTGAGGACCTAAGAAGTGGACCAATGAGGCAGTGGAGGAGCTCCGTGCGTGTTTGGACATTACAGACTGGGAGGTCTTCAGAGCTGCCACAGAGAGTTTGGATGAGTACACGGACACTGTGACTCATACATTCGATTCTGTGAGGACAGCATCATACCAACACAAACCAAAAGTCACTTTCAACAATGACAAACCCTGGTTCACTCCAAAACTGAGGCAGTTTAAGGCAGCAGAAGGAGGCAGCGCACAGGGCTGGTGACAGGGGGCGCTACAAAGACGCAAAGTATGGATTTAGCAAAGAGGTTTTCTCGAGCGAGATCACAGTACAATACGCGTCTGAAGCAGCAGTTCTCTGACAACAACCCCGCCTCCGTGTGGAGGGGGCTCCGGCTCCTCACCAACCACAAGCCCCGAGCCCCCCCTGCTGCAGACAATCGAAAAACTGGCTGAGCAACTTAAACACCTTCTACTCCAGGTTTGATGTGACCACCCCCTCCCCCACGGTGGCCACCTCCGCCAACCCAAACCTGGTCCCCCCCACCTCCCCCACCACCCTCTCAGTTCAGGAACAGGATGTTCACAGGCTATTTTCGGAAATCCAACCCCCGAAAAGCTGCTGGACCAGACGGCGTCTCTGCCGCTACATTAAGACATTGCGCACGAGAGTTAACCCCGTCTTCACAGACATTTTAACACCTCCCTGGGGTCATGCCATGTCCCAGCCTGCTTCAAGTCTGCCATCATTGTCCCTGTCCCCAAGAAGCCCCGGATCACTGGACTTAATGACTACAGGCCTGTGGCGCTGACGTCTGTAGTCATGAAGTCATTTGAACGCCTGGTCTTGCCCCACCTCAAGTCCTTCACCTCCTCCCTGCTGGACCCCCTGCAGTTCGCCTACAGAGCCAACAGGTCTGTAGACGACACCATCAACCTGGCACTCCACTTCATCCTGCAGCATCTGGACTCCCCGGGAACCTACGCCAGGATCCTGTTTGTGGACTTCAGCTCTGCTTTTCAACACCATCCTCCCTGCTCTGCTCCAGGACAAGCTCTCCCAGCTCAACGTGCCTGACTCCACCTGCAGGTGGATCACTGACTTCCTGACGGATCGGAGGCAGTGCGTGCGGCTGGGGAAGAATGTCTCAGACACTCGGACTATCAGCACAGGAGCTCCACAGGGCTGTGTACTTTCTCCTCTGCTCTTCTCCCTGTACACAAACTGCTGCACCTCCAGCCACGACTCCGTAAAACTCATCAAGTTTGCGGACGACACCACCCTCATCGGGCTCATCTCGGACGGGGATGAGTCTGTCTACAGGAGGGAGGTGGACCGGCTGGTGTCCTGGTGCAGCGGTAACAATCCTGGAGTTCAACGCCCAGAAGACAGTGGAGATGATCGTGGACTTCAGGAAAGTCACAGCCCCCCAGCCCCCCCTCATCATGACAGACTCCCCCATCACCACCGTGGACTCCTTCCGCTTCCTGGGCACCACCATCACCCAGGACCTCAAGTGGGAGCCCTCCATCAGCTCCCTCATCAAGAAGGCCCAGCAGAGGATGTACTTTCTGCGGCAGCTGAGGAAAGCCAAGCTGCCAGTGCAGATGATGGTGCAGTTCTACACGGCCATCATTGAGTCCATCCTCACCTCCTCCATCACCGTGTGGTACGCTGGAGCCACAGCCAGGGACAAACAGAGACTACAGCGCATTGTGCGCTTCTGCTGAGAAGGTGATCGGCTGCAGACTTCCATCTCTGCAGGACCTGTACGTCTCCAGGGCTCTGGGACGAGCAGGTCGGATCACAGCTGACCCTTCTCACCCTGGACATGGTCTATTTGAACCACTCCCCTCAGGCAGGAGGCTACGGTCCATCCGGACCAGAACCTCCCGCCACAAGAATAGTTTCTTTCCCTCTGCTGTTGGACTCATGAACACTTCAAAAACACCTGTCACTTTAACTGCAATATTCAACCACTCACTGCACTGTCACTTTCTGCACTACAACTGTAAATCATAACTGTAAACTTGTGTACATAGAAATGCCTATTTTTATTTTTATTGTATAGTAATTTTAAATTGTTTCCTTAATGCATGCCCTTTTTTGATTGAATATATGTTGTTTTATTATTGACTCAGTGTTTTATGTTGCACCTTAAGGCCGAGACAAAGTTCCTATGTTTTTGAATTTTGTTCATTGACAATGGCAATAAACTCTTTCTGATTCTGGTGGGCTTGTGCCAATAGGCACAATTAACCAGACCTGAGTGCTTGATGGGATGGAACCAGTAAAACTATAAATTAGACTATGAAAATTGGTCTGAAATAGAATGAATGACGGAGGGCGTGACAACGGAAGTCTGGTCAGCTTGGTCTCATCTTATGTTCGGATCTCCTGTTGGGCTGTCAGTTTGTGCTAGTAATTTGCGCAGACTGTAGACAAGGATTTTGGTGAATGTGATGTGATTCAGTGAGGATTAATTCAATTTTCCAAACAGACTCCCTAAGCTGAGCACATGAGTCTGTGGTTTTGTGACGGTAAAACCAGGCGGACAGCCGTCTGGACCTCACCAAACAAAAACAACACTAGCCCTTTGACTATAAATGTATTATTGATCTTAAAAACTACTACTACTAAGTATGTAAAAAATAAACGTAAAGAGAAGGAAATTTTGTTCTGCATATGTGAAAAAGTGTACGTTATGCTCAAGGAACTACTGGTTGTTGGAGAAACACTGGCTGTGACACTCGTCATGTGTTTTTAGAACTTTGTTGTTCATAAATACTGGACTGAGAAATGATAGATGGATACTTGTGGAATGTACTTTTGGATGCAGCAGATAACAAGGAGATGGGTGTCAAGGACTGGACTGAAATATCATCGGACGTTTATGAAATGGAAAGACCAACTTTTGTAAGGAATTTTAAAATTAACAAATTGGCCGGACATTGGAGAAAAAGGGGACATATGCCAGATGGACTTTCTACTGTCACTATGAAGAGGCTCATAGTTCTGAGTTTTTGAACATGTAATGATTGGCCATATTTTGCCCCTGGAAGTAGCGTTAACGGGAGCCTTTTCCAGGGGGCCGGGGCCAGGGCGCTATTGTACTACCTTGCATATCTTAACGCTGGTGTAAAGAGGCTGGATTTGGCCACTGGAGGCTTGAGTGGATGGTGCCAGTCCAAATATGGTGATAGTGTTTAAACCAATGACTGGTGGGCTTGTGCCAATTTAACCAGACCTGAGTGCTTGATGGGATGCTGGTGGTCCGGAGGGCGTGACAACGGAAGTCTGGTCAGCTTGGTCTCATCTTATGTTCGGATCTCCTGTTGGGCTGTCAGTTTGTGCTAGTTTTGCGCAGACTGTGACAAGGATTTTGGTGAATGTGATGTGACAGTGAGGATTAATTCAATTTTCCAAACAGACTCCCTAAGCTGAGCACATGAGTCTGTACGGTCCAGTCTGGACTCACCGCGCAGTAACAGGTGTCCAACGCAATGCAAAGAGCTTTAAAGGCCAATTCATACTTCACAAGAACCAAGAAGTTTGTTTCGTTTACCTATAGGGCTGCGAGAACAGAAACAAAAGTTTGTTTCGGCTCTGGCGTTCATACTTTAGCAAAAAGCACCATAGCTAGACCCCGCCCCCCCGTGATCCCCAACAACTGTTTCCACACTGCTGCTTTGGACCTTATTATCACAGACAGCTCAGTTGAGATATTGTGGAGAGAGGAGTGTAGTAAGCTACATAATTCTTCATGTTTTATTCCGATCCGTCACATATTCACAGAGAAACGAGCAGTAAGCTACATAATTCTTCATGTTTTATTCCGATCCGTCACATATTCACAGAGAAACGAGCAGTAAGCTACATAATCTTCATGTTTTATTCCGATCCGTCACATATTCACAGAGAAACGAGCAGTAAGCTACATAATTCTTCATGTTTTATTCCGATCCGTCACATATTCACAGAGAAACGAGCCAAACGAGGAAGTGAATTTAGACGCAGCAAAATGCAATGACACAGGCGGAGTGCGGACATACGAGACGCGGACAGCATTTTATAACCTGTCCAAACCTACCCCACAATGAAATGAGAATTTCTTTTCTGGAGAAAATATATTTAATGTTTAATGTTTAATGTTTAATGATCAGAATAGAATATATTCTGATCATTAAACAGTGTATATATATATATATATATATATATATATATATATATATACACATATATCGCTTGTTTGCCATGTTCACAACATAAACCATAATTAAGACAAAACGTTTTTACTCCTACCTCAATTCATTAGCTTAAGCGGTTGCATTTATATTAATGTGTTACATAAAACACATTCAAATTAGCTGCAATTTACAGATAAAACCAAACTTCTTTTACAGTTTTGGGAGCGTTATGCTCATATTTTATGACAACGTTGTGCGTGTACATACGTGTTTTCCTCTGCTGTCCGGAGGCACTGTTTCGCTCCGCCTGTTTGACATCTGACTAGCGCATGGATCTATTATAATAACGGACTAGCACCGCACAGTGCATTATGGGATATACAAGGCCGCAAAGTGTGCTTTTTCAGGGCCTTCGTTCACTGCCAATCTCTGCCAACGCAGGCCACATTTGTCGGCAGCATTCAAGGGCCACATGAAAGGGACAGCCTTGTCATGCAGGAAGTGACTCGGAGCATGCAGACCCGGAATTGAGACACAGCCTCTTTTTTAGAATTCCACTCCCTGCGCTGTCATCAATTGCGCCAACTGCAAGGTGTGACTAAATGAGCCCATGCTGCGCCCACGTTAACGCTACCTCCGAGGCCAAAATATGGCCCGTTATGTTGTAGTTCAATACCCCCCAAACGCAGAATATCGCTATATCTTGTGGATGAACCAGCAAATGGATCAATGTGACTTAATGTTAAAGTTAGGACCCTTTAAAGTGCAAAGTGTCACAAGAATGACTTTTTTTGACAATCAGGTTCAACTAGATTTGCTTAACTATTTACTTAAAACGTGGCAAATTTGTTAATCCTCAACTAGAATTCACTCCAGGCAAGGCAAGTGCATTTGCAGAGCACAATTCTTACACAAGGCAAAGAGCTTCACACAACAGGAAAACATGCATTAAAATCACAAAAGAGATAAAGGTTTTTAATTTGACTTGTCTTTACTGTATGTGTATACAACAAATGAAATCACTAGTTTACCAAGTTATGATGATCAAAACGTCTGTATTAAAGCCACAAGTGGCTCTAAGTTTGTTCTGAAGATCACAAACTCATTTGACAGTATGAACAGCAGTCGTTTGGAAGTTTACTGTGTGTCATCAAGCAGCACACGGAACAAAAACAAGACAGAGAGATACAAATATTTTACAAAGTGCTAAACATGTAGTCTGGCTTATTCAGTACATGAATGAATGTCAATTATAATGTCACTCAGTCCAGTCCAATAGTTCAGATTCTTGGATCATTTTTTCACTCAGTGAAGATGAGAGAGTTTTTTACCTCCTCCACAAAAAACATGCTGCCTTATTCACACCACCATCATCATTAATTCATCCATCGTACAATTGCCACCTCAAAGTGTTAGTTCCGGTTGTGCAGTGCAGATTCTCACATCTCGTTCCATTCTGTTTGGGAATTAGCCAAGTCTTGTTCAAACAGATCTAAATACAACGATCTGACAGATGATAATCACTGGCAGCATGTTAAGACTTTTATGTACGATGTAAATATGTTACCAGTGTTTATAAAAGTAAGTGTTTTTGCCTCAAACCTAAAGACAAACAAACATTAACTTAGGTATAAAACAGACAGTGCTGACCGGTGGCCGAGTGGTTAAGGAGGCAGCAACTATGCCACGTTCCATGTGCTGGCTGCAGTGTCATGAGTTTGAATCCCGAATCTGATAGTTTGACGCATGACCTCGCTTCTCTCATACCCATTTCACTCTCATTATCTGCATCGCATACAGCACAGTTTGTGAGGCATTACACTGTGCACCGAGCGGCACAGCCTCACGTTGCCCCTCCTCCCCATATTTGAACGGGAGTTACGGGACATGCGGAAATTCTGGTACTCATAATTGAAAAAAATGTTGTTCCATATCTGATTCAAAGGGAAAGGGGGTTTATAATGCATAAAAGATGACAAATATTAACTTTTATTATATTTGTAATTCAGTTTTTTTCTCCCAAGATTGACAGGCTCTGCACAGGCACGCCACTGTCTGTAACTCACTCTCCGCTAATTCCCCATAAGTATTGAATGGAGCAGAAAGTGGAGCTCCGCATTTTGAATGCAACCGGAACCGCTCGGTTTTGTGAAAAGGGCCTAGTGGTGGGACAAGTTGCACAGTGTGGCCGAACATTCTGGGGCAGTCGAAAGAAATTTAACTCTATTATTTTCTGTTTTCCTTTGCGAGTAATATTATGTTTTGTGACCTCAGCAAACTATGTGGGATGCTGGTTTAATTAAAGCCATATATGGTGGAGTGATATAGGCCAATGGTTTATATATAAAACATTGGTATATATCTCTCCTCCGTGTGGCGGCTGCATCTATCTTTGTTGTTTAGTTTAGTACAAACTAAACTAGCATTTTCCAACCAAAGCAACAGGAACACAGACACATGCTTAAAGGTAAATGTATGCCACTGAACAAAAAGGCAAATTATTCACAACAATGGACAGATACTGCGCGCCTGGATTAAAATATCATCCTTTATTGGCATGTAATTTGTGCCATGGCAACTTTCTTTTCTAGAGGTTACCGTCTGTTGTTAGTTTTACAAGTAGACGTTTTAATCTTGTATTTTTTTTATTGTGCACTCGTTGCAATGATGTGGACTGAGACAAACGCACCACACACTATATAACACTAGAGGGCGACATCGCTCCGTATATCAGACAGCACTTATTTGTAAACTAAGGACACAGCAGTCTTGTGTCTAAAGCAGGCTATGCGTGTAGTGGACATTGTACATTGTTAGCATTTAAAATATTTACTGAGCTGTTATAATTATTCTGT
Source organism: Chaenogobius annularis (assembly GCA_015082035.1). NCBI lineage: Eukaryota > Metazoa > Chordata > Actinopteri > Gobiiformes > Gobiidae > Chaenogobius > Chaenogobius annularis. The sequence continues at coordinate 678,043 of BJKM01000042.1, forward strand.
TCTGTTTAAATGTAATTAAAAAAAAGGTTGCAATAATCAAAACCACTCTATTATTTGAATATTTACTTAGATAGTGTCAAAGGAATGTTTCTCTCGCCCAAATATGACTAAAATATATTTTATAATTTGTGTTGTTTTTTTTTTAACACAAGAACATATTCATATTGTACTATGTTTCTCTTTCCACTCTTACATGTTACAGGACACATTACCAGCTGCACCCGGAGCCCCTCTCTGAGCACCATATGCCCCGAGCCTCTGCGCCGGCCTGGTGTATGGCCCATTGGTGGACCAGCGCTGACACTACACTTCTTTCCTTCCCTCTCTTGCCTTTTGATCAAATTTACATTCATAGCGAAAGGGACACAGAAACATTCACTGGCTTATGCTTAATTCACCCACTCCACTTGTCTGTGCTATTAATCCCGCTGACATTTCACAACAAAGCCCCACAGATTTATGTCAAATAACAGATGATATTTCATTCTAGACTACACGCAATCCCTCAAACGACTCAGGCGACAATGTTTAATGTTCAATCTATTTAATACATTTTATTAGGAGGGAAACAAAAAGAAACATAAGCATTATTGTACTTTCTTAGTTTATTTTTACATTGATTTCCGTGTATTTATTAAAATCTTGTCCACTTCTTGGTTTTTATCTGGATCAAACTCTCAAAATCTATAATGAATTAAGTCTTCTTTCATAAAAAAAAATATAAAAAAATCAAACTGTATTAATCCTTCATTAACTATTTCCCAACTGTACAGAAGCCTAGAACTTTTTTGCTGACAAAAACGACACCAAAAACAATAATGTCAAATGACAAATATATTACTTTAATCTTTATTATTAATTAACACTGCTGCAACTGCAAAATATATGAGTTATAACACAATATTTAGCAGCCCGATTGGATTATTTCTATTATTTTTTTCTGGCCCAATATTTTGATGTAACATATGTAAAAAGTGCTACTTTAAAAACGATCACAAGATTGCGTTTTCCACATTTCCTTGAGCGCGTCTTCGGGGTGTTGACTTTTCGGTCGTGCGTTCCTTCTTTACAGCACTCGTGTGTTTCTGAGTCACTGTGGGCCTGTTCCAGTGGTTTGGCCTTGTCAGGGTCACTTCTCCTCATGATTTTTGACTTCTCCACCAAGAAAGAAACTGCCAATAACAATTACACTGCATCACTCATTTTGTACATGTTGTAAACCTGATTTCCCCAGATCACTATTAATATTGCAGATGCTCGGTTGTGAGTGACTGGGAGTAAGTAAATACATTTCCCATGACCCCACGGTTTCGCCCTTTTAATGAGCTGCTTAATTTTCTTTCTTTACATGGATTAATTAGACACAGAGCTTTTGCCAGAATGTTGATGCTGCCAACCAACCTGTTAGATCTAATTCATCGCAAGGATCCTTGACAAAGTCTTGAGTAATCCACATTAGCCTCGGTCCTGCCTGGCAACAAATGCACACACACACACACACACACACACACACTATTGAATAAGATATTACTCATCTGGAAGGCAAGATAGCTTCCAAACCAAGTATGCATACACCTAAAACAAGTCCATTACTTAATTAAGCAAGCATTTAGGGATACTTACATTTATTGTGTTGCTCGGACTGCTAATTTGTCATTATCGACGACAACAGGCCGACATGTACAAAGTGTTTTCTTTATCTTTCTTGCTTTAGAATTCAGGGACATCATTTAAATTCCAAGAAAGCTTTCTCCACAAAAAAAGTCACCTCTAAAGTGTAAAATCACAACATCCACACCATCCACACTTGGTCCTAAAAACAAAGGCAAGCTTCTTACAATGGCAATGAGGCTGAAAAGACAGAAACGTCAATTAGTAAACTGCAGCGGCTCACTGGTTTCTCTGTCTTATCAGCAGCTCTCAGAATGTCTTCTTTGTGCAGTTTGGACCAAAGCCTCATGCAGTCTTCAGCTGTGGACAACTTTCCATCAGGCTCACGCCGGTCTTATGAAAGCTATCGACACAGAGGAAGAAGAGCCACAACAACCATGAGCAACATCTGCTCCGTGTCTATTAGTAATGGTGCAGTTACTTCAAATGATATCTAGTGTATATACAGTCTAAGTACACCAAATGGAGGTGACGTCACTATTACTTAAATAATATAGTGGCTCCAGAGCAAACTGCTGTTGATACTTCACTCACATTGCGTAGTATGAATGTGGTTTGAGTGTTCGGTCGGTCGTAGGGGCCAATGGCGCAGGTTGTCAGCCTCGTTTCCGTCAGTCTGCCCCATGGCAGATGTTGTTATCAGGTGGGTTTTTGAGTGTTCAAAACAGTTTCATAAATCAAATGCATTCTAATGAAATCAAACTTTCAGAACAAAGAATTGGCAGCCAAATAATAAAAACAGGTTTAGATTTAGATGTAGGTTGAACTAAAATGACATATTTTGCTTCTAGAAGGATTATTAGGGATATAGCATTAACCAGAATAGAATATTTTACCGTTAAAATAATATAATGGGCGGTTTCCTTTGCTTAAATGTTGTTGAAGCAACAGCTAAAAAAACAGAAGTAACAACATTGACCATGATCCTTTGTCCTTTTTCAGTTCAGACAACATAACTGTTTATCAGAACTTTTATATAACAGTACATATTTGTACCAAAGGCTTGTCAAGGCATTTTAAGAGGGAAAAAGTAGTATATCTGCAATTCTGTTAGCCTCTTCAAAATATCATTATTGCAGCAGAGAGATTACATTGTCACCTGAATATTCTAGATTATTGCTTAAAGGATCTTGATGCTTCTAAAGGTAATTTAAATGCAGAGAAAGTAAATGATCTTGCTAAAAAACTTAAAACTTTGTAACTCTCTGACTGTGAGTAAAACTCAATGTCACGGTGCACAGCAGCAGCCCTGGCTGACATGTCCTGCAGATGCAGCCGGAGCGTCTGAGGTGAACAGGTGGGCAGGGCACAGTGTTGGAGAGGGGGGCACCATCGATTGGACAGACCCGATTTAGAGTGAAGACTGAGTCACAGGATGAACAACGCAGTGAAGGGCGCAGACTGTGAGCCTGTGTGTGGGAAGATGAAGAGGGACTCGGGTTCCATCCCCACTACATGTAAAGTCAGGCCTGAAGTGCATGATGGGATATGTCCAAGTTAAAGTCAGGACAGAATATAGGGATGGATGATTCAAGAGCAGTGTGGTAATGTGTCAGTGCTGGGAGGCTGTTTCAGTTTTATCAGTCTTTTATGTGAGATAGCAAGTCTACAAAATATTAGCTTTATATCAGGGTGCTGAAATGTGATCAGAGGATGAGCTTAACACAATATAACCTCTGGTCTCATGGTGCTCAGGCTCTTAAACACTTACAGATAAGGACAAGTAATAAAGCCGATAGAAGCCTCATCAAACTTTCCAATAACTTTTGGAGCTATAGTTCATGGGGTGCATGCACGGTTACTAAAATAATATAAAGTTTCAAGGACATTGTAAGTTTCTTTCTGTGTAAATCTTCTGAATAATGGAGTATTTATATATATTTTACATTATATTGTCTGTTATAGCCTCGGCCACACCATCTTGTCAGTGACAGATCTGGTCTTGGGCCTGGTTCGTACTTGGACGGCAATGGCTCTGACGAGTCCTTGGGCACACTCATTATGATTGTAATGTTTCTATCATAATCATTACATTATGATTGTAATGTGTGTGTGAGTGTTGGTGGTGGTCCGAGGGGGCGATGGCGCAGATTGGCAGCCTCGTTTCCATCAGTCTGGCCTAGGGCAGCTGTGGCTAGTGTGGAGTGAAAACTATATATGACTAATGCATTATTACCAGTAGCGTGCGGTGACTTTCATGGATGGGCAAGCAGACTTGGGGTGTTCAATGTTTAGTCAGTTTGTTGAAACTTGGCGCTGCTGCTGCGTCACTTCTCCTCTGAACATGCGCAGTTAGAGCAAAACCTGCAAATATCCAAGATTCTCACATGTTTACTCAGCGTGGCTGGAGCATAGATCCATGGGTTTGAGGCCGTGTGGTCCTCAGAGCTCACGCGCAGGCCTCTAAAAGAAGCTGCTCTCGGCTCTGGTTCTAAGAGCTCATGTTAGAGAGCAGAGCATGAATGGGCTTCTGAACACGGTCACAGATTGCACCGCTGCGGCAAAATAAGAATCATGCTTCCCGCGCAGTATTACCCAGCGGCCTGTAGAGGCCACTAAACAACACTGTGTGTTCAGCCAAGCAGCAGAAGTGAGTGGAAATCGGGCTTATTTGGATATATTTTAGAACAATTCATAGAGAGTTGTGACACACGGTAATTTTAGATTTAATTGGCCATCACTGATTGTATTGATTGCCCTGACCGCACTTCACTGATTATTACTATTATTATGTCTTTTAAATCATTTGTTTAATTTGTTTGTTTACTTGACTGTGCAGTTGATAAATCTGCTGAAAGTAATGTGTAACATAGTGAGTAGATATTGTCAATATTAAAACTACATGTACTTTGCCTGATTCACTGTCTGACTCGATAGTGCCATGATTCAGTGCCGCCTACACAGAAAATGTATAGATAGACCCAGACAATAAAGAAGCACATAATAGTTCTAATGCTCAGCTCAGAATTGAGGTTCACATTAGACTTAAACACCTCCACAAGCCCCACGGTCACAAAAGTGGACTCAAAACTTCATGCACGGCTCTGCAGTTTTACGTGGTACTAAAAATCCATCGGTTGGTTCTGCACCGCAGGGCAGAGAGCTACTCGCTGGAGAATTTAAAACACATGCAGCCCTCTACAAACATCATGGACCTAAAGGTTATCCCTTATTGACAAATTATCAGCACATGCCTCATAGCGTTGTGTGGGAGGAGAACAGCCTTGTATACTGTATAATCTTAGTGTAAAAATGTCACGTCTCTTTTCAGCCGTTCAGACTGATTGTTTTGGCAAGTTTTTCAAGAACTTGTCTGCTCTTTTGTGTTAAAAGTTCCAACAAGTGACTAATATATTGTGCTTTTACAACAGATGGCCAAAAAATACATATAAAAAGTTGAAAACGATGGACGGCTACATTTTTCCCATTGAAAGTTACAAAGCCGGTCAATATAGAGAAACAAATGAAGTGTTATGAAGTAAAGTGTTACGATATGAAGTATGCGCACAGTGAAGGCAAATGTGGTCTATGAATCATCACTGTCTTAAACCTGCCATTATAGGTTTGTAAAAGGCAGCCAAGAGTAATGACTTTCATTTGTAAGAGTTTAGGTTCATCTATTAACGCCACAATGTGAAAAAAGTAAAACAAAGTAGACCTCCTGCAGCGATAGAATGAAAAGAAGGAATTATAAGCGTTAAAGTGCATATGACAGGTTCATGTTGTTCTAATTATGACTCTGTTTGATGCTTTTGTCCTTATGGTAAATATTTTTCACAGGTTTTACATGAGTCAGGTGGCAGTTTGTGAAGAAAAAACTATAAAATACATGTCATGCTAAAACAAAATCCCTCTGTCTATGTCATTTTCAAATCATAACTGTTTATATGGATTTTTGCCCTTGTTTACATTATGGTTGCTAGGAGCAGTTGTTTAATCATCCCTACCAATGCCACGTCTGCTGCTCATGTCCAACCAGGAATTAACATTTTAAACTTCTTCAAAAATGCTCAAACTGCGGAAAAATAGTCAAATCTTAAACACAATCCTGTTACCTACGTTTTAGTGAAATGTTGTAGTCTAAACTGTAATTTGCAAGGTATAACATGTTCCTCAAATTTCTAACCATATGTTCACTCCTCCATTTTTCCAGGAAAGCTTAGGAGTGGTTTCGGAGACCAAAAGGGAGTGAGCTGTCCGAAGACAAATTCCGCCACAGACCTGAGTGTGTTTTTCAGACGCAAAAGTAAGACTGGTGAAGCTACACACAAATACACTGTAAAGGACGACACGGTTTTCATATCCTTTGAGAAATGTAATCCTGTAGAAAGTGATTCCTGCAAAAAAAAAAGAAAAAGAAAAGAAAAGCAATTATATTAGCATGTGTGAAGGAATTTGCGGGGTATATTTGATAAGTTTGCCATTTGTCTTCCTCCAGTGAAATAGTCGTGCGAGGAATGGTCCAAACGCGCTGCAGGACTCTGTTGGTGTGTGTCGCAGCGAGTAATCCACTGTGTCCTTTCACACACGCTCTATTATACGCCGTGTTGGAACAGCTGTTTCGCTCGCACCGCAAAATAAGCAAAGTTTTATTTTTCCTTCACCTCTGGCCATTCGGCATTTTAATTAAGTCCATCGCTTTGCATCTGGTTTTTGTCACGCGCAAGTACAAAGCATGTGTACAAATGAAAGACGCCGAGCTTATTTTATTTTTCGTATGAAAGAAGTTATTATTTACAAAGTCATCAGTCATTACAACTAGTCAAATTACTACAACAAACTGTAGAATAAATTGTCAGATTTTCTTTTATAATTTTCTTTTATATTAATCAAATTGGAATAACTACTAACCCAAAGGACTGAGACAAGACAAGAGATGTTTCTATGGGTTGTCAAAAATCTGCAACTAATATATACTATAATGGACATTGAATATAAGTCTTAGTACTAAAAATATCTTAAAAAAAAAAAAAAAAAGCTTTCCTGAACAGTTTTTAAATATTCTTGACTTTATCAGAACTAATATAAGACCACAGAGTGTTTTTGTTCTCATTTTGGTTTCAAGATGTGTGGAGTACTGCGCATTTTCCCTGATATCAAAATCCAGCCTGAAATGTTAGAATCATTATCACATGATGTGTCTATGTGGTTGGGCGAATTAAAGCCTGATTGAAAATGTGTGTTAGTGTGTGCTCAAACGACCAGGCTGTTCTATAGACTCGGACAGACTCATTTTGGACTCAAACTCGTCTCGGGAATTGCTCATTAATTTTTTCTGCGAGTTTAAATTTTGTGCCGTTCTCCATCTTTTGACTATCATTATAGAAGAAAGCAAAGGGACAGGAGACTATTTAACTGTAACAATAATGTAAAGTAGAATTGGACTTGGCAGAAGTGGTTGAGCCAGCAAAAAGCCTAATCCTAATATTTCTCTCTGACTATTTTGAGATAAAATTGGCTTTTAATTTAACACACAATTTCCAGTAATTCCACAAAATCTTTGAGGGTTGAAATTGAGGTTGCTCCAGGTTGATGTTATTCCGTTTTAGATTAAGCAGTTAAAATTGGGTACATTTTCTGATTTTATTTTTTAATTCTTTTGAGAAAGTACATGTGTTTCTGATAATGCTCTGAGTGCACATTTGTGATGGCGTGATTTGTGTAACTGTGGACACACATTTGCACATGTTTACAGACACGGCCAGCCGGCGTTAATGGCACTGGAGACAGAGAGGGAAAGAACGCAGTGCCACAGAAAACCATGGCAGAGGATTAGAGGAAATGGAGGTGAGTGTGTGGGAGGCACAGACGTGTAAACTCTGACTCGTGAAGACTTGAGCGAGGCTTTGTTTGACCCTTCACAGGAGTCTCCAAAAGCTCCACTTTTGGTCTTGGACACGTTCACTTTAGTCCAGAATCTGAAAACTATGATCTCCCACAAGGGCTTTGTCTGGAAACAACCAAAGCTCACATCGTCTGGGATGTGGGCTTTGGTCTGCAAATTAGCCTTTGGCCTATGGACATGGCATCCGTTACTATTTTAAATGTGGTAAAGCTCTCTGTTCTGACACTTTTTAAATAAATGACTACTAATAAAAAAAGAAGTTCAGCTTTGGCTCCACAATGCGGCACAAAGTACAGATCATTTCTGTTACCATCTGGAATTCAGTATTGTATTTGTGAACAGAGCTGAGGTGTTAGGAACAATTGTATTTTTGAGAACGTCTCAAAAGACTAATTTAGCTATTTTAAGTAACAAAGCTTCTCTACAGTTTGTATTATAAAAGTGATATAACAATTCTATAACTATATAATTAAACAATGAGAAGTATTGCTTTAGTTTACTCATTTAACTGTATGTGAATAACATGTTGAACAAGCGCTTCAAAAACCTAGACTTTGCTGCTCTCTTATACAATTTGGAGTAAAACAGCTTTGTGGGTGAGTTTGTAGTGAATTCAAATGAGAAAATATGGTGTGAAATGATCAAAAATCCCCCAAAAATCTGAACAGCTCATCAGCCATGGCTTTCTCTGGATTTGAAACCAATCAGTAATTGACAACGGCCATGAAAAATAAAACCATATCTATCTATATATAAAGATTGAGCTTTATATTTTCTAAAAGTCAAGGTTAAAGGTGCACTTTGTTGCCCCCCGCTATGCATTTGACCCATCCTTCAAAGTGCCGGGTTAAACTGTCAGGCGCAAAACTCTAAAGTGTCTATCGATGCTCCTTTTTTGACAGTTGGATTTGCGAGTTCTCTCCAGAGCTGTGAGACTTCTGTTAATGTGCGCTGACAGAAGAGCAGAGGATTGTGGTCGAGGAGGTCACAGACACAGCGCTGCCTCGTAATTCTAAAGCAACTCCAGTGAGGCATCTGCCGGATCGGGAGCAAACCAAAATAAGAAGTGTTTATGTATGTCAGTTGTTTACTTTAGTCATCCTCTGGGATTAGTAAATTATACTTGACATGGCTACTGCAAGCATTTTACATGTTAAAAAAATAAATATATATAAATGGTAATAAAAATTAAAATTGGCAGTTTTTCCCCCCACAAAAGATGTTTACTATTTTTTGACGACTCATTATAAAAATGCAAGTACTGCAAATATGCTTACGGTTTAATAATACATACAACTTGTAATGCGGTTTTCATAACACTCAAAGACGCTGCACAGTTCAGGACAAACAAAAGAGGTTTTCATGCTTTTCTAATTATTACTTTGTTTGGTGAGATAGTACCTGCCTGCAGTACCTGCAGTTTTACTTCTGGCATTTTGTGAAGAAAATAATTAATTTTACAGTTCCGCTGAGTTTTAAAATTAAATATCTATGTCCTCAATACACAAAATTCCAACCAACATGCAGGGATAATAATACACAGTTATACATTTATCTATCTAAAACAAAATAATATAATTTCAGTCAAGTACTTTAAATTAGTTGAGCTTTGGCCCTTTTTTACAGTATGGTTGCTAGGTAACAGTTATTTCTGGTGTCCAACCAGGACAAAATGGTAAACCTCACAATTTTTTTTACCTAGGCAAGTAATAAATTGTAATAAAAATAAATAAATAATGTAATCATGTTAAATATACTAGAGACAAATGGGACAATATATATATATATATATATATATATATATATATATATATATATATATATATATATATATATATATATATATATATATATATATATATATATATATATATATATATATATAACATAATAAAAACATATTGAGCATAATCAATAGTTTAATAATAAATACTATTTGTGCAGTTGAGGCTCTGAAGTGTCCACAAAGAGTGACTCTTTGCTGTCCTAATGACCTTTTTGTCATAATGTCGCCATGACGATGACCTCTTAGCTTTGTGTTTAACCTCTCTCTCTTCCATTCTCATGTGGTTGAAATTACAGAGAAACAACACACTTGGTTGTCCTCATGTCAGGAGGAAGTGGAGCCTAGAGGCACATCCTGGGGAGAGTGTCTGCAGAGGTGACCTTACAAGAGCCACAGCGCTGACCTCGGAGGAGGTAGTGGTTTTGATCAACGTTTAATCAGTTGTGTGACCAAAACATTAAAGGCCGGGTGAAAAGGCTGCACTCTTTTATGCTTTAAATAATGGTTGTGTTACATTAAAAAATAAGACAAATATTTATAATCAACCCAAATGGGGCATATATATTTCTTCCTTATTATGTCCATGTATTAGTTGGCAATTTAATTTACATACATTTAAGGACATAAAATAGACTCTTTCGAGCTTTTAAAGAGGTTATAACGCCATCATAGACATGCCTGGAGTTGTATTTACCTTAATTTGCGTGTTTAAAGATTGTTTTCTCTGCGACTCACAGTACTCACAAAGCTCTTTCAAATTGTTCCAGATTTTTTATGTCAAAAGCAGAGATCAGGACATCTGTGCTGTTTTTAAGTCCATAAATCATCACTAGACTTGTTCTGAGCATTTCTGCCATCAAGTTGAGTCTATTACAACTGTGTGCTTGTATTAGCGTAGGCAAGCTAGCTTTTGTTTTTCCCCCATTGTAGTTCTGTCCACTTGCCAGTAGATGGCAATCTTACAACAAATCCTGATGATTTCTAGAAAGTAATGTGTTCAGTACATACATTCTTTTAAGTTCTAAAATATAAGATACACACGTTTAAAGGCCAATAATAATACAAATGCCTAATATGTGTCTTTTAATGTATTATTATTATTTTGATGCATTTATAAATCCAATACCAATCTGAGTTTGCCAGACTGGTACAATTTGTCTACTTTGAAAGGGCTTGTGCCATCAACAAGAAAGACCAGCATGACTACATAACATTTAACTTGACCACAAGTTTAAAAAAGCCCCCAAAGGTTTGAGTCATTAAACACACCATATCCTCAGCTTGATCACCACTTTCCCAATAAAGCGCAGCTCTGCTGGATAAAATGTAGGAAAACCGCACATCATTTTGCTCAAAAATACTGTATTCTTATTTCTGCAGCTTTTAAACTTTTGGAATTTGTCAACGCAGCTTGTATACTTTTACAAGACGTTTTTATGCTGAATGTATTTTAGGTTTGGGTTGCCTCTTGGCACCCTTTAAGACAAATATTGCAGAGTTCATTTACTTCATTGTCTCCAATCGTTCACTTACTCGCCGCACAAGCCAATGTAAGCAAATAAGTGATTTACCCACTGAGATGACTTTGAGAGGATAGAACTTCTCTTAGTTGGCCCTATGACTTTTGTAAAACATTGAGACGTAGTTTTTGACACAATCATTAGACTTTGGATTCAGTCTTCTGGTACAAACGGATCAGCGTAAGAGCACGTGTTTGCTCTCCTGAACACAGCTGCATGCTCCCCCGTTTAACCCCCTCTCCACTTTTAGGACAGGAGAAAACATCTTCTGTTTTATGTCATAGCTTTTTGCAAAATTGAAAATATTCCACCCAGCATGAATCGATAGACATTAATCAAGCATTTGCTTACAACTGAGTCACACTAATACAGTATCCATCATTTTTGGCAGTTCTTGAAATGTGGCCAGAGGGTCTTGCTGACTCAACACATGAGAGGAAAAGTGAAACCATGGAGTAACAAGAGAAAAGATTTTATTTGTCTCATAAAAAGTCTCTGGGACGTTGGCGACGAAACCATTAAACCACTCTAAGAGGAGTAACCCTGGTGACACAGATGATATTGGTGATAAACGGGTGGGGCTGACACTATGAGAAACTTTAGCCGCTCCGTCCCGTAGTGCTGTGTGGGTAATTCCACTCTGGTGCGAGTTCACCTCCTGCTCTCCGTCTCTCCTCCCTCAGTCAATCAGGAAAGGGTCCAAAGCCTTGCCCACAACGGCTGACTCTCGCTCTGCTCGCTGTTTGGAAGCTTCCATTTCCAATCCCTTTTTTGCTGCTGACTAATTAGTGTTATGGTTAGTTACCATTTTTGGCAGGCCGGGGGTTCCCTGTGACATTACGTCCAAAGCACTTGTCAAAACAGGGCTCGAAAGGGGGGAGCAGCATTGGCCCGCTAACTGGGGAGGTTGAGACAGCGGGAAATTTGCGGGTGGGCAGGAGCAGGAGCCTGGCGTCTCATGGCAAAAGCCCTGACAGCTCGAGTCTCCAGTCTCCCAGCCGCAAACAGCACCAGGCCAGCATCAGCATTTAACTGTGAGTGCATGGGGCTGCGCTAAGAAACTGCAACGGAAGAAGTGGACAAATCAAACCACGGACGCATAACTATTACAAAGTAATCAAATTTAGTAAGAGTCTAGGCAGCTTCATTGTAGCGCAGATTACATTTTTCGTCATGCTTTCTCGTATCTCCAGCTCTTTCGCCTTCAACCCTTCTCCTCTTTCGCCTCACTCTATATCAGATTAGACAGTGGTGTTTATTCAAGTGTCTTCTATTTGCACGGATTTGAACCTTCAGTTTGCCAACTATTTTACTTTCATCTCGAGTGATTACCCTCTGATAACTCTAACTCATTTCCAGAACATTCTTATGAAAGTGGAAGAGTACAATATATGCTCTGAAGTGGAGAATATGCTCCATGCTTTACCTCATCTTTACAGACAACGGCTTAAGTGAAACTCAATAGTGTTGTCTTTTGTCCAGTTACATTTGCTCATCTGCACCATGAATCAACTGTGTTGTGCTTTTGACTTAACCAGTCTAGAAGGGTATGTTATGATTTATATTTACCATTTTTTACATACTTAAAAAAGAAAATCAAGCATCATGTGTCCCAATATTGGTAATGGCAGAGGAAATAAAAATGTATTTTTACAATACTCTCAAAACTTAACTGAGTTTTTAAAAAAGAAATATGATGTCACTGTAGCCGCGGATGTCTGCTAACACTTAGCTGGCCAAAGTCCGAGTCCTCATCCTCCCTGTACACACCCCCTCTCTTGGGTTGGATATTTATTTGAAATGCTCGGCCTACTCCTGTTGATTTATGGCAGTAAAAACTAGGGTTTATGGTATGCCTGCCAGTTAAAGGCTCCCCCGGTTACACTTTTCTTAGCTGGGAGCTCGGCTCAGACAAGACCATTATTCGCCATCTTTCACACAGAACTGCACATTTCTACATTTCTCAGACCAGGTTACAGAAAATATTGACCCCTGGGATACACTTCTTTTTTGTTATACCTCCAGTGAACCGTTCAAGCTCAAGCACAAAAGGTCTGTTTCCTCAAATCCCCTTGAAGGCTTCCTGTCGTGGATTGTACAGGTCTGAGGTGAGGCTGACTCAAGTGTTGAAGTGTTCATGTTTTCCACCCGTTGCCCACAGTGCCATTTCACACCACATGCTGTTTCTCTATGTCTTCTACAGTGCACTGTAGTACTTACATTGGGCTGGAGCATAAAACACTCTGTATTCAGACTTGTCTGTGAGTTCTTTTGTACAATTCGTCTTACAGCTACATATATCATTGCAGTAGCTATAACTTTACCTTACTCTGACTGTTGGAGCAGTATCTGTGTGGAGGCTGGAGAAGAGCTCCACAGGGCACAGCCCTCATCAATAATCCAGTCCAGAGGAGCTGATGTCGGCAGCACCTGCCCCGGGGGCTGAAGGTCCAGTCAGGCCTGCAGGCAGAGTGATGAGCTGCTACCCTGAGGGCAGTGTGCCACTGACACCAGCTCTGCATGGTGAGGAGTGTGAGAGCTGCTGTTTGGATCAGCCCTGACTCACTGTGTGTGATTCTGTACGTGTGTGTGTGTTTACTATCAGTAACCATTAGCGCCTCTGATTATCTCTGAGGTTTGAATAAGCATAAAGACACAGGGACTGATAGAAGCAGAAGGATATATTTATAGTCATAAGGGAAGTCTCACAATCACCTGCCAGACTGACAGTGTTAGTGTTTTTGCTTGATTCAGATCATTATATCTGAATCATTATATAGCCGAATCTCTGTTCCAGTACAGTGCTCCCAAGGATGTATAGATGGAAATGAATGGATATTAGAACCAATTAACATTAACAATCATTTCTCTGCGGGATATGAAATAACTGAAGCCAGTATGACTCGTGGCAGCTTTTCCAGTCGTCTCTGTCTCCATCGCTGTTTTGCAGAATAGATGTTTGATTTAAAGCTGCATGTGGTTACTGACAGTATATCTGAGGAACACATCATCGCTGTAGTGATCCTGGCATTCTTGTTGATAGGCTGACTTTGGCTTAATGACATTCATAAGTTCATTTGCAGTGATCTGTAAGTGTGAAACCCAGTGTAGCTCTGGAGCGCACACGCCACTCGTCCTGCTGCACAACATAACGCTGAGAGAAATGTCTAACCTCTCTGAGCAAAGGGCAGCAGTGGACTGCGCTGTTTAATGTAAAAGTGTGTATATGAATTCTGTGTGCTCAGGGTGGTAAAAAAAAAAAATCATTACCAGATACTAATTGATGCAAAAATTAGCAAAAAATGACATAAATCAGACACATTTGGACCTTTCCTGAATTGTTTTAGAATTGTCTTCTTCTATTTCGGATCATTAGTATACAGAAACAAAAACTTTTCTTTGGTGTTGAAAGTTCTTTTGTCTAAAAAAGGTTCTTTATTATGCTTGCTGTATCAACATTGGTATTGGGTGTCAAGCCTTTCCCTTGGTAAAAAATAAGACATTTTGACATCGCTATGTGTTGCTGATATGACCCATAGAACCATTCATACAAAATACATAAAGAAAGAAAAAAAAGAAAATATTTTCGTTTTCAAGTCCTCCTCTTTATTTATAATTTATGATGTCATTTTATTAATCACTTCATTTAAATAAATTCTCTTTTGTGTTTGTCAAGGATTAAAGGCCTTTGATCCAGAAATAATATTGTTTTTGACCAGCGTCGCAGATGCTGCTTAGATGATAGCACATCCATAACACTTGTTTGAATAAAGTGTAAGATCAAATGCTCTTGCTTCCAAATTAAATGATTTAATGAGCAGGATGTTTTTACATGGTCTTCAAAGAGCATACGTAAATACACAAGCCAGCAACCGCTCCTTTCCATATTTTGCATTTGGTTGTAAAACAAGGCAGATAACAAGTTGATACGGAATCAAGGGAGTTGCTTTTGACTGTTATTCGAGGGGAGAAAGTGAGAGGAAATGAGGGCTGTTGTGTTGTGGAATGTCTGGCGCTGTGTGACCGGCCGGCGCGCTGTTTAGCTGGTCGGCACGGCTTCTCTAAATGTGGTTTTCGTGGATATTTATACACACAAGAGTTAAAAAAGACGCCCATGAAACCGCCGTCACTTACCTCGCCGCCACACCCCTCCCAGACGCATGTACACAAACACGCCATCACTTCCAAGCACTCGCAACCACCCCCACATTGGCGCTTGTATGTTACACGTCCGTAAACATTCACAGTCGCACGGGACCGCCAAAAACCAAAGTGCTGCTGATATTTATTTTCAAATGTTTTTAGTAGCCAATGTCAAGATCGCCAGGAAAAGTGCGTTCCAACATGTTGATTCAAGAGAGCATTTACATAGGCCTCTCTTTTCCTAGTTCACTGCTTTGTTTCCCTGGGCTTCCGCTTCGTCTAACCAGAAACACATTTGGTTTTCGAACACACAAAACCCAGAGCCGCTTCAATGCAGCCTGGGCTCGAGCCAGACTAATAACTGCAGTGTATTAACAGGTCACTGAAAGCCGTGTTTTTACATGAAGTGGGCCACGGTCAAATAAACTAACGGTTTGCCATAAGCTTCGACCGGTGTGCTTCGCGATTCGCCTGTCAAAATTGCTCGGGATATCGAGTTATTCAGACGCTGGTGAAGCGCGGGCCTGGGCAGCGCTGGGGTTTTTGTGCCCTCAATTTTAAGTTGACTTCAATTATCTGATTCTGGTCTGGTTCAGTGAATTGAGCAGGTATGTTTCTAAAGCAAATAAATGAGTTTCCCGCAGATTTACCCAATGTCCATTTGTGTCTGGCGGCGGCGAAAGAAAAGATAACTTCATGATTTATAGTTGTGGTTTTTGCTGCGCTCATTGTAAGACCAAATTTATTATAGAGCATTTTTATTGTTATTTTTCGAAATCAATTTACCGCAAACTTGCTAATATATTTAAATTTCATGCCATTAAAGCAACCTTAGCACAGAACCACGGAATTAAACTAGAGTCGAGGTTTTCAGTTTTAAATATGGAATCTGTAATTATAAAACAGAAACATATTGCGATTTTGGAAAAAGTGCTCTTGTTTTCTCATTACGTTCACTTAAGTGTTTATAGTTACAGGTTATTCCATTGAGCTCTTGCTTTATTTTGCAGTTGACCTACATAATGTGGCAGCCTGTTGTAAATTTGGCTTAAGTCTTACTCGCTTAAAGTACAGCCATGGGTTTGTGCTCACTGGACATGTTGTAATGCATATTCCTTCTGGGAGTTTGAGTTTGATGTTTTGTCTAGAGTTGTGCTGTTCCTTTCCATCTAAAGGTTAACAGTCAGGCTCATAATGGACTGTTATGAAGAGTGTGCGCGGTGAATGCTGTAAACGTAACCGTGATCGCCGCAGTATTTCACATGGCCGCTTTTGAACGTCGGCCCGTTTCTGCGTGTGAAGCAGAACAGTTTACTTTCTTCTCGTGCTGTGCCGGTTGCCAGATGACCGCTGTCCTCAAAGTGGAACAGGTCAATTGCACATTTTTGAATTTTTGAATGTTTACCTGAAATCCTTCTCTACACATTGTCAAAAAAAACAACAACATAAAAGGCTAAATTGAAACAGAGATGTTTTTGGAGAAAGGTAATGGAACTGATCAGGGACTGGGCTTATTGTTAGCATCCACACTTGTATTCTCCGATTGTGTGGATGTATTTAGATTCCATCGCAATTTGTGTATGGATTCTATATGAAGCTTTGACTTAATTGTATCAATAATAACACCAAGGAGGAGCCCAAACTTTGCTGAATGCCTCACTCTGCTCACTTTTAAAAAAATTGTATATCTCGTACTGAAAGGATTTACATAAATGTTTTTATTTCTTAATTCACTACTTCAATTTACAACATTACAACATATTGTGTTATCTTGATATGAAATTAAAAATGAATAAATCATTAATAATTTAGTCTCTTCTTGCGAGGTCTTTTAAGGCTGGGGAATATGGTGATAAAAATCAAATTGTCATCTTATTCCTTTGACAATCTGTTATTTTGGTGTAATCGTGATTCAGCAATTTTCTCTTGAAGGTGTTAAAATGTGGTTGAGGTTTATGTGTCGCACAAAACTTGAATGATACCTAAAATGAACAGTGCAGAAATATAATTTTCTACTCTTGTTTGGGAGATTACATTAGATGTTTCTGAACCCTTTTTAGCTTATTTTTAACACTTTTGAATACACTTTTGCAAAACAATTTCAGTACGACCCATTATATCTCCCACTTCTAAATGTTTTGTGATAAGAATTTAAATTATTATTTGGCTTCAATAATATTGTGATATAAATCTTTTGGCTTATCATTCATCCATAGTGTCTTTTAAGAGTTATGAAGCATTCTCTTGCCTCTTGAGGACAATAACTTCGTTTTATTTTATTCTATAACTAATATCTTACTATTGATGAGTTGTCACCAGATTAAATACAGACTATATTATAAAGTGCACTATGTAACTTTTCGGGAGAGTATGCCACCTGCTTGCATATAGATAGTCTTGGTTTGCTTGGAAAGTTCCGCAGTATTGCATTTTTACAGATTACATAGGTTTTTCTTGCTTACAAAACATGCGTCCTTACTATGAGCGCGGCCGCCTGTTCATTGTTCTGAGCTACGGCTTTGCTAATGACATCACCAGCTTTTCTAGTTGGAGATTGTACATTTAATGCCATAGTGTTGAACATTTCATGCAAAGCCATAACATCTCCATTCAGACAAGCAGGTGGCGGACCCTCCACCAGGAAACTTAAAATATTGAAGGTCTTATATCACCACATCTAGGGCAGGGTGATATTGACAAAATAAATCTTTATTTTATAATCCGTATTATTTTGCATTTTCTCGATAATATTCTAACAATTCATTAGCAATGTCCTAAAATGTGCCTTGTAGAATTTAGACAAAATGTGACTGGATCATAAAATGACCAACAAACAAATTTGACATATCGCCAACATAACAATTTTGATATGTGTTCTATTTTTTTATATATCTCCCTTCTCCAGACTCACTTTTTATATCAAAACGAATAGACATTGTTCGTCTTGGCCTCGATGCAAAGCCCTTATAACTCGACAGTGAGTCAGTGCCCGTTGGCGACTTATGCCCAGACAATGGCTGGTTCGGTAGCGACGTGTCACCCCTGCCGTCTCACTCCCTCTGCGCCCATGGGTGCCGACAGACTGATAGGCACCGATTGTTCCACAGCTGAATCAGAGGAAGGCGAGCTTTGACCTCCACCCCGATCTTACGCTTCCCTTTTTCACATCGCCTCGTTTAATTCCCATTGTCTCTCGCCACTGATGCATTCTTTTCATATTTGGATTTCACGGCTTTCACATCTCCCCCCTGTGCCCGTTTCCTTTTGTGTTGCTCGCTCCGTCTCATCTGACTGTCGACCGTCTTTCCTTCCCTCCCGCCCTGGCTCCTCTCCGTGCATCTGTCACTTCCACTCTCCCTCCCTTTTTTATCTCCGGACTGTACATATCGCTCTATCCCGGCTCGCTGTGCCACGAGCAACTTGGCAGGTCACATTCTTCGCCGGCCCATCTGCTGGCTTGATCTCCGATTTCACTTTATCGACACTGTCATCTCTTTTACGGCCTTATTCCGTCCCTCCCAAGCGCCCCCTGCATTCGTCTGTGTCATCACCTTGATTCGTCCACAGATGCGTCCACTCTCATAACGCTCCGCACCCATGGGCCCGGCGGAGCAATCTGCGCTGGCTTCATGGCGAAAAGCACGTCTGCAGTTCAAAGAGGCGCTTAAATTAAGACGGCTATTATCATTTACAATTCGACATGCCCCCGCTCTGATAATAGCTGTGGCTCTTTGTGATTATTGGGGGGGGGGTTATCAAAATTCCTCTGCGGTAACAAAACCAGATCAAAAGCCTGCCTATGGGTAGTTCTCCGAGACTGTACTGCCTTATTAACGTGAAGAGGTTAACTCCGGCGAATGTAAAATATTCAGGAGTTAATGTTATTCATATGGTGCCGTTTTCAGTGCATGATCCATATTTGGCCATATGTTGCTGGAATAATAGGTTGTGTTCCCTCGCGCTGGAGCCAGGGCAGAATTCTGTCGTCAAAATTTGCTGTTTAAATGTCAGATTGTAGATTTGTTTACCTGGTTTAAGGGTAATCGCTGTCGTTACCGGGCCTATCCACATGAAACAAACACTGGCACAAAGGGGGATGTCATCTTTGTTTACATAAGTAATCAAAAGTTCAAGTATTGCATAAACAATGAGCGGACTGTAAAATGATACACTAAAGTGCAGAAGTATCTTGTCCGACCCTGGTTTGGAAGCTTTTACTGCAAGTTAGTCTCGGCTCTTATTGTGTTTTATAGATGGAAACAAAAATCTACATTTTGAGATATACCTTCCACCTCTAATGCATTTTCCCAAGCATTTATTCAAAATATACTTGTTACTTGTTACTTCTGTCAATCGTGTCCAATTTTTGGGCTGCCTTAAAAAGGATCAAGGCATCTTTAAATAGATTTTGATTGAAAAATATAACAATTTCATCAATAAATGTAAAATCCCTCCTTCATGGCCGTTACTTTTTATGTATTACCATCAGGGTGCATTCTGGCAACTGTCCACTATGAGGCAGCATTATGCCACCTCTTTCACATTCCCACACAGTCGTTTTTCTGCTCAAATGCCCAAACCATTTGCAAGCCTGTTAAGAAGATATATGATGCGAGCGGGACACACACACTCACAAATATACAGGCCGGGCTGTAACAGAACAATGTCTTCACTCTCTGACAGCGCAAAGTGACACTCCACAATAACAGAGTGGTTTGACGGGAGAGAGGAAGTGGACTTAATGAAGTGTCTGTGAATGAAGGGTGGCCTGTCTCTGGCACAAAAGAGGTCAATGTGGGCCAGCCAGAACAACGCTCCGTTAACCAATATGTCATTCTGTGGCTCCTGTATTCTGGCATTTAAAAACATCTCCGGGCGTTACTTTGAAAACAACATGCTTTTAACCTCTGAGCTTACAGATTGCCAACATAACCTTTTTACACTGATATACTTTTTCCATTAAAATACAATCTTGGTCTAATTTTAAACTTCTTACAGGAATTCAATATAATTTAATTTAGTGTAAAGTGTTAGCTACATGTTGTCTGGAAAAGTATGCATGATAATCCTTATGAATTACAATAAATCAAGATTGGACTTTTTAAAATGCGTAACTGTAGGCCTTGATTACATTGAGCAGAGCACTCCTCTGTGTGTCTCTTGCCTCTCATACTGTATTTGAAGGCTGTAGGAGCCAGTCGGCTCCTGGCACAAACTGTAAACGCTCTCATCATCAAAACAGAGTCCTGTTAACTCTTTAAAGGCCTGCTCTAAATACTCACTGGTGTTGAAATACTGTTTGGAGACTACTGCCTTTGCTTATGTCCTGATTGATTACTTTGAAGACATTTTAGCTAAAATGTTATTGTCAGAGCTTTGAATACAAGGGCTTAGATTTGGCAGGCCGACACAGCTCCTACATGTGTTTAGAACAACAATGTCAAACTCTATTCGTTGAAAGCTCTCTAGCAAATGAAAACGTGGGACCATTAAGGACTTTTTACTAATGTTTTGCTGTTTGACCAAAGATTGTGGCTCATGTCACAGCAAGTTGGCATTAACTCTGTGAACTGGATCTTTTACCACTGTAAATATGAAGGTTGTGTAGCTCAGAAGTAAACAGTCTGATCATTCTGACTAAATATGGTCTCTTGTCTATGTTCATGATGGTGTTATAAGCTGTAAAGGACTGAAATCGAACCTGTTCTATTGAGTCAATGAGTGATGGGAATATCAGGGCTTTTGTCAGGTCTTGAGTCCAACACAAATTCTGGTCTTTTGTTGATGCATAAAACCACTGATTTCCAGTGTTCTGGAGTTTCCTTTATCATTGGTTTGGGCTTTTTCCACCACAATCCTTTAAAATGATGCATTTGCTAGCCAAAACATAATGAAATGTCCCATTTTGTAATCATATAAGAAATGTTTAATGGCAAAAATAGCACCTCATTTTAAAGTGATAATGATCTATTCCCATTGAGCCTTTTCATTTCCTGTTTGTAGCAAAGTAACATTGTGCGGTAGATAATTAAAAAGAAGAGTGTCTGTGTGTAGACTAAAGCTTCCAGATGTGCAGTGGACAAAAATCCTGTCTGGACCAAACGCGGATCTTTCCCTGACAAACTTTCTCTGCGTGCTTGTAGAAGCAGGATGGTATCTTTGCGACAGATGTTTTTGGATATGGTTGACTACCAAATTCCTGCACTAAAGGCCCGTTCACACCGCTGAGTCCAAATTCGCGCTTGACGCCCGAGTTGGACGCCTGTACATTTGAAGGCAGCCGCCCTGGCCGTGCCGCCCTGGCCGTGCCGCCCTGGCCGTGCCGCCCTGGCCGTGCCGCCCTGGCCGTGCCGCCCTGGCCGCCTCGAGCGCGCTGCCAAATAATAAACTCTCCACAGCAGACGTGCGGCCAAGGCATCCAGCGCACATGCGCAGTGGAGGGGTTGTGTCCTATGGCACATGTGTCAAACTCAAGGCCAAATGTGGCCCACCAGACGTTTTAATCCGGCCCGCCGAACATATGGCGGACCCGTAAGGGGTTAACCCCTTACGCTTAGTGCGTCCCACCCGTCATTATTTATTCCATTTTGAAAACTCTCAAGCTGCTTGATATGCTGTACATAAAAATAAAGCTTTAACCCTCTTATTTCCAGTCAAATAAATCATTCTGTGAAGCATCAGGCTCAGTTTGTACTCCAAACCCACAAGTAAAAAATTACCCAAAATGAAAAATGAATAGGACTTTTATATAGATTCCGCCTGGACATTTTGGCTTTACAAGTCCCTAAAACTCATTTTTAGTGAATTTACCTTCAGCTTTAAAAGAGAATTGTCAAAACCCAAGTCATAAGTCCACGGTCCTGTTCCTGCTGCATGAATCTGGACTCAGTCTTTCACCTGCTGCAGATTTGTGCCGCAGCGTCGACAAAGAACTATTACTAGGCTATATAAATCTATTTGTTTCTTATAGTTTATTGTTTTATTTTTTACGTTATGTTTGGCCCGCAACCCAGCGTGAGCATCGAAATTCGGCCCGTGGCCCAAATGAGTTTGACACCCCTGTCTATGGCTGCGGTGTGAACTCGGTTTAAGGCAGATCCTCTTTCTTTTGCCAAGTCTGCTAATTTGTTTAGGAGTGGTTTTCAGTGCTCAACTTTATTGATGGTGGCTTTTGAATAGACTACTAATGTTTAGGGGTGCTCATACAACAAATTAGGCCCTCAAAAGATTGGTGGGATTTATCAGGAATATCTATTTGAGGAATTATTTTGACAAACAGTAGTTGCAAGAGAGACCAAATCAAGCCTATTTACCTGAAAACATGTGAATAAAAGACAATTTAATCATAATCTCTTAAAATACACAAGTCTAATAAAAGTTTTGTTTTGGCCTTTGGCACGCTAAAACGTATACATTTTGGCCCACCGACCCACCCCAGAGGAAAACATGCTTTCATGCCAGCATGCTGACTGTTTACAATAACTAACCAATGAAAAGTATGCACTATTCTCTGATTATAAATCAGCACAAGCATGTACAACAATCATTCGCTCAAGAAACGTTTACCATCCCTAATGATGGCTTTCAGATACTAAGTCCTGCTGACAGAACTTCATGAGCCTGTGTCAGAAGTAATCAAAGCGGGTGTGCTGCTTTTCATGGAGGACTTTCAGACTCACGGACTCACGGCCATAATCTCCAGGGCTTGGTGCAATTTAAAACTCACTTTATTGCCCTCCACTATCAGTCGAGGGCTTTGGTAGGTTAATGGCATTTCGCTAACTTTCTCCTAATGCATTTTTCAGTCTTTGATTCACGCCCCACTGCACTCTTTTGCAGCACTTCCGTACTATCTGATGGGACATCACGTCCTGGCGTTTATCAATTAATTGCACACTGCTCCTAGGTGCCATTGTGAACCTCCACTAAATGAGTGATGCATGTCTTCTCTGTGCTACTTCTGATAGAGCAGAGTTAATTACTCTCTGGTAAAGCACTGGTCAAATCATTGGCTCTGGGGCATCCCACAGTGACACCACAAACACAGTGGGAAGAAGCTCTCAAAGTCATACTTTACAATGTACTCATTTTTGTTGTTGACTAGTGTTAAATTGATTTTATTTAGTAAAAAATACAGTTCCAGAAAGTGCTACTGGCTGCCAGGTCAGTTTTCACCACCCGGGTTAAAAGCTGCCTTTGCCTCTGGCTCAAGTACTCTTAAACAGGGGTCACTAATAAACTTTCACCGAGGTCCAGTTTGAGAAGATTTCCACAAGCCGAGGTTCGGAACCACTTTTATATAATCATAATATGTATTATTATATTATAATATACGTAAAGAGTATTATAATAGGTCTAGTTATTTTTCACAATTCACCAATTAATTATATTTTATATCATAGTCTAATGATGGCTTTATAATCAACTGAAATATTTTATTGCTATTTTAAAGTTGATCTTAGGTAGATTATAAAACTGACATGAGATGTGGAGCAGAATCCTGCATTTGTCCTGATGAGAACATCACACACTGGACTCTGACTTTCCTCTGCACAAAACAATGCAGCGATGTTATTGGCTGATTGGCGTTACATGCAAAAACGTTTACGTTCCTCTCATTGCTCTAAAGAGCAGAAAAGTTAAGCGTTGCAAAGCGAATTCTGTCATCAGTCAGCGCTGCACTTTTTTCTTATTTTGTCAGATTCGAACAGACATTATCACGACTAAAAGCGGTGGGCAGCGGCGGGCAGCGGCGGGCAGCGGCGGGCAGCGGCGGGCAGCGGCGGGCAGCGGCGGGCAGCGGCGGGCAGCGGCGGGCTCCTGTGTGTTTGGAGCGAGAGGGAGAGAGAGGGGGTACAAAGAAAAGAAGCGAACTCGCAGTTCATTTGAAACAATTTCTTAAAACCCGCTCATCTCTAACTCATATCTGCAATGCAGCAGTGTATACATGGACATAGAAAGAATGTATAATTTTTGTAATTGCCTTTTCATTGTACTACTACCGCACTTGCCAATTCCCAACACCTTAATTTAAAGCAGCCTAAGCAAATACATTTGCAATTCTGATTTCTGTAAATAAGAATCATAACTTATTTGCAGTTTGTAACGATGTTAGGGTGCAAGAGTTGAATAAAAGCATCGGCTGGTTGACTGTGCTTTGTGTGGAATGCACTGTCCAATAATCTCCAAAGCCTGTATGCATGTGTTTGTGAGAGGCTTTGGCTGTTCTGTAAATACTTGGTGCTGAAAGTTAAATGATGCACACATGGCTCTGCATGCGCTCTAATTCACAGCTGATAACAATTACAGTCCTTAGCTCAAATTAATGGCAGACACAAAGCCACTTCTCTTGCATGGAGCGACCCACCAGTGAGGTTGTTTAGTTTCAAATATTCATACTTTCCTTCTGCCTGGTCACATTATCAGTGCAATTTTCCATCATGCAGCTTTTTCTCAGAGAAACACAACATTATTCTAATTACATGGATGTTCTCTTTCCTCATATTAGCAGCAGTTATACAGTTGTAAACCCTGACATGAAAGAGCAAGCAGCTCTTAGAAACCCACATCAACAATACACTGAGAATTAGCCTACCTCCAAAACAATATTGAACAGAAGACTCACAAATTCCTTCCAATTTTCCAACATGGTTTTGTTTAATATTAAGGTGAAGGACCACTAAATATACGATTGAATTGGCTGTTTAAGTGTGAAAATTAAAATGTGTCTTCACTATAGTGTAAGACATTCCTTGTTATTAATTTGTAATTTATTGTTGTTGGTCCTACTCTGGAACAAAATTCATCTGGATCAATATTAGTGGATTTTCTCTTCAGAAATTTGTTTTATGAAATGTGCCTTACCTGCAGGGTAGCACTGACTCCTGTTCTCAACTTCCAAAAGATGAAAGCAAACTAGTGTTTTGCATATTGTTGGTGAATCATGAAGACATAATGCAACAAAACTATGTTCGTGTGTTCCAGTGTTATATCGACATGTGTCACTACAGATGAGATGGGCAGAAGTGTGGGATTGTGTAGCTGTCAGTGCTGACACAGTGTCTGTTTTTTTGGCCTGGATGTTGTGCTGCCACTGGATCAAAACTGTCAGGTCGAGCCACACATGCACCAAAACACTGTGGAGGAGAGTCCCACAGTGTCGGAGTACACTATACACAGTATATTCTGTTGAACTCATTTGTAAACATTTCTAAACATTCACACTACTGACACTAAACTCCCGCATGGTCTTTCTGTTGTTCCTTTTTGTCGTCCTCACCCCTGGTCTGTAGGTGCCCACACGATGGACCTTTTGGCAGTTTGTGCTGACACAGTGTGGAGTATTACCACAAGGGCCATAGGGTTCAAACAGGCCTCCGAGCTCCAGTGGGTTTCCTGTTGGAAAGCCTGTCCTGCCTGGCTCTGCACTTCCTCAGGCCGGCAACAGAGAGCCTGTCCCAGACGTGTCACTTCTCTGCCGGTGCTTTGAGGGGAACCAAAGCAGGAGTGGAGCAAAGCCCCGGGGAGCAGTGTCCCAGGTGAAGAGAGGAGGGGTTAGAGGTGCCATGTCTGGACTTTATTTGCTTTTGTGCTATTTACCTTTTGCTGTTTCTGGACAGAATGTGAATTCAGTCAGCCCCTAACATGGCATGCATGTAGAGGCATGTGACCTATAACATGCACAAAAATTGTAAATCTAAATCACAAATCATTAAAACCTGCATAGGACGGGTATGAATATCCTCTTTTGTTAGAATATAAAGGCGTTAATAAGCGGTGGAGTTCTTTTCTTACTCTCACTTCCATAAATAATTACAATAATTATTATAGCCATGTATTTGTCCAGGCAATAATTGGGCACCTCTGCACATCCTTTTCATATAAATGTATTCTTTGTATACATGGCTTGTTACTGCACATTTATACAGTCTCTCTGAATGTTAAAAGGGGTCACTTCATTACGGAGATAAAACCAGGATGGTTCACGGTCAGCTGACTCTGTTTGTTGTGTTGTTTGGGCTTTACTGGCTTAGTCCATCACCATTAGCCAGGGCTGCGCTTGTTTGCTCTTTGTTACTCCCCCTGGTGTTTATTCTTCCTGCTTTTGTCGTGCCATTAACAAACACACTCAGATAATGTACGCAAATATTAAAAAGGATTCATTATTCACATGAAGCAAATGCAAAGGATGCTCCCCTTCGCTCCTGGCTTGCATGTTGATTACTTGGCACCGGAGATTGTATCTGTTGTTATTAACTTTTGCCTCCTCCTGACTCTTCGTCTCACACATTCCAGACAGTCTTAACTCACCTAATGAGGATGCGACTCAAATCTTTATTTTCAGCCGTGACTTCTCTTGTCTCTCCAAAAAGCTCCCCTGATGATGCATGTATCCTAAATAAACCCCAGCTCAAAGATGCTCATTTTCCCTATTAAAATCCCTCTGTGTCTCTGCCACACCGCATTGAAAGTCTGCCACTCAG
Organism: Chaenogobius annularis; assembly: GCA_015082035.1. NCBI lineage: Eukaryota > Metazoa > Chordata > Actinopteri > Gobiiformes > Gobiidae > Chaenogobius > Chaenogobius annularis. The sequence continues at coordinate 704,491 of BJKM01000042.1, forward strand.
ACTGGCACCAAATTACTAACAATCGTCTGATCCATTATAGCAAACGCACTTTTTCTCAAAAACAAAGTTTATTGTAGCGACAGAAGCTCTATATTTATATACATTTATACTACACCAAGTAAGCTCATAAACAAAGAAACCAAATACTAGGTTTTCCAGATTTGTTTACATTGCTTTGTGTATTTTCCTCATTAATGAAGTAATGTGTAAATCAATACCAAAATATATATGCTTTAATGCATTTGTTATAATAATAACAAATAATAATGATAATGATAATAATAATAATAATAATAATAATAATAAGAATAATAAGAATAATAAGAATAATAAGAATAAGAATAAGAATAAGAATAAGAATAATGCCTTACACTTGTAATGTGCTCTACAGCTTGTAGAAGCCTCTCAAAGCACTAAACTTATCATTATTCTTTCATATTGGTAAACTGCTGGTAAGACTGAGGGAAGCAAGGCTACTAATCTGCGACATCGACCCCTCTGACCACCACCAGCCATTCACGCTCACACCAAAATTCATACGAGGCAATTTGAAGTGTATTGCTAAAGGACACAAGAGTTTCCGCTAGCCAAGCCAAGGAAGACTGACTGATCTAACAAAATAGCTGTGACAAACTTTGCAGACACAAGAGTTCAGATACAAAAAATGTGTTAACAAAGATTGCCCTTTTCATGTAAATGATGCTAAAATACAACACAAAATGTCATTCAGAGCTGTTACCCTTTGATACAATTTGTCAGCAGTTTGAACAATACATGTATAGATGACCAGCAGTTACGCCCTGCACTCGGGTGTTTTGTATCACTGTGTCCAGCTCTCTCCCCTGTCTGGCCCACTCAGTGTAGTGCGCCGCTCTCTCCACTCCTGTGTCTTGGGTTACAGGGAAACTAGAGCTGTGTTGGTGTGTGGCGTTCTTCTATCCCCGAGAGGCCCTCCACATCATGTTATGGTTTCCATCAGTCTTGCACAAAGCTGGAAAGGTGTGTTGTGTATATGTGTGTGTGTGCATGTGTCTGTGCGTGTGTGTGTGTGCATGTGTTGTGTGTGTGTGCGTGTGTTGTGTGCGCGTGTCTGTGCGTGTGTGTGCGTGTGTATGTGTGTGTCTGTGCGTGCGCGTGTGTGTGCATGTGTCTGTATGTGTGCGTGTGTCTGTGTGTGTATATGTTGTGCATTTGTCTGTGTATGTGTGTGTGTGTGCATGTGTCTGTGCGTGTGCATGTGTGTGTGTGCGCGTGTGTGTGCGCGTGTCTGTGCGTGTGTATGGTGTGTATGTGTGCTGTGCGTGTCTGTGCGTGTGTATGTGTGTGTGTCTGTCTGTGTGTGTGTGTATGTGTGTGTTTGTCTGTGCGTGTCTGTGTGTTGTGTTTGTCTGTGTGTGCGTGTGTATGTGTGTGTGTATGTGTGTGTCTGTGTGTGTGTCTGTCTGTGTGTGTGTGTGTGTTTGTGCGTGTGTGTGTGTTTGTCTGTGCGTGTGTGTGGGCGTGTGTGTGCATGTGTCTGTGTGTGTCTGTGCGTGTGTGTGTGCATGTGTCTGTGCGTGTCTGTGTCTGTGTTTGTGTATGTGCGTGTCTGTGCGTGTGTATGTGTGTGTTTGTCTGTGCGTGTGTGTGATGCATGTGTCTGTGCGTGTTGTGTGTGTGTGTGGTGTGCGTGTCTGTGGTGTGTGTGTGTATGTGTGTGTTTGTCTGTGCGTGTCTGTGTGTGTGTTTGTCTGTGTGTGTGTGTGTTTGTGCGTGTTGTGTGTGTGTGTATGTGTGAGTTTGTCTGTGTGTGTGTGTGTGTGTGTGTGTGTGTGTGTGTGTGTGTGTGTGTGTGTGTGTGTGTTTGTCTGTGTGTCTGTGTGTGTGTGTATGTTTGTGCCGTGTGTTGTGTGTGTGTGTCTGTGTGTGTGTATGTGTGTGTTTGTCTGTGCGTGTCTGTGTGTGTGTCTGTGTGTGTGTGTGTGTGTCTGTGTGTGTGTGTGTGTGTGTGTGTGTTTGTCTGTGCGTGTCTGTGTGTGTGTCTGTGTGTGTGTGTGTCTGTCTGTGTGTCTGTGTGTAGTTGCTTCTGGGTAGTGTTGTCTGTGGTGTGTGTATGTGTGTGTTGTCTGTGCGTGGTCTGTGTGTGTGTGTGTGTCTGTGTGTGCTGTCTGCTCTGGTGTGTGTGTGTGTGTATGTTGTTGTTTGTCGTGCGTGTCTGTGTGTGTGTGTTTGGTCTGTTGTTTGTGGTAAGTATGTGTGTGTGTGTCTGTGTGCATGTGTCTTGTGCGTGTTCTGTGTGTGTGTTGAAATGTGTGGTTTGTGTGTGTATGTGTGTGTGTGTCCTGTGTGTGTGTATGCGATGTGTCCCTGTGCGTGTGCTGTGAAGTCATAGTGTTGTGTGTGTTAACCTGTGCGTGTGTGTGTGTGTTTGTGCGTGTCTGTGTGTATGTGTGTGTATATGTGTGCATTTGTCTGTGTATTGTGTTGTGTGAGTTGTGTGCATGTGTTCTGTGCGTGTGCATGTGTGTGTGTGCGCGTGTGTGTGCGCGTGTCTGTGCGTGTGTTATGTGTGTGTCTGTGCGTGTCTGTGCGTTGTGTATGTTGTGTGTGTCTGTTCTGGTGTGTGTGTATGTGTGTGTTTGTCTGTGCGTTGTCCTGTGTGTTTGTTTGTCTGTGCTGCTGCCGTGTGTATGTTGTGTGATGTGTGTGTCTGTGTGATGTGTCTGTCGTGTGCACAATGTGTGTGTTGTGTTGCGTTGTGGGTGTGTTTTGTCTGTGCTCTGTGTGGGCGTGTGTGTGCATGATGTCTGGTGTGTCTGTGCGTGTGTGTGTATGATGTGTCTGTGCCGTGTCTGGTCATTGTTTGTGTTGTGCGTGTCTTGCGTAGTTGTATGGTGTGTGTTTGTCTGTGCGTGTGTGTATGCAATGTGTCTGTGACGTGTGTTGTGTGTGTGTGTGTGTGTCTGTGCGTGTCTGATGTGTGTTTGTGTATGTGCGTGTCTGTGCGTGTGTATGTGTGTCTGTGTGTGTGTATGCATGTGTCTGTGCGTTGTGTGTGTGTGTTTGTGCGTGTCTGTGTGTGTGTGTGCGTGTGTATGTGTGTGTTTGTCTGTGCGTGTCTGTGTGGTTTGTTGCTGTGTGTGTGTGTGTGTGTGGTGTCTGTGTGTGTGTGGATGTGTGAGTTTGTCTGTGTGTGTGTGTATGTGTGGTATGTTTGTGCGTGCGTGTGTGTGTCTGTGTGTGTGTATGTGTGTGTTTGTCTGTGCGTGTCTGTGTGTGTGTGTTTGTCTGTGTGTGCGCGGTGTTTGTCTGTGCGTGTCGTGTGTGTGTGTATGTGTGTGTTTGTCTGTGCGTGTCTGTGTGTGTGTCTGTGTGTGTGTCTGTCTGTGTGTGTGTGTGTTATGTCTGTGCTGTGTGGTCATGTGCGTGTCTGTGTGTGTGTGTTGTGTCTGTGTGTGTCGTGTGTCGAGTGTGTGTAGCTGTCTGTCGTTGTGTCCTGTGTGTGTGTCTGTGTGTTGTGTGTGTGTGTTGTGTGCGTGTGTGTGTGTGTGTCTTTGCGTGTGTGTCTGTGTGTGTGTGTGCATGTGGTTGTGTCGTGTGTGTCTGTTTGTGTGTGTCTGTGTGTGTGTCTGTGTGTGTGTTGTGCGTGTGTGTGTGTGTCTGTGCTGTGTGTTCTGTGCGTGTGTCTGTGTGTGTGTGTGCTGTGTGTGTGTGCTGTGTGTGTGGTGTCTGTTGTGTGTGTGTTGTCTGTTGTGTGTGTGTGGTGTGTGTGTGTGTGTCGTGTCTGTGTGTGTGTTGTGTGTGTGTGTGTGTGTGTGTGTGTTGTGTGTGTGTGTGTGTGCGTGTCTTGCGTGTCTGTGTGTGTGTCTGTGCGGTGTCTGTGTGTCTGTGTGTTGTGTGTCTGTGTGTGTCTTTGTCCGTGTTCTGTGTTGTGCGTGTCTGTGTGCTGCTGTGTGTGTGTGTGTGTGTGTGTGTGTGTTGTGCGTGTGCTGTGTGTGTGGTGTCGTGTGGTGTGTGTGCGTGTCTGTGTGTGTGTGTCTGTGTGTGTGTGTCTGTGTGTGTGTTGTGCGTGTGTGTTGTGTGTGTTGTGTGTGTGTGTCTGTGTGTGTGTTTGTGTGTGTCTGTGTGTGTGTGTGTCTGTGTGTGTTTGTGCGTGTCTGTGTGGTGTGTGTGTGTGTGTGTGTGTGTGTGTGTGTGTGTGTGTGTGTGTGTGTGTGTGTGTGTGTGTGTGTCTGTGTGTGTGTGTGTGTGTCTGTGTGTGTGTGTGTGTGTGTGTGTGTGTTGTGTGTGTCTGTGTGTGTTTGTGCGTGTCTGTGTGTGTGTCTGTGTGTCGTGTGCTGTGCATCCGTGTGTGTGTACGTGTGTGTGTGTGTGTCTGCGTGTTGTGTGTGTGCGTGTCATATGTGTGTGTGATGTGTGTTGTTTATGTGTGCATGTCTGTGTGTGTGTTTGTGTCTGTGTGTGTGTGTGTCTGTGTGTTGTGTGTGTGTGTGTTTGTGCGTGTCTGTGTGTGTGTGTGTGTTTGTGTGTGTGTCTGTGTGTGTGTGTGTGTGATCCTGTGGAAAGTCATGCTGGCTGTTGAGCGGTGTCCACTTGTGTTTTGATGTCATATGGCGCTTTAGAATGGCAGTATTTCACCGCTGTGATTTAAACACTGCAACAGTTTTCACATAAACATATGACCTTATCCATTTTTTATCCCCGTACACTCCTTGGTGACCTCTTACATTTTCCCTTGGCTTTTTAGTATTCCATCCGCAGGAATAATGGCTCTGGACTGTGTTATATGGAGCTGTGCGTGGCGCATACAGCCAGCTGCCTTATTACATTAAAGCCATATTTTAAATGGAATGGTGTTGACCGCTGATCTCAGTTTCTACATCCATTGACTCACGTGGATGCGGCTGCGGATGCTTTTTAAGTCCGCACCAATGAAACCTGAGTCGCGGATCAAAAAACAAACAAAAATGATCTTTGGCCCGAGCTTTCAGCATCCAGCAACGACTGCCTTACATGTGGGCAACGGACTTACAGTTTTCAGACAGAAAGAGGAGAAAAAAAACACTGAAATGATGCTTCAAGACTAACTCACGATTTCCTAAAGCCGAGATCACAATTTCAATCACATTTTAAGTAGCTTTATGCTGTATGAAACAAGAACTTGCAAAATACAGATATCTGCTCTCAAATGTAGTGAAGTAAAAGCAAAAAAAAGTATGTAAAAATATGTAAATAGTAAAAGAATCAAGTAAATATGTTTAGTATTGAGCATCTTAAGCTCTCCATTGGTGTAACATTAGGCTAACTGCATATTCGTCACACACTATCGCAAGCTCCATGTATGTACATCTACCCGTACATTCAGTACTTGCATTTCTGTACAACAGGGTCGCATGTTCGCAACAGTCGCATACTCATTATTTATTTTCCTTCATTCTACCTCTCTCCTCTGTTGCTCTACAGTCCCCACCTCCGCACCTGTCATTCAAACTTGATGAACCTAGTGCGTTCTAGTGTCAGGATGAGGCGCTGCACATTTACACTCTGCCACGGCGCTGACGAGACGCTGACAGTGAATGCAAGAAATCAGCAATAAAATGCCAATTATTTCCAGGTCTTTCAGCCTCACTGTACTTTTGTTCTGCAGCTGGTGCCATGCCAACTACTCCACACAGTTGAATAGCCACGACTTTCTCTCAATTCTGCATTTTCCTTCAAGACAGTATTGAGAAAAAAGTTTGAGATGAGCTTTGAGGTGAGGGTCAAGGTCAGTGTGAGAGATTCTGTATTAGCTATAGGCCTGTACGACAGCACAGTATGTAGTATTAGTAGTTGTAGTAGTAAGAATAGTTATAGAAATAGTTGTATTAATAGTTCAAGTAGTTGTTGTAGTTGTTGTGATAGCACCTACTTTAATAGTGTAAAGTAATATAAAGCAAATGTACCTCATTTGTAATATAATCAGAGATAAGCCTCTGGGACAGGAGTTTATGGCTAATCACCAATACTTCTGCTGATATACATGTGTTGTATTTGTTATTTAAACAAGAAGACAACATCTTTGATCCTATTGACTTCAGTGTGCTGTGACCCACATGTAGGAAGCTGCAGGCTTGGTCCAAACTGCTTTGTTGTGGTGGTCGTCGTCGACGAATCAAAGTCCTGTCTTTAGTCTGCGGTTTACAAGGTCAAGGACTTGACTGAGATCCACGTCTTTCAGGATTAAGATGACAGAATGTCCTCCTTATTTTCCCGAGCAGATAGTGTGCTAATCTGAGAGCAGCTCTGTGATCCTGTGACCACAGGTTTAGGGTTGAGGTAGCATGCTGAATCGTTACCGGTTTGAAAAAAATTTAACCTCTGAACCCTCAGAAAGGGCCACTATTTCCACAGATGGGAATGTTCCTTTGTTAAATTTTCTCAGCGTGGTTCTTCATACGCCGCAGTTTTATGTTCCTGTCTGTAAGCTGCACCTGAATTTCTCAACTATAGCGTGTTCACCGTTGCAGTAATAGCTTTTACTCCCCATTTATTAAGTGAAGTTGCAACGACAACAAAAAACTGTTTTGTAATAAGCATTACCTACGAGAACAGTGCCGTGTACCGCTGCTCTTTATATTGCGTATTATAGAAATGTAAGTTTAAACACATTTCCATAAAAAGTAAAATTTCCACAAGTTTCGAAATGGTATTGCAGCAGATGTTTATTGCAAGTAATTAACAAAATTACAAATTTACCCAAAATATTTTCTAAACATTTCACGTTTGTTTTCTAAAAAATACGTTTGTTATTTAAGAGAAAATAAAATCCTGGTTGTTTAAACAACATTATTCAAAGTTAGTCGACCGCTTGCCAAGTAAAAGTTAATATTTTGCTGTCATTATTTCTTTTTTCATACATCAGTGCTTTCTACAACCAAAAAAGTACAATGATTCCCACGTTTCTGCTGAGACTATGCTGACTCTTGCAGGCAATCAATATAAATACCTTTAAGTATACAATGTTTGCCTCTTTTTTGTCATTAAACAGTTAATTCTGAACACTATTGTTATATTTTTACATGTTTATATAATAATAAAATAGGCAAAAGTATTGTTCAACTTATTATTGGAGAATGGGTCCAATAACTTATGGGGGCACTAATTAATGTCATGTAGCACTAACAAAAATGTGAGAGGCCCAAAATCCCCCAAAATGTAAAATGAATATTGCTGTGGCAGTAGTTTTCTAGAAGTACACACTGATGGAACAGATTGTTGCCTGAGTACAGTCTGTCAAGATGCTCTTTGGTGGATGCGCCTTCAATTGTCATGTCGCCATAATTTATGAGTGACAGGCGTGATATGATAAGAGATGTGGCAGTGGAGTAAATCAGATCTCCAAAGGTCACTAGCAAGGTCCAGGGGATGGGTTCACGGCACATTTTATCGACGTCCTTCAGCCGTGCGAGTGTTCAGCGGCAGTAGTGAGCAAGAACACCCCGCAGTTAGACCCCATTGTGTTTACTGGAGATGTTATGACGTCTCCTTGGTTTTTTCTAAGTAAAGGGTCTGTTATTGCGTGCTTGGCTGTAGGTGTGTTCATCTGCTTCCCAGCTTGGAGCGGAACCGCCATTTCTAAGGACATGTGCAGGATACATGGAGCTTATTGTGCGCGTGTGTCTGTTCTATGTTTCCAAAGATGGGAAGTGGAAAGGATTCGGAGCTCTGGTGGAGGGCAAGGCTAATTCTTCTTTCCTCTTTTGGCCTTGATTCATTCCTCTTGCAAGTGTGACTGCAATTTGTGCACTGTCTTCAGGTTCAAATTTACAACCTCCCCAACCTCGGACGAACAAAAGAGCGGATTGAAAGCAGTGGGATCTGTTGGGGCCCCATCAGCCAAGATCTTCTGAGCACTACTTAATTGATGCCAGATCTTTTCAGGGGCCAAACCTAAGTATATCACAAGCAGGAGGTGGATCACTGTGGAATAACATGCTCCGTACGTTCACGACGCAGAATTGAGGACTGGCATGAAAAGCCCCCATCCTCTGCTCAAGCGCTGAGGTTACGCAGCCGGAGCGCGCCGCATGTAGACAATCACATCACTAATGCCTGTGCGCGCGCCCTGCGCCGCTCTGAGCCAAGGCTTTCTCACAAGTGTCAGTGCCTCTCTGTGGCGTGAGTAAGTAGGGTGTTGACCCCATCTTTCCCTGGAGAGCATATGGATGCAATCACACTGAGAGAGAGCGGCAGTGAGAGAGCGAAATACTGAGCCCATCGCAAAAAAAAACCCAAAGAGAAAAGTAAGGGAGAGAGAGAGGCACAGAGAGAAGGGAAACGGGAAGAGAGAAAAAAGTAGCGATTAATTGGCATCTGGCTTGTGTATTTAGAGGACAGAAAATCTCCCTAATTCCTTGTTTTTCCTTTCCTCTATGGATTTGCCAGAGAAGGGTTTTGGTTAAGTCGAACTGTGATGGTTTCCTCACCCGCTCTTGTTAAGAAGGAAAGAGATGATTGCGGTTACTTTGATTCCATATTTTGGACATGCTTGGTAGCTAATTACCACCAAAAAACAGAATAGCATTGTTGTTTAGAATTTTTAGCTTGCAATAATTACTGCGCTGTCGATCAAATGAGCTGAACAGTGACCGCACACATGGAAGGATAAGAGGCTAATGGCTGCCTGACAAGTATTTGCTGCATAATAAAAATAATTGGACCCTATAATGATGCAAACTCTAGACCTGGACTTGAATGCATAGATTGGTGGCAGCCATCGTTCTGAATTGTTGCATGTTGTCGCGCACGCTGCCCCACATCTCCAGTCTCCAGTGTCATTCTGTTCATTTAATCTGATAAACATCTCAGGCGGCTCAGAGTCCATTAGTTGCAGTTTACCTCTCCTTTCGGCAGCATGTTGACATTGGTAATTCTCATTGAAGTTACCTCAATTCATCTCCGGGCTCACACTTCACACAGACCAACTTCCCAAACTGACTGCTTGATTAGTAATTCCTTGAAAGATATCGTATTTTTTTAATCAGCGTAAACAGCCTTAAAATAATTTTCTACGCAATAAAATATAATTTGAGATTTTAGTATCATGACACTAATCTGAAGTCAATAATGTCTCTTGAAATAGTGGCTGTTTTTGCATGTAGTGGTCACATTTCACATTTCAATAGCGCCTTTGTACCTTTAAATCTTTGAACTACGTCACGAGCTTGATTCGAACTGACGGCCTTCGGATCTCCCAACTGAACTACTGACGCTCCATGAAGTGGTCAAGTTTCAGATCATCTACACTGTTTTAGTCATTTGTCTCAAAGCCCAGACCATTTCTGCATCATTCTTCCAGTCCCCCAGTGTTTTATTTTGCACTACAAAATGCTTGCACTTCATATATAGGGCCTTCAAACACCCCATTGCCTTTCTGGACTACTTTATTTGCATGCCGGTGTCAGACGGAAAAAAAAATCCATGATGTTAATTAGTGCTCCAAAGGCAGACTTAGCTGTGTGCTGATTACTCTGAACCAAGTGCCAAGGGATTTTGGTGGACTTGCCTCACTGTCTCGGGAGGCAGAGGAGCTATTAATTAGGAAGCTCTTGAATGCACGTCTCTTTGAGCAAGTGCGCTGAAGAATGCACTGTACCATTTCGTTCCTCCCTCGGACTTTGATAGTGGACACTTCAAACACCGGGCGGCCGCTCCCACATGGAAACGGCTGGCTAACATTTACCTGCCGAGAACAGAGGGTCAAACGCGAGCGCTTCTGAGGAGGAGCCGCGTGTTTTCATTTGTGATTATCGCTCTGACCTCTCACCTCGAACAGAGCCATTTGTAATCCAAACAAAAGGAGGCACCCCGCTGATACTTTGGCGCTTCCCCAAAATGCAGATCTGTACTGAAGAAGAGCACTCCCGATCCTCTCAAAGCACCTTGCCACTTTCACAGGTCACATGTTTCTCATTGTGAACAGTTTATTTCCACAGAGACAGATTTCAGTGTGTGATTCAAACCAGAAACAAAAGAGGTTCCATTTCACTCCATCATGTTCAACTTTGAAAACGTCTGCCCTGAAATGATCTGAGGAGGCAGGATTTTTTTTGGCTGGGTACCTCTTCAGGCTTTTCAAAAGGTGTATAGAAAGTAATTTTGCACTTCATTATAACTAATGGATCCAGAAAGCATGACATGTGGGACGTAGCACTGCAAACTCTCTCTCAGAACGACTTTACATATTTATTCACTCTTTCCACCTCGTCGGCTTTGAAATATGTCCAGAATTCCCCTGCCTGTTTCACCCACATATGTTTGTCTTAGTCTAGCTCTTATCATTTCAACAGACATTACATATTGTAAGCCAGCTCTGAATGCTTGGCATATCTATTTAGCTATTTATTATGATTATATACCATTCCATTACTTCAGTGCTTATCAGTTCTGCCTGGATCACATGTGAGGACTTGAGCAAATAACTCAATTAATCACTATCCCAATGATGATAATAAGACACGATTAGTTATCTGTCCAAAATGTACTAACACACACACCTGTAAACGCTGTGGTTGAAAATGTGTTGGAAGATAAAAGTGTAAAAAAAAAAACTGTGTAAATTGTTCGACATATCCACTACATCCAAACGTATTTTTAAATCTACATTTTTCATCTTTGTTCATGCTTTTAACTTTGTTAATGTAGATTCACTAAATGTTCTAAGTCCCTCAATAACCTTAACTCCAAGGACAGCCTCTGAAACATAAGCATGCAGATACAGTGGCTCTGTTCTGCTCGCCACATTTTCCTTATGCATTTTAAATCCATTCAACGCAAAAAGCTGATATTTTTAGTGTCAATAGTTATTCAAATCAACCTGTGCCTGCAAAAACATTCCACATCTTGTGTAAAGGGAAGATGGAATTGAGTTTGTGAAATGCATGAGCCTGCAAAATGTAAATGGTGATGGGGAAAAAGGAAACACTTACTTGAACTAATATTTGTATTAGTTCAGTTTAGTTAGTTTTCACTTTAGATTGCGTATTGAAAGAAATTGCATAAAGGAATATCTGGTAAGAAGGCAGAATAAAAACGTATCTGTTTAATCCCATTCATTAAAAATCCAGAAATTTTTATCCCACCAATCTAAACATGGACTGTATTCAAATTCAAAAGATTTACATTTCAGACTCGTTTAACTAGTTTAACAACTTTGCTTTTCTTTGGCTTCAACTCGAGACCCTTGAGATTTCATGAAAAGGCGAAAGACTTTTTGATGTCTGCTGCAGATACCTCCTGGGGAGTGGCGGCGCTGCAGGGATTCACCCACAGCCGCTCCGAGTCGGGACATCAGTGCCACAAAGACAGGGCTTATGGGAAAGTGCAGTCCATTAAATTATTTTCATGTAGGATTCAGATGCATAAAAAGATACACAAAAACATTTGAAATCGTTTCTTTTAACACAGATTCATATTTTTTTCTTTGAACTCACTCTGCTCTATGTAACTTTTCCAGTGTGGGGTCTGCCACCGTGGAGATAATATTGCTTTGCCCGGAATTTCCCACAGTTTGGTATAAACATACGCTTTTATTTGATTACAGGTGTTTCATTGCTCAAAAATACTTTTAAGACTGTACATACTTACGCCTAATTTACACTCACTCAATATATGGGTTGAACCTGGGTTTACAAGATAAGAGCAGTTCTCGTCTAATTACCTGAAAACTGCTCCAGACTGTGTGTTTGTGGATTATTCCCTCAGAACTGCGCCTCCTCCGGACCTGTGCTAGCAGTGCTCTGAAGGTTGTGTAACAGAATCGATAGCTTTTTTTATTTGAATGTCTTTAGAATTTGGGTCCCAAACTGCACCCAACTCGCATATTAGGAGTTACAGTCCACCTCTGCACAGATATGACCTGTAATTTGGCCTGGCAGCATCACATGCCTGTCTTTATGGTGATAGATACGTTTAATGCCATACAATCTCCATGGAGACCAGCAGGTGACTCCACCAGAAAAGTTCAGGAGTGCATCTTTGAATATGCAAACATTTTTGGGCAAATGAACATACACCAGTAGCAATAGAGTATTTTGATTGAGGTTTGCAAATAGTTTAACATAAAATAGAGGATCTTTTGATTTGCAATCTATGAACTTCCACGACTTCCATTTAAACACAAAGAACACTATTTTTGTCATGTTCCACTGCTTCCCCCAGTGGCTATAAGAGCGTGCTTATTATATAAACCCCCACACACTTATAATAGTTACTCTGCTTTTATTAAAATAAGTTATTAAAGGTGGGGAGGAGTGTCTGGGTTGGCTGCTTCTCTGAGGAGCTGGAGCCATATTTGTATTTTAGAAATATAGAGATTGCCTGAGAGGCCTCTTTGGCTAAACATCTAGAGATAGTATTCCAATTTCAAAACACAGAAGAGGAATCAGCTCTGAAATGACCACATTGTGAGCAACAGTATTGCAGTTTAGTACTATCGTATGAGGTTTGACTGATCATGTGTAATTTTCTGGGATTTCCAGGAGCTCTTTGAGAAGGCACTTTTGTGTTGTGGGGTTCTTGCTTCAGCATGTGTCCGATTTGAGATTAAAGTCCATGGTTTACCATAGATCGCAGTACGTAAGTCTGTTTGATAGAGCCGTTTCCTGCTCTTTGGAAAGTTGTTTTTTGTTCTACTTCGTGTACATGCAGGGTGCGCAGAACCTTTGCTTTCTTGGGCTTAATGTAAACAAAGTTTTCCCTTAAATCTTCATTCATCGTGCCCTGAAGGAGCTCATGAATATACAGCAGCAGAAGCACATCCCAGTGGGCTCAAAGTCAACTCCGGGCTTAACCCCTGTGCCAAACCCAACCGGGACTGTGTGTGTGGCGCCGAGGCAGTAGAACTCCTATCAGCACGCTTAAAAAAGATGAAGGTAGAACAAACAAACGCACCGCAAGAAAGATGAGGAGAGGAGCCCAGAGAGCGTCAGTGGACAGGAGGAGGAAAAATGTTTTTTTCTCAATGTTTATTTGAACATGACTTAGAAAAGAAGGACGGCTCAGTGGGACTTAAAGTTGTGGGTAATAAAGTCAAGATGTAGTCAAAGCCCTCCCGCTAACTCCGGGTCATTTCACTTCAACCAGGCCTCAAAATCTGATGTAAAACAGTATTATTTATCTTCAGAGTCTGGGAGAGGCTGCCCACCATGTTTTAGCATTTTATGGCACAAAAAAAGAAATAATTTGAACTGTTGCACCATTTTGCAAATTAACTATATCATGCCATGTTAAGGTACTTGTCTTGCAGGGTTTGGAATAAAAATGATTCAAATATTTTCTTGATAAACCTTTTTTGGTCCTTCACTGCAAGCCAGAAAACATGATCAAAAATATATAATATATAATCCACCCATGAATTTGGCTCAGCAATTGGATATGACGCTTCCAATCTCAAACAAAACCAAGTGATTTAACCACTTAAATAATGATACAAATGTGAAATTAGAAATATGAATCACATTTGCATAAATTCCAGATTAAACAAAGCACTTTTGTTCTGATTAGTTACAGGTAAAATTCAATCTCAGAACTTTTAAAGGGTAGAGGGTGTGTCTAAAACTTTTAAAGAATTTCATGAATATTCTCCAACATAGACCCAGTGATCGATGATGTGACAGGGACGCTGTGCTTTATAGCTGTTGTGTTCACTTTCATACTACTTTCACTCTCATTTTTCATTCTTCCTATACTCAGGACAGCACACTGCTTAAAATGCATTGTTAATATTGCCATCCAGCATTGCATTTTACCTTAGAACCCTCAAGAATAGATTGATAGGTGGAAGCAACTGCATCCATAATCGCTCCTATTAATCTACGGCTCGACCATGGCTTCATTTGTGAGATTTGTTTCCCTTTTCTTCTCCGCATACATTTATTCGCCATTAGAGCCGAGCATGTGTTTGCCCTTTTTCGCTGGGTGCTTATCTCATGTTTGGATCCCAGGGCGAATGCATTATTCATTAGATGTTAAGGGCTCCATCCCAGACGTTAAGTGGCTGTGTGTTGTATTTGCTTAATGAATGGGGTTAGAGAAGATCAAAGCAAAAAATATGGCAGATATAGGGGTGGGGCCGACGCAGGCGTTTTGCTTGTCTGGCTTAATTGCAAGCGTCCAAGAAAATGGCTTTCAGGATGATAAGTTTACCAAGTCCTGTTATAGCTTTGGAATGAATTGTTGAGTCAATAGTTGTAATTTACATGGTCCATTTGTATTTGTATTGTGTCTGAAAATCAATACGCTACATTGGGAGAAAGTGGTTAGTAAACAGATTGCGTTTGTTTGGATGAAATATTGTCCTTAAATGTCATTATATGAAGTCGCTGTCTGATATTGTTGTGAATGTCCAAGTCTAAATGGTAGCCGTGACCTCATTATAGGAAACCTCCAGTAGCAGCAAAAGTGAGCTTGGTTCTGGGAGTTCTTTTCTGTGTGGCGCCTCTGAAGCGAGCGCAGCAGTGGGCCACTCCTCTTCCCTCTCTCCACAGATCATTAGCAGTCCTACTCGTGGCCTTTGAAGTCTGTGAGGTCTGCTGTGTCTGTCATAGCCATGCAAATCCACGGGACAGCCCCAGCCACCTGTTCTCCCAAACATCTGTCCACGAAACCCAGGCCGTTACACACCGGCACTGTTCAGCTGCCTCCATGCGCTCTGATCCTCAAAGGCCTCCAACTCGGGGCAAAGGCCCTATTTTTAGGGACTCTACTGGTACAAGTGCAGCCTTTCAACTCTCTAATGAACATATGTTTTAGTAAAGGGCACCAAAACAAGTTCATGTATCCGATTGTTTTGCTTTGTAGTAGCCAAATCAGTTTGCTGAACATGCTGTTCAATTACTTGTATATTGTTTAAGTTTGTTGGTGCGTTGGATGGTTTGCATAAGTTATACTTTATTACTAACATTTCAAACTCCAAATGCTAAAAGAAAGGCTCAATATTCCATACCAGTTTTGATACAGAATGTATTTGTTTTTCTGGCCCGAAGGCTTCACTTTACAGGACAATTGTTGCGTGAAATAGGGGAGGAGTGAGGACGTGGACATTCAGCAAATGGTCATGGGCTGGAATTGAACCCACGATGCAGCGGCGGTAGGAACCACACATGTGCAACACCCCCAACCACTGGACCACTGACGAAGCGCCAGAGCGTCATTTTCAACATAAAATAATGTTCTCCCTTTAATCTTAGCACGTCGTCTTATACAATCGATCAAGACCACGTAAAACCATTCAAGGTTAGAAAACATTTTTTAAAAATCCTATTCCTAGGACTTTTAAAAGTATTGATACCAATTCAAATTAGTACTGTATGTAGTTTTGATACTAGACTCTATCTGGGCATTGATTTTTTATATATATTATTTTAAATATAAATGTATTAAGATTTGTTCTGCGCCCGAAATTGTACCTCAGTTTTACAAGGTCCAGTTAGGTTAAAAATAATGAAATGAACTTGCCTAGTGACCGTTCTCATTCCAAGTTTCCCTGACAAACGATCCATGCACGGGTGAAAGGGCGTCTGAAGTGTTAAAAGCAGCTCAACAAAAGCACACTGCATCATGCTAATGTGTGAGTGGACTACTTATTATCTATCACGTTCCTTGTTGTTACCAGTGAATAATTGATGGAAGTCTAAGTTCAGATCTGGAGCATTTGTGCTCTCCTGCTTTTAATGAAGTCTCGTCTTCAGCACCAGCACCCTCTTCTGCCCTCACAACTCATCAGGATGGTTTGTCGGACTCGTTTGGAATGAAACCACATCACAGCTTCCAAGGTCTCTCATCTGCAGAATAGCTATGTTAATTAAACATTCAAACCATTTACTTGACATGTACTTGTAGAGTAATTTGTCATTTTTTTATGTAAGAATGACATACTAGAAATTAAAAGCTTAAATGAAGCAAACATTTATATTACTTTCTTGAACACAACCAATGGAGACTTTTAATCATTGCCATTAGTTATTGAGTAAAAAAAAGTGGTCAAATGTACTTCTCCAAACTGTGTTCTCTGCTCTAAAGGCTGTGGACCCTCTCAGTTAAAAGGATCCAAGCATCATTGACACTTATGAATGACTCAATCTTAATTAGAATTAATTTAATTGCAAAGTCGCATACATTCAATACAATGTGTGATACAATATGTTCTACCAGAAATGTTTCCAGGGTCTGATGCCACAGAAAGACAATTTGATAAAAGTGTACCAATTGATGACACTCTAAAGCCGTGTTTTGATGCTTATTCAATACACGTTTGGATTCAGAATGGTAATGAGCCACACGGGAGAGCTTATGACAGTGTTGAGGACCTGCTCATTGTCCATCATGACTCGAGGCTTAGCTTTAACTAAACCAGTCTTGCTGCCAAACATCCAAAAATAGCACAACGGTACGATTACTTGTGCTAGGCTCTCCGAAAGCCCCTACGGCAAGAGAGAAAACACACTCCTCCACTGTTTCTGTGGCCCTATTTGAGTGGAGTTTGGCGCATGCGTCAAAAATAAATAACGCGTCATCATAGATTTATGATAAAGAATGCGAATGCCTTAATTATTTTTGCGCAGGATATTATGGCAACTCCTGGCACAATTAACAAAGGTACTCCTCCTCTGGGGTTGCACCTCTGACCCAAGAACAGCAGAACCCTCAGCATCTGTCAACAGCGTATGCAGAGAAATTTAATCTGCATGAATCAAGTCTGTGCTGTCATTGTACATTACACAACATGAAACATAAAGTTAAACAATACAAGGCTTATGTAATGCAACAGTAGACTTTGGTGAAGAGAGGATTGCTGGACGTGGTGAAACATGGCCATGGCTTGGTTACAGTAGCTCTGTGCTGTTTGAGTCTGTATGGGAAAATGAGCAGCTGTGAGGACTCTTCCAATGCAGGGGACTGGGCTCAGGGCAGTGTGTAAGAGTAGACGACCTGCTGATCCAGGTGTTGACTGCTGCCTGGCACTCTGACAGTAGAAGAGGTCCATACTCTGTTCAGATCGATTGGAGATTTGCCAACAGGAAGGACACCGAAATATCCAGCATACACATACTGCCAGGCCCATCTTATTGCTTCCGGATGCATTCTGCCGTTTTATCCGATCGGCCATTATAAGGAAATGTCTGTGACAGGCATTCCATCTGTGTAGTCCAAGGGTTTATGGAAGGACACTGTACAACTGTCCTCTTGTCTAAGATTTAAGACACGATGAAAGACTGAATCAAAGCTAAGGCTATTTGAAGTCAAACCCATGTCTCAGCAGCAACAGCCATTCTGTTGTGAGCCAATTACAGCAGAATGTTTGGTCCGTTTGTGCTCAAAATTATCTGCAAAAGCTTTAAACATGGGCTTTGCCTCTGGCTCCATCTGCAAAGAATCCAGCTACAGCTGCCACTGCAGCCTCTTGTTATTATGGCCATAGTCTGAATTGCATTACTCAGGTGTAATCTTTTCCGATCTGGTTTGTTTAATCCTATTTTCTCAAATGACCATATAAATGAATTGTAAAGTTTATCACATTGGATTCCTCAATAAATATTCAGTCACAGAATGGTGTAAACATTACTTACTTTGCGCTAGTGATTTTGGACCTTTTTTTCTCAGGTTTAGTTTATATATGAGGCAGAGGAAGTGAGACAAAATATTTCCATTCCAGTTCTTAAATAACCTCGCCAGCAAGATGAATTCTTGCGATTTTTGTGAGTTCACAAACTCTTAAGAACTCATTTCAGAGTGAGACACATATCAATCTTGTCTGAGCCAGGTTTGCTCTTACACCTCCTTGATAGTACGTCATTTAAAAATCAGCCACAAATGTATATTGGCCCGATGGTAACAATTAGGGAAACATCAGCATCCCCCCAATCAATTCCCCAGAAAGAGCAACAGTGATTTGTCTGCTGCCATTTTTCCTGTCAGAGATGTGTAACTTCCTCGTACGTAATAGCTCTTGTACTCTAGGTAAACAACCATTACTGGCCTGTTTATTTGGAAGGAGGAGCTCACCGTGGATCTGACCCAGTTTCCAAATGACAATCCATACCAGAGAGATGAGGGGTTGAGGGGGAGAGCGGGCGGCGAACAGCAAAGGAGGGAATAGAGAGGAAGACCCAATTTATTTTGAGTAATTGGCTGCACTTGAGCAAACACCCTTTGCTTGCCCAGTGGTCGTCTAAGTCCATGCCTCATGTGTGCCAACAGCAAAAAGAAATATATCTCTTCCCACGTCCAGATTAAAGGAGTGAGCGAGACATTTCTCAGCGGGCATTCCTCCTCCACAACAATCATTTGTGTAAGTCTGCCAGAGCCCAGAGTCTTCCCGACACAATGTGGATTAATATTTCTCCAACACACAGCTTCGGACCTGCAGAATTTGGCTGGGCTCCTAGGACATGGTCAGCGTTTCATTTTCCCTTCAAGCACAATTACTTGAATCATAATCCTGACTCTGAATAACTAGCTAATATGCTTAAACTTGACATCTATAAATGGGCATTCATGATTATAATTGCACTCTCAAATAATGCAGTTGGACACAGTGATTTAAAAAGAATGAAAAAATACAGAATTGTAAAATTAAAACATGATCAGTAATCACTGTGGTTCAGCTTAATTTAAAAAAAGACATGGAGAAAGGGATTGAATCTGACATTACATCGTACTTATTATAGTATAACTTTCCGCTTGCATAAAAAAATTGAAAGTCCAAAGCTCCTGGTTGTGGCTTTACCATACGTTTGCGCCGGTACAGGAAAGAGGAAGCACCCTGAAACAATAAGCCTCGCCCATTGATAAGGGAGACATCTCTGTGACAGATTGCGCAGGCAGGGCCGCAGAGGGCCACGGGATCATGGCAGGAGGACATGGGGTGACGGAGGGTTAGCCTGAAGGCCTGTCACTTCTGGGTCACTGCTAATTCACTGTGTAATAGAAGTACTTTGAGAGGATGTGAGTGGGAGCGTGTTTGCACCTACAGAATAATTGTTTGGTTATTTCACTAATCGAAACATCTAAATAATTGTTAGTCTCAGTTCTATTTGTGAGCTTCATTACTCGCCACCATTGTTTTGATGGACAAAATAAACAGGCCGATTTAGGCTGAATGAACTACAATAAACTGGACAAAACAAAACTGTACATATCCATTGTATTTTGAATTGATCCACCTTACAAAGCTTCAACCGCACAAATTCCCTTGATGTCCATTGTATTACACAGATTTTACCATCCCCTCTTTCCTCACAGTGCACATTTCTGATAAATTCCATTTTGGTAAGTAATCATTTGACTTATTAACCCTTATCAGTCTGTCTTTCTGTTCGAGTTACAATAAATGGGCAGCATTTTCAGTGACTGCCCAAGGGTCAAGTAGCCGTCCCCAAGGCACAGTTAACAGCTAACGCACAAATGAAGACAAATGCCCTGCTATAATTGTTGCCTGGAAACATTTGCAGTTGGTGGCGAAGCTTGAAGTAAAGTTGCTGATTGCTGTGCAGAACAATATGTGTCTGCAGAACCTATACCGGTACATACATTTATTACTCAGCACCGTAGAGCTGGAGAAAATCTACAGAACAGACAGTATAAATGTGACAATCAAAGGTCACTTTTCTTATTGTTGACTTGAATAATTAGACCACTTCAATTGTTACGCTACACCAGACCAAATAAATGTAATGGATTCTGTATAATTGAGCTGTAAGCTGTGGTCATTGTATTCTTGGAACTAAATATTCTAGGCTTACTCTGATGGAGTATACGTGCTACTTGCAAAGGTGGGTCGTACTCAGTTACATTCACTCTGTTACTTTTACTTCAGGAAGAAATTGTATTTTTCAGGGTAGTTTTCTGACACCATTTCACCACTTGAGTAATGGTTAGTCTGAAGTAACAGTACTTTTATTTAAGTGAAAGTAATTCTATAGTTACAAAAGTTTGATGTTTAATGCTTCGAACTCTTACACATTACCTTCAATCTATTTTTTGGAAATACTGTGGATTAATGTAATGTTTTTTTTTTTGTCTAATTTACATTTACTATTCTGAGCTGACTTTGCCTCCAGGTAGTGCATCTCATCTTACAGCACGCGATTTTACCATTTCATTTTGGCTGTTTCATTTTGAGACGAGGGAAACCTATTGTTTTCCTGATGAGTCCGGGCTAACAAGTTATGCAGAGTTATTTCACAGTACCCAAGAAAAGATTGTGTAGTTGAAACATGTTCAGCAGTGCATTCGTCTCTTGATGTCAAAATGTGGGCATCCAGTATAGTATCGAAATGGTGAGTTTACACATCAACTTTTTAAAGGGCATGGCAGGTCATGTAGAAATAACAGTTTAGATTTGCAGTCCACACAGATAGGAATTTGTTAATGACCTATGTATCAGGAGTAGCTGTTCTGTGCCAGAATATCTGTCCTCCCTGATATTACAGAGTCCAACTGAGGAGAAGAGTGGGGCTTTATACTACTGTAAAGACATAGACTTTCAAAACAGAGACATTGATTTTGTGACGGATGAAACAACAATGCAGAAGTTTTTGCAATGAGTTAGATTTTTCATACCGAAATATGAGAACTTCACTTTGATTTTTGAATAAACCATCATGGTCACACAAAGCATCCACATCACCTGAGTTTTTATTATACTGTGCAAAAATATATATAAAGTTTCTAGCTAGAACTCAAATCATAAATCAATTGTTATTCGGTACTCTACTTTTAATTTCTCTAAAAACTTTTTACGCTCGAATAATAACTTGGGCCACTGCTTTTTACTTCTACTTAAGTCATATTATTAACATTACATTTTTTTACAGTAACATTACTTGTCTTGAATGTTTGACAGTATGGCATTAAGCTAATCTTCAACCACTAGGCAGTTACAGGTCAGATTTGTGGAAAGGCTCTTCTCTCTCATGAAGAATGCATGTTTTGCAACATATTTTGTAACAATAACATTGTTGATACATCTAATGCAATAATGTGGAACATTCCAGGCAAAGTAGTAACAGTCCTCGGATATTAGCAGTTAGTGGAACTCCCCCAGAAAAGTTCCATAAAGCACTTTTAAGGAACGATTATAGGGTCAAGTGCAAATAATTATTATTGGTTGTAATCATTCCACATTTATACTACACCAAATTGACCAAAGCCTGATGGGGGACCACTTTATAGATTAATTAATTTACAAATAATTCTAAAACTAAAACTTATGTAAGGGTTTTAAGCTTTCTAATAGGAAACATTTGAACAGTCCACGCTTGTCTTTTCTCCATGTTGCTTCTAGTCGCACACGGAGTTTCCGAGTGCTCCTCAATACCATGGCAATCCAGATGTCAGGCCAGATGTGTGCTCCACTTCCCACTCCTATCGAGCTATAAATCTTGACCACCTCCAGTTTGTCCTTACTGTCAATCACTGCCGCGTCCTAAATAGAGAGCGTCATGAATCCCTCCACACTTTCCTACCACCCTGCCCATCGATTTCACAGGTTGTCCTCTCTCCCTCAGTGTTTTACTGTAAAAGTTAATAGGCCCACTGCAAAGTTGGCCGCAGTTCTCTGAAAACACACTGCTCTTCACATGAGCTCAAGTGAATGTCAGTATTTTTCTTGGACATGAAATGAACTGTCAGATTGCCCCCAGTTAAAAGTGTGCTCGGCAAACACAAGAGGAATGTTCCTCACTCTGTACAGAGCAGGGGGCAGACCTTCCACCAAAAAAGTCACATTGTACACCTTTACACAGAACAAATTAGGAAAGCAGAAAAAGTGCCACTGTACCTATGAAGTATGTATCAGTGAAACATGAATAAATACATTGGCTTCTTCATAGTGCTGGCTGAGTGGTTTGCATCCCTTCCTCACAGGAATCACAGCAGTTTGATTTCTTGGGGTCTTTCTATGTGGAGTCTGCATATTCACCTTGTGTCTAGGTGGTTTTCCTCTTTGCACTGTGATTTCCCCCAGCAGCTTAAAACAACTGTCCAACCCCAGCCTTAAGGTCTATTCCAGGCTACTGGAGAAGATAATTTGGCCGATAGAGGAAAAATATTCCTACAGTACAGTGAAGTACCTTGGATAAATCACATTTAAGTTTAAGAATTAATGCTCGTCCCTCGTTCGGAGTGAGCAACACAACAATCTCTTGGAGCTAAACACTGTCAACCCCTGGTGACATGGCAAATCTCAAGCCAATAAAATTACTAGCACAAGTTTGCAGTAAAAGCATTAAGTTATTTACTGCATATCCGTGTTAGAATTTGACCTCACTGTTTGACAAAAAGAAAAAAGAATAAAGCATGGAAATACATTTGAAGCCCACACAGTCCATGATGTTGCCACGGCCTGTTTATAACTGAAAGTTCCTGTACACATTGTCTTGGTCTCTGTGAGTCACATTTGGCTTTCTTTGTCACTTCTGAATGCCTTCACGAGCCATGGCGGTTAACCTTGTAGACACAGAATGTAAAAAAATATCTAACAGAAAGCTTTCATGGTCCCATTCAATCTTGTCGCGTGATTTTACTTCTGAGAATGTTTTCAGTCCAAATATAGGATTCAAATGTTTTGTCGTTTCATTTCAAGTTTACAGTTATGATTGATAGTGTTTGGGTTCAATCAAGTGGAAAAATCTTCCATTCACTGATATGACGACGGCTCTGCTGGATTCCCAGCGTGAATGCTGACATGGGCTCGGTGCCAGAACCTGTCAGCTCCGTCCAGAATACTGAAGTCTGTAGTTTCTTCAGGAGATTAAAGAAAGGACATGGTGTGAAGGAAATGATGGCGAACCCACTCAGAGACAGAATTTTGCTCTCACTGACTACCTAACTTTTAGTGTAAAACTGCTGTAATCAGCTGCTGCAGTATAATCAGTGTTGAATGTTTAATGATTGTAACAAAACATCTTTTGGCTCTGTAAACTTCCTCAAACAAGAGATTCTGATTAATCATCAAAGAGATATCACCCAACTTTTACATTTTTGTTCATATAAGCACACATACAAAAATAACCAGATTTATTTATTTATTGGACGCCCATTAGTCTTTACATAAGTAAAGACTATTCTTCCTGGGTTCCAAGTGGAAATGAGTTTTGCACTGAAATCCTTACGTTATAATAGCTCTATAAAAAGGTTTCTACAGACTTTCGTCATGGTGGTGCACTGAGTAGACGCACCTCACACCGCTGCAGAAAAACTTGGTTTTAAAATCATCGTTTGACCCACCTAATCCCAAAGAAGGAACAAGGAAAAAGAAAGGTGAACAAGTAAGACACAAGTCTGGTAACACTACGGGACTAAAACAAACGAAGCTGAAGGCCCACGGTCCCATTGGAAAACAACCCACATCACAAGATAACGAAGTTAACGAGGCTAACATGGCTTGCAAACCTGAGAGCCGCGCTTCGTCCACGCTGGAGACGCGGGGTCCTGCTGGCCCAGATGGAGATTCTCGCGACTTCTTTGCATCGGAAGGGGTAGAGAATGTAACTAGTCATCAGTTATGGCTCAAGATGTCCGAAGTGCAGCGTGCCATGGAGTCTCCTAGAGCCGAGTTGTTAACCATGTCTGATGCAGTAGCCGCTCAGCTCAAAACATAGGGAGTAACTGGAGCATGCATGGATGAAGTCGAGCAGCATGTTTCAGACAATAATCTGCAGACAGTAAGGTCCGAGGTTGGGGCGCTGCGGGCCAGGGTGACAACGCTGGAGTCGGAGAACAATAACATGAAAAATAAGATCTTGGATTTGGAATCCAGATCCCGTCACCCTAATCTTAGGCTTGTGGGGTCTCGAAGGGCAAAAAAGAGGTAGATACAGAACGTTTTTTGAAGAAGATTATTACTGAGCTCCTTGTTGGCTCAGGGGTTAAAGTCTTCCCCCATCACACTCGATAGAGCAAATCACCTGGGCAAACCAAGACCAGCATCTGATAAACCACGAGGCCTGATTATGAAGTTTCTAAAACATGCAAAATCAACGTGGGGCATGTGAGTTCGGGTTGTGGTGATACATTTCTGTTAATTTGAACAGACGGATGATAGTGACATGATTTATTTGTTTTTAACATCAAACTTTATGCTCCATGTTGGCTGTCTGCATTAGTACATAAACTCTATGTCCAAGTACATCTACTCATCGATGTGCCAAATGTGGGAGATTGGATTTGTTTGAAATTGGAAAATACATGCAGAGTGCAGCAGGGGGAGTGGTGAGGAAATATCCAGTTCCTTCCGAAGATTGGTGTCAGGAGTGCCTGTGGATTATTTTGGGGGGGCCCTTCATTAGCATTGGACTTCCCTCCCTTTTAAGATCTTTTTCTTGATTTAAGTTTTGGGTTAGATGCCTGTTTTTAGCACGAACCCTTTTGTTTTCTATTTAATCCTTTCAGCTGTTATGTGTTTCTATGGTTCTTGTGTATGTTCGACCAGAGAGATTAAAAACATTCAAGAGTTATCAACGGTACGATCAATACAACCATCCGGCTTCAACCGGCAAGACTTCATCTTAAAGCCACAAACCACTCTATTGAAGACAGTGAGGTGGAGCTTCTAAGCAGGGAGAAAAGATGGTTTGAAAAAGGGGTTAAGGAGGCAATCTTTGTTAAAAAAGAGAATCCTTCCTTAAATCGTAATGGAGGTTTAAGATTAAACCTTCCGGTTGTTTATAATGGTTTGTTGAAACCCTGGAGACGCCCGGGGCATTCTGATGCTAATCAGATACTCTGTGAGGGGGGCGTAAATGTCAGTGTACAATAGGATGTTGATGGCCCATCTCAGGGCTGTTAGTTAAAAAAAGAGATTTGTCCTAGAGTTCCTAGACTCGATTCACAGATTGAGAATGACTCTTGGATGAGAGTCGAAACGTTTTGTTTTTCCAAAACAGAGTCCAGATGACTATAACTGAATCTTTTTCAACAACCAAAAACTGAAAAAAGAAAGAATAGACTTTTACAACCAAAAACAAAATTCTGTCATAAAAAAAATCCTATTTTTCATACAATCTATTCCAGAATAGACTACTTTTTTTATTCTTAATAAAGACAGATCTTAAATCACTGAAGCCGATATAGGCACAATAGACTATACTCCTAGCTACATTTCTGTAGATTTGGAGGAAAAATGAAAAAACACATTGTGGAGTTTCAATGCCAGCCTGCTGAATGACCCTTTGTTTAAGGGTAAAATGTCCAACAACATTAAAGGTAGATTTATACGACACGCCACAACAATTTTTTAAATACGGGACAGGCATACTGATGAAATCTTAACCAAACAAGACCAAATTCAATCAGCATTTGAATCCTCCTATTCTTTTTTCCAAAATTCTCCTGTTATGTCAGAAGAACAAAATACAAAATTAGGAACTGAAATAACAGTTTTGGAAATACAAGGTGCAATCAAAACATTAAAGAACATTAAATCTCCGGGGAGCGATGGGTTCAACTCAGAGTTGTATAAAGCTTTAAAAGACACATTTACTCCTTTCCTTTTGGCAACTTTTAACTCGGCACTTAAGAAAACATCATATCCCTGATACCAAAAGGGAAAAAACAATTGGATTGTGCTTCATATCACCCCATTTCTATTCTGAATGTGGACTATCATATATACACCTCAATTATGTCCAAAAGAATGGAACAAATGCTCTCAAATTTAATCCACAATGATCCAACAGGATTCATTACCAAACAACAAACACAAGACAACATAAGACGATACTTACGCAAAATGAGTCAAATACAAAACAACAAAACAAAGCCATAATAATTAGTTTGGATGCTGAGAAGGCTTTTGATTCTGTTAGCTGGCCATATTTATTCAAATTTCAAATTGATGATTTAATTAGAAAAAATATTGGGGCTCGTTACGATGGAACAACATCAAGAATTAAAATCAATGGCCATCTGTCAGATCCGCTGACTTTGAAAAGTGGGGTTAGGCAGGGCTGTGCCTGGTCTCCCCTCCTATTTGTTTTGTATTGGAACCATTGGCCCAATTTATTAGACAATCAAAAACAATTCACTGTGTTACAATTGACGGGATGGAACATAAAGTTTCCTGCTATGCAGATGAAGTTCTATTGTATTTGACCAAACCTGAAATTTCCATACCCAGTGTGATTCATTTTCGTCAAGAAGTTGGCCCAATTTCTGGATACAAATTAAATGTACAAAAAACTGAAATTCTCTCTTACCTGCATCCCCCTCTGACCTTTAAAAATATTTACCCATCTAAATGGCAAACAGAATCTCTTAGATGTTTAGGTGTGGTCCTCCATATAGACCTAAGAACAATTATGGACAAAAATGATATCCCTCTTTTTAAGACCATAAAAAAAGATCTTGAAAAATGGAATCTTATCCCATACTTAAGTCTAAGTCAAAGGATTGAAACTCTAAAAATGAATGTTTTTCCCAGATTTCTCTGTCTGTTCCAGACTCTCACGATTTCCATCCTCAACCGGTTGTTTAATGAGTGGAATAAAGCAATCTCAAGATTTGTGTGGCAAGGCAGGAAACCCTTAATACAAATACTCCTAAAATACTACTAAATATGTAAAAAATAAGTAGGAGGGAGAGAGTGGTCTTGTTATGACGGGCAAAGAGTGGGAAGATGTTTGTACATCCCTGTGGAGGACAACATAATCACATGTGTCAAACTTAATTTGGAAAAGGACAAATTTGTCTGACTCTGGACTTGTTGGGACTGTTTTTATGTTTAGTTTATAATTGTATTTTTTTTGGATGTTTTGCTCTCTGGTCATGTTATGTTTGTTTTGTGTTTATTAAAAACATTAAAAAAAAAAAAAATCAGTTCATCAATGGAAACACATTATACCACAACCAAGCCTGCATTTTATCATCTTGAATATGTTTCTTTAACATAGTTTTATTACACAGTTTATTGACCTGCATTTTTAAGGCAATAGGGAGCTTGTTCCAAAGCACTGTCGCTCTGTACATAACTAAAAACATTTCTAAATTTACAGATGACTACAACTGAATCTTTTTCTACAATCTGCACATAAAGGTTCTTTCTAGTGCATTAGTCCTAGGTACTGGAAGGATAAAATGGCCCTGTGAAGCATGCCTTGTGTTAAAACCATGCTGACCACTAGAGGGCAAAAGCTGTGAAAACAGACTCGGCTGCTTTTGTAATGTACAGACATTTTTATAAAACAAAATAGGTTTACAAGCTAATCTATCCTCAACAGTAAACCAGGAAAGCCTGCATGACTCTGATGCTGGTCCTAAATGGACATGCCAGTGCAAGGCTCTATTTCCCTGAGAAGCCCCAAACTACACACTTTTACTTTAATTTACAAAAACGTGTAGTCTGAAATTGAATACAGTCTCTACAATTTCCGATAGGTGCAACTGACAGGTGGAATAACCGTTCAGAGAAACGCATGGTTAGTTTGTGTCAAAACATACATGGTGGCTTACAAGCAAAAAATAATCTGACCGAGAAACAGTGCAGATTTCTGTAGAATCAACCAGCACAAGCATAAACCTCTATACATGAGATAAAAGAATATTTTGTTTTGAATGACCCTCCTGTATTTGAACAGAAAGTCGCAGGGAGTGGGACTGCCTCACCAGCCAACTTCTGCTCTACAACTGGCACATATAAACACGTGCTTGTTCTTATCCATAACACACACGACTGTCCCAGAGTAGGAAATTCCTACTAAACATTCCTCTATGTTTAAAGCTAACCTGTGTATCACTCACGGTCTTTGTGTATAGAGAACATTGTAAACAACAAATTATGCTTATAGTAGCTAATGTTTGTAATCATGTAATCGGAAGTAGAAAACCGAAATATGCAGGCTGTAAACATGTTTGGTCCTTTTACATTTTCTGATTTCTGCCACTTTATTTTATGAGGGCATTATTTATTCACGGCTTGGTCCATGCTTTTTTTTTTTATTACCCCACCATTATTTACCCCATTAGTATGTTTCCCAGAATGCTTTGTGTGGATGCCATATGCATCACAGAGGCCACAAAGGTCCAGACTTCAGTATTTGTATTTATTAAATGTGCATATGAAAAGATATACCATAAAAACAGAGCCAGGACTTAATTTGAACTAAACCAAGACTAGATATAAACCAGGCCTCAATTAGTGCTATGGTAGAACTAAATTAGGACTCAACTACAATAAGCAGTGTTCAAACAATAATTGATTTCAGATGAAAAGAACACAAAAAACAAAATCCGGTCCAAAAAAAAGGATTTGACCATTTATAAAAATCCACTTTGCCTATGGGCTATTTTAAAAAAAGGACAAAGGACAATGGAGACTAACCGGATCAACTGTAATGTGTTTTTCCTTTAAAAAACCTGTGAGAGTGAAGCGGTTCTTGGAATGTCTTTATTGTTTTCATATCTCTCAATAAAACAGTAATGATACGCTGCCTCCATCTGGATCCAGTTGCCCGTCTGCACCAAAGGTAGACGTGTCAGTTGTTATTATTATTTTTTCCATGTGATGTTTAGGTCTACTGCACGATGAGGAAGGTCATTTGGCATACTTTGCGTGCTCAGAAGTAATTATGGAGTTAGTTGTTGAAGGTCATCTAATATAATGGAACAGTGGAGTGTATCAGAGATGTGAAGAATAAAGCCATTACGCATATAACCTATATCTTTGCCTTTGTCAAAAACAGGCTGGAGGTCTAAATGTACGCATTCTTTTTAATGGATCTCAGTGTCAGCCATTTTCCTCTATCAGGATGCAAACTCCCCAGAGCTGCCACCTTCAGCTGGAGAGGCATATCCCAATGACAAGGCTTTCTGCCAGCTTGCCAACTCCATGATTGTTTCCAGACAAGTGCAGTTGCCCTCTGCACAGCTCTGTCTCTCAGTTCTAAAGTAATGGCCAATTACCAGGAGGCAGTTTGTTGAAAAGATGCAGCCAGGAACTACATCTGTCTTCAAAACATTCCTCATATCCAAACATGTGCTCCACAGAAGAGTACCTTCAGAGGCTCAGAGTGCATTAAAAAGTCCTATCAGAGCATCATGCGACTATGCAGAAATGCCTAAGACGTCAGACTGACATGAGAAAAGCTATTGTTTACTGGGATGGAAAAGAGGAATGTTGGATGAAAGCTTGAGAAGGGAACTGCCATGTGGAGTGTATAAAATACAACCCGTGTTCCTTTTGCAAACTGGTTTTGGTTTAGTCCTGGGATATCAAATCAAACATGGCATTTGTCATGGAAATATAACAATGTGTCCATGAAGTTGCATCCTTCAGTGACACATTCAGAAAGCGTAACTCACACACTGTGGACTTTTTGACAGACTACTAGTTTTACTCTCAAGATTGATGTGACAGTTCCCATACTATTGCCTCTTGCTCTGCCTTCTGTGCACATAAATAATTTCAGGAACTCAGCGGGGGTCCCTACCTTCTATTGTCATTGTGTCAGCACCCACTGTTCAACATATAGGCCGACGCTTTTACAGCCAACACTAAAGCACTAGTAAAATAGCTGCAGTGAAATATCTGCAGAGGAAAAGTCCTTCTCCAGCTCTTTACTCTGTGGTTAAGTGGTCACCGCGGAGCACCAAGTGTGTGCCAGATGTTTGCTGAAAGCTTTGATATATTTACAGATTTTCTGGAATTTATCAAGACACAGACAGGCCTGTACAAAAGGATATCTCTTTCCAACAACCCACCAAAATTAGACGCACACACTGCATTATCATATGCATAAAGTCAGATACTTTTAGAATGGATTCTTTCTATTTTACAATATCAATCAATCAATCAATCAATCAATCAATCAATCAATCAATCAATGTTTATTTATAAAGGACACTTACAACTTTAAAACCCAAAGTGCTGTACAGCAAAGTGCAATAATACATATATACAAACAATTAAAATACTCATAAAGTTAATAAAATAATGACTCAGCTCAGTTCGTGTTTAAAAGGTCAGAGAGAAAATGAACCAACATCTATTGGTTCATTTAGCTGTTACTGATACTTGCAGCCCTTTTGACTCTACCCCTTCCAATAAAGGTTACAATCTAAAGGGCTGGGGCTGACCCGATTCCAGGGCTGATTAATCCCAGTCCGCCCCGTCTTGTTTGTTATTAGCTTTAATGTAATGGCAAAACTCTTATGAAAGTTGTGAAAAGTGCTTATAAACAAATCACAGTGAATAATTAAGAGGATCAGAACACATGAGAAAGTGAAGAACAAATGTGGAACACTGCAAACCTTTTAAAATAAACTTCTGATCTGTTTTTAAGACGATAAAAATCAGATACAATGTATTTTAAGATATGACTGACAGGTTTAAAGCCAATTGTCTTATTATTTATTATTATACTGCTTTATTTTAGTCCTGTAGCTTTCAAAAAAAAAAATCAGGCTTATTAATAATTATGAAGATACTTTTTAATATAATAACTAACGCAACACTCTGATTGTTCAGTGTTTTGAACCAAGAAACAACTATCTCTTTGGTCTTTCACTTCTTTTCTTGTGGTTTTAGTGTATCATGTGTTACTTGGCTCCATGTTGTCACTGCAGCTGCTTCCTCTTACGCTGATCCTCACCAGGTGGACTCCTCACTCACTCTGCCACCATTATTGAGAACCAACAATTTCCTTCCTGCAGAAATATTGCTGTTAGTGGTTTTGATCACAATTTCTTAGCAGTCAAGAGTTATAGACCTAATCCAAATGACACCCTTGAAGTTTTGCGCTGGTTGAAGCGGTTTGACAACACTGACAATGTCTTACATATTACCTTCAGCCTAAAATCAAATGGTCTGCTTTAAAAAACAATCCCCATAAATGTGGTAAAGTTCAGATTTTATATACCAGTTCTTTGAAATTGCGTAACGGGATCTATTATGTTCCAAAACCTCAAAATATTTCCCCACATTTTAAAATAGAACAATTTGTAACGGTGGCCATTTTCTTCTATGTCTGTGCGTCTTTCAGCCACAAATTTTAACTAATGAGAAGTCTCCTTTAATGTCCTGATTGGGTGTTGTTGTGATAGTGGATATCCATAGAAGATGAAGATTGATTGACTTCTCTAATGCCGCAGCGATAATCCAAACAGTGCCCGCGGTGATGTCACGCTCTCTGAACCTGCTGCGGAGGCCCACTTTAATTTGAGACACACTTTACAGCTCATCAACATGGCACACACTGTCCTCATAACCCACCGCGATGCTCAAACAACATTTGCTCAACATTCCTCGAGATCATATGTTTCAAATTCAGACAGCTCCCATTTCAATCATCTAATTGTTCCTGCACCTTTAGTTTTAGATTTGGGTTCCTTTATTTTAGAAAAGCATTGGCGGTGGCTAGTGTTCAAAAGATTGAAACAGAGCAATGAGCGCCCAGAGGCTAAGTTGAAACCTCTGCTTCCTCATGCGTGCACTGATGTGGGCCTTTGATGATTCTCCACAGCTTTGCTCGCATCCCCACAGGAACGCAGAAAGTACAAACATCAGCTAATAATGGCAGCATCCTGCTTATTTTTTGCCTCCAACGTGTTAAGTTCCCGTTGGAGTTAGTCAGGTTGCAGGCCTAGACCAACACTGGAGTCACGATCCCATGAAAGCAATTTCCTACTCTCCGAATGTTCTATTGACTTGTAAAAATAAATGGCTTCTTAGCTTACGGCCGGAAAAAACGTGTCTCAATGTCCCAACACTAGTCTTAAAAAGAATTTGTTGTCCTCAAACATAATTGATCATTTATGGGCCTTTTTAATCAACCAAAGCAAATTATCTGCACATTGATTTGGTGTAGATGTATTTGTGAAACCCTCTGAGCACCACAATTTAAACCTTTCATTATTCTTCTAACTCTCTAGTTTGTCATTTTCACCTAATTCATGCAGGCTTTAACTGAGCCCACGGAGTTTCATAAGCGTATTTAAAAAATATAAGGTATTTTTCTCATGCGCCCAAGTTTGTAAGTCGCACGTACGAGTTTGTAAGTTGCGTTCCCGAGTTTGTAAGTCAGGATCCAGAGAAAGTGCACATACATGCTCATAATCTGAGCTAACGCAGCAGTATGGAGTGTCTGATTGAAGCCTGAAGTGTGGTTAATTAGGCTACATAAGTAAAAATTCATGAAATCTCAAACTGTCAGCACTGTAGCCTGTTTGTAACTTTGTTTGTTAAAATGTTAGAAATAAAACACAAGGAGCAAAACATTGTGCGTCATTTTACCATTGTATCCAAATGGGTCTCCAAAGCGCACAGAGCCGCACATCAGTGACCACTGTCCAAACCGTTTATCTACATGCTGCTCTTTAGTAGTTCAGAGCTGAAAACGATTAACATGTTTCTGACACTGGTGCGTGCTGGACACTTAAACGGGGGGTCAGCCCTATGTTCTCCGGTACCTCTGGGACCTGCACCGTGGCTGGATATGCTGCTCTATGTCATGCTGTAAAACCATACATTTCTGCACAACTATCTGGGATGTGGAACCGTATATGCCTATTCGACATTTTGAGGAGATTCAAGACAACTGGCCTACACTCAACAACATGCATGGAATGGATGCACTGGGGAATACGGACCTTTTTAAATATGAGGTAACATAGTTCCCCCGTACATAAAAAAGGGGGAACATAGATACTGGGGAGTATAGGTACGAACCCCTTATGCGAAGCGCGCTAGATCTGTCTCTTCAACCCCTTCCAGAGCGCACAAGACGCAGTGCCAGGTGCTGCTTCTCCCAGTCCCGTGTCAGTGCAACTATAATGACTTTATTAAACAAATACACAGTGGCGGCTGGTCCATTAAGTGCGATGGGGCCCCGCCTGTCAATCAGCCAATTATGTCAAACGGTATTCAACAATATAATTTGTTCAGAATTATGTTATATTATCATTAGTTTAAATATGTAAAAGAATAAAATGTATATATATATATATATATATATATATATATATATATATATATATATAGGATACTTTGTCTGCGGTCTACTGCGTGACGCAGCCTGCGTCTCTTTTCAATGTACGTTGTGAGGCTGTTTGAAACTCACCCATGGACTTGGTTGAAAAGCAATGGGAATCTTTAGCCAATCAAATCCTGAGAAAAATGACTACGCCCCTATGAGAAAAGCCACAGTAAAACTATCTACTAAAATGGGCAATTTCGTCAGCTTGGTACAGCAAGAGGCTGTGGCTAATTTCTAAAGACATCAACATGTGTAATGTGACAAACTGCTGGGTTTGTCCGAGTCAGACTACAGTACGTCCCGCTCACGTCCATGGGATATATTATAGTCTGTGCAGAGGCTCCAGCCAACACCCCGGCCGACCTCCCGTGTGTCTTCACACTTCCTGGTTCACTGGACAGAAGCGTTTTGTACTGAAGAGATGGCAAACGACAACAGCAGGGTCAACTTTACAGATAGAACAGAATGTATTAATTGAACAATCACGTGACTGCTGTTTTTAAGCCAGTCAAAGGCACACGTTACAGCGATTACCTTTAAAACACATGCAAGAATATTGTAAAGTGTCAGGAGTTAGATGTTAGGTTATTAAGTAGTTACTAAGCCTAAATCAGATCAAATGTCTTGATAAAATTGTTTGTTTATTAAGAATTCAGTCTTTGTTCATGCTTTATTAAGGCGATTCAAAGTGTAGCAATTACAAAGTGTTACCGGATGTTCTGTTCCTTGCAGACAACCTTATATTTTTTAGGGTTGCAGTCGAATAAAAAGATTTGTACTCGATTAAAAACGACGATCGATTAATCAATTAAAACGGGTGCGTGGATACTTAATCTCTACATATCTGACCGTGAATCTACACTCACAAGACCACAACTGCACCAGAGATCGTGCAAAAACAAGCGTTTGTACGGAAAAGTACAAGGAAACTGTCTTTATATGTAAAAGGGCAAATTAACTTAAAAATAATTCACTCCCAAATCTCAAGCTGGCCCATTTAAAACCTTCACCTTTATGCTGTTGTCCCATATAAATCCAACAGGATTAATCGACTAAACAACTAAGGACATAATATTTTCTTAATCATAGTTCACAATGCAGTTTAAATTCAAGGTCAATTAATGGTAACAGAGACATATTTCACAAAATCGACTTTTTGTGATCTTTTCTCACAATCTAATTATATGGCTTTAAACTGAACATAATGTAAACTAATGATCTGCACTGCAAATTTCATAAAACTATCCAAGATTCATTCACTTAAAACAAGATGAACCAGATTTTTAAAAGATATTTCTACTAAATAAACGCTAATAAAAGTAAGATAATCAAGCATGTCAAATTCCCTTACTGCACTGGGAGATGATTTCACTTGTTTCAAGGACATTTTTGCTTAAAAAAAGAACTTCCCCCAAACCTGTTCATAAGCCATGCATTTGATTGCTGTCTCAGGAGCGATCTTCAGGACGTTCATTCCATTTCCTGTCATGTCATGTAACGCGCCGATTTTGGAAAGATTAATTATTTTTTCCCTTTTTGCTTTGAAACACTACAAATATAAGGAGATTTGTGTAAACATATATTTGGGAATTTATTGTACTATTGATGAAAGTTTAATGTTACTCTTCAAAGAGAAATTTGGATTTATTTCTTAATTGATTTGGGGGAGGAGCCTCCTACTATAAATAGGGGCTTTCTATCACCACAGAGGCAGTGTGTGTTCCAGGAGGGAGCTGTGTGCACCGCAGGCACTAGCTCCAGAGCCAGCCAAGGGTATTTATCTGTTGTACCGCAGCAACAAACTGTAAATATCTATTTTTCTGTTCTGGACTGTTTTTGTTTTTTTTGCACTTCAGGGAATAAACTCACAAACACTATTCCTGACTTTGCCATATAATTTCTTTGTCCAAAAAAGGAACCCACTACAGCGTAAAATAACCACACCAACGCACCACACCACACTAATGTTAGATATTAACGCAAACACAAATTTGGAAGAAAAATATCTGCACATAGGTGTATTATATTTACTGGATAAATTACTCTGCCCTCGATCCAAATTGAGTAGTGGCCGTTCCGCGGTGCTGCAGCCTCACAAGGGCCCAGACCATTCAAAGGGTTCGGCCTTTTAAATGACCAACCGTGCTCAATTCTTTTTAGTTTGAAAATAAAATAGAAGGAATTTCATTCTTTCACTGGGAGTGCCACATTGTAGCTTTAAATCTCAACTCAAACTGTGGCCAAAATCAAACCAGTCATGTGATCATTTCCTTGCGTTATATTAATCTTCTATTTGTATGTCGTATTGTTTTGTTACCTGCCTCAAGGACTGTGGATCAAAGTACAGTAGTTTATTCATGTACATTATTCCTATTAAATAAAGAAATAAAAATATGTGATTTACAGTTATATATTTTTTTGCAAAATAAGGTAAATTACGATCATGACCGCACAACAATAAAATCTTGCATAACTCCATTTCAGTTTGTTCACATTTGATATAAATCTGTACATAGGCCAAATCATCAAATCATATTCTGTGAATGAATAAGTGAAAAGTCAATAACAAAAATAAACACCCAAACCAAAAACAATAATGTAAAGTATGTGGGCGACGATATTAACACCTCTAAATGGGCAAATGTAATTTGTTGTTTGAATCGGACTTCTCATATTAACACTTGCTATAATCTTCTTTAATATCAGATCTTTACAACACATTTATATTTATAGATATAACAATTCATTATTATACCTTTTGTAAACAGACTATTTCAAGTCGCTATATTCTAAAAGTCTGTGTTGACTGCACTCAGAATTTGATGTAATCTGCATTCGGCGTGCTCGCTTCCGTCGCACAAAGCATCATGGGGAACCATTGATTTGAATGGACCGCCATCTTGTTCCACCGGGGCTTGGTTCTGTAGCAACCATAGATGTCTCCGGTCATATGTCACTTACCGTGCCACCAGAACGTCCCCGCCCCCTTTTGGGTGAAAACAAACAGTGTTAACAGATAGGCGGAAGAACTAAATATTCATACTGGCAACATAGCAGACAAGGAAGGAGAAGTTGGTGAATATTTTAATTAAATCCCTAGGGATGGAGGTGTATAGTCAAACAAATTACCTGGAGATTGAATTAGATAGTTGTAGATATCGGGATACAACGCCTCCACTGTGTGGGGTCATTTGCCAAAAGGATTCTGGTAAATTAAATGGACATCTCTCGACTTTTCTTATAACGATCCCGATCGGATATAGTCAGCGGTTTATCACACTTTTGACACGTCGATGCTACGCAAACACAGACAAGGCAACGTTACTTTAGGGCTCAGAATCACAGACGCTGAACAATACTCAGACATCCAAAAGGTTTTATTATTTACTTGACAATCTAAACAATGCACTAGTAAGACAAATAATACTCTTGTTCTGTTTTATTAACTTAAAAAGCATAAAAAGAAACTACACGGTTCAAAAAGAATCTGTGTAAAGATTGAATAGAGGCAATAAGTGACATTTATGATCCAACATTTGCATAAAATAGAAATGCTTTTGATACATTACAATCTAGAATCAACAATGACATGGAAAAAGCCTCATCATAGGGTGAATGAAGAAAGTAAACATGTTTAAATAGATGCTTTCTAAAGAGCAGCGCTAAAATAAACAAGAGCTTACAACCGTGGCAAGTGTTTTTACCATTTATCTGACAGTATATGGAAAGGGTTGAAAAATAAGCATCATCACAAACAGAAAGAAAATCAACAAAAAAACTGAAAAACAAGGTAATACACAATAGGATTCTATCAAAAGTTCCCTTTTCCATGAACTGACAAACCATCAAAAGACTCACTTGTATTTCACAGTGTGTTTGCACAGATCTAAACTACAGTTAGCAGTTTTTATGCAGAATTAGAAATAATATTTTGTTGTTCTCTAGTTTTTTACCATTCATTAATTTAAATCAAATTGTAAATTACAAAGAACAGCAATCAAGAACAAAGTCTCATTAATTATTTAACACAATATGATTTTGTTTTTTAAATTTGGTATTGTACCTGTTAATAACTTTTGGTAGAATATAGTTTTTTTCCCAGTTGTCAGACAGAGCCTTCCGTTCCAGTCTGCAGTTCATTCGTAGCATGGATAATGTTCTGTCTGCTACGACAGCCATTACGCAGCCTAATTTAATCTTGATAAATTCTTTATGCACTTGTTCATTGCTTCCACCATAAGGTCAGGTGACATCTGATCATAAAACGGAAATATAGGCAGCCATTTATGTGATGAAAAATGTTTACTTTACGCCACAGTGTTGCCATGGCCGCAGGACCGTTAAGCACTGAATCAAACCGTGTGTGTAAGTGTATCCTCCAGGCAAGTGCTCCAGCGCCATCAATCAGATCGCACACTCAGCGACCCTCTGATGGGATAAATGATTTCAAATCTGACTAAAGCTGCTGCTCTGCCACTGGGGCATAAATCTGAGCCTTTAATTTAATAATGCAATCTTGGAGGGATGAAGAAATCGGCCTGTGATTGGTTTAGGAGGTAGGAAGTCACAATGGGGAGTCTTTGGTAGCTGCTTTTTATTTAGGTCTTTTAATACAACCTTTTATACAGCCTTGACTAACAGCTTTTCATTTTGCCGCATACATCTTTTCCGCTTCTGCTCCCAAAGGTTCAAAGGGTTATGACTATGTTTTACGGTCCTTGATTCATCTGCTTTTTAATGCACAGTGTTGATGGGGGAGCAAGAGAAACCAGGAACGAGCAGGCAAGCCTTTTATGTGATTTAACTACCTTGATACTTCTCGCAGGCTCAGATCTTGTTACACCTTGGAAGGTTTCAATTCAATGGCCAGTAATCACGGTTTCCAAAGACTTTCCACTTTATGTCTCCTGTCTTTTTTGTCTAAGGCACAGACATCAAATAATCGAATAAAAGGCTGCAGGAATACACTAAGCAGCCTAGTCACTTAAAGTTACACCGCATAAGATTCCCGGTCTTGCGCCACTAGAGGCCACAAGAGGTTGCAGAATCTAAATATGCGAACACTGCGTGGTGTGCGTGGGTTTCAGTCATTGTTTCAGTACTTTAGTAAACCTGTGGCTACTTCGTGGAGGTTCATGAGAAAAGAAAAAGGAGATTTACCACAAAAAAAATGTGTCAAGAAAATACAATGGCCGACTATCAGGAACAATCTTTTTTATAATCTGTGCTTGGAGGGGGGAGGGGAAGGGGGAGACATAGGTGCAGGGGCAGGAGAGGTGTGAACTCCAGAAGCCAGAGTATACTAACAACACAGACTCCATCAGATGATTATGCAAGGATCCAGGATCTTGGAGATCTGACATACAAGTTTGTGGACAATACACTATTAGTCTTTTGACTAATATGTATTTCAATGAGAAGTAAATCTGATAAATCTGTTTATGTCCAAGGCCAGACTACAGTCCCTGTCTGCCCCCCAAAGAGCTGTTCTGCCAGAATCTGTGCTGGACAGATTGCCTGGACTCATGTTTGATCTACTAGCACTGCAGACAAATCCTCAACCTCCACCACCAGCTGAAAATCTGTATTGGTGTGCGTGCTCTAACTGCAGAGAAATGCCTACAGACATGGAGAGGCTCTGTTGTGGAGAGCCTCTTGACAACTGCTTTGGCTGTGTTCTACACATGGACTTCTACATCCTAGATGCGGAAGCGTTGCGTCTTGCTCATGCTGCATTGAACTACATTTTTCAGTTGATGATGACCCAGGACCTGGAGAAGAAGAGCGTGCAAACTAGCATACATCTTACAGACCGTTTGTATTGTGGCAGCATGGTCGATTAGGAGTGGGTAACAGGGTATTTATTCCAAGCTGCTGTGTTTGGAGAATGAGGGAAACTTATCCAGACCAGATGGGACAGTACGCAGGTTTCAATGTGAGACGCCTTCTTTGACTTTGATAATACAAAGTCTTATTTCTTATTACTTTCATCAATGTGCTGAGTATCTAATTTCAGTTTTTACCCTGTCACTGCAAAGTGTATTGCTAAAAATAATTTCGAGTATTATACACCCCAATTATTTACAAGGCATACATTTACAAATACAACTAATTATTTTACTAGACTGGAAACTTTATTATATCAACGCCACTCTCTTTTCTCCTTGAAACGATGGAGCTCAGGAATGTAACGATAAGTCTTGGACTCCTTCAAAGCATACACATTCCAATTCTTTTTATTTTAGTACCATTTGTACCTGTAAAATAAAGTGGATTGTGTAGCTGGATTTTTTATTTCTATTTTCTAGAAAAGAGGAGGTAAAAATATTAAAACATTTTGTCCATCTTTGTTGTGTGCAAGACCACGGCCGTTATGGTAGTTGTAGTGTATAGCTGCAGTTGTGTTTGGGCTGTGTAAGCATTGGGACTGTAGGCGTAGCGCTTTGCAGCATACTCGAGTATGTGATTCTGAAAGCTCTCCAAATCAGAGGTTGTCCTGAGGAAAAAGGTGGAAACTGAGTGTGATGAGAGACATTTTGACATTGCGAAATATAATGTCAAACCTGGATAATGTACCTAAACGTGATGTACCTTTTCGCATTTCTAGCCAGCGTTTATTCAAAGACATGAAAGAAAGTTCAGTTGTAAACATGAATTGTATGTAACACAATTAAAAATCTTTGTTCTAAGAAATGGATCTGCATAAGAAATATTGTGTCAACAACCTTGCTGTGTCCATGGCTTCTCCCTACTGCTCTCCTCTTCCAATGGCTTGTGGTCACACCAGTTGCCCATGTGTGTTCATTGTGGGCATGATGTAGTACCCGTGCCACATTATCTGTAAAGTCATTATTATATTGTGGATAATAATAAACACATTTATTGTTACCCACATATTGTACCATGAGTGAAGAAGTGAGTTCATTGACTCAATAAGACATTCTCTTTCTAAGATTACAGAGTTGTCCTTTTATCCAATGTGGAAATGTGGAAAATGTTTCTAGTCTCTTGCTTGAGCATTGTATCTTGACAATACGGGGCACTGTGACCTACAAAACATAATGATGCTTAATGAATGGTCTTGTTAGTAAAAATATTTTATTCTACAACTTCAAAATTTACCAAGGGGAATCCATTCTGCCATCTCCTGTTAAAAATAGCACACAAAAGCATTATAGTCAAGCAATTCCTCAAGACAATGCATTTTACATTACATCTTATATTACATTTTAAATCCAAATACAGAAAACACTTACCGAGAACAACAACTTCAGTCTTCTCCCGAAGACTGCTCAGCACATTTTCCCTGCATTGTAGCCAGGAGCTCCCCACCGGCTCAATGCAAGAGGCATCTTTTATTCCAAATGAGGTAGTCTCAGTTACCATCCCCATACACATAAACATAAACTTAAAGAGGAGATGGTCTTTGCGGTAGTTGTTTGCGGAGAGAAGAATATTTGTTGCCAGCATGAAATCACCTCCTTGCATCCCAGATTTGCTGGGGAATTCCACTGCCACGTTGTATGGCCATTAATGCAAACCTGAAAGTGATGATTTATGTCATTAGAGTACAACATTTGATTTACAAATACTTCATTACATAGTCTTTTTAATTCCAATAGTCTATCCATGGTTTGGTTTCATTGTCTTTCACATCATTCACACATTTTACCACTCCCAACTCATTTCCTCCAGACAGTTGTTTGTTTGCAAAGCAATGCTAATCTTCTACCATAGTACTTTGAAGTGTAAGCAATGAGTGGTACAACAATCACACTTTGTCGTTGATGCCAGATGCTGGCCTTTTTTCCAACTTGGTCCTCTGGAACTTCTTCTTCATTGACATATAGACCTGGTTGCTCTGGCTCAGTTACATTTTCACAGCATGCTTCTTCTTGCACCTCAATACTACAATTGCACTTGAAATGAATTGTAC
This sequence comes from Chaenogobius annularis, assembly GCA_015082035.1. NCBI lineage: Eukaryota > Metazoa > Chordata > Actinopteri > Gobiiformes > Gobiidae > Chaenogobius > Chaenogobius annularis. The sequence goes on from BJKM01000042.1 coordinate 745,417, forward strand.
ATTATGTTTTCATAAATACTCCAGAAATATATAGCACTTACAATGTATTTCTCAAATCATTGGAAGCCTCTCGCTCATCTTCCTGTTCCTCACGAGATGTTCAATGAGTAAATACTGCTAACCAGTAACGTGCGGTGAGGTTCACGGCTAGTGAGGCACTCACTCTTTCATAGTCAGATTTACCAATGCGAATGAACCCAAAAGAGCCCCTTAAACATCATTCGATTGACAACAGACATGAGTTGTGCTTTATATCTCATTTCAGCATTCTTTATACAAACATTCCAATTGAGCCAAATTCCAGCCTATTTCAGGCCAAAATAAATAGAAGTTTATGGTCTTATCTTTACATTTTGATAAGCCGGATAAATGTAAATAAGAAATAAACAAGTTCAAGAACGAAGAAGACAGCGCAACAATCCACGGGCTCAGGAGCGCCCTCTGCCATGAGGCAGGTGTATTGTTTGCCTCACCAAGGGAACTTTTACTACTGTTTTATAATGAATTTGCGAGCCGAAACACGTTTCAGAAATACATTTCATAGATTATCCAGAATATGGAAGTACAGAGCACTTCGTCATACAGTACAGTTTGTGAGGGATTATACTGTGCACCAAGAGGCAGAATGCTGCCTCACGGCGCCCCCCTCCTCCCTGAATTTGAACAGGAGTTACAGGACAGAAAATTCTGATATTCTTAATTAAAAAAAATATTGCTCCATATTGGATTCAAAGGGAAAGGGGTTTATAATACACACCAGACAAATATGAACATTTATTATATTTTATAATTAAAAAAAAATCTCCAAAGATTGACAGGTGAGTAACAAGCATAAAAACACAATGTAATGTTTCAATGCGTTGCACAAACGCGACATTTCCCTTTATTCTAGAACAGCCACTTTTTCTGGTTCTGTGACCACCTCTTCCACACCGGAAACCACATTTCTAACACTACATAAACAAACAAATAAACAAACAAACAATAAGATGGAAATGTGACATGTGATGAATAATTACTTGGTCCACAACAGGTCTAGTACCTTACATAATTGAATGGGATGGCAACGAGAACAGAAAAAAGTACATGTCACATCCGACTCTGTGTGACTAGACACAGGTACTGGAGGAAGGTGTGTTCTGTGACCTTTGCCCAGTGTGGATGTTTCGTGACATCTGCGTCCAGCTGGGCAGACAAAGAAGTCTGTAAAGGTTTATGTAAATAAAATAAACAACAAAGCAATCCTTACCAATTGTACCATTACAAAGCTAAAACCTACTTCGACTTTAGCAAAGAAGTAACATCCAACTGAGTGCATTCACGTTTAACAGTTACTGTACAAACTTCTATAGCTAACCATTTGTGTAGCCACAGTGTTATCTATGTTAACGTTAGCTTACTCGCTCATCTAGCTACATTAGCTTACTAGCTCGTCATCAGATCAGTTGTCAACAGATATCGCATAGTGGCGTCGGTAAAACAACAAAAAAACTTTATAAAAACGTTTAAAAAAAGACTAATTTACCTGTGCAGTAACAAAGGTGCAAAAAGATAATCAGATGTATCATCATCTCTCTCTCTTATCTGACGCCAGCGAGCGAATGCCTGTCCGATGTTTACTCTCGTCCCTTTCATTTTTGAAAATTTAAATTACTGTTTTTCGAATTTTTTCTCGGAGCCTGGCATAAGTGCTGTGACTTAACCACTCGACCACCGGGCAGCACAGTGCAGTCCCTTTCACGTTTTCTCTTCCCTTCCTCCTCCGAGTTTTCAACTTCTTATATCCTTCGGCCATGACAAACTGGCAAAAATACCAATGCTAAAAGCAGCTTCATGTGTATACTTGTGCCTCGGGTAACTACTGACGGGGGAGTGCCGTAAAGCATGTCGTTATTGTCACATGACGGATCCAGGCGCTCCGGCAAAGTAACGAGGTCAGTGTTTCTGAAGAGAAGCTCGGAGAAACAGAACGTCTGAGGCCTTATAATCACTCAAAAAAACACCTCGGTTTAACCCTCGTATTCAAGTGAAAAGTTACGCGGTGTAACTTTAGGCCACCGGTCTGAGAGTGGGACCTTACATTTACTTCAATCTTGCTATTTCTTTACCTTCCTTAGTCGGGCTGCCATTTGAGTCAAAATGTCATTGTTCAACTTACGAGCCATCGCATTATAAGGCTGAGATACAGACTGACTTCATCAATAAGCACAGTTAAAAATGCAAATGCCTCATCTGATTTGGTACCGAGAGACTTAAGCTATATTCTTACTTCTTTACCTTGAGATAATGCCATTTTTGCTGGAGACTTGGTAGAGGTTCTTTTGATGATTTGTCTGTAGATTTCATTTAATTGTTCATTTAAATCTACATGTGAACCTTCAGTAGTTCCCAAGTGTTTTTGTTGTGTACCCCCTAAACGTTATCTGACACTCTGAGTACCCCCCATTTTGTGTGCCAGTGCTTCTTTTGTAGTTATAAATCTGTTTACAACTGCTGCTTTTTGCTCATTATAACTATTAAAAGTTCTTATTTTATTGTCATTCATCCCATCATTATGCTACAGAAACATGAATAAAAATGTAAAGTGTACTGCAGAAAAACATTTGATTATTCAATGCCGCCTTTCTTTTAAACCTGAAAAAATTCCAAGTACCCCCAGGCAAATGCTTGTGTACTGGCACAGACATTATTTTCTTTTCATTATTGTTTTATCTTTTTTTTTTTTTTTTTTTTTTTTTTTTTTTTACTGAATGCTATGATTCAGTAAGTTGGTGGTGTGTCATTGAAACTTTTACAACCGCTGTGACTGAAAAAGTAGAAAAACACTGCCTTATTGCATCACCGGTGTGCAGTGTAAAATGTGTTCTTTTCTCATGACTTTTCCTGTGGTGGGCTCGAGCATGAAATCGTGCAGTTGAAAGCCCTCTCTGCTCTTTGAAACTGTTGAGTGATGAATTTTCTTGCCTGATCGCTGGTCACTTGTTCGTCACTTAACAAGACTCTCAATCTTGGCCCCTTTCAGCACTCTCTCTATAGGAAGCTAACGGAGCGTCGCAGCGCTGTGGCCTGTGAACATATGCAGGTCCTCATGTGCATGGTCCACGCTGTCGGTGGTGTAGTGAGGCGCAGCGGATCAGTGCGCTCTCAGCTGTTGTCCTGTGTTTGACTTGGAGGTCCAGACCGGGCTGATCTCATCTCCACGCACTTCTTCCAGGTCATCAGGCAGCACGGCGCCTCTCCAACCGACCATTTGTTTCCCGTGCACAGATTATTTCACTGTGCAAGCGCAGTGATGCCTTCAGAGTGACCCAGGGCTTCGGTGGCCAATAAAAACACAATCCCGAGTTCTGCAAGACCGGTGCGCATGGCAAGAAAAAATACCCCCCAATACTGTCAAGTCTTTTCCTGCAGACGAAGTAAGATGCAGACATATTCTCTCTCTGTCTCTCTCTCTCTTTTCTATAGTTTTGTGTAGCCACGGTATAGCGTAGCTTACTCGCTCATCTAGCTACATACTTACTAGCTCGTCATCAGATCAGTTGTCAACAGATATCGCATAGTGGCGTCGGTAAAACAACAAAAAAACTTTATAAAAACGTTTAAAAAAGCTAATTTACCTGTGCAGTAACAAAGGTGCAAAAAGATAATCAGATGTATCTCATCTCTCTCTCTTATCTGACGCCAGCGAGCGAATGCCTGTCCGATGTTTACCTCGCCCTTTCATTTTTGAAATTTAAATTACTGTTTTTTCGAATTTTTTCCGGAGCCTGCAAAGTGCTGTGACTTACACTCGACACCGGGCAGCACAGTGCAGTCCCTTTCACGTTTTCTCTTCCCTTCCTCCTCGAGTTTTCAACTTCTTATATCCTTCGGCCATGACAAAACTGGCAAAAATACCAATCTAAAAGCAGCTTCTTGTATACTTGTGCCTCGGGTAACACTGACGGGGGAGTGCCGTAAAGCATGTCGTTATTGTCACATGACGGATCCAGGCGCTCCGGCAAAGTAACGAGGTCAGTGTTTCTGAAGAGAAGCTCGGAGAAACAGAACGTCTGAGGCCTTATAATCACTCAAAAAAACACCTCGGTTTAACCCTCGTATTCAAGTGAAAAGTTACGCGTGTAACTTTAGGCCACCGGTCTGAGAGTGGGACCTTACATTTACTTCAATCTTGCTATTTCTTTACCTTCCTTAGTCGGGCTGCCATTTGAGTCAAAATGTCATTGTTCAACTTACGAGCCATCGCATTATAAGGCTGAGATACAGACTGACTTCATCAATAAGCACAGTTAAAAATGCAAATGCCTCATCTGATTTGGTACCGAGAGACTTAAGCTATATTCTTACTTCTTTACCTTGAGATAATGCCATTTTTTGCTGGAGACTTGGTAGAGGTTCTTTTGATGATTTGTCTGTAGATTTCATTTAATTGTTCATTTAAATCTACATGTGAACCTTCATGTTCCCAAGTGTTTTGTTTGTGTACCCCCTAAACTTATCTGACACTCTGAGTACCCCCCATTTTGTGTGCCAGTGCTTCTTTTTGTAGTTATAAATCTGTTTACAACTGCTGCTTTTTGCTCATTATAACTATTAAAAGTTCTTATTTTATTGTCATTCATCCCATCATTATGCTTACAGAAACATGAATAAAAATGTAAAGTGTACTGCAGAAAAACATTTGATTATTCAATGCCGCCTTTCTTTTAAACCTGAAAAAATTCCAAGTACCCCCAGGCAAATGCTTGTGTACTGGCACAGACATTATTTTCTTTTCATTATTGTTTTATCTTTTTTTTTTTTTTTTTTACTGAATGCTATGATTCAGTAAGTTGGTGGTGTGTCATTGAAACTTTTACAACCGCTGTGACTGAAAAAGTAGAAAAACACTGCCTTATTGCATCACCGGTGTGCAGTGTAAAATGTGTTCTTTTCTCATGACTTTTCCTGTGGTGGGCTCGAGCATGAAATCGTGCAGTTGAAAGCCCTCTCTGCTCTTTGAAACTGTTGAGTGATGAATTTTCTTGCCTGATCGCTGGTCACTTGTTCGTCACTTAACAAGACTCTCAATCTTGGCCCCTTTCAGCACTCTCTCTATAGGAAGCTAACGGAGCGTCGCAGCGCTGTGGCCTGTGAACATATGCAGGTCCTCATGTGCATGGTCCACGCTGTCGGTGGTGTAGTGAGGCGCAGCGGATCAGTGCGCTCTCAGCTGTTGTCCTGTGTTTGACTTGGAGGTCCAGACCGGGCTGATCTCATCTCCACGCACTTCTTCCAGGTCATCAGGCAGCACGGCGCCTCTCCAACCGACCATTTGTTTCCCGTGCACAGATTATTTCACTGTGCAAGCGCAGTGATTGCCTTCAGAGTGACCCAGGGCTTCGGTGGCCAATTCCCGAGTTCTGCAAGACCGGTGCGCATGGCAAGAAAAAATACCCCCCAATGTCAAGTCTTTTCCTTAAGATGCAGACATATTCTCTCTCTGTCTCTCTCTCTCTTTTGTTCCACGGTATAGCGTAAAACACATACTTTAAGGACTACCGTGGATGGCGGTAAATGCACCTTTTGGCTGCCAACCGCCATTAAATGTAACCCAACAACAACAATTTGGTTGAATTTCTTCTTTACTTACACTGCCATAATTCAAATAATTAATTACATTTTTGAGTTAGGTTGATACACATTGTTGGAAGTAACGTTTCATAGATTATTAAATCTGTTTTTGAAAGTTACAGCTAATCACCATAGCTTTTGGAAATGTTGAACTGGTAGCTATTCTAATAATAGCAGTATTGATGATGATAACATTTTTTCAGAACAGTTTAACCTGGTTCAATTCGAAGATTCAAATGCAATATTTTGGGGTGAATCACACGCTCTCCGGCTCTACACCTGCAGAACTCCCATGTCTAAAATGGCTGTTCCTGTGGGCTGTTGAGTATTATCAGACAGAATAATGCAGGGCTGCAATGGCTGAGCCACAGAGCCAAGGAATAAATGAGACAGAAAAACATGCGAACACTCCCAGACTTTACTGCCCTGAAGATATTTCTCACTTTGCTTTGTAGCAGCTGTATTGCACACTATAGCATGCATCAGGCTCGCTCACAAAAGCCACCATTGTATTTTGGAATCTGCCTAAAATGACCAAAGTGGCTTCCAGTGGTTAACCTAAGACTAGCAGACGCTCCTCATTGTTAACGAAAACAGAAAAAGAAGAAGGAAAACTCCTAATGGATTTTAAATGGGTTTACACAATGTGTGCCACAGTCACAATTACTCAAATAGCTGACAAATTGCTTGAAATGTAATCATAGGTCATAAAAACAAAAGTAAATTCACTGTAACAAATTTGATTCTATTTAGAAACAATCTAAACTTCCCTTCTTTTTGTAGCGATAGACTGCAGTTTTTAGATCTATTATTCATTATCAACAATAACATTTTCTAAGCACTTTGATCTATTTGATTTCCTATTACTGCACATATAATTTGTGACTCTTTAGATATTTTTGTGAGTCAGAGGACAGAAACCAACTTTACTGTAAATCAGAATACACTAGGCGACCCATTAGTGTCTGTGTGGTTCTCTGTGCTCGCACGCCCATAAAAGAACTGGGTGACTCATATGTCAGAGTTTTATGTGGAGAATAAACAGGTTTTAGTAAAGGAGGTCATACAAATACTACATATTTGAAACAGACAAACCATTAGCTGACGTCTTTGATGACTGTAAGAGTAGATCTTAGGTTTGATGGGACGATATGATGCAGAGAAGCAATATGGGCTAAAGTGATTACAATGTGAAGGTTCTTTTCTGCTTTTAGTCCAAATATTGAGGGGTACACGAGGCCCTCTGCAGTTTGAGTATTTGTTTTATGTAGAGACAAATTATTGTTGTCTTCCTTTGGGTCCTTTTATAATTTTAAAGAATCATTTATGTTGTTTAGTCTCATTTTAGATCCGGTTTAATCTCATTTTAGCCCATGTTTTCCCATAATTTAGACCTGATTAAGTAAGTGTAGTTGTACTTGGAAAGCCAAACTTCTATCTAAATCTAGGTGCCACAAGTTTGAGAACTACTGGGTTAGAGAAAACAGGGACATACTGTATTATTTCTGCATAATACATCCATATAAAGTTGGACTGCTTAATACACTATCACCAAACTACATTGATAATAGGTTAATAGTCAATACAAAATGTACCCATGTAATGACAACTATTTTGAATTGAGAAGCCAAAAAATATTTGGACAGTCAATGTGAAAACCAGTTTAAAAAGAAGACTTGCTTCAGACTGCCGTTCCTTTTTAACTGTTGTGGCGAAGACCTCCGTGAATTCCAAAGTAGTAATATGAATATCCAAGTGATGTTCAGGTCTTTATTTTATTTGGACCATTCTCAGTGTCCTAAAGAGACTTGGGGATTCATCTAATTGCTGGAAAGCTGTCCAACGGCTTCAACCCAATCAGTGGCAACGTCTGTTTTCAAACTCTTTCTTTCAAACCATTCGTATATTTGTTGCTAACTGACTTAATCCAGGAACTATTTAGATCGTTTTTTTTTCATGGTTATTCACTCACTAAGCAGCACAATACTTTATTTTGGATTTAATATGCTTTAACACTCATTTTCTTTGTATGACACCCCCTTATTTTCTAATTTTATTCCCTACTAGTTCCCTCTGGTCCTGCCCGGCTTTATTTTTTTTGCATGTTTATTTATGTTGTTTTATGGTCTAAAAAAAGAAATAGGAATGAATATCTCAGAAAGAAAAATATAGTAATAAAAAACTGCACAATAAAAGCACTCTTTCTATTGCTTTTCGCCATCATTGAATTCACAGATCATTCACTTGTTCATAAGATACTTAGTTATGTTGAAAATATATCTGCAGAGGTACACACGGATCGTCTTGATGTGATAGTGCTTTAAAACACTTTGGTTAGTTGTTATTTCAGGGCTGGACAATGAATAGATTTTGAGTCAGATTCAGTCATTTCTAATTGTTTATCATCTGCAGTTTTCAAGTGTTTTCTATGGAGAGGTCTACAGCCAAACCCATGGCCGGAAAAGACGCAGGATTTGGCTTCAATTGTGGTTTGGAGAAGAGTTCAGACTTTGCAGGAAGAAATTGGACTGCTTTTAATGTTAAATGGCAATTATTAAAAGTCTGTTTGTGTTCAGGAAACTAATATTAGTAAGTAAACGAAGTCATTTTTATTTATTTTAGTAAGACAGCATAAAATCAAGTTGAAAATTATGATTGATCAATATGAGGTTAACTTTTTGTAATTTTTAAAGACTTATCTTTGTTACACTTTCTCTGAATATATGAGATTTTACATTATTTAGAACCATTGTACCTAATAAAGTGGCCACTGAGTGTGTCATAACTTGAGATTTTCAAAAGCTACAGAGTTTGCCTTTTGATGAAGTCCAGATCGGATGCTTGGGGTTAGTTAACATGTGGCCCAGTAGGGAAAAGTCTGTATATACGGCACCTCAAAAGGAAACTTGAACAGAGTTGCTCATAAGAGTAGACCATATTCCCTGGGAACTTAAGCAATGCTTCAATATTTACGAAAGCGCAATTTAAAAGGTATGAAACTTTATTGCACTGAATGGTAGCCAAGCCAAAAATGTACTCTCCATTCCAAATAAAAATACAACTTCATAATCTGTGCTTTCTGAACTGTTTATTGTACTTCCAACGTCAGCTGTCCGAACAAAAACTAATCAGGGACACAGAAACATGAGCAATAATATTTATAAATGAAAGTTATTATTCAGGAAATGGCTAATGTGCATCTTACATCCGGTCGGGCTGAAGTTTTGGATTTGCACAAGTCATTTATCGGGACCCGGATCTGGCCCACAAACCTCAGTGTATAACCACTGCGTAGAAGGAAAAACACACAGATGGCTGTGTGAAAGTACACACGTGGCAGAGATAGACACAAGGCAGTTTGGTTTTTTTAGCTCGTCGTTTTTATATTTTTCCCTGCAAATAGTACTTATACTGGAGTGCGTTCAAGAAAAATGGTATTGTAAATTTCATACTGTAAAAAAGCTAATAATGGATACATTTTTGGCAAAGTTGTCTGTGGTTTTTAGTCAGGTTTTGAAACATTATTTGGCACAAATGTTATTAAACATGGGTTTAAAAATCTAGCTCTGTTGCAATAAGGACACAATATAGAATGTTATTGTTATAACATGGACAAACAACAGTGAAATCTAAATTTTTTCACAAGGGTTCTCCTTCTCCTAAAAACATATTTCACCACCAAATCTAATCATCTAATCAATCTGATCTACTGGGGTCTACAACAGGACTATTTTAGGTCCAAACTATGGCGACAAGAGAGGACTAAAGTGACTTTATTGTCAGCAAATATTTGAACTGAAGAGTAATCTGCATACAACCTGTGGTACACAGGCTCCACCAGTGGTACACGTACCACAGTTTGTGAACCAGCGGTCTAACACTTTACTTTTCCTCCACTATTTGTGACCAGCTTTACAAAATAAATCTTTCTGAATGACAGAATAAAGTTTGTCCCACAAAAAACAGATAAAAAAGTACTTTACATTTAATGTATTTTTTGGACTAAATTTAGTTTCTAAATTTGTCACAATTATTATAATTTTTAGTAACAACATATATTTTACACTATATTGTGACTTGAATAATAACAATGATCAGTGAAAAAATTCAAATCTTTAATTCCTCCTCATATCACTTATAAACAGGAAGCATGAACAGATTATTTATATTCTTACTAAATAGGTTTTCTAAGAGTTGATAAAATATTAGGAAGAGTTGAATTTATTTATTTGCTAAATTTGGGTGTTAGCTCAATGCCATTTTCGCAATGTTAGTAGACTAGCACACTTAACTATTTTCGGGGTTCAATCATGCGCACCAACCACTTGATGGAGTCCTCCCCTCGACTGCTTAGTCTTTCCTCTTCATTACCCAAAATGGAACAGCTCACAAATCAAGTGTGGCAGACCATTTTTTTCACAGCGATGAATGAAAAGGTGCACATTAGCTTGTATTTATTTAGCTGGAAGCCTTTATAATTCCACAGGATGGAGCAGAAAAAAGAAAAAGCTTTAAGGAAGTAAGGTACACCCTGCAAGATAACCGCTTATTTGGATTGCAAAGCATGTCGTCGGTCACAGAAACGTTTCACATGTACCACTTGCTAAGCTGTATGTTTTCGTAGCGTACTTCGAGTTAAGCCAAAGTACGTCAGTGATCGCTAGGTAACAGCGGCCACTTTTATGGGACCGGTGTGTTTTCAGAGGCAGATTTGCTGAGTGTTAAAGATGGCTGCTGAAACGGTGCCCCACGTGGAGACAGTCTGTACGAGAGGCTTATCCTCAGGAGAAGGATTACTCTGTGTCTCATCACGGCTTCCAACGCGCCCAGGCTCAAAATGATGGGCACCAGGGAGCAACATTTCATCATACTTCAGTTCACGGTAGGATGTGGAGCCGGGACAAAACGCAGGGCAGAAAGATAAATGTGCAAAGTACATCAGATTATGACATGGACAGGCGCATGTAGAGGATCATCTCAAACCACAGATGAAGAACATATTCTGGTAGATGTTTTTTTGCACACTGTCACACGAACAGCTTCATACATTTATTACAGCATTTTAAAGCTATTGGGTACCTGATATAGGTTGATATTTTAAACGTGTCTTACTCATTCCCTGAGGTGGAAAGTAACTAATTACAAATGCACACGTTACTGTCATTGAGTCGATGTTCGGGATACTTTTTTTTTTAGAAGATATTTAAACCTGTTCTTTTAATGGAGCACAATTCTAGCCATTTGATTGTACTTTACATCATTTCCTCAGTGCATGGCTGCATCACTGCCATCACTTCTCCTTTCTGTACCTACAAACACGCGATGGAACTCCATCAACTGCTCCGATGGGCGAGAGCTTAGACATAATGCAGATTGCGGTTTCATACACGTTAAAGCTGGAGTGCCTAATTCTCAAACAGTGAAATGAGGAAGTTGGTATTTAAACCTCTCTAACTCATTACCAGCTCTCACAAATCCTTTCGCACATCACTAGTATTTACATACACACATTTTTTTGGCCACTTGCACAACTTTAGATCAGCTTTTTCGTGACACAAAAGTGAAGTAGGGTGATATCCCTAAACAGCCAATCAGCTCTGTGTACTATAATGACTCACACGGCTCTTTCTTATAATTATGAAAATAATGTCAAGGTCTGATGTATTCACAAAGTATTTGAATTTAATCAAATAAAGGGCGCCTCAGCTTTACTTTAATTTTTTTTTTTGATTATTGCTTTAAATCATTTACCAGTAATCAAGTTTTGCACAACAGATTTATCTAAAATTATAACAAAATTAAGTAGTATTTAGGCGTGATTGTTAATGTACAATTTTGGCACCGGTACATTTTGAGCCATTTAACTGTACTTCCACTTGAATACATATTTTCAGTTCTCTCTCCACCACGGTCCATGTCCAACCCTTTGGCGCATTGATATTGTTCATATACATAACGTTCTTGGGTGCGTGCAGAGCTTTAGAACATCTTTTTCAAGCAAAGTCAAGCAAAGCAGAGGTGGACCGTTGTCACAAAGCCAACCTGCTGTCGTCCCAAAATGTATTTTAAAAACGTATCAGGCTCTTTATTCCAGGCTTGCAATCGATAATAGATTAGTCTGACCGTGAATGCTGAATGCTTTCAACCTCCGAGGCACAAGGCATCGAACCTTTGTCATCGTCTTGCACATAGACAATGGCAGGAGTAACTGGAAGTGGTAGGAATCCAATCCAACCACCAATCCAGGTTCTTCCACACAAAAGATGAAGTTGTTGAGTTAATTGAGAAGTAGTTTATTAGAACAACTTGTCTTAGATGCTTTGGAGACAGCTGAAGCGCCCAAATTGAATGCAGAAGGAAGATCATATTGGTCAAAGGTGCCGCTAAGCAGGAGGCCCAGAGAAAGACCAAAGTGGAGATTTATGGATTGCAGTAAAGGAGGACATGATGTTGGTTGGTGAAAGAAAAAAATGAGAAAAAATATAGGGCTCAAAGGAGACCAATGATTCATTTCAATGACCTCTGAACAGGAACAGTTAAAGAGATAAGGAGATTGTGCTTTCTTTTGGTGGTAAATACAAATTGATGTTCATTTCAGACTAACATGAAGGTTACATCTGGCTTGAGAGGAAGATGGGCAAATGCATGATGCTTTGGACATAGTTTGAAGACATTGGAGAACCATAAACAATGCAGAACACGACAGACGTTGAAGCCCATACGGAATGCGCCTTTAATTTACGTATTTCCATTGTTTTAATCTCGAAAGTTTCTTATTCTAAAATAAACCATGCAGTATTTGGTAAATGGTGGGATTGATGTTCCTTTAGATCGAAAAAAACAACAACTTTTTGACAGGTCACACTGTCTAAGCAACAGTTTGACAAATTGGAAAGAATTGTTTATAATTTCACATTCCTATCATCCTCCCTGCACGTTGCCATTAAATAACACAGAGCTGCTGTCACCTCGCTCTCGTTTGTATCTATTGGCTTCAGGGTTATAAAATACACTCTTTAGAATAAGTGACAGCCCTGGTGATCTCACTCTGGCTCAGCGACAGATTTGCAGGTACAGTAGATGGATAGTGCGCAGACAGGGAGGCTGAGATGACTGTTATAAATATGACTTATTTGCACAATCACATTTCAGCATATGTACGCCTGAGCCTGACAAGACACTGCGCTCTTGTACCTGCCAGACGCTTCCCTGTCTGTCTTTCTGCTTTCGGGATGAGCGCCATACTGTAAGAAAACACCTGGTTTCAATTTGGACTGCATTCTATTGTGTTTGAGCAATGCATTACGGAGCTGGAGGTGAAGAGACAGCCGTGCAGTTGTCCATAACCGGAAGGAATATATAGCCAAAGGCCGTGTCATGATCAAGAGCATATAGGGGCAATTAGGTAATTTGGAAAGAAATGAAAGAGCTGTATGCACTAAGACAGGAGGGTTAGGTTTTGTGAACCTCTGCATCTAACTCGGAGGTGTTGGAGACAGAGTCCAAAGATGCTGTCATCCCGGAAACTAAATTTGACAACAACGCACATGAGTTCAATGCCTTTTGGAGACACTACACCGACTTGCATTTGTTTCCCGGAGACCGATCCTAACCTTAACCATGGTTACTACTTTCCTAACCTTAACCCGTACACTAACTTTTCCTCAAATGTTCCTACAACTTAACTTTAAATCAAGTTGTTGATGTAATAATAGAGCTGCAAGATATGCAATATGGCTGTTAAGTATTTAATGGCTAGACTGAAAAAGAAATCTGTTTCTGTCAGATGGAGGATCTTGGAGTAGGGCTGTAGTCGTTTAGAATGCGAAAGGCCCCAGAATATTAGATTTATACAACACACAAAAACTTTTATATTTCCCTTGTCATTTAAAAAAATTAAGCACCGTCTGAATCATAAAACCTCTTCTCTCGGCTCATGACATGTTTTGGAGTCTGTGTTTTGACCAATAAACGATAATGCGTTAACTAAATAAGTTTACAATGAATAATCAACTGGTTGCAGTCAATCGATTAACTTGTTGCAGCCTTAAAGTAACTGGGTATTATTACGTTATATTTAGTTTGTTCCAGTATCGATTATTGCATTAGCCAGTACTGTGCAGCAGGATTTGTCTCACTGGGACCGGATTTTTGTCCCCATAATATGGAAGGCATGTCCCCAAAAAGTGTGTTCAGATTTTCAGCCGCACAATGTGGTGAATAGCAGCAGACACACATACTGTACAGTCATTATTACCCTTGAACCCTCTCCTCACATCCTTCGCCGGGTAATAGCGTTTAGGCCATATCCTTCGGTGCACCGCCTTGCTTGAAATGTATCTGCTAGGAATCCACTTATCTGATGTTGACTTCCTGAGATCCAGCCCGTAAACAGACCTGGAGTCAGATCCAGTCTCTCTGAATGACCAGCTCGTCTCAGGGGCGAGCTGCAGAGGAAGCCCAGAGGAAGGGAAGATGCGAGCAGAGGAAGGACAGGGGGGAACGGGGACAAAGGAATGGAAGGATTTCTAAACAGCAGATCCAGTGTCAGTTGTTTGGGTATCGCTTTGTCTCCTGTTCCTTTGAAACTCTCCCATTCATTACATTTCCTAGATTTTAATAATGCGTGACGGACCGAAGTTGATTCTATTAAAGAGCTAGTTCTATCTGCCAATCCAAGCAAAACACAACAATTCCTGCTGGTGTGTAACTAAACACTTTGGTCCAATTGGCCTTGGAGTGAACGTTATTGAAATATCTGATTTCAGTAAACTTCTGTTGTGGGTTATGCACATGCGATGCATAATTTTTGTTATGGGAGAAATGTTGTGTATCCAGAAATTCTTTGTCTTCTGATGTTTTGAAAGTTTGTTCTAAAATAACATGGTGTTTTGTGTTTTCAATGACAGGTTATACAAGTACTGTACTGTATTCAATAAACGACTTCTTGAAATGGTAGTGCAGCTCTAATAAAGCTGGGGTACCTGCCTTTTTTAGGTTAATGAATACATGTTGTGTTTCCCACCAAAGAGTATCTTGTAAAAGCAGCACTTTGTGACAAAAACGAGATGGCTGTGCTGTGTCTGTACCTAATGAAGTCGTGTATGTCTCTTCAACCCGGAAGTAAGAGTTGATTGGCTGCGTTTGGGTAGTCTACCCCAGTTTTACTCCAACATCTGAAAAAAGTCATTTTAAAGCTGTGCACAAGCCCAAAAATGAATGTATGTGAATTGTAATGTCATACAAAATCACACACCCCAGTTTTAACTGGACAAATACAGCTTGTTTAAATTTTTGCAATCTTACACAAATCAGAAACATATTTATTGCCATTGTAAGCGAACACAATTCAAATAGGTATTTGCTTTGGCGCCATAAAACAATGAATAATAATGGTGAATTATAAAAAATATATATATGAACTATAACAAAATAAAGGCAGGCAATAAATAATGTGTTAGAATAAAAATAGACTTTGACTATACATAAAAAATATACAATAGAAACAGGATAAGTTTAATAGCTATAGTTTATTAGAGTTTAATCAAGGTATTTATTTACTTAATAGTGACAGTGTTGATGAGGAGAAGAAAAAAGGAGACTGATGAGTAAATTGACCAAGGCTGCATTGGATCCCTGTCTGCTCAAATATTTGTCTCCACTTTTTCCTGGTGAATCAGGTCATGGAAACAGCACCGTGAGGCTGGAGTTTTGGCTTGACTTTAGGGAATTTACCCAAGCGTGTTTGTATGGAAGAAACCGTTCACTAACTAGGAAATGTTATATACTGAGTGGTCTATGAAACGTAGTTGGTCGTTCCCACCTTCATGCATTTATAATATACCTCCTACATACACGAAACTTAATTATGTAACCTTAGAAGCTTGTAGTTGGAGTCTGTGTGTGGTTGTCCAGCATGAGCCCGTTCTCATTCAAGGGCACCCACTCCACTAAACCAGAGCCATATTTCCATGTATGGCCGTGACCAGCGCTCTTGTACGTGTCTTGCATATGCACCCCTGTAGTTAAGGTGCTTTCTGCAGCAGCTCAACGCGCACAGGGCAGACAGACCCCTGGACTTGTTAGGCATTCGTCCAAAAGAGAAACAGAATCTCTTTAATCGTGGGAGAGCGGTGAATGGCCGCTTGATTTGAGCATGTGTGTTCATTTCCTGACCATCAATCCCACAGTCCATTTGGCCTCGCCGCGCGCCGCTGATGCTAACCATGCAATTGGAGGAAACCCAGTATCCTCTTTTTTATAACACAATTACCATTCAAGAAGGAATCACAAAGAAAAGCCAGTGATTAGCTGTCATACTACAAACAAACTTGGAACGGGTCCCGTTTTGCAAGTGCATCAAACGATTCTGTCCTTTTTATTCAAATGAATTAACAGACAATTGATTCAAATAGTTACTTTATTTTGTTTCAATTATCTAAAATGCAAGGCCATTAACTGTGCTTTTAATGAAAAATCTCCATTATTAGTTTCATAATTAGTTGCTTTCGTTTTCACTGTAGGCTTATTTGAATACTATTGTAAGAATATATGAAAACACACATCCAGTTTTTATTGCCTAGTTGATGCTAATTAATTCAATTATGTTGTCTTCTGAAGGGGGCTTTTTTGGAATGAAATATATGAAAAAATAAGCAAATCATTTAAAATGTAAATTTTAATACATTTCTTTTTTTCTTTTTTTTTCTTTTTATCAAATGGCACCAAAAAACAAGAGTTGTGCAAAAAATATATCTCTGTTTGTAAATGTTATTTTGTTTTTGATCTATCTAATATCAGTGGCATGCATCCAGGGCAATCAAGCCAATCAGTGATGGGCTAATAAAATCTAAAATTACTGTGTGTCACGTCTATATATAAATTGTTCTAAAATATATCAAAATAACACCCCAGGTCTGCTTGCCCATCCATAAAAGTCACCGCACGCCACTGTCTTATACATATGATTAATACTGATGAGTGAAGGGAGTGAGTTCCAGAGTTTGGGATGTCACACTACAAGACACGGGGAATTTAAGTCGTACGACAGAACACAAACACACAGCGAGCGGTAGTTCACGGCATCAGATGTGGCAACGATGGAAGTTTGTGTGTTGATGCTAGTTGTGTTTTTGTGTTCGTAAAAGTATACTGCTGACCTGGCACCTATGACAGCGCTCACTCAGGGACCAAGATTCCTAAATATCAAACAGGTTTGATAATAATCGTCGCTCGTCTTTGGTTGTACGGCAGCTCTAAATTTAATCTTTGTCTCTGTCTCACCTATGAGAGACCTATGACCCAGGATTTTGAGCCACGACTCACAATTTTCCCAACAATCCTAAATCTTTCATCGCAGATGGCAAAAATCGTGCAGCGGTCACCCCTGCTTTTAAGTTTTGTTCGAGGAATCTCTGATGAATCCTGATTGGCTGATCTTAAAACACTGTGTTGGACATTTTTATTATTTAAGATATCTTAAATAATCAAGGCCATAGCCTTGAAGACCTTTGTAAGTAAGCAATGCGATTTTAAAATGAATCCTTTGCTCAACCGGCAGCCAATGGAAATCTACAAAGACAGGTGTGATATGGGAGTACTTACTGGATTTGATTTACTGCAGAATTTTGAACTAACTGAAGATGAGCTAAGACAGACTTACTAATAAGTACCAAAAAACAGGGAGTTACAATTATTTAGCCTTGATGAGACAAAGGCACGAACAACTACTTTGAGCAGTGGGTTCATATCCCTCTTCCTCACAAAAATGCTTATTATGACTGACCTTTGGACTCGAGTGACATCAACTCACCCTCTTTGCCTCAAACATATTTAGCTTTTTGTTCAAGTATATCACTTCTTTCACTTTCCCAATTTAGATCATGGTATGTTTAAGAAAAATGCTGAATCAAAGACCTACATTTGGCCACCATCACCAATTCGGCCGGTTTAAAAACTATCTTCTCCTCCTCACAAATTTGAGGTAAACCCTCTTCATTCATCTTTTATTGCTTTCCTGAAAATGAATGGTCTTGTGTTTATTTCTTCTCTTTGCGACCATCTAATCTACCTGGTATTAAGCATGAGCCACAAGAGTCTTATCTGTAATTAGGGCTCACTCGCTGGACCAGATTCATTATGTGTTTACACTGTGGCTTTAGGAGTTCTGTGGGGAAAGTGTGTGTAGGACAGGTATTTATCTTGCACAGTTCCTCCTCTGGCTCTGCTCCAAACCAGCACTATAACCTGAACGTTCAGACCACAGAAAATTCTAAGCTTCTCAACTTTATTTTCTCTTTCAAATGCACTGCTATTTAATGTATTAAGGCTACGGGCTATTTTTACACTGTGGTACATAAGGTTTTCAGCCACTGTCATTTAAATCCACTATTCTGCTAATGCTACAGATCATTTTGCACTGCTGTGGTTTGCTGTGGAAAAGTAATGTATGCAATTAATTTGAGTTAAAATCAAAAAAGTAGGTCAAGATGGTGAATGCTTAATGCAGAACCCTACTGTAATAGTAAAAACACTTAAATATATGTATCAACGTATTCAATACATTTTTATTTCACTCGAGTCTATTTTTATATAGACATTTTATTTATTGCTCTTTTACTTGAGAGCAGATTTTCAGTAACATTCTGGATTACTCTTTTGAATTTGAGGTTGTTGAACCTCAGAATCAGAATCAGAATCAGAAAAAGGTTTATTGCCATTGCTAATGAACAAACTTCACAAACATAGGAACTTGCTTTGGTGATTCGGTGCAACATAAAACACTGAACAATGATAAAACAACATGTGTGAAATAGGGCATGCATTAGAGAGAAACAATTTAAATCTACAATAGGATAAAAAAGGCTTACTATGTACACAAAATATACAGTTACTTTTACAGTTGTAGTGCAGTGAGTGATTGATTCAATTATAGTTAAAGTGACAGGTGTTTAAGAAGTGTTTATGAGACCAACGGCAGAGGGGAAGAAACTATTCTTGTGGCAGGAAGTTCGATCCGGATGGACCGTAGCCTCCCGCCTGAGGGGAGTGGCTCAAATAGTCCATGTCCAGGGTGAGAAGTGTCAGCTGTGATCCGACCTGCTCGTCCCAGAGCCCTGGAGACGTACAGGTCCTGCAGAGATGGAAGTCTGCAGCCGATCACCTTCTCAGCAGAACGCACAATGCGCTGTAGCTCTGTTTGTCCCTGGCTGTGGCTCCAGCGTACCACACGGTGATGGAGGAGGTGAGGATGGACTCAATGATGGCCGTGTAAAACTGTCCCATCATCTGCACTGGCAGCTTGGCCTCAGCTGCCGCAGGAAGTACATCCTTTGCTGGCCCTTCTTGATGAGGGAGCTAATGGTGGGCACCCACTTGACCTTGTTGCTTCTGTTGCCCAGGTGTAAATCTCAAACTGTTTACTTCATTTATAGTACATTTTATGCAAATGTTTTACCTTCCTTGAGTCATTTCTTAGTTAAAACTACTATAGCAATGGTGTAATCCTGCATAAAACCTGGTTTAGCCCTGGTTGAGACCTCAAATAATCCCGAATTAGATCTGGTGTTATGCTGAAATTCAAACCTTTTCTTTAGTGGTACTTGATGTAAACTGTTTGAGAACCTGCTGTAGACCACAGACCTTGAGCCGTCACCAGGTCTTTACAGAACACCTCATTGTTTAGCCCTGTGACACTGTTTTGCATGAAGCAGTCAAGATGGGGCTAATCTTACACCAACAAATTCAAGTAACATGTGAGCTGGAAGGAAAATGGTATTGAATCGACATTCTTAAAGGTGTGTGCCAGAGGGAAGTTTGGGCGTCACACCGCTGCTAACAACAACTAGCAAGCTAACAAGTGTTTACAACGTATCTGTTCTGGCCAACCAATTTTATTTCATGAAAATCTAAATTGTTTACATTTTCTTTTCTAGTTGAGGTTACGCGACCCATCTCTGTGGAGGTGTTATGGCTCTGCGTAGAATGTTCCACAGTATGGCATTAAACTTATACCACTATGCAGACAAGTGGGCCAAGATACAGGGCAGATCTGTGGAGAGGCAACCCCGGTCACAGTAAGAATGCAAGCTTTTCAAGGCCATAAAACACTTATAATTGAATACATTTAAGATGGATACGGCAAACCCTCCCCCAGAAGAATATACACAGTGAAGCTTTAAATAGCATCTACATGTAAAAAAATATACCTCAGATTTAGTCAAAAGTTGGCAGAAGATTAGCACCTCTAAACTGCACCACCAAAATGTACTGTTTATGCTTTATCATAAAAGAAATTTCAGGAGACAAACCATGTGAAATGTGGAACTCCAAATGGGCCAACACTCATTTTCCACATCAGATGGTGGTTTCGCCGTCACATTTTTACTCTGCCTCCCGGTTGCTGCGATGCCCCCGGTGCTGTACAACCCCTGTTTTTAAAACTCTCTGGTACAGGTATGGCTTCCAGATGGTGTCTCTGATGTGTTTTTAGAGAAAAGAAATGAACTAATCTAATAATAGAGGTGGGCAGCAGTCTGGGAAAGGGAGAAAATATCAGCACATCCTCATAAATCCATGCTTTTGCAGAAGTCAGCACACAGCATAGATGTTAAAACGCTCAGACCCTCTTAAACTCACTGTAAATGGTCTCTATGGTGGAATTACAATCACAAAGACAATGCAAGTTTAGTTCATGCTAATTGGTGTTTATCAGTGATCAGTTTTTCCCTTTTCCCTCCTCATAACAAGTCCAACTCTTTCCGACAGATACTTTTCCAGACTTCCATATGGGACATTTATCTGCGAGTGCGCTGACTGACTTGTATATGTTTATTCATTTATTTGAACAAATGGAGTGGAAATGACTGCTTATACTGCTTGTATATGCAAATTTCACATGTTCAAAGAGATTTGTCTTGAGAGAATCGCCAGAGAAAACACGAAAAAACTGAACACTTGTGATTTGTTTGAAATAGGAAAGAGGAAATAAAGTCTTTTCACCTGGTTGTATTTTGCCTTTTGCTTATGGGAAAGTTCATAGACGGTTGGAGCTTTGCTGAGGTGGAGGCCATAAGCTTGGATTATACTTCCCGCAGGGAAATGAGATGCACAGAGTGCAGGGGAATGAGATGCAGAGAGTGCAGCGGAGAAGACGTTAGTATTTATTGTCTGAGCGGTCCATGCAGCTGCAGACAGTAATTTGAGCTAGCGGCGAGGAACTCTCGCTCATTTCCGCGCAAAAAGTGTACTTACATTTTTTTCCCTGACACCGCCGGACGCCGCGTGAAGGGGCGTGTCTGCCAAAATGTTCCCGCGTGGACCCTTGTGGACAGGTCAATCATAAACCTAGCTTTAATCAGAACTTCAGCCACTTTGGGCAGGGCAGGCGTTATGTTAAAGAAGCCTTTCATAACTATACTGGAAACTGGTCAAATCAGTTTGACAACCAGTTTTGACCAGTTTTTAGTTTTCATCTAGTTTTAGTCCATCAAAATGTCAAGGTAATTTTCTCAATTCGATCTATTGTAGTTTTAGTCGACCAGAAATTATATACTATTTTATTGTAATTATGAAAAATATATATGTTCTTTGTTTAGTTTGAATATGCTCTGCTTTGGAGCTCTGAGATTGAAACGGGCTCTGAGACAATAAAAGCAAAGTGCAGTTAGGTTCATTAGGTCTTCACGTTTAAGGATTTCTCATAGTCAGACCTGTTTTTTAGATACATACTGTGATATAGTCGGACCTGTATTTTTTAAATTTTTAACATAAGAAATGGCAGAGAAAGTAGAGCGAGCCGTGGCACCACTTGTTTCGCCGTGTTGTGAGCCTGCACATTGTGTTACTAGTGAGTCTCGTCCTCGTGCCAAAGAGAAATCAACTTAAAGAAGCACGTTTTGAAAAACTCCTTCTCCTTTGTTATAACCACTATTTTGTAGCTGAGAAGCATACAATAATGTAAATTGTTGGTAATGCAAGAGTACTCTAATGCGTAACAATTATGACAAAGTAGCGCAGTAATTTAATGCACTAGTTTTCCAGGGCAGTAACGATGTAACTTAACAAGTTACTTACGAAATAAGTAATGCTACCCAACACTAGCATCGTGCACCTTAGGCTTGGACATCAGCTGCTTTATTTATGCCAGGACAATTGCATGAGGAATACTGACTTACACATTGACTAGAAAGCTTGAGAAAGTGTGTGCTTTGGCTCTTATCTGCTTATACTGAAACAGAATATTATGACCAAAGTAATGATGTTTACAGGGAAAAAGGCTGTCTAAATGAGCTAGCAGTACAAAAAGTACCCTTTGTAGAATGATTAAATAGCTTTTTAAATAAGTTGATAATCACAAGCTTCTTTAATCTTGATGAGGCCAAGGAGTTTTACGAGTTTGGCACTAGATCCCTGAGTAGTAGCTCTGAAGGATTCTCCTGACAGACTCGGGGCGCAGGGCTGTCAAGAACTTGCATCGGTGAAAGCCAAGGAAAATCATTGAGATTCAAAAGCTGTCATTGAGAAAAACACACTGTCACTTTCTTTTACCCAACCTAAAAGAAACTACCTTAGCGGATTCCGTGGTGGGG
This sequence comes from Chaenogobius annularis, assembly GCA_015082035.1. Classification (NCBI taxonomy): domain Eukaryota; kingdom Metazoa; phylum Chordata; class Actinopteri; order Gobiiformes; family Gobiidae; genus Chaenogobius; species Chaenogobius annularis. The sequence continues at coordinate 767,619 of BJKM01000042.1, forward strand.
TTTTAGAAATTCACACTGGGAGAATGCTGGGTACTTGTTCATGAAAGGCCAGCGTTTGCCCGTGCCTTGGAAAAGTCACAGCTGTCCGCACTCTCTGCCTGTCACCCGCAATGTCGATCCTCTTCAAGAAACCGCTTGTTCTGCCAAATTTCTCTTCCTCTCCATCCAAACTCGCTTCCTCTATCAAAACTCTTTACTTTCTCTGTCACCACCGCCATTTTGGTTTCTTCCCAATTTCTGTCCAATTTCTTTTTCTTTCAGTACGAGGCAATTTTCAGTGGTAGTAACGTAAATGTAACGTGCGTTTATACGTGTTTGTTAAGATTCTAATTCTGCTCTACCGCCTCTTACTTCTAACTTAACTGACTCTCTATTCATTCATTATTTTTTTGTGATTATTATTATTATTATTACTATTATTATTTTTGTTCTAGTGTGGTTGAGAGGGTTGTATTTACAGTTACAGTAGTTGCATGTTGGTTACACTTACAGTTTTACCTTTTACCTGCTGAGAGCACTATTTAATGGGTAGTTTTTACAATATACAATATGGAAAGTATTAGACCAAGGCAAACTTTATTGATCCACAAGTTAAATTACTGGAATACAGTAGCTCACCAAAACATACTACAACACAAATAAATTGTAGTAAAATCCCAAATAATTATAGATATACATTTTGTATTTAGATTATGTTAAATCAACCTTAATAGCTTTTAACCATTACCATACCATAATATAACAGTATATTTGGAAAATTAATTTTGTTTTTTCTTTTTCAACTAAATGTCTATGGCTGTTCAATTAGGACAGTGGTCATTTAGCTGACCACGCCTGGGAATGACATCTGATAAAAGGCACGTCACAACATCGATAAATGAGCTATCGCTTGTATACCACTGTCTTATTAGAAAAGAAGGGAAATTTAATGTTCTAACAGTATTCCGTTATCATGAGCTTACTCATAGCGACTGATAGTATTTGTGAAATATGACGAACTCCTGCATGTTTAGTTCCTGCATTTGCTTGAGTACTTGGTACTTATATGCAATTCTTCCCAAAAGTTTAGACTCTGGTTCATCTTGTTTTCATATATTTTTTTTAACATATTTTTACATTTGTACGTTGATACACTTTTTTGTAAAAAATGTCTCTCTCTAGCCAGGTAATACACCAGTCCCAGTGGACTAGCTGCGTGCTGGTGGCGGACATTCTGATGAGCAGGTGGTGCGGAGGGACGCAGTCTTTCACATAAACACAGAGAAATGTGATGACACCGAAGGCGCACCACACTATCAGGAGTATTTACACACAATCACCTCAGTGTCTGATTAATGTTTGACTTAATCAGTGAGACGGAGAGGAATTTGGCTGTGGCACTGGAACTTTAGGAAGAAAAATAGTCCTGAATCTCTCTGAGGTGATATCATTATATTTGGCTATACCACACTTCTCTACTTTTTGTAAATTGGTAAATTTTGCATTTACCCTATATGAAATATTGTAAAAGCAGGACTTTGTGACAAAAATGAGGCAGCTATACACTGTCTGCATGTAATAATAAGTATTTCAATTCTAGCAAGGTTGAAAATAAGAGCTGAAAGCAGCGCTCTGATTGGCTGCGCTCGATTGGTCCACATAGTTTCACCACAATGTCTGAAAAAAGCCATTTGAAAGCCAAGCACACGCCCGAAAATGATTGCTTGTGAATATTAACGATGTGCTAAAGGGTCCGTGAAGCTAGAGACGAGTTACATAGATTTAAAAACCTACTTCCAGTTTTGCGGTGTGAAAATCAGGTTCTCCAGCTTTATCAGTTAAACTACACACAATTAAAACTACACTTCATGCTTAGTTGAAAAGCCAACATCATGCATTGGTATATATATATAGAGAATATAAATTATATTTGTGTTATGCAAATTTTAACAAAGTTGGCTCAGGGCACTTTAAACTCACATTTCTTGAAGATTCAGATCCAGCAGGAAAACTCTCATAAGAAAAGGAATACAAAGGGAAAAAAAAGGGAAGAAATCTATCTTTAAACAAAAATAAATCTTGTTAAAAGGTAGTAAAGGCCCATTATTGTCCAATGTTATGTTAATTTGCTGCAATATTTATACAATGTTATAGGTAAATTCCACACAATAATCAGATTTGCTCTAGTCTACAAAACACAGATTTTTTTTTGCCATTGAATATTTGGCCTTGCAGTCTTAAGGCTTGAAGATTTATTTAAGCTTTTATCCAAGTCAACGTGTGTTTTTTTCCTCAACCAAAAGAACACCTTGACCCCATTCTGACACAATGAAGCATTCCCTTTGCAGCGCTCCCACTTACTCTGATCTTCAGTTTACATTCACCTGCCATAAAATCACTTCTTTAAACTGTAAATGAACAAGACAATGTTTGATAGTGATTTGTGGAGACATATGATCAGTACTAAATGGATCTCAGTCAAAGTGTCTTCTGCTCCTGTCTGTCCTTATTTCACACAGTAAACTCCAGATACTAGAAACGATTAAGCCTGTTACAAAGGCCCTTTTCAGATATTACATTATAAGTGCGGATATTATGTTCTTTCATAGGGAATAGGAAAGGCTCAGAAGGAACTGAAACAATTAGACAAATAAATGAAACCTGCAGACCCAGGTATGCGTTTACCATACAAAAACTAAGTGCAAAGATCATAATTTTCTGGTTAATAAACATGTTAAAGAAGAATGGTTATAAAATACTTGATACCCCTGATAAAAATTCCAACAATCTAGTTTGGACCTCTTTTCTAAGAATCCCTCGGGACCCATTGAGAATCTTTGGAGATCCAAATGTGTGTCACAACGAACAAATAGCTTTCGTTTTATTGTCAGTACAGTTGAACTCTTCTGGGCTTTAGATGCAATACAAATCAATAACATAAGACATTTTGATGTTATTCTCTTATTTCTGGTACTTGCAGAAAATGCGCTCAACCTCTCAAGGGTGAACAATAACAGCATAAAGAATTTCTTGCAATACAAATACAAGTTTTTCTTTTTCCATATTAGTGAAAAATCCTTATGATTATTGTGAGAGAATTCAGGGCAGTAAAACAACGCGATTATCGATTAACCTAATAACATTGGCATAGTTGAGAACACTGTTGTCTTTATGCAGTCTAAATATGTTGGGCCAGATGGTGATCATTGGTAACCCCAAGTAAACCTTTGTGCATGCTCTTCCTCTCAGTTACCACTTCATGACAGTCTTCAAGCAGAAACATGACCTTTGTTCTGTCAGCGCCGCTCTTTCACTCTCGACATTTCGAGTCATTTCTGGATCATCCCATGAAACCTTCGCTGTCTCCTGCACATCTTTCCCTTGTGTTTGGATTCCATGATGAAACCCAGGCGTGACAAACCCATCACACATGGCCATCACCCAAGGACACTGTTACAATTGGGCACAGCGGGTTCACCGGTGCTTTCTTTGAAATCGGAACACGGCTTTTCTTGAAATTAATCCCTTCCCCTCTCAGATAGTTTTTTTCTGGGCTGGTTGGTGTTTCCCCCCTTCAACCCTGAGACTGACATCACTGTAGCCATCTCATTACTCTCCATGGGATGCCGGGAGGTCAGTGCTATCAAGAAGAGTGGTGCTATAAAATAAATTGAATGTTCCACCATAGCGAAAGTGATGGACAGAAGAGCCCCTCCGATCCCCCTCGGTGCTACTGGCTGGGACCAGGCGTGGGCAGCAGGCTGGGGGGAAAAAAAGGAACCGTAATCCGAATTAAACATGAGCAGACCCCAGCGCCGCGGTATGTCATCCGTCCTTCACTGTGCGCCACTCTGCAGAGGCTACCTGCGCACGTCCAGAGGGCCTGTCAGCCAGGGCCGCGGACACACTCGGCTGCACACAGGTGGAATCAGAATTGCAGATGTGGAAGGGAAGGAAAGAAGAGAGGGAGAATAAAGTAGATTGATATAGCGAATGGTTGCAATATAAAACCGCAAAAAGATGGTCTGAATTTCACCAGTTTCTTGGCATTGGATAATAGCAGGCTGGAGTTACGCTTGTCATTTCAATATGATTTCTGACGTACATTTTTTGAAAATCACAACTTATGACATAAAGATGACTTTAATTCACTGCTAGAAAAGATTTTCTCTGTTGCCGAGTGCCAGGATAGATTTTTGCAGTCTGCTCAGTGGTTTGAATCAAAAGAGGTCCAATGTATATGGAGATTTACTTAAATAAAATATGATTTGTCGAGTTTCCACGATGTAACCATATAATAAGAAGGCTTGCACCATTCCGTGTGAGGTTAAATCAATAATGTCAGATCACATCACAAAATGCCTGGAAGAATAAGTTTAAGGCAGTTTCAGCTGACTGGGTTTTTGTTAAGATTTGGAAAATATCAATGATTTCCAGTTGCTGGGCCAAAAGAGTGGTTCTTGTAAATGTACTGTAAATATGAAAAGCAAACAAGTTCCTTGTTTTGTTTAATTTATGTAAACTTTATTCTTATTTACTTTATTATGAAAAGCCACTTATATTTCACCATCTAACATTTGCTTACGTTACGGCCCCTTTTCTCTAACCAAGCTGGGTTTGTAACACATATCCAGTTTGCATTTATTCATTTAGCTGTTTTTATTGCAACAAACAATACCCTGACAAACATGCTCCACAGCTATGCGTGAGGAACATTCAAGGCAAAGCATTGTCTCCAGTGTTCACCTTTAATGCAAGATTTCTGCACTTGATTGGAATGTTCTCCCTGTGGTAAAACAAATTTGAGTTTTGCTGTAAAACTAGTAGATGGTAGAGAAGTTGGTATAGACCCCAATCGAATAGCAGTAAGAGTATATCAACACTAAATCTGTTTCTCTGCAATATTTGCTTTGTGCATTGGTGGTCCTGATTCCCCGAGCTTCTAAAATATTCTGTTTCAGTGAGCCTTTGTGTAGGCTATTACAATAAGTTCCACACTGTGTGCTTTTGCTTGTACACGTCTATAAATAAGTACCAAGAATAATTCATCTGAAGCCCCACTGCAAAGAGAATCGTAGAAATCCTTTGAAAGTCTTAGAGAAAAAACTTTTGGTGCAGTCTTGTGTTCACTTGTTACTATCCCTATGCCTCACTAAGTTTGGCTGCTGAGATAAGTAATTCCAAAAACAAGTTAATAGTTCAAAAATAGAATATCTCAGTTTTTCTAATCCGGTTAATATAATAATGGTATAAATACTGGGGCTATTTATGTACTGACCACACTATCTTCGTTCAGTGAAAGCACACAGATTCATTGTTCATTCCCAAAGCTCCAGCAATGCGTGGTCGAGCTGGCTGCAGAGGCTATTTGTGGAGAAGTAAATCCATTTAGCCTCTACAGAAAGGTGCCCCACTAACTTAAGGTGCCCCGCTAACTTAATTGAGGTCTTCAGTTATGTTTAAAAGGAGTAAATAATTTCTCAAAGCGGGCTAGCTATTTTGAGTAGGGGTCAAACGGTTGTGCACACGTTGCTTCTAATGGAAACTCTACATTGCTGATAATTCAGGTCCAATATTTGTGGACGCTGTACTCTCCGTCCAGCTCATTGTGCGCTTCCATAGAAAACGTATAGCTTTCTTTTCATTGTCAGAAAATGGGAATTCTTCTGGGATTTTGATTGCATTCGAATTAATGTGAGAAATTTAGATGTTATCCACTTATTTCTTATTCTAGCGGCACACACCAGCCCCGCTCAGCCTCTCACGGGAGCACACTGGAGGATATTGCACGTAGAGGGTAGAAAAGCACTCACAACCATATAAAACACCTGCCCACAGGCTTGGATTGAAATAGTCCAGAGCACAGACACGTCTTGGCTCACTTCCTCCAACACCACAACAACAGACTCACAATAGAGAATTCATGACCTACAGTACAAACCTTACCTCTTTTATGACAAGTGCTATATAATGGTACTGTCTGGCCTTAATTCCACACCGTTTGTGCTGAAATGCGATTATAATTTGCCTGCTCTGTGCCCTCTTGGCCTCATTCTTCAATCTTATCTGCAGTTGTGATGTTAACTCCAGGCAGGCGCTCCGAATTAGCCCTTATGTTTTTGATTATGTGTTTATCAGTGTTTTTTTTTCTGCAATACATCGAATTGTAAACCAATTTAGCTGCTGGCGCCCTGAAACTATCCTGGCATGAAAAAGCTATTGCAACGTTTAGCAGGCCCTCCTCGCCGCGCACACTCCACCCCCTCCTCGCCTCTCTCCCTTTCTCTCGATGCCAGTAAACGCTTTAAGATGTTGCAGTGTGTTTTAAAATACTTTGTCCCCTGCACTCCGAGCCAGCAGATGTCTTCACCGTGAGAACACTGCCATTTGTCCAGCCTTTACCGGCAGAAGTAGTCATTGTAATGGACACTGGCCGCTCTATACTGTTTTGCTTCGGCGGGAGTCCAAAGTTTAAAGTGACAATTTGAACAGCAGCGTGGATGTGGATCACAAAATATATGAAATCAATGCCTTCCTCGCAGAATCTGTATATACATTTTACTCTGATTCTTTCCCCATTGTGACCTTTCTAATTCTTGGACTCTTTTGCAAATAAAGTTATGATTTCATAACTTTATTTCTGGATCTGAGAGGATCCCAGACCCATAGACTTTAAATAAATTTAGATTTTCACATTTTATCCAGGCCATTTTAAAAGATTTCAATAATTTCTAAAAATATGTACTGTATAGTATAGTATGACTCATGATGTTTGACATAATACAGTCAATATACAACTATTTAACTATTGTTATTTTATTGTGTTATTTATATGTATATTTATACATAATTCTGCAATTATCTGTCTCTAAATACAAATAAACTAATGCCATTGTTTTGTTTTTAATGCCTCTTGGAATATTTAGGGGGCGTTCACACATTCTGGTTTGAGCCCAGTCTAGCCTCAATGTCAACTTGGTTTGTTCTTGTTTTTGTCCTGGTTTTCTTCTGATTTGATCCAGGTTTACTTCCAGGTTTAGCTCAAGTTAAGTCCCTATCAAGTGTGCAAATCCTCCCGCTAAGGTGGTTGGAACCAAACCTGGCTCAAGATCTGGAGATGTGTATGGCAGCTGTTCACTGCTCCTGACAGGTTGCCCCAGCTGTGCAGGTTGAATGATGGGTTAAATGCAGAGAATGAATTTCTCTCACAACTCACGAGGGATTAATACAGTATACACTTACCCATCTACACTTCCACTTTAACAGCTCCAAGTGTACAATCATCTGAGGTTTAGGAAGTATCTTTATTGTGTGAGTCAAGTATCCAAACTATTTTTTCAATGTTCTTTCCAACTTTTAATGCTGCATTCTAAAATATCATTTCACAATCATTTCTTATCCCTCAAGTTTGAAGCTGATTATCTGTCTTGCTTGTCCTTTCTCTCTTTGTCACAGCCATTATCCCTGAAACAGGAAATGACAAGTGGCATCTCCCAGATAAAAGGCCAATTGTAGCTGAAGTCAGTCAATACAATGAGATGGATAACACTGCTGCGGCCGACACTTAGCGCCCTCCTTTGTTTGGCCTCTTCCGGAGACTTGTAGACTGCTCTGCGCTTTACAAGTCCCAAATGTCACACTTCATCACTGCCAGTGTTTGATTAGTTCTTCCTTATTAGGGCCCGATTGAGAAGGCCATAACTCTTCAGCCCAGCGTCATTATTTTGAGTGCAAGATTAATGGAATCAATATTTTGACACATAGTCTTCTCAATGCAGGTAATTGAAGTCACAGGTGTAGTGAGTAATCGAGTCGGGCTGAAGTGATGGACAGGTAATGGGATAAGGACTGAGAAAGCTCTAAGGCTCACTTTGTTCTTCTTCAGCCCATTGTGCGTACCGTGAAAAAAAAAAAGAGAAAAGTGCTTTGTCGGTAACAGAATAGAATGGATAAACTTTGAGACTGTGCTTGTTTTGGGCAGATACTTCAACGGTTATACTTTTTGGTTACATTTTCAGTTCTCAATGTCAAATAGTTTTTGTTAGCACGAGAAAAAGTCAGTAAATAACACGTTCTTGCCTCCATAAAGTTATTGCTTTCCTTGGAATGTTACACAGTATTGCTTTAAACCTCTCGATTTTGCATGTATTCAATTTGTTATTCTTTTTCTTAGTCCTAAAAAAATCTTGAAAAACCAAGTTACAATGATCTGTAACTTGGGCGGGTGGTGTCATCTCAATTCCTATTACACATGTTATTAGACATTGTAAAATGACCATATGTATAAAAAAAAAAAAGATGAGGTCATTGCTAAAATACCAAGGTTCTTTCTGCCAGTCCATGTCAAGAGGAAGCTCTGGGCAAAAACAACCACCTCACTGCTGTCCAAGTTACTACTGATGGAGTCTGAAAAACAACCCCTGCCCAGAAAAAGGCAAAGAAACACATCAAATCAGCACATCATACGATATGTGGCTGTATGGAAAAATAATAACGCCGTTTTTTCGAATTATACCTTGGGGCCAGTTCAATGTTGGCCCTTGATCATGAAGTCAGAAGATGAAGGTGCCCTGCTTATCCTCCACACCATGAAGCCACCACACGCTGCACCTGCTTCACTGACGCCTCAGCATCTAATCTGAAACACCATAATAATATAAATCATTCATGAGAGCACACTGGTCCACTTGATTTTTAAAAAGGGAGTTTGCTGGAGTTCATTACATATTCCATAATGCTGTGGGCGGGGGAACAACTACACTTCCTGTCAGAGGTGTCGCCTGATGTGGTGTGAGGTGTCTCTTATCAGCTGTTGTTCCCAGGTGTGGTCAGTTTTACAGATCTGGCCCATCTATCAGACTGACCACGCCTGCCCTCGCGTGATCATCTCCGTTGATGGTCCGTGTCCCACCGCTGCCTGATTTCAATAGCCTTCAGAATCCAATCTTTTTGGTGTTTTCCTATTCTATTCTGTCCGCAGTGATGAAGTAGATTTTCCCTTTTGCAGTGGTCAAATATTCCAGATTTGAGGACTTCTTTGTGTTGAAGGCTCTCCCTGCTGATGTATGTTTTATTGCACATCACACATGCACTCAACAATGCAGTATCCGGGCTCCAAAATTATACTTGAAAAATTGCATACACTCATTTTTTTTAACAATTTGTGTAAACCGTTCCAGCAAACCATTCCGCCACTAAAACGTTAGAATATATGCAGATTCCATTCATAGTTTTACATAAGCCCCATGTTGCGTTTAAACCCTCAAACCCTTTGACTTATTTGGTGCCTCAACCTTTTTCATTTCATGGAACACATCAGTTATTTTTGGTTAGTTACTGCTGTCCTGTAACTTTTCTTCATCAAATTTGTTTAGCTGTGACCACAGTGGCTCTTATCTTGCCTCTCCAGATTTGTAGTACTGCTTCAATATGCATGAGTAATGGTCTTCCTTAATACATGGATAAAAGTCATTTCTCAACTTCACGTTTTATGGAAAATCCCAGACTTTTGTTTTACAGAAACGTCTCTTCAGACCACACAGCAAATACATCAAGCATGACTTTTTTTATTCTTACCTTTTCACTTTTCAGAAATGTCTGCCATGCTGCAAAAATAAATACCATTCTTCAAGTCAAGATCACTCATTGAACGGGTTAGAGCTGTGTGTTGCTGATGGATACAAATTGGAGACTCAACCTAGAATTCTTGATTTAGTTTGGCAGTTGAGCACTCAGAAAAGCGACTTCATTTCATCATGTGGTTGCCTTGACCGGGCCATTTCCAAAAAGCACTAAAATCTTTTATGTTCAATTACCACTGGATTCTTCTTTATACTTACTCGTGTTTGACCCTCTGATTTGGAGGTCAAATCCAGTCTTTTCCTTCTAAACTCGCTCATGTCCCATAGCCCTATCAGCTTTCTCTATCGTGTGCATTTATGCGATTGAGGTGGTTTCACAAAAATGCAAGCGAGGTGCCGACCCTGACCTTTGACCCTTGGAGAAACACACACAGCCATGTCAGACAAAAACCTGTTTCCTCTGCATTGGAGCTGTAGCCTAAACAGAAGAGGTTGCAGACAAGCCGTTCATTAGCCACATAACGTGTTCACGCAGCATCAGGATCACTTAAGCATGTCCCAGTGTAAATACTTTAAATGAATTAGCTGATTGGAGACCATTAGTGTGCACCAAGACGTGACTTTGGTGTGAGTGGGAGGTCCGACCAGTGTCTTTTCTCACCCTAAACTCACGCCACCAAACCTTGTGATGCATGGCGTGGTTAATGTTGCGCTTGTATCTAAAAGCGTGTTTCAACCATTGAATTATTTAAAGGTTTCATTGCAATTGTTTTATCCATTGAATTAGCATCGGATTTACATTAAGTTAACCGTCTAAAGCCTAATCATGCATTTAATCATTCCTATCTTTTTGGACTGTTCACTGCTACAGTCATCACAAATTAATATCTCCTATGGTGCCTTCATCTGCTTATCATTATGCAGTGGTGGAAATATTACATGGCTGATAATGTACTCAGAAGGGACGTTTCCACAGGAGCGGTAGGGGGCGGAGAACGCAGTTTCAGATACAGATATAAACAGAATATAACAGTCACCGTAATTGCAGTGATCGTTATTTGTTGAGCATGTTAGTATCAGTTGTTTCCTGTTTAAGGTACGGCACTCATTACACTAAAATACTGACTTTAGCTTTAGCCACGTCTCAAAGCGCCACAAACATGGATTTTCTAAACGTCTTTTTGTGCATCGCCAAGATTTGCCTTATGAAGGTGAAGAAGAATTTAGATTTTACTTACGGAGAAAACATTGGTTATATTTGGTTGACGTCAGCTGTTCTCGTAGCGGAAATGCAATCTGCCAGAACAGAAGCAGCCCAAGACGCCCTGAAGTGAACCCGTCTGGGGATAGTGGAAGAGCGGCTGTTACAAGTACAACTGCTCGCAAAATCGTAAATTAAAAGAAAAAAGTATGTATGAAAAAAACTATTCAAAATACTAGTAATTTTTAATACAATTTTGTATTGTTTTAGATCAGGGGTGTCAAACTCAAATCCACAGTGGGCCAAAATGTAAAACTTGAACAAAGTCGCGGGCCAGTATTGAACAAATGAAACTTTTAATATTGACCCAAACAAGATTTGCATTAACATTGAATATGGAACAAGCAGCACTTATTACTATACAATATATAATGGGATTTGTAGTAGTAACGATGAATGAATGCGCTGTATAATACCGGCGCGCCAAGCCCTAGTAGTCATTTGGTATAGCCTCTAAATATAATTACAGCGGGCCAGTTTGACACCTATGTTTTAGATCAATCCTCTGTACAAAACCTGTTTAAAGTTGAATTAAGCTATTTTAAACCAGAATGTGCATATTCTTTGTACTCTGGCCAATCAGAGCAGGCGATGGAGTCTTGTTATGTTGTATATTCTTTGTACTCTGTCTTATGTGTGTTTGTAGTTAAAGAAAGGAGCAGAAACTGTATCGGGACTTGTGCTATTATTTAAATATTACTTATTTAAATGTAACTAATTACAATAGTTATACTCAATTTAAGTACGGGTTTAACACCTGTCACTTTTAACTACAATTGAATCAGTCACTCACTGCACTGTTCAGTTTCTGCACTACATCTGTAAATTTAACTGTAAATGTTGTGTACATAGTAAGCCTATTTTTATCTTATAGTAAATTCAAATTGTTTTTCTTTATTGCATGCCTTATTTGATATAGCTTGCTTTTTATTATTGTTCATCGTTGTATGTTGCACCGAATCACCTAAGCAAGTTCCTGTGAATTTTGTTCTCTGACAATGACAATAAACCTTTTTCTGATTCTGATTCCGAAAAATGTACTCAAAATAGTTAAATTGCTCAGGTAAATGTACACAAATTACAGTAACTCGAGTATTTGGGCTTAGTTGCTTTCCACTTCTGTCAATATGTGGCCTCAAAAGAGTTTAAGATCAGACACCATTTAATTTTTTCCTTTGCTGAAACAATTGCACTCGATTTTTGTAAACGTGTTAATCCACTCAGCGTTTGCATTCAGCAGAGTAAATACTGCAGCGTATGACCCTCTGTAGCTGGCATTGAAATGTGTTTTGTAATGCAAGTGAATGCTAATGACATTTATTGACTCCAGATGAAGGAAGCCCAGATCGTTAATGCCAGTCTTCTCTGCTGTACTTTATAACAGAACTGTACGGTTCTTTCCAAATGATCATATGTAATGTCTTTCAACCATATTTTAGGGGCATTAAGAAACCCCACAGATTTCGCTGCTTATCCCTTCCATGCACAGTTGGCTTAGTATTTAATGTGCATATGTGTGGGGGGCACTAACTGAAGTACCCAGGAGAGGCATTCTCCAGCTGCAGGGGAGAATCGCTTTTGGCTCTCCACTCTAAGGCACTAGGCCTCATAATTGGCCCGGTCCAAGCGGGATTTATTCACTTTGGACTCAAAATTTATATTGTCTGGTTTCATTCAGAAAGTAAAGGGATAGATTTACCTATTAGAATGAAAAGTGGTTTTATGAACCTCATTGAAAGGACTGAGAGCCTAGTAAAAGGAAATGGTAGATTTAATGAAGACATTTCAATACATATGCATAAAACTATGTTGAGGTGGGCGATATTGACATCAATTAATATCTTAATATATTTTTGGAGTATCTCGTTAACGATAGTCAAACAATATTATGTCAATCCAACAGAAATGTGTTAAAAATGTCTTTAAACATATTAGTTGAGTTTTAATTATCAGACAAATGTGAAATGTTTTGAAGTTTGCAGCATAACTTTTTTCATTTAAATTTTTAATCACCCTTTTTCACTTTTCACTTGAGTATGTCGTTTAAAGCATTTTTCACTTTAAACGACATACTCAATATTCAAATGTTGGATATCTTCAAAACTACATGTACAATACCATTTCACAATTTCAAAATATGCATAATTATTTCCTCGCTCATCATTTTTGCGCTGTTTTATAACTTGTTTAATATGTGAAAGAATTTCTCTACATTGGCTGTTTTTTCCGATCGCTGCTTTACCTGTGGTTTTTTTTTTATAATCAAACTACAAACACAAGAGTTTTACATAAATGTTACTGTGACCTTGTCTTTTTGGAGGATCAAACTGACACGCGTGGCCTTCAAACCCATGAATGTCTCTTTCTGTCGATATAATAGACCACACGAATAGTTATTTATTTCTCAGGTAAAAATGTGCTTGAATGTTTAGGATGTTAAGCAGTTTTGTGAGAGCCAATATAAGTCTTTGTGTGACACTACAACTATTTGGCCTCAGAAATGTCAAACTCAATACTAAGGTGAAGACTTTGATACTGCAAGGATAAAGTAAGAAAAAACACTTTTTCAACACAAAAGAATGTTAGATTCTTTAATATTATCTTATGGTTTTATTCTGATAGAGGTCAAGACCATTTAAAAACTAATCAGGAACAACTTTGTCCTGTTTATGTGATTTTTGTCTTTTTTTCAATGAGTATCTAGTTAGATAAGTAAAAGCTGGTGTAATGAGCAGACATGGACCTAGAGGGCATCAGGAGTTCAGGTCCTCTCGTTTCCCACACCGCACTGTCGCTGCCTTCCGTCTGTCACTCTCTCATGAAGCGTCCTCCAATTTATAGGACGTTACAGACTCTTTTATTGTCAGTGTTATTTAGGAACAATTCCATCTCCTCAAACATTTTCTGATGTAACCACACACAGTTTTATGACTCACTAAAAATGATATACCATACACAAAGAAGTAGCTATTCATTCAAAGATGCTGCTGTTTTGTTGATGTTTTTGTTGTTGTTTTTTTTTAAACGTCTGCCTGATATTGCGTGATAGATGTAGTAGAAGAGACAATTAACACAAATGTTAAGGCTCCGACTATACACAGTAGATCATTACTATACAGACATATTTTTTTTCTTTGCACATTTTTGTCAATAACATTTGAGCTGTATAGGGTAAATTAAGTCACATTTAGTGCTCATTATTTTAACAATAATGTACATTCAGGGTTTACTGGGATGATTTTGGCAGATCACGAATAACTAGGATCATCCAAATATTGTGCATTCTATTCCAAGTCACACATTGTCGAGTATAAAGCTGCAGAATCACCTTGCATAAATGCTGTAAACGGTGTAAGTTATTTTGTCAGTTATAATTAGAAGCTTTAGCAGAACAACACAGAAAGCCGGAATCTCTTAATACTATGGTTCATTTTCAGGCACATCGAGTCCATTGCATCTGCGTCCAGAATTTCCCTCCATCACCCACGAGTGTTGGCACTGCTCCGTTAAATGTGGTGCCATGCTTTCATGTGGCTACAAATTAGGCCTGTGTGTTAGCCTCCAGTCCAGTCCTTCCTCTCTCTAGACTTGATTGCGGTTTTGTACGAGTTGAAGGAAAGCGAGAGTCAGAAGCCTCCGAGGCCTCAGCTGGGCCTGCTATCAGTCCAATGAGTGATTATCATGTGCTTTTGTTTTGTCACAAGCTCCAGGGTTGGGCTTAGCTTGTCTATTGTTTTGGTATCATTGAAGCCTGGAGTGCGTACTAATGAGCTGTAATTCCCATGCTTTCTTCAATTTCTTTGATTAGCTAACATTTTTGTAATAATTTTTTAGTAGTCTCCCAAAATTCGTTCTAATTCTTTATGTCTACACTTTAAGACATTGTAAAAAGAAGTGAAATATTTCAATTTTGTGAGCAGACCAAAAGTAATTTCCACTATCCCAGTTGTCCGATTCTTATGATTTATCTGTAAGCCACTAAACTCTGTTCTCCTAACCAAAGGGAATAGATAAGGGCTTATGAAGCCAAGCTACTGTTTTAATTGCTCATAAAATTTATCGGCCTGCTGCATTAGCTTATTGCGAAACTAAAGTTTAAGCTATAGGGCTGGGCAATATGGTGATAAAAATTGAATTGTAGGCTCATTCTTGTGACGATGCTGCTACCTTGATAAAATCAAGATATTGTGATTCATATTTTCCCACCCACTTCAGCCTCCGGAAGACTCTTAAGTGCAGGACTGTCCAACTCTCCAAAGGTCTGAAGGAGCAGATGAGTTCAATTACCTCTTTAAGGGAATACATTGATATTTAGTTCACATGAATCGTGATAAATCAAAATCGTGATTTTTTTCAAGATTTTATGGCCTGTAGGAAAGTGTGAAATGGGGGATGAGAGAGAAGGGAGGACATGCAGTAAAGTGCCATAACCACTCCACCACCAGGTAGATCAAAATCGTGACATTTTTTATCTCATTGCCCACCCTTATACCTTTATCTCGTTTCCACAAAGAAATGATTACTTAAAGGTGCACTCTGTAACTTTTCTGTTGAGGGGTCTGCCATCTGCTTGTCTAAATCTATCTATTTTGCATTTATTCAATTACAGGTGTTTTTGTGCCGTCTGCTTACCTTGAAAAACATGCATTCTTACTGTGTGTAAACTTGCCTCTCCACAGATCTGACTACTTGGTTGAGTAGCGCCACCTGCTTGTCTCCTTTTAAATAAAGACATTTAATGCCATACCATGGAACATTCCAGGCAAAGCAATAAAGTCTTTGTGGAAACAAGCCGGTGGTGGACCTCCCACCAGAAAAGTTACATAGCTCACCTTTAATGTTATGACGTCACTGTCACATAGAGGAGTCGCATTGATCAGTGGAAAAGCTATTATATTTATACAAAATGAACTCCCACACTAAATGAAGATTTTTTTGGATCAGGAAAAAGAACATAAGTGTTATAACGATATTGCAATTTCAGGAGAAAAAAGCTTGATGCTCGATACTTGATACAATGTTTGATATTAGACAATGAAAAAAAAAAGCCAAACAACACAATTTGTCTCCTGCCTTCGTTGTTTCTTTCAGTAGTTTAAATACTCACTTTATAGATAAGGAATCGATTCTGCATATAATACCAAACTGACCAATTAGCTTAACAACTCGCACTGCTTTAGGGGAGCTGTTTTTTTCATTTCAATCTTTTTCGGTCAATACAATTTGTTTGTTATGATGGCAGTGTTGAGACAGTAAATCCCTGGAAGATCTCAGACGTGGACATTTCACAGCTTGTCCAGAGCGTCCAGTTGCCTTGATAAAGCAGAAATGTATTTTTATCACGTTTAAACATTTCAAGATAGGCCAATTAAAGCTCAAGAAGAGTTCTACATTGACATATGTTTCTTGCTCATTACCTCTTACGACAACTAGTTAAAACCTTTGCACAGTGCTGTATTGAAGGCACCAGTTCTAGTTGTGCTTGCCACCCATGGAAATAGTATTTTGTGTCAACAGAGTATTTATACCTCATGAATATTCTGATCTTTTGCCAGCTAATTGAAGGTTCGGCTCGTGTGGAGAGCTCTCGTCTGTCAGTGCTTGAAAATATTGACCTGGCAGCCATCACAGGTCCTGATCTTTGCATATTTCTGCACAACAGCCTCTCGGTGTCTGTTGCCTGCACTTTGTTTCCATCCACAGCTCTGATAATTAGCTCTCATCGGTGCTGGAAGCTCATTAATATGGTGTCACTATCCGGTGAGAGGGAGCGCATCATCGATTAGGCTCTCGCGGTGGGTTGTCACGGAAACACCGGCCCCATTGTCGTTTGTTTCCCTGGACGTTAATGAGGAAGCAGAAATTTGTGGGATTTTGCTGACTACATCATGGTTGTTCACAAGATTTGGGAAGTCTAATCAGGGCTAATTAGTCACAACCAGAAAGTTCATGAATGTACCTTATTTTTATGCAAAAGTTTTCTTGCAGACCCCTTCCACCCAATATTCTCAAAAAATAAAATGTATAAGACAATTCATTTATGCAAACAAGATGGATTAGATTGACCAAGAAACTGTCAAGATACTACTTTTTCATACAATTTCTGTATTTCTGTGCAACTACAAGATACCTCTGTCGTGCTTTGACCCGTCTTCAAGTTAACAATCGAAGGGACATCTGGAATATGTAGAAACAATGTAATTTGTTTGTTTTGAAATATAATTGGAGCAAGTATTAATACTGAAAAAAAAAAAGAATAATACACAAATATAACCAAAATGGACCTTTCCTGTTTTCTAGTTGTCTTGATCTTATCAGACCTCACATTAGACCTCATGCTTTGTGTTGCACCCTATTGGCTAAAAAGAGAATATTTTTATTGTACTTGTGGTATTGGTATTGATATCAAGTGTCAAGCCTTTTCCTTAGTATCGAAACATATGAAATATGTAATATTACCTGGATATGTTCTTATAAGTTGACTTGTCTTTGTCTTTGTAGTAACTTACTTAGAAATGGGTTTCTGATTTAATTTCTTACTTAACCTTTATCTACAAATGTTTTTTTTATTTGCCAATGTGACTTTCAAAATGTGCCACTTAAAGTTTTTTAATTTAAAATCATAGATGTAGACCCAGTAAATCAATTACGCCACCTTCAAACGTCAGAAAACTATTGCATCAAAAAGTCAACTCTTTCTGACTATTCTTCCCAAAATATGGTACAACTTACTCTGTAAAGCTTTAAGCCTTTTTGTTTTTTCCTGTAATGCCTTTAGCCATATAGGTTTTATTTTCCATGACTATGGAGATTGTGAGTGTATATCAAATAAATATCAAACGTGAAATCATAAACATCCCAATACAGTTTATAAACAGTTGATTAAATATTCTTATTTAGATATAAAAAGCCTACAGTGTTTCAAGTAAACTAAGTAATGAAAGAATGCATTCATGTTTAAAAGCATTAGATTGAGTACTAACCAATAGTACTGTAAATAACACAAACAGTGCAACAATGCTTTTAATTCAAATAATGTCCTGTATCACACTGGTGCAATCAAAAAAACAAAAACAAAAAAAACTATTGAAATAACTTTTTAATTACCTCAGCAATCAAGTTTGTAATTTGCATTGCCCTATAACTGTCTCCACACACCAGCTGACTTCTGATGGCTGTCTGTGTGACTTTCACTCACGTACAGCCTGTGCCCGGCAGCCATGTTGTTTCCTGGTGCCCTCCCTTAGCCCATTGTGGCAGAGAAGCTGATCACATCGCCTCCTCATCATCTCTGCACCTCCTGCTCGATGTGCATCTCTGTGCCTATGTCTTATTTATCCATTCCTCTCAGATGGACTCTCCAGAGATGAGAGACATCTGCTCGTGTGCACTTTGAAGATGCACAGCGTTGCTCAATTACGTGTGGGGCTGTGCTGTGGCATGCAGAGTGCATCACTAACAGGTGGCTGGAGAGAACATGCATCTCGGGCCGTTTGATAAATAAAATATATTATGGTAATACCAAGGAGGAAAGGGGACTTGTAACTCCTGCTAAATTGGCTGGCTGACTTTTCACGGTCCAAAAGATGAGTATCTGGACTGGACACACACAAAAGTGGTGGGACTGTGATTTGCCTTTGGTTGGAACCCAAGAATACACAACAAATAATGCATTGTGTTCCGGTTTCATATTCCCATATATTTATTATAGAAACGTCACATGACTTTAGGTCTCTGGCTGTTTGTTTACTGTAATTATATTAGTAAAACTTATCTGAGGCCCTCCTCCACTCTTCTTATATATTTGTTGTTTTAAATGTAAAATGAGTCGCTGAAGAGACAACATGATGAAAATAGAAGCCTTTTAGGAAAATTATGGAAATGACCAGATATAATGGAACTACTCATTCGCTCTCAGTGTGGATACGATGAAATTTAATGCAGATTTATCATTTTGGCTGATTTTCCCTGAAACCTAATTAAAACTGAAGCTGTTTCTGAACCCTTTGGCGTATAAACAAATGGCTGAATTCTTTGTGAAGCTGACACTTTGTAGTTTTGACCTTTGAAGACTGATCTACTCTGATTATAAATGGTAACAAGCTCTGCACAGTGGAAAATCAGATTTCAAATCCAGCCTCGGATGTTTTTGGTATATATGAGGAGCATAGCTGCTGGTGGGAGGTATTGACTGATCATTTTTCAGCTCACAAGCTACTTTTAGATCCAGCAAAGCCTGAAGATCTGCTTACAGATCATATTGTAATTAAGTCATATTTTGTATTAGTATTAAACAGGTTTTTATTATTGTTTAAACAAAACTAGGCTATAGAAACACAATCAATATCAATATCAATATCAAGGTTTATTTCTAAAGCACTTTTACAACTTTAAAAGCTCAAAGTGCTGTTCAGCAAAGTGCAATAATACATTTATACAAACAATTAAAATACACATGTTAATAATAATAATAGTCTAACGATCTCATTTACCACCGCTTGTTCCCGTTAGAGGTCGCAGGTGACTGGAGCCTATCCCAGTGCCTTTGGGCCTTAGGCGGGGTACACCCTGGACAGTGGCCAACTCGTCGCAGGGCTAACACACAGACATAGACACACAGACAAACACTCACTCTCACACTCATTCACTAGGGCCAATTAAAAGTTGCCAATTTACCTAACACATGCATGTCTTTGGACGGTGGGAGGAAGCCGGAGACCCCGGAGAGAACCCACGGTAACACGGGGAGGACATGCAGACTCCACCCAGAGAGAGGGAGGAAGCCGGAGACCCCGGAGAGAACCCACGGTAACACGGGGAGGACATGCAGACTCCACCCAGAGAGATCATGTGATGTAATGTTCGCCCAGGAATCGAACCCATGATTCCTTTTTGGGAGGTGAGAGCTCTAACCGCTCTGCCACCGTGCACCCCCTAATGATATGTTATTATATTTAAATGTGCAATATAAAACCGTGGAGAGAAAATCTGTTATTTCATTAGGCCATTTAATAGTGCTGATTATTTTGGTGCGCTCATGCTGAAACTCACGGATACGCAGCCAAAAAAAAGAACTGTTTGTAGTTCTCGGTCCACTCGCGCTGCTGTAGAGCTCTGGATTGTCACTTGTAATGCCAGACTATGAACTAAAAACTTTGGGATCGACCCTCAGTGCCTCTGAGCTCGACCTGTAGATGGACCTATTGGGCATCCCTGCAGTTAAAATTCACCACGAGATGAGAAATTTGGTTGATTTTAGACTATGTCAAGATTATTAGGTTAAAGAACTAAATAACAATCAAGACCATTTTTAGAAGCAAAATTAAGTCTGTTTTTGTCGCAATTTTTATTTGTCATTTATTTTATATTTGTCATTCAGCCAGTTCAGTTTCTTAAAGTTCGTTACAAATTGAAGAGTAGTAATGTCTCATAATTAAAAAAAAGACATTTCTTTAAACCCTCTTTATGGTTAAAGCTAAATATTTGCAAAGTGCGCAGGAAAAAAGCGTATTACACCAAATGGAGGTTAGGAGGCAGCCGAGCAAAGACTGATTAATGAGGCAACTTTTATCTGGTTTCCCCAACTGGGTAAAAAAACTACTGCGGCTAAACCGTAATGACACATTTATCCTTAGCGGTTATAACATTCTCCTACACCCTCCAAACACAAAGTATGAAAAACCCAACTATAGGCATAAAAACCCTAAAAACAAAACACCAAATAAAATTAAAACTGATAAAACATTTTCATGTCTTGGTCCAGTCCGGCGCT
Organism: Chaenogobius annularis; assembly: GCA_015082035.1. NCBI lineage: Eukaryota > Metazoa > Chordata > Actinopteri > Gobiiformes > Gobiidae > Chaenogobius > Chaenogobius annularis. The sequence continues at coordinate 788,212 of BJKM01000042.1, forward strand.
TTCAGGGGGGATCTCTCTGCCACCCGGACAGAACCCTGAAGAACAGGAAGTGAGCAGGAAGTGGGTAACATTCAATAGTTTAAACACAATTCACATAAAACACACTAACAGATATTGCACCATAAATATTGCGCAAACATCATGTGTTATGATTGGTAGATTTGACTGTTTCCGCTTCCCTCCAGCGAGACCAGCAGCTTCCCATTCAAGTGCCACTGTGCCGTGCAGTTACAAATGGTAAAAGGAAAAACTACTTAATACTTTTTAAAAAAACAATTATGTGCAATTTACTTTTTTAAATGTGCAAAGTATGTTTAAAAGTGCTGTGTGCTATCAAAAGTGCTGTGTGTACTTTAAAGTGCTCAAATGAAGGTGCTTAAGGCTGTTACTTCTGTTAAATTGTGATGTTTTTCTCACAATAATCATGACACCAACATTTTATATTGTGACATACCTATTTTAGTATTTAATGTATTTATTTATTTATTTATTTATTTATTTATTTATTTATTTATTTATTTATTTATTTATTTATTTATTTATTTATTTATTTATTTATTTATACATTTATACAAAACGGTAACAATAATGAGGACAATAAGAACAAAAACAGCAAAAGACAGACAACAACACAGACATTATACAAGTAGAGGGACAACAGTCTAAAAACTTCAGAGCGGGGTGATTGTGTGTGTGTGCGTTTGTACGTGTGGGTGTGCGCGTGGATGTACGTGTGTTTGCGTGTGTGTATGTTTATTTGTGGATATGTGCGCGTGAGTGTATGTGTGTATGCATTCAAACAGAGTAAAAATGTGTTATTGTCGTAAATGTAGATATAGTCATCTTTTTAAAATAGCAATCATTATTTAGGATTATTTGTTATTATTTGGTTGGTCTTCAAACTGATCCTGATTCTTTCCGGACTGGTTGCTTTGACACCAAATAGCTTTCCCTTTGTTTTACTTAAACAGGAGCTTGATGTAAATGGTTAATTTCCTGTTGACGGTCCATATTTCTACCAAACATATTCCAAGAAAGAAATAAGTCACAAATCTAGTGCGCGAAGACGTGTGACGACTTATGTAGTTGGTCTGACGGCGTTTAAACCTACACATGCAGACAATTACATACAAATAAACATGCATTCAGCAAAGTCGCATAAAAGACAACATGCAGAGGTCACTGGAGGTCATAGGGCATTTGCTGAGTTGGTGTGTGATGTGAAAAATGAGACGTGTGCAGTCCATCATGTTTGATCTCCTGTCAGACGTTATCAGACGGCTTCAGAGCCACACAGACATCGATCTGTTTACGCTTGATTTGGAGTTTTTTGGTAATGGGACCCTGTTTCTTATCACTGCACATCACTAGATCCACTTCACTAAGCAGATGAGTACCTAAGTAGAATATTTTTGTTTCCTATTTCTAACACCTCAGAGCACAGCCATTGTTTTTTTTTGTTTTTTTAACCTTTTTGTGCCGTAGGAGAACTAACACAATTTTATCCTTCCCTTCTATTGGTGCAGTCATGGTCGTTTGGTATTTTCCAGTTGCCTAGTGTTTTTAAATTGATTTCTATGAGCTTTAAATCTATGCTATAACAATATTCCCTCATCATTGGTCCATAGTTGTATTTCAGTTGGTTCATATGTTATAATTCCACATATTCTTGCATTTGTGGCTTAAACGCTCAGAAGTGTCTTGTTTTCACTTATCCCCTTTCTCCACACTTACTTTCAACAAACAAACACATACATGAAAATTATGAAAAACAGGGGCTTTGAACAGAAAGTCAATGGAGCTGTTTCTATATTATTAAGTGATGTTTTAAATCAGAATTTCATTAGAAGAAGCGTCATACTTAAACCCAAGAATTCATCAGTATTAATTGTACATTTTCAACTTCCACATCCTTGGTAACTGTGCCTATTTTAAAGCATCACTGCGTGCAAAATACAGCAGATATCGAACTTTATTTTTTAAACTATAACATAAGAACCCTGATTCAGTTTTAGTCTGTGCATTTTCTTTTGGTATTCCGACATCTCCCTATCAATCTTCAGCAGACACGAGAGGCTAGTCTACCAGCTGCATATGGACCCATTTGTTTTGGTCCTGTCACCACCAGTAAAATAATATGATATAAACAGCACTTAAAAACAGATCGTGTGCTCACCTTTTGTAGGCTGACAGTACAAATCCTTCCTTTGTTTTGACTTTAATGAGGGAACATTAATTCCTGTTAGGCTCACATCCGATTAATAGCTATGCCCTTTAGAGCTGCTATCTGATCTCTGAAAATAAAGCTTTGCCGACATTTTCGTGCCGGGAAGTGCCATTTTGCCTTGTCAATCACGTTTATAATGAACAGTGCGCGGCGAGGTTGGCCTGGGGTTAATAAATGACAAACAAACAAAGGCGCAGACTGTGTCCCGCTGCGTTACCTGCCCAATGCAAGGCCAACCAGCTCCAGATGTGTTATGGGTAAACCCCTGGTGGAAGCGCCGACTTCGAGGGTCAACGCGAGTTAGCTTTGGACGCCGCTCATTGCACACAGATGCCGTCGCCATGCCAACACCCTTTCACCTTCGACCCCATGACCTGTTTGTACACCTTTAGCATACGGGAATGTCAGATGATGGGCTACTTGACTCTCCTTTTCATTTCCTGTTGCTTTGTCTTTGACTAGGACGGTCATGACTCACTTTCCCCTGCTCGTCGGGTCTTAAAGGGATTTTCGCCGCCATGGAAGAGCTTAAATGTGAATTATGGATGGATTTGAGACCCAAACAGTAAATCAATAACGTCTTTCTCGCAAATACATCACACGATCGCAAGTCATTATTCAATAAGGAATAAGCCACCGTATTGTCATGTTAACGGTCTTGACCCAGTTTCATTTGTAAATGGGAGGTCAAGTATTGATCATTGTTACATCAATGCAGAAAGGATGCAATTACATTTAAAGGATTTCTGTAGGGGCATTATCAGACATCATCTTGTAACAAAGCATGTACTAACCTGTTTTATCCCTGTCATGTTTTGCCATATTGATTCCTTTCCTATGGCATGCAATTTTTATAGTCAATCTTAAATTTTTATGAATCCTGTGTAATGTAATGGGTTGCCATGTTTTGTGCAAGGACAAAGTAATAATGAGACTTGGACATTCATTTTTGTACGGTCTATAATGGTTTACAGCTTTTTAGTCAGAATGAATAAAAATAATGTTTTTTTTTCCCACCAGGGCATCTGGTTTCTAACTTGTCCAATCTGAACGTAAACAAATTATAAAATAACAACCATAAAAGTTCAGAGAGAGTTGGGGAACGTGTAAATACTGTTTGTTTTAATGATTAAAAGTGATGAAATCTCAAAATGCACGCTTTGAGGTTTTCTTTCTTCTCGTTTTATAACCCATTGTTAAGTGACTTCAGGCCGTCTTTGCGTTTCTGTCTCTTGTCTTGACACCTCCTTTCAGAGTTTGGATTTTTGCATGGAATAACAGCGTGGTGAAAAAAAAAAATGAAAAAAATTGCATATGGATTATTGAAGCCAGTTCTATGCTTTTTTTTCTGAAGCTTTTTGCAATCGGAGGTCACATCAATGACTTCTGTTTCTCAAATACTGAAACTTTAGACTCAGAGGTTGGACTCACCTAACATAATTCCTGTCATTGTAACATAATGATAGAAAAAACAACAGGAGTAGAAGTAATTTACCCATTTCTCTTATGTTCTGAATGTCAATCAGGCTGTTTGTTTATGTATAATTTGATACACCTTAAAGTGCTGTGCAAACAATTTAACATCACTGATTTATTGAAGGAATTTGCACTTTAAATCATATTGCTATAGTTTGTGATGGTGTTATTCATCTTTTTTTTTAAATTATAGATCATTTTTCTTTAAAAGCAACATCCAAATTTCAACATCCAATATGTTATTTTAGTGAAGTTGTTTTTAGGTTTTCAGATTATCAGATTAAGTTCTATTCGTATTCTACATGTCCCATATTTGTCTTACTTAAAGGATTAATAAAAAGAACACATTAATAAATAGACATGCCATTTGATATCCCATTCAAACTGTAAGAAAACCCCGTATTCCCTGACTAAGGCCCTTCCTCATTTACAAATGGAGCAGACTGAGAGCGGCAGGATTACGGCTGCCACAGATGATGGATGGGGCCCGGGGTGTAGATGAGGTGAGATGTGAGACATTGTTCCCTGTGCTTCGTGTTTTTTTTTTCAGAGTGTCTTTTGAGGCCAAATGAAGATGAAGGACCCCAGCGTTTAAACTCTTTTGTGTTTCATCTCCTCCGATGCAGCATGGGGCTGCGTTGTGTCTCCGATGCCTGGGACAAATCCATTAGCTCTGCTGTAGCACAAGCGCTACTGCAGCTAACCGTCACTCCGCCGTGTGTCAGGGAGAAGACACACACAGATAAACCTGGGCAGACAGGGAGGTGGTGACAGCACGTAACTAATGACTGAGCTGCAGCCGACCACTGAAGCTCTCATACTTCATGATTCATTATGTGGTGGCACGTTTGTATTGGCGCAGAGACACTGAACATGCAGAATAAAGAAGGGATATGTTCCCTAAGCGTCTAAATAAATGTAACAACTTCCAGCAGCATCCAGTTTGACTTTAACAGAACACGGATACCTCAATCCCTAAAGTACTGAGTCTGAGTTAGAAGCTCTGACCTCAACCAAGGTATTGGTTCAGTGTTCAGAATGAAATGGACTGTACCCGATTTTTATTATGTAATTAAGTCAATTTTGCTTTGCCACAGTACAGATAAAGCCTCTATTTGGGGTCCAAATGAGTCCATTGTGTGCTCTTTTCATCTAATTATAGAGCGTTTCATTCTGGAAGTGTGCCGTTAGCGTACTAGTTGTCAGTTTTACCATGACAGCAAAATTTGCTCAGAGGGTTGTGAAAAACACTTCATAACTCATCACTGTGAATATTTCGAATGCCCAGAAGGCATTAAATGATTGAGCGATACGTGTTGACCACTGCAAAGAGTTTAAAATGAACTAGTTCTCTTTTCCACGTAAAAACCAGGTACAGGTCCTACAAGTCCCGTTCATTAAGACACAGCCAGTGCATCGTTGGCCAAATCCCCCATAGATGGTCCTGACCAAGCCTGGCCCAAGGTCTGGGTCCACCAGTGCTGCTCTGTGGTGACCCTTTGCTTGTGACAGGTGGGCCCAGCGGTATTGAAGGTTGGGGAAAGAAAGCTTCTCTATCTGTTTTTGAAGGTGCACCTCATTTTCTCCATTGCCTGAAATGTCCCACAGTGCGGCAGACAAACACGTGACACCACCAGGCAAACTTACTGTTATCTGTAAAAAGAATAACATAAAAAATGGCATTATTTTGTCATTAGTGTGGCACACAAATGTCTTTCAGCTCCTTTCCAGTTGTGATTTGACATATACAGAGGACTTGGGGATACTAAGTGAATTCCTCTGTACAATATAGTGCTGTTAGAGTTAATGTAGCTTGCACTGTTCTTGTAAAGCCACAGCTGCATAAATGAAGGAGATCTCTATTGGACAATAACAATGTTTCCCACTTAGAGGAAACTCTGGTCAGCAGCTACACTATTGAACTTGACTCTGCATATGTATATACGCGAAACAGTATAGATTTTGTTCACTTCAAATAAACAATATCTGTTTTTTGTTCTCATAGCAACTTGCGATATATTCAAGTGGGTCATTAGTGTTTGTTATGACAGTCGTAACGTTACGTTAATGGATACACTTATCATGAAGAGGAAATATTGTAGACATTAACAGGAAATTCTCTCTATTTCAGTTTATCATCTCCTCCGTCTTTATTAAGACAAGTAAAACAGGACCAGGAAGTGGCTGATAGTGAGGTGAAGAAAAGAATGCATGATAAATGAAGTGAGAGAGTGTTAGAATCTGAAAAATGTTAATCACAAGATAATCACACCTTCACCACAGAAGTTATTTTTGGTTCTATTGGTTTGTTAGTAGATTTATTTAACACAAAACTATCGACGATAAATGCCATGATTATAATTTGATACTTTTTAAATTTAGTTTAATTTTGTATAGACCCCAAACCCTCCTATGAAACATGTTATTTAGTTGAAGGATTTTAAATAGTACACAATTTCACATAAATTACTGATCTTTGAAACATGAAGTACTATCAACAAAAAGCATTAGTTAACGTAATTACGCTTTCCATTAAACTTTCCTGTGCTTTTGTTAGAAATATTTTGAATATCTGTCCATAGGAGGCTTTAAAAAGCAATTGAAGTTTTTCCCCAGATGCTTTATATACTGTAGGCGTAAGCAAACTCACAGCATTAACATTAAAAGAATGTTTATGGATGGCAGAGCTTGGGTATGTGCTTATTACTATTATTATGAGTTTTCTTCAAAAACCACACTGTGTTCTCAGAAATCCCCAACTTAGTGTCAGCTTCATGGCGACTGCAGACAAATAGCGAGATCGTATTAAACGGTATAATGGCTTTCTAGTTGGCAGTTAAGATGTTGCTTTTGAGCGCTGAAAAACCACAGGGAATTCCACAAAGGAAAGTTTAGTTACTCTATATGTCACTTCAGCTTGTAGTTAAAGAAACCAAATGGATGATGCTTGGAGACACCTTCAATTAAGAATATATCACGCAAGTCTTCCAAAGAAAACCTGTATAGCGCTAGAAAGTAGCAGCCAACAAGGGTATTGCCCAGCTTCCAAACGCAGTATTTTAGTGATTAAATTGTTGTAATCTGTACTGCACCAACCCCAAAACATGCCATGTGCTGAGAGAAGAATGTATCGCTCTGCTATTTGCACTGCTGGTCGTCATTGGTTTTCTACATGGATAAATAAAGGTTAAAGAAAGTAGTAATTGCATCAAAATTACAAATAACTGTTAGTTACAGGCGGTGTTTTTTCCACATCAAAGCTATTATTTTCATAAATGTATCCTGAGCTTTGGGCTAGCACAAAACTTAACATGATAAAAATGTTATTATCTATTTAAATGTTGATTCGGCTTTGATTTTAAGCTGAACGCTCTATCTCAAGTCAGTCTGGTCACCGTTTTCATCTCAGTGAGTTCAGATAGCTGTGATTGACACGTGGATTAGCCAATCAGGGACATTTATTTGTTTATTAACCTTTATTTAACCAGGTAAGAACCCATTGAGATCGAAACCTCTTTTTCAAGAGTGACCTGTGGACATGTGTGGTCCGTCTGTATCAAAACAAACACCTGCTTATGAGGGGGGGGGGGTGGGGAGGAGGGGGGAAATCACAGGAGTCTTAAAAACAGAGTAAAGCATAACATGATGTTAACCTGAGCTGAGAAAAGTTTCATTTTGCTCTAAATGTTAGGTGACCATGTTAGGTGACCATCTGATAGCACGATACGGTTTGAGTTTGACTCGAGGTGTGACAGAAGGAGTGATGACTCGACTCGCTTTCCGTAAAGAATCGAAGAAGGGCCGTATTCTGCATACACGAAGGATCGCGGGGCACTGAGCTGGGGGGGTCGCTTAATGACAATAATGCCAATGAATTTAACCAATATTGTAATCACAAACTGAATATTTTCTGTGAATCTTGAGCTCAATAACTCTATTTCATTTTGCAGTGTGGGCGGTGAGAGTTGGTCACATGGTTATTTTGGGGGTCTCAGTCTGAAAAGTTTGGTACCCCCTGCTGACGCAGCCCTCTAAAGCACTGACCCTGCCGGCCGACTTCTTGTGGCAGTAAAACATCACACACGCAACCTGTAAATCTGATTAAGACCCCCTTTTTTCCTATCTACCAACGACTATAAAACTAAGAAGAGATTAAAACAAAGATAAGTGATTGCCATCTCCTCTGAAGCGCTTTGATGTGTGTGTTGCATGTCAGACTCGGACCGGTGACACAATAATAACATTTTAAAACGGGCAGATTTAAAGAGAAGTGTTTTTATTTTCTCTCCCTGAAACTGAATCTGCTTGACCCAAGAAGGACCCCCATGTTTAGGCCTAATAATATATCTACAGCTTTAACCACTCAAACAGGCCAAAGTAATACGCTGTGGCGTTTAACGGCTGGTACGTATCCTGCTGGGGTTGTACTGGTAACATACTTGTCTGCAGTTCATTTTCATTTGCTGTATATTTCATTACCATAGCCGGTTGTAAAATCAAGAGAGTCTATGCGCTGTCATCAGCCGAGTGGCCGCAGGTTGATGGCGTTAGCAGAGTGGCTATAATCAGGGAAATTGTCTAGCATCTGTCATCAAAAAGCTGCACCAAGCATTTTAACAGAGTACAATTTTACCGAGATATAAATGAGTTTTTTGTTATAATAGTTTCGTTTTTTTTTTTAAATTAATAATAAAATATCATTGCAGTAAATATTTTTCCAATCCCAATGGCGCATAATAAAGTAAATACGTATGTCTTTTCTGATTTGTGACAGTTTTCATAATGGCACTTTTAAACAACAATCCACTCCTCTCTCGTCGGATTGTAACTTTCTCAACTACAAAACAGTGGTACTAACAAATTAGACGGCAAAATGTTAACCTCAATCCTGCAACCTGCAATCTATTTGGGATTTCAGGTGCATTTTTTGTGTGTTTGTGTGTGAAATAAAACTATTGAAAACCTGTTTAGGCGTTTCATGAAAGGAGATATTGACTTTTATTAACTTTAATAGCTTTTGATATGACAACTGTTCTCTCATAATTTTCTTACCCAGGCTGCATCCACCCTTGTCTCTGACCCCTGCACTATTTAGCAGACTATATAGTGCCCTCGATCACAGAGTGATTCGGACACTCCACTTTCTACTTTCTCCTCACCACTGGTCATGTGACTCTAGCGTCTGAGTGAAAAAAAAGTCTGTAAATATTTGATAAAAATGTATTTAATTTGTCAATATTGGTAAATATACAAGTCATGGATCTCACATATATAAAAAAGGATTGGATTATTCGTTTGGAGTAAGGTAAGTGGCTAACAATAACAACTTTGCAGCAAAACTGTTTATTAAACCGGTTTATTTATAATAATGGGTCAACATTATGTTTCAAACGGCTCTTTCATTCATTTTGTGACCAGCGCTGGACACTACTTTTGTGGTAATTATATATATCGTTTTGTTTTTGATGTTTTATGTTCTAAAAATGTTTTTAAAAATCACATCGTACTACAGACCCTGTTTAAGGAATAGTGTTTACAATCGGTTATGTTACTATCATTCATGCACGCTTGAGTAATCCTTTATTGTCCTGTATTCAAGGCTTGAGTGCTCAGAAAATTTTGATTTTCACCTACCTCCTATACCCACCCTCAGTACTTCTGCTGCCTTCGTTTGCCGTAGGAATTGTGGTAAGTACTGGGCTGGGAAATTGCACACAAATGCCCCTCATGTTGTAATCATTTTTACAGGAGAACTGGGATATAATTTTGATGCCAGGACGAAATACCATGGCGGACAGCAGTGAACTTAAGTTAAGCAGTAATATTCAAAATATTTAACATTTTGACCCCTGTTTGTGGCATAGACAAGTTTATGGGCATCTCTATTTCAACAATGTATTTTAATGCAGAATTAATCTGTACGCTACGCTTACATTAACTTGTTTATACACTTGGCACATATATTTATCATAAGTACCACTTTAAAAGTTGAAAGGATCATCCTCTCCATCGCACATGAACAGAAAGTCAATGACCTGTTTCTATAACTAAGCCGTTTGATCAGAATTGCAGTTTATAAAAATGTAAAATAATTGTCAATGAGTATTATAGTTTGATACTAAATGCTCAAAAAAGTATCGTATATCTTCTTCACATCTCTATCTCTTATGTGCCCTTGATAGGTCGGGCGTACTGTAGTGGCACTGATCTGTTTGCTGTGTCCAGATTTAGATTTCAAGTTGGACTTTCATTGTTGCTTGTTATGTTCCATGCTAAAGCTCTGTCCGGTGTTTCGTTTTTGGAGAGAACAGCTCCGATACAGCGTGTCTAGGTACTCACAATAGGGCCCACTGTAGTGATTGATACTTCCCCGGCCAGTCTTCTGGGATGCCATGTTTTTACAGGAGGAGAGGGGTGAGCAGTCGTGTTTCTCCAAATGAAAAACAAATGGAGCTCGATGGAAAATTGTCGAGGGATGGAAAGGGATCACTGCGTTTGTGGTTCCGTGTCAACCACAAGGTCGCATACCAGGACTCAGGATCTCCCCGAGTGGAAGGAGGTGCTTGTTTGACCGGAGCTGCATTTTTAGCGCTGCCAACAATACCATCCTGGTGGAAGCACTTGAAAATTTACAAAACTAACACTTTTTACAAACTAATGTAAGACTGTTTTGAAGTAAAACTTTACTTAAATGTGATGCTTTTTTATTACACCTCAAATAAAACTGGTGTAGTTTTATTTTTTTAAATTGGCTAAAAACAAGATTCTTTGAATAAAACAAATTAGCTACTGGATATTTGAAGAGAACACTTTTTTTCAAAGCAATTTTTAGAATGACCTTTTATTTCACTCAAATCATCAAAATAATTGATTTCTACGCAATTGCCCTTGGACAGCTGAACAGCTTTCCATCACGCTTCTTGTAAAAGCTATGAATGACTGAAATTGTTATTAGGTTATTTCCTGTTAGATTTTATATATAGTCAGGGGTCAGTTGTGGTAGCCAATCACAGGCTTAGCTGGTGAGGTCATCATTTGACTCCAGAGTTCTGGATCCGTGGCGTGTCCCGTATATGTCAATGGGGTCCTGTAAAGCCTGCTATTTGCTGATAGAATGGTGCTGCAGCAGTGGCTCAGTTTTAAAGGAAGTGCTGAGCCCTTAATGGGGACCACTCTTCTATAACTGACATATTGTCTCAACAAAGTCATGAAGCAGAGTTCCTCACAGCCTTTGCTGAACTGGATACAGCGCTCACTGATTTGAATGGATGCATAGTCCTTCTGAACCATGTTAAATTACCTAGAGTGCTTGTCTTGTCATCTTGTCACAGCAGTTGCTATGTGGCGCGCCAAATGCTTTTGGCTGCCACACCGGCGTGTCAGGCCGTCTGTCTTCTACCTTAAGCAACTAACAGTATGCAATTACACCAATTAATCTGGCAAGGGAATGGAAATAGTAGATTGTTTAGCCTGACTCCAAATATGCACCAAACATTAGCCTCTAGCGTTTATCCTCATTAGCATAATGAATGCAGTCTGCAGCGTTTCTGACCATTTAGGATAAATGGGTACTTTTGGTTGAAGGAGATTACGTTGCACATTGCATACAACCAAGCAATGAACAAAACATGTTTAAACTTTGCTTTGTGTGCTTTCTTAAGGCATTATCAAGTGCAGACAAAGTGATGGGATAAAGACAGAATTTTTAGAGGGACTTAGCTACAGATGGAAAGGATCATATCTTCAAAGGGACAGAAATAGTTTGGTTTGATGCTGCACATTTATGAGAAGAGTGTGTTTCAAATCATATACCATACAGATTCAAGTCTAGTAAAAGAAGACTCTTAAGCGGAGAGTGATGTTATGAGAGAAAAAAACATTATCATCCGTCTTGGTGCTCAGGTGCTGTGGCTGTCAGTAATGTTTCACTGGCTGCATTTCCAGTGTATCTGCCCCAATGAAACCAGGGCCATTTGAAATGTGTCTGTGACAGCCATCGGGAGGCGACCAGCTGCTGGGTTATTACACTGGGCACTCTTTTAACTGCTCTTGTTAAACTCTTGAACCATTGTTTCCACACAGAACTAAGAATGTATAATTTGAGATTATTAAATGTGTAGTAAGCATGCAGAACATAGTAAACAATGCAATTAATCAACATTGGCATTTAGTTATTCTCTGATTTGGAACTTGATCCATATTGGCCCTTGAGCATGTCAAGACACTGTTTTATGTTTTATATTTACACTTGGAAGTACTCAAATTCTGTGAAAAATGTGTTTTTAGTGCTATTAAACATGAGAAAATAGCAAGACAGAGAAAACTCCTGTTAACTTCTTAGGGCTAACTGTTATTGACCTACTTTTATACTTTTGAAGGTGCACTATGTAACTTTTGTGGTAGGGGGTCTGTCACCTGCTTGTGTTCATAGAAATGTTATTGCTTTGCCCAGAATGTTCCATAGTATGGCATTAAACTGTGCAGTATCTGCATTTATTCAATTACAGGCGTTTTTATTGACAAAAAATACCTTTAAAAACATGCAATCTTTAAATTGAGCTGATGAGTTTCTTGGCAAACATCATTCCATACATAGGGCCGTATTTTGCCCCCAACCTTTGTGGTAACTAGAGCGTTGAGGTGCTGTGCTGTTCTGCACGCGACTCATGTAGGTCTTGTTATCCTGGACCTGGCCTTGATTTAGTCCGGTTAAATTGGGACAAGCCCATTGTGAGGACATATGCTCCAGTCACCTGGGGTAACTGGGACTGAGCTCGCGGCGGGGCAACGCCACACGCTTACACACAGTTGTGTCCTGACTGTGAACCACACAGTGTTACAGCCTGCCCTAATTTATGGATCACAAGTCAAGTTTACAAGCAGAGCTATTTTGCGTGGACTGCGACACATTCTGTACTCATTGCCTCCAGGTTCTGGACCTGGTTTAGTCTTGGTATCGTCTGGGCAGACTGGGAAAAAGCCCACGGACATGCCCTCTATTCCCTGGGCTGAAAGCGAGCTCTCTGCATTGCGCAAAAACAAATAAAGGTAAATTAAAGATACCACACTCTAATTTTGGGAACAAATTGAAAAACAGAAAATCAAACCTTTTTATTCCTCACTTCTTTCCTTGCCTGGATATTAGGCCATGACTGAAACATCTCCTACACAGGGAGATGTTTGCAGTCATTGGTTCAAACACTATCACCATATATGTACTGGCACCGTCCCACTCCAGCCTACAGCGGCCAAGTCAACCCTCTTCACGCCAGTGTTCATATCGTGACTGCAGAAGAAGCTAGACTTGGAACCGCCCCCTGGCCAAGGGTCCCAATACCACTAAGATCGGGGGCAAAATACAGCCCAAACTCTTATGGAGACAAGTACCTTTTCCACATTAAAACTGAGCACGAGTTAAATGAGTTTAATGAAAAAGTTTGTTTTTGATCATGTCCTAATATTTCACATCATGTCAAATATGTGGACGCTTTCCATTGTCTTGACCGCTCCTTTTCTTTTTTTAATATATTTACTTGAGACTTGAACTATGACTTTGTGGCTTAGTTCTTAATAAGAAATGATAATGCAAATTACATTGTGTTATTATTTTCATGGCAAAAAAAGAATTATGTCTTCTCTTGATTATTTTGCAAACAGACCACAGCAAAAACATCACCTTTTTGTACGAGGTCAAAATGTAAATAAAAGTGCTATAATACATTGAAACAGAGCATTAAAACGAGTGCTCTTAGAAAGGCCTTTGCTGTTGAACGTTAATAGACACAGCCGACAGTTTCAGAGTGCTCCGCTTTGTTCTTAAAGTTATTCCTATTTGTCGACACCCTTCTGACATCTCAGGGCAAGTTTAAAAAATGTAACACATCCTCGATTTAAAAGATGTGGAATAAAACTCCAATTGGTGACCTCTGACCCCGCTCTTTGCATCGGACTCTCCCGACTTGCCGTGAGAATGAGTGTGCGGCTGTAGTTGCCTCAGCTGTTCCTGGGGTCCTGTCTATCTGATAAGCTGATCCAGGCCACTCTCTGACCCCTGTGCTCTCGCTGTAATTGCCTCGCACTTTGATGGACCAGTGTCTCGAAAGCAGATGATGTCTCACTGCAGTTCGAGATAATAGCGGCGAGAAGTTCTCCCGGGCCACAGTGGCACAGTCCGGAAACTGTGGCCGTGCTTGGAAATTGAAGGCCTACAAAAATATGGTTTTCATTCCTACTTAAAAACATCAAACATCAAACACTGTTACCTGTCCTTATGCCAAGTAGCATTTTGGCCCCCCGCCACAATATGATGTCGTCTGTCACAGCCATCCTTTTAGTTCTTTGTAACCTATTGTGCTTTCTTCTGCTGTAGAATTCTAATCTACGGCACCCGTGGATCGTTATGTAATATTTTGAACATTTTAAATTGCAATATTCCAAAAAATCCATGACACTGTTTTGACGTTGCTAGTCCTTTTATGGTACATTGCCCTGTGGAGAGCTGCAGTTCAGATTGTTTTTTTACATTTATGCTTCTTATGTCACACTTAAATAAAATGAAATTGCAGAACGAAGTAATTTCAGGGCAGTGGGGGATCTGGGGAGCGGCCAACCAGAACACAGGAGAATGCAACCTTGAGTGGTTTAACAATTACGATATGTTTAAAAACAAGATTATTTTGTGTATTAGGTCTCCTTTAAATTGAAGCACTAAGTTCCCTGTGGGGTTATAGCATGTATTTGAACATTGGTCCAAAGTTGAAGCAACATTGTCTTTGAGTAAAGATGTCTATCTACTTCGACTGTTATAATGTGATCAAAACAAGATGCATTGCTAGTATATTTGTTGCATATTTGTTTTTCTTCTTTTTTTTTATGTTTGCCAAACCAAAACTTTCCTGTCAAATTGTGGGAAGAAATGCATTTCCATTTGAAGCTTGATTGTAGTAATGTGCCAACCAGATAAAGGGACAAATGCAAGCCCGTGAATTCAATCACATGCTTGTTGAAATGAAGCATGTGTTTGCGCGACACGTTTCCTATGAAGACATCATACGCACAAGTGACAACCTTAAGTGAACTGGTGACTATTCAGTATCCTATATCAATCAGTGTACGTGACCCTGCACCTAGGGAAACAAATTGGTTCTTTGGTAGCTGTAAGTAGGTGGGTAAATGTTTTATGTATGGACCAGGTTTTCAATCCGTCTATTTTTTATGTGCAGCAGTAGTTTAAATCAAGGCTGTATCACAAGTAAAACCTCACATACTTTCTGAAAGTACAGAGCTAAGTTCATCAGGCCAGTCATCACACACAGACAGGTTGATGAATGCCGAGGTGCTCTATCTTGAAGACACGTGTGTTGAAGAGTTTATCCTGTCTGGCTCCTGCGCTGCTCCTTCATGTGGATGATAGATGAAGATGCATGGCTTCAGATAGACCATCCGATTAGGGTCCCGAATATTTGATGTTCCTGTGTAATCAATCCCATTCACCCCTGCTCTGTCCTCTGTGCAACGTATACAAGCCCAAAGTAACTAAGCCGAAAGGCATACTGGTGATGGACTCTATAGTATGGAGTCTATACTTTGACTCGAAATGTTTGATTACATGAATCTTATAGACAACAATAACAAAAATAGAAAAGAAACAAAGTGTTTCCTACTTATGCAGCCACTTCACGTGCATGGGGCAGTAGAGAGAGGTTTTTTTTTAAAACAACGGTGTCTCCAAAAGCCACTCTACATAACATGGTTCTACTGACAAATACTACTTAAAGGTGCACTATGTCTGATGGAGGGTCTGACACTGTCTTCATGCTTTTGCTTCGCTTGAAATGTTGGCAAATGTATCTATCTTGAATTGATTCAAATATCGGTTTATTATTGCTAAAATAGAAAAACATGCATTCTTGCTTTTTTAAAAGTTCTTTTTGTTTTCAAACCAGAGTTTATTTGTTTATCCGACAGTTTTGACTACTCACCTGCAATCTTCAGAGTGTCAAGTGATGTTGGTGTGATGTGTCTTGTGTGTTATACTGCAGACGGTGTGGAAGAGTAAAAAGGGCCCCTCGTTTCGGTTTATAGTCCTGTGGGCATGTTTCCGTATTTTAATTGCTTCCTTAATCCAAGCTCTGTTCTGAAAATAGAACCTTTTAAACAAATGCTCAGACAACCAAATGAACCTCTTCATCTCCACGGAAATGAACAAGCGTAATACTTTACAATGGAACATTCCAGGCAAAGATATCTGTGGATTTAAGAAGGTGGCGGTCCCTCCATCAGCAAAGTTACATCGTGCACCTTTTAAGAATACCTTTTATTTCATATTTACAAATGACATCAAACCAAACACAAAGTATAGCACTAACGCTAACAAAATAGTATTACATTGTTGCAATCAACTGCCACAAAGACATTATCAGAACATTAATCACGGAACATTTAAAGTGGTGTGAGTTTGTATCACATCTTTGGGTGATTAGTTGCTTCTTTTTCAAACCAAAAGGCCTCCATATATCACTTCAGGCCTTTGTAGTCGTGCCAGTTGTGTTTTCCCCAAGTGGAGATGAGCTAATTGCTGGTAGGAAAGTTATAGTGTGCAGGGCCGAGCAGGATTAGCAGTCAAAATGTGTGCGGCACATGTTGAGAACACGAACACGAACACCAGCATAAGATTTAGTACAACAGCGGTGACTCAACACTGAGGCAGACGGAGCGACGAAAATTAATTAAAATCTAAATAGGAAGCTTAATAGATTGGTCCTATGTCAAGTGGCGGCCTCTCTGTGAAATAAACAAGCAATAAAACAACCGCAAGTTAAGTGTATGAAATGTTTCAGCAGATGACATCGCTGTACTTTCATAATTTAAAGGCCTTGAGCTATTCTTCGGTTGTTCAGTCAATGTCATTCATCACACAGTCAATTCCCAATAGTTGTTCCTATGTTTGAGACATGTGCAGGATTTATTTACAGCGATTTACTTTACAAATTAATTACGCAAATAAGATATTGTACGTTTTAAAGTTACACCCAACAAACTTACTTGCGAAAAGGTACAATAAAAAAGCTTTCTAGCCAAAGTGTGTTTGCTCCTGTACTCAGATCTTCTTCCTAAAATATTGTGACATTTATATGTATTTCTGTCAAGACAAACCACACTGTCAAAGAGACAAACCATCTCTTTTGTGAGAGAATGGGATTTCTCTTCTTGTATGAGATGTGAGAAATCCAGCCCACAACCTGTTGGGAGCTTGGCCAATTAGTGGCTGTTTTCAGACTGGGGGCGATGACTTTGATTTTGTTGTCAAAGTTGCTACATTGTATTACCGACCTACAGCTGGCGGTCCTGACAAGTAAAGAATAGTAGTAGTATTCACCATCAGCGCTAATGGGGATAAATAGTTTACCTGAGCTAACCATATCCTGCTCAAAAGCACGCCAAGGTTCTCCGTCAATCTTCAAACTTAAAATCAGCAAAGAAAAAGAATGTCTCAAAGCAAAGTAAAATGTTTACGTCATGAAAATAACTTTCTTTGCTAAATGTGCAGAAAAGGAGAGAATAAAGAGAAGCGCCTCGTGTAGCGTAGCAGCTGGAGGCTCTGACAGTGAGCAGAGAGAAGCTGCAGAGATGTGGATTTCAGCCAGTTTTTCCTGGCACCACTTGTGTTTGTTTGGTAATAGTGGGCAGCAATCATTCTTATTAGCAGTGAGATTAGCATGAGGACCAGTGTTAATTACCATCACATGGGGAAACACGGTTGTTTGGTTTTGGCTGTGTCATAAGGTGATGACAGTGGAGAACATCTTGGAGTATTTTGTGGTATCGGAAAACTCTGCAAACAATTCTATTCATGGCCCAAACTAATGGTTAGTCTCTCTGAAAAGACTTATTTAAGTATTTTCGTTTGTCTATCACGGGACACAAAAGAGTCTGTAAAGACTGTACATTAATAAACATTTGCCTTTGGTCCCAAAAGAAAAATCTTAAATCCAGCGTTATTGGTGTAATTCTTCTCGTGTTTATGTTGCAGAACACAATGCAGGTGCTCATTGAAGAAGTACATGTTGTGGAGGCTCACGCTTTTTAGATGAAGCATTTTGTCTGTGTGTTTGGATCACACTT
The DNA here is from genome assembly GCA_015082035.1 of Chaenogobius annularis. Taxonomy (NCBI): domain Eukaryota; kingdom Metazoa; phylum Chordata; class Actinopteri; order Gobiiformes; family Gobiidae; genus Chaenogobius; species Chaenogobius annularis. The sequence goes on from BJKM01000042.1 coordinate 806,039, forward strand.
AGATTATATTTACATTTATCATGATCATCTTTTATTATTTTTGTTTATGTTTTTAAACCACAGAGAGTAGCGCAGGGGGTCTTATTTACCTAATTATGTTGCGAAAGCGAGTTGGCGTTTGGGGACTTTTATCAAACGCAGTCTACACCCCAGCCTCCAGCCTTTTCTTGTGTGTTCTGCATTAGAGTTAATAATGAGCTCCAAATGTGAGAGAAGGTACGGAGAGGACAGGCGCCTCAGAAACCCACCACATAAAGAACAATAAGCTTATGATAAGAAATAGTTGAAAACATGCTCTTCTGTGAGTGTGCTTCATTACAGAGGTGGATGTAAAAGGAACATATGTTAGCGTAAAGGTAGCATGACCAGACTGACGGGAACTTAAAGGTTTATAAGATAAGAGTGTTTGTCTGATTACTTTAAGTAATCAAATAACTGATTGCTTTAGTTACTTTGAAAACAAATGAAATATATAAAGAATTAACTTTGTAATGTTTCCTTATTAAACTTACATTTATTTATTAAAAGCTTGTTATAATGCAAAAGCAGTGTCTCTCCACATTTCTGTTTATTATTATGTTTATTATGTTTATTACAATTGTGGTGTTTCATTTAAAAAAAAAAAAATCTAAAACCAAGATCAAACAGGTCCACATTTATGGATCTATGGATAGATTTGTAAGTCACTTTTGAGTGCTTCCAATCTGAACTTGGCTCTATAAGGCATTATTATAATAGCTGCTATCAGCTGTGCACATTGACATCGTGCAATGTGTAATAGAAACGGAATGAGCACAGATGTGAAACACAAAAGGAGCAGACAGATCCATGATGGGCTGGAAGAACAGGCTGAAGTGTGGTCCTGTTTAATCTTACTTTTAGGAGTGAATATGAAGCAAATCAAACCTTTAAACATTGCCACGGTGAAACGCATGTTGCTTCATTATTCCTAATCAACAACAAACAACGCTGTTTCTTACTTTGGGTTGAACAGCGTAAAACTCAGAAACATCTCTGCTTCTCCTGCAGCAGAGTCGACATCCTGGCGACATCCTGGTGGTAAAAGGTAACATCACTAAGATCCAGCTCGCTTTTTAAAACATTTTTTTACGTAATTTCTTTTAGATTTACTTGGATAAAAGACGTCGTTTTGGTCAGAAAACGTTACATGTAGTTACTTGGGCTAGTAACTATAAAGAATGACTAATGACTTAATTAAACACGTTTATATTACACTTGGCTCACGCTCACTGCTGTTCTTCACCAGATGAGAAGTTTATACAAATTTCTTTCTAACATGATCATCATCATAAAAAATATGCAGAAACTCTTGCTTGAATTGTTAAAGAAAACAAAATGTGTGCTCCCTAACCACAGTGCAAATTATATTTTATTTCACTATCGGTACTAATATTGCCTTGAAATACAGTATGATCACTTACATTAATGTTATGATGTTGCAAAAAGGAAATATGTTGTTTAGTCCAACTGAAACTGTCTCAAACCGAAGAAAACCTAATGAAATGAAAAAGGAAGATTTGCCATGGCAGCCATGGGAAAAAAAGCTATGCTAAAAGAATTCTGTAGTTTTTGGGAAATGGTAAAATGTTGCCAAATAAGGAGTAATTAGTGGGTTATCCATTCGCCAGATAAAATAGTCCTAAATTGTAGCTAATAAAGGCAATTACAAAGAACCACAAAGTAACGCCAAATCAAAGACAAGGCAGAACCACACAATTCTGATAAATTACACAATATGGGTCAGGCAAATAAAAACATTTATTTTTCTCAACTATAGGTTTAACATTTTAAATATTATTTTGTCCATTTTTGTGGCAAATATTCTTTTGGCTCTTACTGTTTTCACGCTAACCACACTGAGGGTGGGCACTTGCGGTTATAAATAGCTTCTGTTAGCGTTTACACATGGTTTTCATTACAAAGCATAATACAAAATCACAGCGAAAGGCCTCCTAGTTAGCAAAAATAACTTTTCTACATCAGATTTTATATAATTTTCACTCACAGATAATCATTTAAGTGTCTTTAAGTTCACGGGACCTTCCAGTATTGTCATCAATTCAAAATGTTGCTGTGTTTTTGGCAGCTATAGATGTGCACAGTGTTTAGTTTTCGATAAGCAGCCTCTCTCTTAACATGTCCTTTTTCCTGGAAGATACGCTGTTGATGACGAATTGCAGTTAATATCACTTTAAGAGCACTGGGCCAGCCAACTCTATTTTCACATGTGCTCTGGAGTAATAAGGACTTGGCACCTCTGCGCAAGAATTTCCAATTTGTCTTAGAGTTTATTCAACACTAATATATATGATAATGTTGTCCAGGCTGCTCTGAATGATATGTGGTCAGTTCAGGCTAATGCTAAGATGGAGTGCAGGGTGGATGTAAGTTAACCTGCTGAAAATGACCTCTTAAGTGTAGAGTTTATGCAGCAGAGTCTGGATCACTTAGTGTTAATCCATCAGAGAGTCATTGGTACTTTTCCCGCTCCGACCCTTGACCTTTCTCAAGCTCAGTGGTCTGGTGTGGAATCAAAAGGGTTTGAATGAAATTGAGTCATCTAGTGTCATTCCATTGCCCTGTTTGTTTAAAGGACGTTGTGGCACAAATTCTGAATGGAAATCACTTTGTGAATGTTTTTCGACTTGTTTCCTTGGACTTCGTAAAAGTATGAATCTGTTTCTTTTTTTTGTCCAACATAGCAATAAAACAAGATGTTAAATACTTTCCTAGATTGTGATATTTGTTTAACTTTTTATGTATCTGTTGTTGTGTTGATCAGTTGAATCCACTCCATACATTTTGTTATTCTTCCTGATGCAAAGTTCACCTTTTATCCAGATTTGTAAGTGATTGAAATTGTTTTGAGTTGTCCTAGTTTGAACCACGAGAGACTTTATTTAGTTTTTTAAAAGTTCCATCCCCTTTGGGCTTAATTTAAAGGAGGCAAGCTCTTCTATGCACAGTAGTCTCTATGACTATGGCTATCACTTTTTTTGTTGGACATTTTAAATTGCCACATTTGTCTAAAACTACTTATATACAAGTCAACATGTTAACTTCCTATTGATAACTGTTTTTTCTCTGTAAATGTCATTACGACATTATGGAAAGCTGCAATAGGATGCAATGGATTGTTTTCATTTGTGCCAAGAAAAATAAAGATACTAATTGGAGAACGAAGTAAGTAAAGAGTGGGCTTATATTATGTATCTCTAAATACAACTTTGTGCGTAAATGAGAACGGAACAATTATAACATGGTTAAAAACTCTTAAAAGTCAATTTGGTGTTTGGTCTCTTTTAAGCAAATTGTATATTTTGGCCGTGTGTAGTAGAATTCATATCTTGGCTCCATCTTTTACCTAAAACAATCCCAAGATGTGTTATCTCTAAATTTTTAAATATTTGGGAGTTGGAGAGCACAACGAGAAACAGGACCTCGGTTAGTCTCACCACAAAGAGCTCTTGAAACGGAGCATCGGTGGGAGGATAGGGGGACAAGAACATAATTGAGTGGTAAGCATAGCTGAATAGTCTGCAATGGACCCAGGGGCATTAAATTAAGTCCCACTTTGACACTTTAGAGGCAGCCTTAGCCGTCGTGTGAGATGAGATCCTGTCTGGACCAACGCTGGACAGGAAAGTGTTCTTGGGGGTAGATGACTGCTCTAGTTTGGGACACCCACTTCAGGACACCCACCCTTTGACCCCTCGTCTGTGCGTAGGAAGGGAAAGTTAAAACGAGATGTATTGCCGAAAAGAAGGGGGTTGAGAATCGCATAGTACAACGTCTCTATTTAGTGGAGCCCCAAAACACAGCTGCTTCTAAATGTTCCCCGGAGAAAGCCCAAGGGAGATTGCCCCATGTGCCCCCGACAGGCACTCCCGCACCGCTAAATCTATTCGCACTATAACATCATCCAAATAGTCTTCCTTAAACATGTCATTGGCTGATCTGTCCACACGCCGCCGCATATGGAATCCCACACTGTGCGTACATTTGTCTTTATTTACTTGAGGGCTTTCTCTTAACTCCCCCCCCCCCCCCCCCCCCCCCCCCCAAAACCTGTCTGTCCATCACTGGGTGAATTCCAGTTATCGTTCTAACCAGGACCACCCCTGTTCTCCTCTTGAGCACCATCGTCTTACACAAATAAACCAACACTGATTTAATGAAGGAGACTTATAGGGGATCTTTGCCTCCTTTTTCAGTGATGCCCTCCTTATGGTCTGCCGATTATTATCATGCAGGCTTTATTCTTCATCCTTTAGAGTTTGTTGGAGATTTTATAGCCAAGAAGTAAAGTGCTTTATTTGACACTCTACATACAAGTTGTACAACCAAACAGTATAGATCAGATGGAGAGGCCGACCTGTCTACACGATGTCAGTATGAAAGTAAATCCATCTTGGATTTATTCATTTTTTGTACCTAAAAAAAACCTAAAACTTGAAAAACATGAATTATTGGACAAAGATTACTAAAGCTTGTAAATAAAGTTTGTTTTTGGCATTGACATTCCCCATGACTTCAGAACTAAATATCTGGGCCTCAGAACTCCTGCAATGGACACAGTAAATGGAAACCTTTGGCGCTTATTTCTGGCAGCAGGATAAAAAAAAAGAAAGAAGGATGACACAAACAGTCAAGCTCTCGACCGATATTATAAAAAGTCAAAAAATTGGAAAAATTTCAATCACAATTTGAAAATGGATACATTTCATCGACTTTGGACCAAACACTACACCAGGCTATATGTTTAGGACAGGTTTCGGTTCTCTGTCCTTTATGTTTAATCAAAGAAATGAAAGGAAAATGAGAATTCTTACTGTGAGGGGAGTCGGCTCTGCACAGATCTGACCTGTAACTTGGCCTCGTGACATCACTTATTTTGCTCCATGGAGATCGAGAATGCCCCATACTATGGCATTGAAACTTGTCTAAGGACATTGATAACATATAACCGTGGAGACAAGCAGGTGACGTATCATCTACCCAAAAGTTACAAACTTGTTAAACTTTCAGCGTTAATGCCCTCAAAGCCATTCCCGTATTAAAACATAATAGTTGAATAATTAATTTTGAACCTTTTTTCCCCCTTCTCTCAGCTGTTTGTCTCAGCTTCAGTTTGCCATCCAAGGACAATGAAAGACCTTGAAGATAAACTGGGGACCTAATAAAGATGGATGCTTTCTTTTGCATCTGTCAGCGCTCATGATTTCGCCCCGTTGGGATAGGTACATTGTACATTTCAACACATCTTTGAGACAAACACCAAAGTATCGTGAAATCCCCGAAGCACTTCAAACTGTTTACACGACTTAATCATCACCCGCACTGATGTGACTTGTAAAGTTTGTGTTGTTAGGCCTGCAAATAATTAGTTTTCCCTGTTCAATGTAAAGAATAGATCCTTTTACACTTCATGTACGTTCCCACCTTTGTTTTGCATGTATTTAAAAGCCTCATCAGCTTCATGGCCGTCCACTGGGATCTAACGTCAACACAATAAGTCTGCTATTCACTCAGCATTTGCAATCCTACTTTTATTTTGAATCTTAAATGTAATCAAGATGTAAAAAATTTGACATCAATTTCCATAGGTTAAAAATTCCAAATAAGCTCAAAGCGCGCAAAGCTTAGCAGATGTTGTCGACATGCACTTTGCTTTTTCAGTTATGCAAATGTGATAAGAAAGCTGCATAATAATGAAATAAAACAGCGCTGATTTCCCTCAAAAACATTGGCCCAATTTTCACAGATCACATAAAACAAGGCGATTAAGGCAGTGTAGGTTAATGTTCTGTGTGTTCAGTAATACTTTGGGTATTTCCCTTTCCGACGCCCACCTCCTGTTCTCAAGTTCTCCGGTTCAAGTGCAGCTCGTGCATAATTTAACTCCCCAAACCACATATCAATACGGTAACTGCGTGTTTATGTCGGAAGCAATTAGCCTTGAAATCGTCTGGGGTCTGACTGGTGACAGAGAAGTGTAATTGAAGTGCAGCAGAAAAGGTGATTAATGCCGGTTCAACACTGCCCCGGCCTATGTAGGAAGTGAGCACTGTTTGCAGGTCACTAAGCCACAGGGGCCACTGCTAGATTTACCTTGTGAAGGGGCCACTATGTGTGAACATATTGAAGGCTAAGGGCAAGCCCAATGAAATCATAATCAGCAGCCAAGATGGTAGCAGTTAACGACAGCATGAGGGAGGTAAGATGCTTTTTTAAGAGCTTAGCTGGTGGTCCGCGGCCATTACAAATAAAACTGTGTTCATTTGTTCAGTACTGCATGTATGGTCAGTGTGTTGGATTACCCAGGGTCAAAGAGGACTGCTTTCAAATGTATTCAATTATTTATAAGGCTAATACATGACGTTAGGGTAACAGAAATCTTAAAGAAAACAACACTCTTTTCTTGAATTGAGCGGGCAGAATATGTCAACAAATGTACAAATTAAGGTGCACTTTGTGACTTTTCTGGTAGAGGGTACGCCACCAGGTTGCCTTCACTGATGTTTTTGCTTTGCCTGGGATGGCAATAAACATATCTCTCTCGCATTTATTCAGGTGTTTGATTGCTAAAAATGCCTTCAGCAAACATTCTGTGAGCAGGGTGTTCCACATATTTCACCTGTAATTTTTCCTGATGGAATGTTCTTGTTTCCATAAAGATATAGACAAGTTTAATGCAATATTGTGGAACATTCCTATCAAAGCAATATTATCACAGTGGAGACAAAGTTACATTGTTCACCTTTTATAATTCATGCTAGCTGCACACTAGAGGAATTTAAAATCTTCTGTGATTCTAAGACATGACCCAAGTGTGCAGATCAGACATTGTGCTGCTTGTTACAAACAAAGCATTACAAAAGTGTCACGTGATTAAACAGGATGTCTAATGAATGCACAAGGTGAGCTGCGTGAGCTCCCTCTTTACGTACTCTTATTTACAGCAAAAATATAACAAAAAGAAACAAGTGTGGATTAAACCTAATTGTAAAGGCCACAGCAGTGTATTCAGTTTGCAGGCTTTATAGCAATAACGATGAATGAAAACTTTTGCACAAACTCTATTTGTGTCTTTTGCGCTATTTCTTATTTAACAACCCGGTAAAAGGAGGACGTCCTTGGACTTTTTCTATAGTTTTTCCATTGTGTCCACCCTCTTCTAAAAGAAAACCCTCAAGTTGGTTGATTTGCTGTAAATAAAACTAAAGCTGTAACCCTCTTATTTCATCATTCTGAAATCAATCATTCTGGGAAGCGTCAGGGTCAGTTTGTACTCCAAACCATCAAGTAAAAAATTACCCTAAAATAAAATGAAACATGAATAGGACTTTCATATGGAGTCCACCTAGCCTTTTGTTGCTTTATTAAAAGTCCCTAAAACTATTTTTTTACTATGTGTGTGTTGTGTTGAATTTACTTTCAGCTTTTAAAAGAGAATTCAAAAACCCAATAATGCTAAAACTAGTGTCGATCAGGCCTCACCTCCAAACACCAGCTTTACTCATTCATATATTTAACAAAGAAAATCTAGGCGGGATTTAAAATCTGATTTCCTCTGTGCAGAGCTTGTTTCTACTTATATTCAGAGTAAAACAGACATCAGAGTCCAAAACTACGAAGTCTCAGCTTCACAAAGGCTCTGGCCAATTGTTTGTGCCCCAGAGGGTCCAGGAACAGCTTCACTTTGAAATGGAGCTCATTTTTTCAGGCGTTTTTTGAAAAATAGGCCTTAAGCATAAGGGGTTCATACATTATTTTTTCAGCCCGTATCTGACAGGACAGTGCAGGGTGAAATAGGAATGAGAGTGGGGAATTGTACGAATTTGAACTCACAATGCTGCTGTCTGCCCCACACAGCCAATGAGAGGCACCCTCTGTACTATTTCTACACTTTTAACAGCCGTCACTAGGCTACTGGTATCTTGCTCTGTCTGACTGTTCTGATCGGCTGTCATAAAGTTGATCGCAAGTAGAAACCTTATAATTTGAGGTTTTGGAGCTGTGACCGTCAAAAACTTGTAACAGAAGCGCACTGACCCCACAGACATGAATGCCACGTGAAATGATACTCAGGCCACGCCCCCCGAGAGGCAAATCTTGCTTAAAATCGGGGCTAAACTATTCAGTTTAAATAGTACTGTGTAACAAAGCTGGTGAAGCAATCACACAGAACACAGTTGTAACGTCTGAGCATATAATTTCTCCACAGTTTAACCTCATTACGAGCATATTTCTTTACTGTCTCGGGCCGTTTAGGAGCAGACCTGATGTTGTAGACACACATCGTCAAAGGCAGCAGTGAGCGGTGATGCTTTCCAGATTCGGGCGGTTGAAATGTTAGAGCCTTTCTCTGTCACACGCATGTAGTCGTTTTTAAACACATTCTGCAGCCCACACACCCCGGACCCCTGCCCATTTAAGCAGTCAAAATAAAGAGCATGTTTTCAAAGCAAGTATTTTGTCTGTTCCCATTTAAGATAGCAATTCAACAGTTATTTCATTTATCTGGGAGTGATAAGATCAGCTTGAAGTCCCGTCAAGGCCATAGATGTTAGTTGAAAGAGCCACTGGCTAGCTGGGCAAATACAATTATTTTGTGATTATTGCTGAATCGAGATAGTCCTACCCTTTCACTTTGGTAATTTAATCTAAGGGAGTAGCTAATTGGTTTTCAAATGAAGCATTAACAAAACCAAGGACTTGCAGTAACAAGGAAAAAACAGTCCAGTTACCACGAGGAGAGACAAGGCTGTGTGTTTCAAATAATAAAACAATTATATCCTCAGTATGTCGACAGTAATATGGAGCCCAAACATAGAGAATAGTTCAAATTAAATATATGCAGTCTTAAGTCACAAAGCTCTTCAATTAACACCCAAAATCACAACAGTAGTTAACTCGATGCGCGACAATGAACCTTTCCCCTCTCCTTCACTGCTGTGTGGCAAATAATCAACTAAAGAAGATTCAGACATGTCTGATCGTCAATGATATGCTTGGGTCTTATGAATCCAGAGGTCCACAGTCAGTATGACAGTAAAAGCATGTGGTTTGGCGCAGAGTTTTGGAAAAAAGACGAAAAAATAGAATAGAATTGAAAATCAAGCTTGATCAATATGAGGGGGGGAAAGTGAACGTAAGCGTGAATTTATTGCCATATAATTGTATTTTTTATCTATTCCACATTGTACAATTTATCATGACTCCACTACTAATATCGTGCCAAACTCCTAACACGACAGCGCCCTGCATTTCCGAGAGCATTAGAATAGTAAAAGTCCATCTGTCCTGCCATTCCAGCCGCTATTGTGAGCTGCCCTTTACTAATCAACTATGTGTGTGTACGGCGGGGCGTTTGATCCTTACACAAGCGGTTCCAAAGCCAGCAGCGTGTGTGGGCCGGCCTGCGCCTTCACGCTCACACATTTACACACATACACTCGGATCAACAATAGGCCAAGTCTACCACCACCTCCTCCTCCTCCTCACAGACTGGCCAGCACATGCTCAGGGGAAACACGACTGGTAGCTCAATTAAGGAGCTGTCGGTGGTTTAAAGGCAAGTTTCAAAGTAAGAGTGTCTGCTATGAGAGGAGCGTTTGTTGTAAATAATATTTGAGCAACTTTAAAGAAGTTATGTGTTATGGAAGTCTATCATTTATAATAAAATATTGTCATATACATTCACTTATTTAACTCTTTGATTGAGGAATGATTTGATATTTTGAGTTTGTTTGAAAATTGTTGAATAACTTCAATGAATGCATAATTGTTTATGGTTATTTATGAAACAAACTGAATCTGCTGTTATTTAGATCTCCATTATTGCGTGGTAGATAAATAAAATGTAATGTTCATCAAATGGTACACAGACGTTTTAAAGTCCTGCAACAGTGCCCGCCTTGAACCTGAGTGCACTTAGAGCTGACGTTTTATGGGCTATCACATACTAAGATGATTTTGAGGAAAGGAGTTTGCAAAAACCATGTGGTGGCAGTAAGAGCGGTTGTTTCATCTTTATGTGTGGGGTTAGTAGTGGATCAGGCAGATCAGAGAGGACACCAGTCCCCTCACATGGAGGAATGCTAACAAGGCGGCTATATAACATCAAAGTCCTCTTTCTTTGTGGAAATGTTTAAGTATTTTGTTTCTTTATTGTGTAGAGTGACCTCTTGAAAATGTTATTTTCATGCAACACTAATCACATCTGGTATTCAAACACAACCTTGTCAGACAGCCATTCCACAACACGTCGTCAGTTTTCTGAACTTGTTGCTGAAAGCCTGTGGCACCTGTTGCTGGCTGCTCAGCGCTGGTGCTGTCAGGAGCCTCCTCTGGGACTGTGAGGGATGGGCAGTCAGTGTGACCGTCTGGAGACCAGGGGCTGCACCTCTAGTGCTCCCATACACTGCACCAAGTGCGCTCCTTCATCTGGAAAGAGAGAAGAAAAAAGACATTTCTTGCTTGACTCCACAGGCCATCCTCCATACTGCCTGAGCCTTCACTTCTCTCTGACAGTTGTCACGGCCCAGCAGTGTGCTGTCGTTCCTCTGCACCTGTGACTGACCGCACTAAGCAGCTCCCTCTGGTTTCAATAAAACATGAGCCGTACCAAGATGTACTCTGCAGAAAAAATATCACAATTCCAATATACTTTTATAAATTGCTGTGATCAATTTATATATGAAATCATTTTGAACAGACTCATCTAGTCAGTTTGGACCTTTGAGGAGGATATATATAAAACCCAGATTTATTTAAAGAAAGTTTACATTAAGATATCCCTCTACTTTGTCCCATGCTGTGTCTTTTGAATAGTGGAAGACTCAAGAACTCAAGAAAGCTGTGAGAAAAATGTCTAGGACAAATGTAACATGATAATTTCAGCAGCAGTATGTCCAACACTCCGGAGAATGTGTGCTCTACATTTTTAAGGACAATCACTGTGAGCTCTGTGGATGGCTGACAGTGGCATGCAGGAGGCTGTACATTGTAGGAGTGAGCCGCTGTAGAATGCAGCCAAACGGGCTGGCAGCTTCTCCACACGAATATCAATCAGAGTCCCTACAATGTGATGACAAGTCCAGCTAGAGCAACAGTGGAGACGATTCAGGGATGAATGATTTTACAGCGCAGAGACAGACGGAATGTGGTTTTGATGAAACTGGTTACACTGAGAGTCAAATATATTAGATATAAGTCTTCCTGTAATTTTATATACTACTATGCAACACAAATATATTTGCTATTAGATTTATTAAATACATATCTACAAGAAGAGTTGTGTCTGTGCGTGTTAAAGATTGTGTTATTTGTTTATTCATATGTTTGTATTGAATGCGAGGGTAACAAGAATGGGAGACACATCAAAGTTTGTTTGAATTGTTGCTTTTACTTAATCTTTGTTTTAAATCTGTTTGTATAATGTATTGATTTCAGTTCAGTCTTTTGGGTACAGTACGTAACAGTATATCTTCTTTCCATTTCTTCAACAAAATAGAATGAGGATGCTTATCAGTTCATGGAGATATTCACATAGTCTCCTTTTATATGTAATTTTTCTCCAGTGAGACTCAGGGAGAGGTTAGGGAAGGTAAAATGAAGTGCTTGTATTGTGTCCAAACTCTTGGTATTTACACTGCGATTTGGAATCTAATTTTTTGTGAAATTGGACTATGCTGAGGAAATCTTTCAAAGACACGGTAAGAACATGCAACAGAAACGTCGCAACCAGTCCGACTTGCTTTGAGGCTGAAGTGCCAACTATAATTATCACGGTTCTGTCTGTGCAGTTTATGGTTCAGTGATCCATTATACTCCACCCATGATCTCACAGTATTCTGACACTATATATGACATTTTATTTTCCTTTTCAATGTTGTTTTGGTTAATCTGTTGCCTGCTGACAAGAAGCATGACGGATATCCCCAAAAATGGCCAGATGATTTATGATCCCAATCTTTTTTGTCTCCCTCTGAATTGTTGTGAAGATGCCCTATATACAGTTAAATAGGGCTACTGTAGTATCTAAATTATGCAAAAATCTCTGGCTTTCTTCATTTTCTTGACATTCCCTTTAGCACTACCCTTGATGCTACTCATTAGCCCTGTCAAACATCCAGGCTTTTGAACAGTCCCTTTATTGTGTCTTGATGCAGAGTTTATTTCGTAATTAAGGTGTTCATGTTTTGTATCGCATCTATCTGCCTCCCTCCCTCCTGGAAATATCAGACATATGCAGTGCAGGAACTATGAGTGAAAAAGGGTTCAGGAAGGATCGTGAGGCAGGCAAGAGCAAAATGCATGATGTACAAACAAATGAACAAATATTGGTTCAATGGAACACTACATGTTACAATAGAGTTTCTAATGCCTTGGTGGAGGTCTGATTAAAGTGCATTAAGTCATGACCAAAGTTGAAGTTAACAAAAAAGTAGCATTGCGCAACATGAGCACAGGATAAAATGTTTGATATTTTTTGTAATGTTATTATATATTAATATATGAAAAAACAATATACATGCCCAAATTTAAACATGTGTCAAAATAAAAGACTAGACCAAGTCCAAGGCTGAATTAGCCTTAAAAAGTAAAATCATGAATGAAAACTTTTATTTTGTTATTGCTTTCTTCTGGTGTCTACCCCCAGGCTAGTGGGCTTCATGTCACTCTGGTGTTTCCCATGCGAAGAAATGATTTTTGGCTTCATTTACTGGCTGCAAAGGGAATTACATAGGTGAGATAAACAAATGCTAGCTTTCTGTCGACATGCTAATGCAGCCATGCCTTAGCATGTTGACAGCCAGTATTGATCGCGATTTGATTTATGGACTTAAAAACAGAAGATCTCAGAGCCATATCATAACATCACACATCATGGGAAATTCAGAATGGAGCAGTTTTGACGTTCGGAGTGAGAGGACTTTCTGAACGGGATTCATCAAACAAGGGTGAATGAAGCTAAATGTAACTCCAGGTATGTTTTTAATGAGGGAACATATATGTTCAAAAAAGTCTAGATAACCCCTATGCATAGCTAAGCCCTCTAGTAGAGTCTGCAAGGGAAGTTTGTTTGGATAGGCAGGGGAGTTACGTTGGGGTGATTGCAATGGAGGGACGGTTGGAAGAGAGTGGTGCATGTTGGTATGAAGGCCTTTATCGCTACTTTAATTCAGTTTCATTGTATTAAAAAAATAACAAATCATAGCTAATAGCTCACATTGCCAGCCCCCCACCGTTTGGTGCCTGGACGTGGTGCGTACTGTGCAGTATTGTTTGGTTGTAGATTCTTGTAGTTTTTTGGATGGAGCAATGGATTGTTTTCATCTCCATATGGCTTTAAGTGTTTTTTTCCGGACACTTGCAGTATGTGGACACTTCCCTGGTCCCTCCCTGGAACGCCAACCAGTAGAGGACAATAAAGGTCCAGTTCCTTTTATTCAAAATGGCCCTCCTCTTGGTCTAGACTTCTGCCCAGAAACAGAGGATTTGTTACTTCCTCTTAGAAAGCACCATCACAGCCTTTACTGACATCATCACACTGAGCATGATAAAAGGCATTCTTCTCTGGCTCTTCCACTTGAGTCCTTGACAAACATGCTTATGTAAATTACAAAAGTACCACAACTTCAGTGACATGTTTGTAGTGCACAGGAGACAAGATAGTTGTGCTATTTCTATAGAGCTCTGGGAGATGCAGTCACAGGACATGAAGCTGTTCTGTCTGGTCGATGGTTGTCATGGTACAAAATTTTAAACTCTATTCCAAGTCTAAGGAAAATGGAGGATGGAATCAATGGTGGCCGTGTAAAACTGCACCATCATCTGTGCTGGCAGCTTACACAGTTATAATGTTACTGTTGTATGGTCAAAGGGCTTTTCTTGAAAGGTTATTCCACAGTTCAAGCCTGTTTGAAAGAAATAATTAAAGACAAAAGCACATCTTACAGCTAACCGCATGAAGGAAGCCATTATCACCGCAAGCAAAAACAGCTGTTCACTTCTTTATCTTTTTTGAAAGGATTTTTCTGTCCGTAGGCTTTATTAGACAGGACAGTGCAGCGTGAATTGGGGATGAAACTGGGGAATGGCACTGCAGCAAACTATCTATTTCACATGGGCTTACATGACTTTACTGTTTATGTATAGCCCAAATGTGGTGTGTTTAGGATTAGCTCAGAATTAAAAGTGTATTTAAATCTATTTACGTTTGTGGGAAGTTATTTCGTTGGCAGTGTGCGCTGATTTTTACTGTCCCACAAATGTAATCAATTCCATTTATTAAATTTGTTATTACGTTTGTGGCATGCAAAAGGTATCACATGTATTACATTTGTGGGTTTATTGCATTTAAATCTGACTAATTTTGTATATGTGTTACGTTTGCGGCTTATTACGCTTGTGGAGCTCGTGGGCGTTACAGCATCTACTACCGCCCTGTTAACTCACTGTACTGTATTTGCTTCAAAAGAGTTGCAGTTTGTTAAAAAGTAGCCTCATTGCTTCCACTTTGCATTGCAGAACTACCTTGTTGAAAATGCCATGGCATGAAAGCATGGTATTCATTCAATCTTGGAACTTGATGTAAAGTTACATTATAACTTTAAACTGAATTATTTGTACTCTTTTTATATTATTGAGTTGTGGGTAAAGTATGTGCTAATGTTGTAACGTGTATTCTATTGTTGTTGGAAAGAAGTAGACTGCCCTATCCAAAGTTTAGTAAAGACAGGTAGATTACATCCCACTGCTAATGAATTGAAAGCTCATTTATGCTAAACATATACAATATATACCTTTTACATCTGAATTTAGTTCTAAATTATAGCCTAAACAATATTTTGTTGTGGCCCACCAAATGACAAACACTGTTGTTAAATATATGGACATAGCAATGAACATGATGTAATCCCTCATTCGTCCAGGAGTGTTCCATTGTAGAAAAAATATTATAAATAAAAATTATCAGGACTAGATACACGGATTGAAAATGAGTCTTGATGAAAGTCGAAAAGTGTCCAGATGATTATAACTGAATCTTTTTCTACAGTGAACATGATGAAATAAATATTTGAGGTGTTACCTAGAGAAATTATTATTGAGAATTTAATTATTTGTTACCAGGTGAGAATCCTTTGAGATCGGAAATGCTTTTCTAGTGAAATTTGTTTTGAAATAAAAACAATTAAATGGCTATTGAATGATTTACAATGTTTACATGTTAATTTGCCTTCATTCAATCAAAAGCTAAAATCTTCTGCAGCAGCCCTGCACTCATGCTCCCAAAACCACCAGCTGTTTCTACAGTTTGTTAGGAGAAACATAAATGACAGCACAGGTCAAGTGGTCATGGAAATGGCCAAATTAAAAAAAATATCAGGCGCATGGAGGAAAAAACAACCGCAAAGAGCAAAAATGGCACAAGTCAGAATCTCAGGTCTATTGTAAGATCTACAGAGTAAACTGTTACTGTACAACCAGATACTGTGTAGAAAAGGGAGAGGTATCTTTCTGAAATTATTGGAACTAGCCGCAATAACTAACGTGTCCTGTTTCTAACAGTAAACAGTTTGACAAATCCCCCAGCTCAACTGCTGTTGGAGTTAGTTCACACATCCAAGTGTAATGAGTCTGCAGTAATGTTTAATGATAAGGTACAGGAAATCAAAAATGATAATTGAACAGCCAGCTAAACACCTTTACCTGTGGCTCACTGTCCATGAGATTATCACCAGTTTTATCTATATGCTGCCTCGATGTGTTGCCCACCAGATTTCTAAAGTCTGTGCTTTACAGGTTGCATTACAGCACTGCTCTCAATAAAGTTATAAATTACATCCAACCTGCTGGATCTCAGTGCGGCTTTTTTACTTTGATCATGGGATCCTCCTTCATAGATTAGAGGACTGGGTGGGCATCACTGGCACTGCCCTGATTTGGTCTCAGGTCCTATCTAGAAGACAGAAAGTACTTTGTTGAAATTGTGACCGTATCTCTTGAATTGTGGGTCCCCAACGGTCAATCCTGGGACCCCTTTTATTTAACCTCTACATGCTGCCGTTAGGGCAGTTGATATGTAATAGTGGCGTGCCCGATCACAATTACGCAGGTGACATTCAAATATATGTCTCACTGACGGCAGATGAATATGGCCAGTGGATTCACGCTGTCACTGCATCTAACGGATTGGTGTTTGATGCAAAACAACTTCCACCAGCTGAATTCAGACAAGACGGAAGTCATCCTTTTTGGGCCTGAGAACGCCTGTTCTTTGTGTGAGAAATACCATACAACAAGATTTACAAACATTGTTTTGCAACATTGCCCATCCAGGACTGAATCAAACTAGGACTCGACCAGTACCAATCAGGTCTGAACCAGGACTAAACCAGAATAGAAACAGGTCTTCTTTAAAGAAGGACTAAACCAAGTCCAAACCAGGTCTAAACTAGTGCTAAACCAGAAATTAAACCAGTAAACAAGATTTTTATTTAAAAAAAATTCAGTATTTGGAAGATGGGTTGTGGGCCGGATTAAGTCGCTAGGTGGGCCTGATTTGGCCCCCGGGCCTTATGTTGAATAGCCCTGGAATGGATAATAAAGTAGCTCTGACTGTGTACAGGTCTCTCCATGGCCTCGCAACAAAATACATCTCAGAGAGTGTTGGTGCCATATGAACCTACGCAGGGACCGGCCTCCTGCTGGTGCCCAGAGTCAGGACTACATGCCAGGTTCTGGAATAGCCTTCCTGAGGTCGTGAGACAGGCCCCTACATTAACAATGTTTGAATCTAGGTCTTTTTAGCTGATACAACTGAGGGAATTGAGGGAATTGTATTCATAGTTTACATTTTTAAATATCTTTTAATGTGACTATTTATGTTTTTTAATTCTTTGCATTGTGAGGTATTTTGTACCTGTTTTTTATACTTGTAAAGTGAGTTACATTTTGTACTAATGGTGCTATACAAATATTGATTGATTAGGTTTCTACAATCATGAAAGTCAATCAAACCTTGTATTATGAACGGTTTAATGATGGTGTAATGCCCTGGATCTCCCATTGAAATTCCATAAGGCAAACTTATGTATACAAACAGATTTGTGGGAAGACCTATTTCACAAAAACACATCACATTAGGTTCAGTAACTCTAAAAATAAGCAAACACATGATGAAATAAAGACATATTGTGCCACCCGAACATTCTATAATGACATTTCAAATAATGAGGGAGATTTCATTTTCTACAACGTTTAGTTTATGGTTTGTGGTCAAAGTCAACTGCCACGATTCTCGACAGCTCGGTCCAGTCACGTCCAGTTTCACATTTCTCTGAGCGCTACCTCCTGCCAGTATATAATTCAAGGCCTGTCGTGGTGCGCTCTATTCCCCCGTCTGAAACAACACCTGCTCGACTAGACATTCTTCCAACAATGAGTGAATGTAACCCGCGTGCACTTTGTGACCTCAGAATAGTTGCAATGTAAATCACAACTTTGACCTGACACACCTTGCATACGTGCGCCCCATTCAGCTAAAAGCAAAACATCCCAGCTGAGAACCTCGCTCCTTCTATGGACAGATGTGCCTTTGTGCTTTGTTACTTAGTTGAACGGATTTTTACAGGGAAATGAAGCATACATATTAATTGCAAAGAACGAGAGGGAGAAGTTAGGACTGGAGTAAAAGTACAGGTCGACCTCCACCATTTGGAAAGCGAGGCAGGTTTTGGGTTTCAGCTGTCCGTAACCTTCAGTGGGGCGGACGTGAGGGAAGGCCGCCCCCAAACACGGTCCACATGAAAGTCTGTAGGATAATCTACGTTCAAAGACACCAGGTTTAACCCTCGTCAACCCCACTGCTCCACTAGAGCTGCTAACGCTGCCACCCAGAGTGAAATGTCGAGGACTTTCACAGAACATGCCCCGATTTCTACTATTTCTACGATATGAAGTGGTTTAACTGTATAACCTATATCTCAGTTACTATTTCCATTCATTGAGGACCATTATTTAAGCTAGAGGTGGGCAATATATCAAAAATAACTAGACATGTTTTGGTGTAAACCTGTTTGATTATTAAACCTCAATTTAGATGGTTAAAGACATGTTTAAATACATTTCTGTTGAATTGACATATCATTGTACATAGAAAAATACATAGAAAACTGTGTTTTTTATAGTCCTTTACTCTTTATTCCTACTTTATTCCCTTTATGTGACACTGTTTGTTCCATTCAAAGTTGATCGACCACTAAGATATTGTTTGAATTTCAAGTTGCAAATAGTAACTTGAAGGGTTGAACATGAATCCTATCTGTCCCTGAAGTGTGTTTTACTGTGTTTGGTGTTCGCAGCTGTGTCCGTGGTAAAAAAGCATGTTGACAGCTGAGGCCTTGTTGTTTATATGAATCCATACCTCTGCTCTTGTATGGTTAAGTTGTGTATCTATGAATGTGTTCTAAAATACACTTTGGCAGCAGGTGATCACATTCCTTTGTAATACACAAACCTTATTGTACACATGCAAGGCCAGGCAGGGCATCTGGCCTTCTTCATAGGCAACACTACTTGAGTGTTAGCCTTCTCCTCCCCACTTGAACCGGCCCGTAACTTCTTAATGGCAAGGACTGGCTTCTAAAAATTATTTTAAAAAACACGGCGGTTGTTGTAATTTAAAAAATAAATACAGATCTTTCATGTCAAAAGGCCTCCTTTTGTGTAACCATGAAATATTACGTATTTTTCCTGGTCTTGTGGACTCAAAAATGTGATGAAAGCTGTCAATGGCCTTGAAGCTTTGAAATCCATGTAATTGTCTTGTCTCAATGAGAAATTCAATCAAACAAAGACATGTTTTTCCACAGATTCCACTGACGTCCCCACCCCTCAAATCTTTATTTAACCTTGTTACACATACATTTTAATTTTGTCTTCTTACCCGTAGCTTTCAACCAAGGCTAAAAGAGTAAAAGAAAATAGTCACAATGGAGGAGATTTTTATTATGTACTTTACAACTGCTGCTAAAGTACTTTTTTTTGTTGAATCAGACTCACTTTTCTTAACAGGACAGCTGAAGTGTGGCAAACGGTCAAGGCTGCAGCACCTTTGACCACTACACCACCAGCCAGCACAGAGCTTGTAACATGTCAAGATACAAGAAGACAGCTTCACTCATATAACCAATTTATTTATTTAGTCAAGTCTTAATCATTCTAATAAACCAAGATTTTTCTGGGGGATATAACTGACTTTTCCGACACAAAACACAATCACATTTTCTTACAGGTAAAGTGGGTGAGACATTCAGTAACACCTCTGTCTTAGTGGGCAATGAGGGCCTGAGCTACTGCCACCGAAGTCCAGGTTTGGGCCTGTTACCATTGCAAAGAAGTGACTTGGCCGAAGTCTTCAAAAGCTTTTTTCCTAATGATAGTGTAGTATAATTTTGTAATGATGGTATTTCTTCATTAAAAACCTTTCTTAAAACCATGTCTCAGAAGTTTGCACACTGCTGCTGCTCATAATTGTAGTATTACTTTTACATGTTTGGAACAAGAATGGTTTCTTTGTGTATGCTCGCACCCACAGGCATCTGGCTTATGTTTTCTGTCAAAGTCTTTTTATTCTTGATGCAACCATTTGTCAAAATACTTCCCCACGTGTACTAAAGAATACCTTAATCGCAGATGACATCTTAAATGGCATTTTACAAATACATACGATTAACACACTCATTTGCTGCAGGAGTTATAGGTCTGATGTTCCAGATGATGTAAAACATATTATGGAGAACAAATCAGTTAATGGCTTCTTTGAAAAAGCTTTTAACTCAATAGCCTGCTCCCATGTGGTTCTACTGCACACTGATTATTAAGAAACACACTTCTAAATGTTTGATATGAGCTGGAAAATAGTCTCCTTTTCTGCTTTGGCTTCTAGTCTTCATATATTTGCACAGCAGACTCACATAATTTACTGTAGCACAATGTATAAAAACATAAGCACCTCAGAAATTATACTGCATAAAATGCATAACAGTTCCCTTAACACTTTTGTGCTTTTTCTTATGGGTCGTTGTCCCCTTAGTGAACACAAGATATGGGGAATTCAAAGTTGTAAGACAGCACAGTCACACTGTGCGAAGGTTCACACGATCTATCGTGGCCATGACCAAGGTTTATCAGTGCGAATACCAGGCTTTAGGCTCCGTGTGACAAAGTCACCAAAGCTGTACCGGTTAGCTATATCGCTAAACGTTAGCTGTGTTTTGGGGTTTATAAAAGTTACCACATGAAAGATGAGGACATGAGGTCCTTTTCATGGCTGAGCTCTTCTGCTGTTACTTTTGTTTATTGTTGGTCGCATGTTGGACAGAGATTGATCGTAGACTCAGAGAGAGGAGGAGCTCACTCTGCAAACAAGATTCCAAAATATCAGACAGGCTTGATATCAATCGCAAGCCTTTCTTTGGTCGGACAGTGGTTCTAAGTTTATTCTTTGTCCCCGTCTCACTGGGATACCTACGAGTCACGTGGCTCGTCTTGAGTCTTGCCATGACTCAAGATTTTACCTTGGACACACCAAACCTATAATCTCCTCTCTTGGTAAAATGTTCTGTTGTTACTATTAATGTGTTTGTATGATTTTTGAAGTTTTTCCGTGTAGGCTATTTTATAGGCTAGGGAGGGCATCTGTCATATATTGCCATATTAACAGGTGCTTCATTAACCAGCAGATTAACTTTGACAATTCTGAAAATGGAGAAGTGGAAAAGAAATTAGAAATTTCCAGTTTTGTTCAGAATCTTCTTGTCTGTGTTTTTATTGATCCAGTACAGTTGTATACTGCAGTGTGCAAGTCTTCTCTTGTGCCTAGTTAACCATCTAATTAAGCACATGTAGTAAGGTAAACAACAGCGGGTGAACTCCAATTTCCCTGCCTTCTTCCCCACAGTGTCAGGATGGGGAAAGCTCTCTCAGTTTAAGCCGGTCATTTACAGGCTCATTAGCATCACGTAGAGCCCGGATGTGACGAGGCTCCTCCTGTGTGACTGTGCCCAGCGACTGTGCTCATTTGTGGAGAGGCAAGACAGCATGTGGCCCAAGCAAGAGACAAGGGCATCCAGAACGAGGGAGAGAAAACAACTCTTTAAAAACAAGTGGAAAAATATAACGGTAAAGAAGACAAACAAATAATTTGGTGAGAAGAGATGAGATGGAGGATGGACAGACTGTAATAGGCCAGCGGATTGTGGGTCTGAGGTTAATTTGATCCAATTCACTTCTGTGTCTGTCAAGTACTAGTGCTTCTACAAATAAGAGCCCCTTTTGAGATTTTACTGCGGGGATATAACTGCACTCTACTGCACATGTGTGTTCTCCTTGTCTGAGAGTAAACAAGGTCTTGGAAGCAAACCACCGTAACACCATGAGTTCTTTACAAACACACAGCATGTCAGCTTTTTGTTTATGTAAGTTTCTGTTTCTGTCTGAAAAAACATGACTTTTGTAGCATTATAAGAATGAACTGGTGAACCTAATTTTCCCCCAGTAATTTGTGATGTTGTCATATTTGTTTAGTGAAGTCTCGAGTCCTGTTACATGTATTCAGCAGACTGTCAGGTATAATCTAACCTGACCCCCAGAGTATGATGGTTTGGCTCTGTTAATATAATGTAGAGCAAATACAGGATGGCTCAGTGTTGAGATTGATTAGATTTTGGATTAGATTCAACTTTATTGTCATTACACTTGTACATGTACGGTGCAACAACAGATTGTGTCTCCTCCTGCTCACCCTTGTGGTTTTAAATATAACAACATGTACTGCTACTATTTAGCCTGTAAAGCCTGTAAAGCCAGCCCTCTCTGTTCACATGCAAGAGGGTCTGGGGGAGGGGAGGACTTTTAATTTAGGCAAGGCAAGGCAAGTTTATTTGTAGAGCACAATTCGTACACAAGGCAATTCAAAGTGCTTCACACAACAGGAAAAAATGCATTAAAATCACAAAGACATGGCAGAAATCACAACATGCAGAATCACAAAATTATCGAAAATTAAATCTTAAATTAAAAGTGCCATTTTCAGGCTACCGTTCAAATAGTTCAAGACATAAAAGGAGAGTGCAAAAAAGCGTTTCAGTCATATGCACAGAACCAAACAAAATAGTTTTTAGTTTAGATTTGAACATTGCCAGAGTAACGGCTGTCTCAACATCCTCAGGAAGACTGTTCCAGATTTTAGCTTAATAAAACTGAAACGCACATTCCCCATGTTTAGTCCTGACTCTGGGCACCAGCAGGAGGCCGGTCCCTGAGGTCCTCAGAGTCCAGAGATGGTTCATATATGGCACTAACATGTCCGAGATGTACTTTTGTGCTAGGCCATGGAGAGACTTGTATACAAGCAGAGCTGCTTGAAGTCTATTCTCTGAGCCACAGGGAGCCAGTGCAGAGACGCGAGCACAGGACTAATGTGATCGTACTTCCTGGTTCTAGTCAGGACCCGAGGCAGCAGCGTTCTGGATGTACTGCAGCTGTTTTACAGCTCTTTGGAGAGGCCAGTGAGCAGGCCGTTACAGT
The DNA here is from genome assembly GCA_015082035.1 of Chaenogobius annularis. NCBI lineage: Eukaryota > Metazoa > Chordata > Actinopteri > Gobiiformes > Gobiidae > Chaenogobius > Chaenogobius annularis. The sequence continues at coordinate 828,662 of BJKM01000042.1, forward strand.
AGTCTAATCTACTAAGACAAACGCAATGGATAAGTCTCTCCAGGTCTGGTTTAGACACTATACTTTGATTTTGCAAGGTTTTTTAGATGGTAAAGGCTGCTGATGTTATTGGATCTGACATGGCTTGTTAAAATTCAAATCTGAGTCCATTATTACCCCCAGATTTCTAATTGATTTGTAGGTTTTAGAGCGAGACTCTGGAGGTGACGTTAACACTTTCTCTTTGTTTCTTGTGAGCCAAGACGGATGACTTCAGTCTTGTCTGAGTTCAGCTGGAGAAAGTTGTTTTGCATCCACACACTGATCTGTTGGATGCAGTGACAGAGTGAATCCACTGGTCCATATTCACCTGCCGTCAGTGAAACATAGATTTGAATGTCGTCTGCATAATTGTGATAGGACACATTCTCGCTGCGTATTAACTGACCTAACGGCAGCATGTAGAGGTTGAACAGAAGGGGTCCCAGGATTGACCCTTGGGGCACCCCACAGGTGCCCCACCTGTGTGTGCCCCACACTGTATATTATTTTACAGTCGATCGTCCGGCAAATCGTACAACTAGCACCAAATACACACTCATACATAGGGGTCCTGAGAATTATTGCAAAACACTTTTAAGTGTCCAACCCAACCGTTAGGCAGCAACAAAATTAGCATTACAATTTAAATTCAATTGAAAAAAAGGACGCGTTCTGCTAAAGCTTTCAACTTAAGTTCAACATTGAACCATTTTGTGCAGGTGTCATGCTGTGAAAAAGACAAAATGACTGACGCTTCAGTTAAAGCAAAAACCATTTTGAATTCAGGTTACAACGGGATAAAGGAATTCATTCTAACCTTCCTGTATGTGTCATCTGTCAATTTAAACGAACAAAAAACTAAAAAATCTGTTTCCAACGGGTAATATTGAGTCATTGAATGGGGTTGAGTTTGTATGGTGTGTTTATGGTCTGCTCCTGGCCTGTGTGCATAATAAACCAGTAACAATGCACAGCAGCCCAGGTTCACATCCTCCTGCAGCTTTGATCTCCTTTACAGCCTTAAAGCAATCTCACGCACAGCACATTAAAATGAGCAGTACTGTCAGCTCTGGGAGGAAGTGCCACCTACGGCGCATCAGCCTCCCTCCACGAGCTTCCGCGCCCAGGATGATATGAGCCATCCCCTTTCAAACAGCACGCTCGTCATCTTTGTTACATCCATTACTAAAGCGCTCTTTAGATTTCTCTGCTGCCAGAATAGTTTATATTGTTATCCCTAGATCTCTCTATCTTTACAGCAGCGAGTTTTTAATTTTGTATCAATAAACTGCAAACTAGACCAAGAAAATCATCTGTCGCAGTAATTCTAAGGTTTATGCCAGATGCCCTGCACATTGTAGTGACGATACCACAATTTAAAGCTCTGTTTCTGTACAAAGGAAAAGGCTTGATAATCATACTAATTGTACCCACGCCACACTTGAAACATTTTCATGAACAAAAGATGCATTTAGTCCTATACACACAACTCTGAGCTCCTTTACATCTCTTTATTATTAGATTTGATTATTTGTCATTTTAATGTTGCATAAAAACAAAATTGTGTTTCACATAGCACAATTTAGTGCAAAAACGTGGTAAAAGTAACATCAAGTCCAATCAGAGCCTCTGATTTAACAGCTTAGCAGCTGTTGAGCCATCGAGTAGTTCTCGTTTTAAAGCTGTGCATCTTATTATGGGACAGTGCGGATTAATTAACATGATCCAGTAAATCCGGTAAATATACCAGATTTAGCAATAAAGGCTCATTTTAATCTGCATCCATAATAATAATTACAATAACAATCATAATAATAATAATCATAATTATAATAACAACAACAACAACAACAACAACAACAATAATAATAATAATAATATAATAATAACAATAATAACAATAATAATCATCATCATAATAATAATAATTATAATTATAATTATAATGACAGAATGATAGTCTTTATTATTACCATACTTATTTTTTGTCAAATCAATACCTAGTTTGGATAATAGTTCTAGTATTCTTTAGTAACTGGCTAGCGGTCTTTTTTGGCAGCCATACCAAGTTAATCTGCACATTATAGTTGCATTATAACATGATGTTGCACAGTGGATGCCCTTGCACAGTTGGCAATTAGAGTAGCCTTTTTTAGAAAATCTAGAACAAAAGTCATGATATTTTACTCGTCCAAGAAACACAAGATGAAATCACCTTTACAACACTGAGGTCATGCTGATCGCTAATTAGACTTACAACTATCATTTATAGTGCAGTCTTAATTGCACCGAAAACAATCCAAGCCTCTCGTTAGGACTCGTCTCAAAGCCTAAGCCCTGTATTAGTCTAATTAATGGAAATGTAATCTGAACAGTGTTTTTCTGACGCAGGATATGCGGTCATCATTGGAATGAGCTGGTCGTGTCAGTCATGTTAAATTACCTCAGCTGTACATAAAGCCTACACTCTGGGTCTCTGGTCAGTGTTTGGTCCAGCCTTCACTGTGGGCTGCCAGGTGGAAGGAACTTACAAGTCAGTTTCCTTTACTGTTTTCCTTTCCATGCGGATTATATATAGACTGTCAGTGTGTGACTGATTTGAGCGCTTGCACCGCAACCTGGACATTTTTTGTTTTTCTTTCTCTTGTTATTTACATTGGATTGTTTTGGTTTGCTAGCATGGAATAAATGTCTCTTTTCCTTCCTGCATAATGGATATTTTAGAGCGATTTACATGCATGTGAACTGAGATAGGAGAAAAACAGCCTCTTATTGCATGATGTAGCCTATCACGTATAAACACTGACCAATTATTCAAAAAAAAAGCATGTTGGTCAATGAAAGCATGATCTGCTATTCCTACATATTACAAGGGCGGCAAATCGGTAGTGTTTAACAATTCTTTGGTACATTGTATGACACAATAATGACCATTCTGGCTCTGAATATGGCCAGATGTGATACGTGCGCCGATGGAGAGCCATAGAGGCGCCTATTTGTATTGAAATAACAGGAAGGGCGACCGTATGTCAGGGGCGGATGGCAGTGTTCAGCGCTGAATGTAAGTTTGTGCTGATATTAATATATTTTTTAGAATATCTATAGAATCTATCTGGGGTTGTTTGGCTCCGTCTGCAGGCCTGGTCCGACTGAGAGTTTATTACATCACTGTACCATCAAGCCGCTGGCCACACTCTGATTGCACAGCTCAGAGCAGCAATTTCTGGATTTTCTAACACCAATTGATCCAGTGCTTTTAAGCCAGAGCATATGTTTAGTGTGCCCTCTTACTTTCTCGTACAAAACCGTTTCAAAATGTGCCACTGTAAACGGTCAGGTTACACTATTGGCCCTTGTTGTTAAATATGTGGAAATGATTAAATGGCACACTCTTTAATGCCTTGAGGACCATTCTCCAGATCTGGCTCAGAGGTACCTAGCTGGTGTATTAGTCTGTTTACCATGATTCAGGTTGATGGGGAAACTGTAAAACCCGGATACAGGAAGAACAGGCAAACTCTGCACAGAAGGGGTGTAGATTTGTAGGTAGGATTAACAACTTTAGTTCAAGATGTATATACATACAATAAAATGGGCTGTACCAGTTTTTTCATGTATAAGTAAAATCTGTTTTGCCCAGTATCATATATATATATATATATTATAATATATATATATATATATATATTATATATATATTAGATTTATATTGTATATATATATATATATATATATATATATATATATATATATATATATATATATATTAGATTTTTTTGTCTTTTTATTCTTCCAGAAGCAGGAAGTGTGCTGTTAGCATGCTAATGCTTGTTAGCATTATTGTGATGGTAAACTGTGTTACTTTGGTTTCTGAACGTTATGAAATGCACTTATAAACTCATCATAAGGAATATTTAGGATGCTACAAATGCATTAAGTAAGTGAGCTATATATTTTCAATTGCTGTAAACGGTTTAGATAATTGTGTTTTATACATTAATTAAGACTGTAAATTAGGTACAGCAGCTTTAAGACAGTAAACTTCAAGTATATAATTAAAAATACTACTTATTGAAGTTAAAATTAGGGATAGATTAAATGCAATTTGAAATATTGTATAATTAAGGCAACAAACCCAAATTGTGTAAATGACTGCATTAATATCGCATAAAGATCCTTTTGTTTTGTGAGCTGGGGGGTCCTCATTCCTTATCCAACCTCATTCCTCCCCTTGGCCCTAACCCATGTCTATTAAGTTCACTGATTCCCTTTTCAAAATTGGGCCCCTGTTATTAATCCCAATCAGCCGGAACCATCGACCACGGAGCTCCAGCAGGAACATGAGCCCCCTTAAACCCCTCCTCCTCCTCTTGCTCCTGCTCCTTCCGCCCAGATCGCTGCACTGATTCTAATTAATTAATTACATCCCAGGTGATTTTACTTTTGAGACCGAGAGAAGAAAAATAGATGAGAAGAGGGAGAGGGAAAAGAAAAAAAACAGTTCTATTCCACAGGCTCTACCAAATTGGCATAAAAAAGCACAGAGATCTTCAGGGAGCGTTGGCTTCACAGAGCAGCTCTCTAACTACTGCACCACTGTCCAAAAAACACAACAAATTAAGAGCATATTTCACATTATATTCTGGATTGAGAAACTGGGTTAGGAGTGAAGCGTTTTTCTGGAACAAAATATAAAGGGCAGTATGTAGTATCGCACCGCCACGCTCTTAAATAAAACATACGCACTTATTAGATGTCTCATTTGTGGATTCTTTCAGATCTACACAGATTGCTTGTCTCTGTCTCTTGCTGTGTGTAGACAACTCGCTTTGACACTATCTTCTGATGTAAAAATGTTCAACTGTGCACTTACTAAAATTTCATGTTAACAAGGTCTCAAAAATCTAGTTAATTTGCTAGTTTAAACTTCTGTATAATTGAACAAACTGCGGTGTCTTTGCTAAAAACGTTGTACAGTCTTAATGTTCTTTTGACTATAAGATGTCACCTTTTTAAGTTTTTTTTTTATATATAGGGAGGGATGAAACATTATTTTCATTGCACTAAAATAGTTGCAGTTTCACAGATCGATACCAATCAGGGACACACAAGGTCCGTTCGTATCAAAACAAACATAGCTGCTTAGGAGGAAAAAAGAAAATAAGAAAAGTATCACAGGGACCGAAAAACATATTTTTGAGCGAAACACAAAACAGAAATTTTGTTTTCCGAATGATAATAACTAAAGAACTCCTCAGTTGACATGCTTCACTGAAATGAACTGATTGCACAGTTCTGTTTGAGTTCGAGTCAAGGCGCGCCGGAGGGAGTGGCGATTAGACTCACTCTTCGAAAAATCCTGGAAACGTTTGTGTATTCTGGATCCAAGGCAACCAAAATAGAGATCGGGTTTGAATGTCAAAAAAAAACAACCGTTATTAGCTAGACCCACTTTGTTTGGTGCGAGCGTGCAAAATGTCTGTAGAAATCTATTAGTCAAACAATATTCAACAAATAAAATGTAAATGAATGAGCCATGGAACAACCCAATAAGCTGCTGGGTCACTACTTCTGAATGAACACTACATTCAATATTTTGCCTCTTCAAACCTCCATTTTGTGTAACATTAGGCCAACTGAAAAGCACAATCCTGAGCTAAATAGATTTAAAAAAAACACATTGCAGCACATATGCATATTTTACGTCACTACCGCTGAAGAATTTTCCAGCGCTACTGTTGAGTATGCCGTGAATGTGTGTGCGTTATAGTCATGGCTTTGTGGGTTTTATATTTAGTGGATTGGTGCCACATACTTTCTCACCTCTGTAGGAGTCTGTCTGTGATGAACTGATAATCTCTTGGCAGCTTCTTACGCCCAGTCCTCTTTAGGCTCCGTCTTAGATACATCAACAGTGAAGCGGCTTTGGCAGGATTGAACTAAGCCATCAGGTGCCAGGTTATCACAAACTGGACTCTAACCAGGCAGATGGGGAATTTCTCATTCAGGCTTTTCCAGCACAAGCCTAAATTATATATGGCAGCTTTGCGACAAGCTGGCACCGTCACACCCCTCTAATATCTTATCCTGAATGTTGTGGCAAAAATTACCGGTAGTTGGAGACTTTGGAATTGTCGGCTGGTCGGTCTTTGGCATAAAACGGAAAGATTAGTCTATCCAGGCATATTTAATGTTATGAGGACGGCAAGCTGCTAATTGGTGAGACCTGCCAACTCCTGGCACAAGGCTGCGTTTAACACCAACATGTTATCGAGGATTCTACGCCATATGGAAATGCTAGGTAGAGAGGCAAGGCCATTATTAAGCCGTATGCTTCGCGGGCAGACTGTATTAGTTCAAGCTTTGGCGGATTTTTGCTAAAAAAAATTATGGCTGAAGGTAAATCTGACTTCTGAATCTGAAGCAGTAACCAAACTGAACTTTCACATTCTGAGCTGTAGAAATAATTTGTTAGGAACTGGCTTTCAAGTGACAATTGTGGTAAAAGAAACAACATTGAACTTCGTGCCAGTTACTGTTTCATCCTGATAGACTCAGAGAGAGATATTACAGTAAACCAGGTCAAAACATGAGCATTTTTTATTTCTGATCTGATCATTTTTTAAACAAAAGGCTATTTAGAATATTTGTAATGTCACGTGAACTCAACATATATTTTGCTTGTGCTATTCAGATCCTTTAGACATCACTGTTACATTAGAGAAGACGAAAAAGGAAGAATGAGGAGCAGAAAAAAGAAGAACAAGGAAACGGTAGAATGATGTTTTTCTCATCCAGACCAGAGGCAGTTTGCCAAATGTCCTGACATTCATCGCAGCTTGGATAAAAGCACGCAGACGGTTTCCATGGCAGTTGTGTGGTAATGTTTCGGAGGCAGACCTCGTAATGAATATGATGTCCAGTAAGTGCAAGGAATGCTGCTCTGGAGGCTCCGACACACAACATATTTATTTGCTCATTCATCAGTCCTGTTTGACCTTTGACCTACTACTGTGTGTTTTTGCGCTTCCCACTGCCAGCTTTGAAACTGCTGAAAAAAGGTCCAGGGCTGCCCTTAGAAAAACACAGGAGTGGAAAGAGACACAGATGGGCTTTGGATGCCGTTTCTCCCAGGTGCTCACGGTAAATTGTTTAAAAGCTAAAATATATATATATATAACTGTATGGATACTGAGATTAACGGCTCACTGCCTGAACCAATTGTTTGAAACATGTTCTAAGCCGTGAGTCCGGTATTTTGCTAAAACAAAGTCTAGTGGGACACGGTGGTAAAGAAAGGCGGCAGATGTTACGAATGGCCATGGGGAATATCAAGTTACACTGACGCTCGGTAAAGATAAACATTGAACTTTTTCATGCGCATTTTCTTTCAGGCTGTCTATAGTGTATAGTATTAGTTTGACATTTTGAAGTGGAACTGGAAATACTTTGATAACACAAATACTTTCTCCCAAGTAGCGATGTCGCGGTATCAAATGTTAGCGTTACGATCATTGTGAGGAAAAAAGCATCAGAATTTAACGATTTTCTTGCATTCACATGTTCTAACACATTACTATTGCTGAAGTTTCTGACCAGCTTTATGAAATCAAACTGAAGGCCAAAATTAAAGTGAATGTGACATAAACAGCCAGATAAAAAAGTACTTTACATATAGATGCATTTTTTTAACTATAGATTGAATTGAAAATACTTAATTTAGCGTCTAAAATAGTCACAATGGTTACTTTTTACTTGAATAATATGAATATGACCTGAATAATAACAAATGTCAAAGTACAATTGTATCTACTGTCCACTTTAGGAGAGCCCATACTGTCATATCACTGGACGTCCTGCAATTGTATAAAAATATCCCCCACTTTAACTCAAACCTGTTCTTTTTGTTGAGGCTTTTAAATGCACAATAAAAAATACCAATATACATCGTACTCTGCAATCTACTCTTACTATTTCTTTTTGAACGGCACTTACTACCTTCTTGGCATTGTTTGATTCTGTCAACAGCCCGTGAGTGGTGGATGTGAAGTTATAGTGTAACATCAATCGCTCGAAACATGTGCCAAGGGACAGGCAGCAAGATTTGTAAGTCAATATGCACTTCAAGCCCAAAATGCAAGCATCTGCGTTTGAATATTTAAAATGTCATCCATCTCAGTGAAGTTAGAGCTGTGGATCTCTGCTTCCTTCTGCTCTGTTTACCCCCAAACTAACAAGGCAGGGAAACTAGACGATACATAATGCATGTCGTAGCTTGGAACACTAGTTTGTTTGTTTGTTTTTTATCAGGTACAGTACCAGTGAGGTGTGTCCACGGCTGCTGTTTTGTTTTTATAGTCATTTGAAATGTCTTCCGGAGGTTTTTTCGGCAAATGCTTGTTATGCGCATTTATAGTTTCCTTGTTCATGGCCTTTCATAAGATTCACAAATTATGATAAAGCTTAATGAGCCCTCACTTATAAAATGCTGCGCTCAAACTCCAGTCAGGAGATGTTTTTCCCTGTGTGCCGATCCCCAACGCCACACGAGCAGCCTCCTGTCCCCAGATCTGAACAAACGGCAGATACACACCGGGAGAAGCCACGTATAATTGTAGCCTAGTGACACACGAGTGCAAATACTTTTGGATTTAAGACCTTGGTTCGTAAAAAATTGCACAATTTTCTTCTTCTGCGGAATTTCATTGAAGAAAAGATTTTAATAGAAGCAAATGACAAAGTAGCACATGCGAGTTAAGGGCACCTTCGTCTTGATCAGTGAAGTTTCCTTTTGAGGACAAGTACAAGCAATCCGAATTTTCAGATGGACTTTTGGGATTCATCAAGTCAATGAGTTTGAAGAGTTTGATATTCAGTCTTTTGTGAATCTGTGTCAAAGGATGCTCATTAAACGGCAAAGTTGACTAACATTTTTGTTCAAATGCTAGTTTATTAATGGCTGTATTCCTATTACGCCTATATTGTTATTGCTTTGCCAGGAATGTTTAAACGTTAACGCATTTATTCAATTACAGGTGTTTATATTGCAGCTGCTTGTTTCTCTGTGGATATACAGTACGTTTAATGCCAAACAGGTCAAATCTCCATGGAGACGAGCAGGTTTCCAATAAAACAACGAAAGCAGAGAAGCTTTCATCACATTATTCGTGCCTTTAGTTTGGCGCTGCAGGATTATTTCATGCTGCCCTATCTTGATCCTATTGTACACAAAACAGTCCGTGCTGCTGTAGTTATTGTTTGAACATCCTCTACACTTTTATAGTATGTTTTTCAAAGGATTACTGAAACCCCAAGTGCTAAAAAGGAATCTTTCACATCTGCTAAACATTTCCCCTACACTTCAATTTATTGTTCTCTGGATCATTCGGCTTTTCCACTTTGCTCACTTGTCTTTACACTTCGGGAATCGCCACCACAACATTGCTCTTGCGCTATAAATTATAAAGAAGGAGGTTCATGCTGTTTTTATTATCTTCTTGACTTCTTTTTGTTGTGCAAATAATCTGTATGCTTCAGGGCAGGTTACCAGGTGCATACAAAAACAATATATGTTTCTATAAAAAAGGTATTTCGTTTCTTACTTTTTCTAGCACCTTTTTCCATGTCAGAGGCAGTTTTAGGCGTTGTAGAAGTCCACTGTGGTTAAAGAAACACATAGGGGCATTCATCCAAATTAGTTACTAACGTGGAACAAAACCCTGAACTAAAACTAACTTGCTCTAACCGCGTTTTAAAATACTGATCAGCGTTGTTTTTTAATTCCACACAAGGGGTCATATATGATATTATTCTGTGTAAAGTACATGATCTAAAACACAGGCATCAGGGAGTGAAAGAGTCTCAATTATAAACACAAAATAGGGTGAACATATTTTTTATTTAAGAATCAATAGCAGGCTACTGTAAATCTCAATTGCTAAATCAAATATTTGAATATCTTTTTTTATTCATGAGACCTTTTCCAAACATAATGATATGGTATTATAAGGTATGGAGGGATTAGCATTGGCTCGTATGTCCAGACCCCGCCCCTCCGCTTTCTCAGACTGCTCCTTTGGACTGTTTGGTTTGGTCGGTTTTAACATCAACCCCAGTTTAATTTAAGTTGTTTCAAATACGATGAAGCACTTGTTGCCATGGGCTCCAGGAGTAAAGTAGGTTGTGGAACAGGTGCTAATGTAGATCTGCTCCAGTGCCCCAGGTCCAGGGGAATTGTGCTTTAAAAGGAAAAGGGCCACTGGCGGCATGTACTCCTGCGCTCGGCCTGACCTGGTAAAAATGGGAGCTGGATGGCTGTCACTCCGGGACCGTTCCCCAGGGATGGAGGGTAATTATAAGTGCACCGGCCCCGGGGCCCCATTGCCCCATTGCTTCGAGATCCACCCACTAATCACAAATCACACGCACACATATGAGCTCGGAGAGGGAACCAGAGACTGAACCAGAAACCTCTTAATGAATAAAGGTCGCTCTCAAAGGTAACCCAGGAGTCAGGTCGGATTTGTGGGCCTGCGATGTCACGCCGTGTATGTTTAAAACAGACACGAATTGACAGACAACTGTGAACCGTGGATATAACATTACACTGGTTTGAAGTGGCTAAAGTTACTTACTGCTGACACCTGAGTTTCTTTCTAAACATAAGTGAAGGCGCGATAATTAGTCATAAATACAGTATTGGAGTAGCTGCAGTGGTGGAAAGTAGCAAAGTACAAATTTAAAAGTACTCTGTACTTAAGTACATTTTGAAGGTATCTGTACTTTACTTAGTACATGTTACAGTGGATACTTTTTACTTTTACTTCACTACATTTGAGAGCAGGTTTCTGTACTTTCTACCTCACTACAAGTACTTTCTGTTTGGTTTGAAGTGTTATTTTTAGAACGTTTATGGTGATATCCTGACTAACGGTTTTGAGTTCAAGTCTTGGCTTTGAGCGAACAAAAATATACATGTTAAAAGACTAGAAACATTGAGACATTGACTGACAAAAAAAACAAAATTGGGTACAAATAGGCAAAATGTTTAAGAAAATCTGAAATATAATTGTGGTCACTATAGTTTAGTGAAATGTGTACTCTAACCAAATCATATAGACTTTAAGTTTTAAGTATTTTTGTATGTGATATTTTTACTGGTATCTGTACTTTTACTTAAGTAGCTAAATTGAGTACTGCTGCCACCTATTAGTATCTGGTTGTTACTTTAGTGGAAAAAGTAAGATTTATTTCTCTATTTTAACATGCAATTTTGATGAAAAAACACGAATCTCAAATATGTTCTAGACTTACCTGAATGAATAAAAATGAAATATGTAGATTTATAACTTGACATTAATGAAACAGTAATGCACAATGATCTGAATGTGCGCACATTTTTATAGTCAATGTATTTGTTTTACAGAATGGAACCAAAGTGCTTTTCAAACTGACTTTCAAAGCAGAGATAGTCAATCATTTTCCTGTATAATTAGGTTTCCATTGTGTCCTCTATTAGACCTAAAACGTGCTCACATTTTGACAGCGCACTACTACACTTTACAATCTTTATACAGTCCAAAATCCTCCAGTGCGTAATCTGCCCTCTCTCCATGTGGCCATTTCCCATACGCTCTTGCCTGTGTCATCCATACTATCTGTGGCAGTTCTTTATTCAGCCCAAACCAGAGCCTTCCAAGGCTTACACAGATAACGTCACTGCAGCTGGGCATCTGGTTCCAATCCTGTGCAATTAACCAGGCCGCGGAGACTGTTTTTCTCTTTCCCTTATAGTGCTGTTTCGGTCCAGCTTAAGATGGTCCACTGGCTGTCACTCAAATCAATATGTCATGAGTTGTTTGTTTTCGTACAAATGATGGGTGATATGCAGAACGTGAGTTTGTGCTGCAGTTTCATGTTCATCCAGACACCTTTAATTGGATTGGGAAAAAAGGTAGCACATACAGTACTTTTGTCAGTATTTTGGCAGTAAGAGTACCGGTAGTTATATTTGCCACACTGTGTATAGACAGAACTTGGATGTTATTTTTTTTTAGCAATCTGTCTGCTCCAGATTTTGACTTCCTATTCCACCTGGCAATAGGTGCACTACAGAGATGTTATTGCTTTTTTGGGAATGTTCCACAATATGAATTTGCTCTTATTTAACTTTGTATCAAAATACTTTTAAAAACATCCATTCTTACTGCTAGCAGGATCACCTCTCCACAGATCTGACCTATAACTTGGTTTGGTGGTGTTTCCTACTTTTCCATTGCGATAAGTTTAATGACCTACCGTGGAACATTTCAAGCAAAGTATAGCATCTTCATGGAGACAAGGATGTGGGCCATGCACTAAACATTTTGTAAATGCAAATATTAAAGTAGATAAAGGTAATTTGTGTTTTCATTTAACCATTTGTCCCCTTTTTTTTTTCCAGCTGAGAAGACCTTTATTTGTTTAAACTCAACGGTTAAGAACAGCAGGTGAATAGAAACATGCAATAAAAAAGTCCATTTACATATTTAAAAATAAATGTGAATCGAACCAATCCAACTACAATATTACTAGTATTTTGAATAGCTTTAGTATGCTGTATTTTTTTTTTTTAGTTGTTACAGTACAATTTATGGCCTGAAAATTCTGTTGAATCCAAGCCTTCCTAAAATCCATTAAGTCTTACTTTAACAACTGTTTATTTGCTTTGGATAAGTGTCAACCCAAAAGCATAATGACTTTGAAATTTAGCCAAGGGCCAATGTTCTCTCTTTTCAACTGAAGTGGCCGTAATTCAGACCGGAGTTTGTGTATTTGTCCAACACCAGTAGCTCTGGGCTTACCACGTAAATTATGCATAAACATTGGACATTATTTGAAATTAATTAACCTGACTGCCGGCCCTGGATTGTTTGCCAAAGGAAATCGAGAGAGCGTAGTGCGAGGGGAAAAATGCGTTTGGTGTAATGGCAGCTGTGACTCGGCAGAACCTGCTGCACTCCGGGAGAAGATTAATAGTTAATGGAAGGCCTTTAGGCTCGGGAAATACCCCTGGTGGCCCTTTGCCTGCCCTGGGAAAAGCGAGGATTATACGGAATTGGCTGCAACATTTTAAAATCAAAACAAGTTCTGTATGATCTGTGTCTTGGCTTTGCATTTCGATCATCGTCGTGCCTGATTTGACACCTGTCTTGAGAGTCACAATTTGGATGGACCATTTATGTCCATTAAACACAAACTGCTTGTTTTGTTAATGCATTTTTTGACACACGTGGGCCACTTTTACCCACCCATTCATTCTTTTGACCAGGATCCTTCATGCTCTGAGTGAAAAGAAAGTGGATGTGAGATAATACATTTTAGAAGAAGGATCTCTGAACATTGTGATATCAATTTCTGTCCTTCTTTCTTATTTATCTTTAAATAGTTGAAGTATGGGATCAATTTTCCAATAACAACAGCCCGTTATCGGTGGAAAGCAATAAAAGCATGGAAATGAACTTATATAGACTCAACGCTGCACAAATCACAGAGGACATTAAGTATTGGGTGAATACTGTCTCCCAGCAATTAGCTCATGTCATTAATTAAAAATTCTAATCAGGACATTGGATCAATAGTGTAAATCACTGGCACAGCAACGCATAGGGAGAAGTTGGATCTTACTCCCAGAGTCTGTATTGACAAAGTCATCAGCGGCACTGATGTGAAGGATTAATAGAACAAAAAGCACAGCATTTTTAGAGCTTTTAAAACTGAAGGAACTCTAACACACCGTAATGTTTGTTGTAATTAATGCTATAGAAAAGTGCGTGATTAAATTATTGTTAGCAGTAGAGGTAATAGAATGGATCTATATTTTTCTATAGTTGGACAGAACATGGCAAAAAAAAAAGCTGCGAGTTTTCTTCCTGAAGGTAAATCATCAATAATGGAGGCTGTTAGTGTTGTGCTGGTCAGTCTTGGCTCTTCATATGGCCAAACCACAAAATGGCTCTAGGGGGGCAATTATTCTCAGCTGAAAGAAAGTGTTTTTTTCTAATCTGTGTGAGTGAAACAAACCTTCACTCAAACAGGTACACGGCTACGAAACAAGTGTAGCTGGTGTAGTGTACGTTTGCATGGTGTAGTAGTGTGCATGTGGAGACAGCAGGATTATTTGTGTACTTAAAATACATAATAAGTCTTTAGTCTCTATTTATTCTGCTCATATGCTGCACTGTGCACAATTACGTCATAATAGTGTTTTACTATATATTTGCTGTAACTGCACAATCTGTGATAGATTCAAGTTTATTTTAATGTTTTTTTTTTTCTATTCTCCAGCTGTTCTTCAACCGTGCATTGCAACATTAGAATTTCCCCAGTGTGGGATAAATGAAAGCTCTCTTATCTTATCGTACAAAAAACCTGTCACAAATGGTTGAGGTAGAGTGCACTTTATGGGGGAAGTCATGTGAATAGATTTGACTTTTAATGACATCATCCGAATGTTTAATATGATGACAGTCTTTTTACTGTATGCAGTACTTTTCCCCAAAGATTCTCAAAATCGCTTTAGAATTTCATCCATTCACTCGACATATGTACTCTTTGGTATAAACTCCAAAGTCACAGCTGCTGTGACTGACAGATGAGTGGCAGCCATTCTGCATCATCGGCCCGCCAACCACCACATCCCGCACTCACACCCCTCACACATACACGGGGCAGAGGCAGAGAGGGTGAAGCGTCTTACCCAAGGACAAGACCACAGCCCTCAATCACTGGTCAGAGCCGGGATAAACTCTAATCTGACTCTGTTTTTGATTCTATCTCAAAAGCTGACATTGTGCACATGTGAAGTCCTCTGGTGGTTTTTAAATTGAAGATGCCTTGACTTTGGAACACCCAACATTTCTGAGAGCAGGAAATTGTGAAAGATTGTTTGAATTTGTGTGGCTTGTCTTTTCCTCTTTTTGTGTCAAAATATGCCCGGTATGTTTGATGATGAATCAAACTTGCTCACAGCTTTTACACATCTTTTCATTCTCTCCCACTGTATGCAACCACTTAGTCAAATTATAAGAAGTCTGGCAGTAATTTTATGTTTCCATCTTTTAACAAATGCATCCATTTTGAGCGCTTTCTCCATATTTGTTCCTGTTGTTTACTGTTTTCTGTCTTACTGTGTCACCCAGCATTACAAATCCCCTCTTAATACTTCCCAGCATGATTGATACATCTTTTCTTTATAAAAATGAATGCCATGCAAGCAAGTCACCGATGAATTATTTCTATTGGAAATAAACCTGTGTCAAAGTAGCGGATTTTCCAGTTGAATTTATAGCCTTGCTGATAGCTATGGTGTCTGTGCTGTATATCACATTGCCAACATCACTGACAATAAACTGAAGCTGTAAGGCAATATTAAAGGGCTTTATTTTCTTTATTTGATGAGAACTTGATGTTCAGCTGAAGGTGTTTAATTTCACCTTCTAATAAGACAGTGGCAAACAAAAGCTCATTTACCTGACATGTTTCGGTGGAAGTCCTGCCACCGAAACATGTCAGGTAAATGAGCTTTCCCTTGTGTACCACTATCTTATTAGAAGAAAAGTGAAAATTAATTTGAAAAAGAAGACAGAATTAACTTTCCAAATATGAAGGTCTTGAGGCTGTCTGGAAAAAAAATGCATCTTGCAAGACCTCATGCATATGCAAAAGAACTACTATATTAAATGGTAAATAGGCATGTCACGATAATACATTTTGAAGTGCGATATAATATTTTTACCGACTTGTATTTAACCAGTAAAGTCCCATGGAGATGTAGCATCTATTTTTTAGGGGAGTCCTGGCTCCAGAGGAAAGGAGCCTATTGAACATATTTTTAGATATATTGCTGAGGAAAATATAGACAATAAACGGTAATATAATAATACATTTATGCCACTGAAACAATAACCTTAAAGCAGGATAATCCCCCCCTAGCAAAATATTATAAATGTACAAGATTGTTAATAAAACTGCAATACAGCAGCAAATTCATAGCAGAATTAAACGCTTTAGTAGTGTACCTATGATGTGTACAGATAAAATAGTGTCGTCATGAAGAAAAATAACGAAAAGTCCCAGACTAGTACAAAGAAAACGTACCCACGATAAATATTGACCATTTGTTTTACATTTTCTTCTCACCAAGTCAATATAGTAATTATCGTGGCAGGCCTAATGGTCAGTTGGACTTATGGACTAATCTATCTTGCATAAATTCTGGTGTTTTGGGGAAGAAGAAGAAATGCAACAGCAATAAACTAAACTATTGAATTAACTGTAAACTATTGAATTAACTGTAAACGCTAAACGCTAACTGTAACACAACTTTTACTCAAAACTATGTTCTTCTAGTTAGTGATGGATGACTCAAACCTACTTCAAAACTGTGAGGTTTAACGGCCCAAATTCAAGTCCACATTATTTGTTTTGAGGCAGTAAAACACTCAGCTGCTGCCCTGGACCTCTTGTCACCATGATCTATGAGCTGCTGATGAGGTTCTGCTGGTCTCCCTCTGCTGTAGGCCAAACTGGGAGTGGCCCGATCCAGGATCCACGTCCCAATTTTCTACATGATTGCATCAGCGAACACACAAGTCCTCTCTACAACATGGACATATCTCATACATGTTTATGGATGTGTTTCTGGATCTTTGGGAGTATACTCGGTCTACTTTTGTTTACAAGTTTGTTTTGTTTTGGTGTTCGTCGTCCTTTGCGTTTGAACAAATTTACAATATTGTCATTTTTAGTCAAATTTTAGACCTTGGTTTAGTCTAGATTTAGTGCTATGCCCAAAAGCAGCATGTTCTTCTAGATGGTGCTGGTGTAAAAAGGAATATTACTGTCTACTTGTTGATGGGGCAGTCAGAAAGTATGTAAGTATTAACATGATTTGGATGTA
Organism: Chaenogobius annularis; assembly: GCA_015082035.1. Lineage (NCBI taxonomy): Eukaryota > Metazoa > Chordata > Actinopteri > Gobiiformes > Gobiidae > Chaenogobius > Chaenogobius annularis. Next base: position 845,622 of record BJKM01000042.1, read on the forward strand.
TGTTTGCATGGCAGACTAAATTGCTCATCCATATTCCTATTCAAATAGAGTTAGAATTAGACATATAGAACAGTCAAGTTGCAAATTCAGTATTTCTCGTTTTGTTATCTTTTATTTGGAACAAGTTTCCAAACGTGAAAATGGTTCAAACGCATCGCCTCCTATAGACCACTACTGCAGCTGTTTCCCATTCAAATCTGGTGTGTTTAAACTGCTTTCAGAGCCTATCAGGGACACATAAAGTTAAAACACTGAGAAAAATGGCAAAACTCTATCCATGAGAAATATACTGAGAAAGAATTTCACTCTGGCATTTCCAGGAGTGGCTTGAGTCATCGCCCACCAAATTCCCTCAGACATAACAAGGTTTTATGACAGAGAACGGCCCTATGAAACTGCCCATGCTTGATGTTTCCCAGTGTAGGGCCTCACTAGAGCTACACTTTTGTTCATATTGATGTTGCAGTGAAGCTAACCACCACGCTGATTGTTATCTATGGAGGAAGGAGCCACTCTAAGCCAGGGTCTAACCAGGTTACTGGACTGTTGCTGTCAGCTAAATGGTGACGAGTGAGGTCATGTGCGCAACTGTAACCCTGTAAAGAAAGTACAACACCAACATGTAAACAGCAGAAGATGTTTTTTCTTATTTTTTTAAGGTTCATGTATCTCACCATATACAGTATGTTATGTTGTATGTTAAAGCATATGCAGAATTGACTTTTTTGAGCTTGTTATAATATTGTTCCGTCCTCAGAAACATACCCGGAGTTGCATTTAACTTAATTCACACTAGTTTGATGAATCCTGTTTAGTAAGTCCACTCCCCTACAACCGGCGCAAAACTCTCCATTCTCAATTTCTCTGATCTGTGATGTCATAGGTCGAGCCCCCAAGATCCTCTGTGCTGTTTTTAAGTCCATAAATCATCGCTGAACTTGCTATGAGCACCGTCAAATCATGATGATTGCAACTGCGTGGCTCCATTAGCATGCTGAAGGAAAGCTAGCTTTTGTTTATCTCACCTATGTAATTCCCTCTACAGAAAGTAGATGAAAACCCAAAGTCAATTCGTGGCATGGAAAATTCCAGAGTAACATGAAGTTATTTTGTGTTCTATAACAAAATGTTTAGGCACGGGCGTGTGTGTATGGATAAAAATCTCCAATTAAACACATTGACATTGATATATGGTACATTAACAATTTGTAAATTAAGGTGGAATACAATCCCCTATCTTTGGTTTAGCATTTTAAGATACTGTTAATGAATATTGGGACCACATCAGAATCAGAATCAGAATCAGAAAGAGTTTGTTGCCATTGTCAATGAACAAAATTCAAAACATAGGAACTTGTCTCGGCCTTAAGGTGCAACATAAAACACTGAAATAATAATAAAACAACATATATTCAATCAAAAAGGGCATGCATTAGGAAACAATTTAAAAATTACTATACAATAAAAATAAAAATAGGCATTTCTATGTACACAAGTTTACAGTTATGTTTAAAGTTATAGTGCAGAAAGTGACAGTGCAGTGAGTGGTTGAATATTGCAGTTAAAGTGACAGGTGTTTTGAAGTGTTCATGAGTCCAACAGCAGAGGAAAGAAACTATTCTTGTGGCGGGAGGTTCTGGTCCGGATGGACCGTAGCCTCCTGCTGAGGGGAGTGGTTCAAACAGACCATGTCCAGGGTGAGAAGGGTCAGCTGTGATCCGACCTGCTCGTCCCAGAGCCCTGGAGACGTACAGGTCCTGCAGAGATGGAAGTCTGCAGCCGATCACCTTCTCAGCAGAGCGCACAATGCGCTGTGTATCTCTGTTTGTCCCTGGCTGTGGCTCCAGCGTACCACACGGTGATGGAGGAGGTGAGGATGGACTCAATGATGGCCGTGTAGAACTGCACCATCATCTGCGCTGGCAGCTTGGCTTTCCTCAGCTGCCGCAGAAAGTACATCCTCTGCTGGGCCTTCTTGATGAGGGAGCTGATGGAGGGCTCCCACTTGAGGTCCTGGGTGATGGTGGTGCCCAGGAAGCGGAAGGAGTCCACGGTGGTGATGGGGGAGTCTGTCATGATGAGGGGGCTGGGGGCTGTGGCTTTCCTGAAGTCCACGATCATCTCCACTGTCTTCTGGGCGTTGAACTCCATAAATAAGCACATGCGCACGTTTGGGGTGTGATTGAGTATGGATATTACTCTACATATAGCCGGCCGGGTGCGTGTGCCTTGGTATGACAAGTCTATTTACAAACAATGTATAAATGATGGCACATGGACAGTTAAGGAGTGAATTTACTATATAAGCAATGTATTAGTTTTGTGTCATGAGGAATGATACTGTTTTGTGTGTATACTCTACAGTCTTGCAGCTGTGAATATGAAATTTTGGTTTGTGGTAGGCGCCCATAAACTACTTCTTCAGTCTCTAGACTCTCGTCTCTAGTACAACATTAAATGCCATGTATAATGTATAATAATGAAGAAAAAAGCCCAAATAAACTAAACTAATAATGTAAAGCAATCATCCCTGGTGCAATATTTTCAGTCCATATAACAGCCACGTTCTGTGAATAAGAGTGTGTAGATTGAAATATATTTATACAGATTTAAGTATATTTTTAAGGAAGTTTTTATTATTCCGGTTCTGTTTTTAATCTGTGTTTCTGTACTTAATCTGTGTTGCAACACTGTCATTTCCCCATTGTGGGACAAATAAAGGTTCTCTTATCTTATCTTACCTTAGCATGTTTAAAGACCAATAACAATACAAATAGTGAATCATATTTGTCCTTGAAGTTCTTAATTATTCATGCAAGTTGTACAACAAAATTACGTAGGTCCGATTGGTCTGACCAGTATGTTTTTAGCGGTAGAGGAAACCAGCTGGGAGAACATGTCCACTCAGAAACCCGTCTGGGAATCGGGAACCACTCAGCCACGGTGATGATTGCTTTGCTAGGAATGTTTGGCATTAACATGATCAATCTCCATGAAGACAAGCAGGTGATGCCACCAGACCAAGTTATAGGTCAGATCTGTGGAGAGGCGATGTTTCCTGCCACACAGTGGAACATTCAAGGCAAAGCAAAAGCATCTTCATGGAGACAACTGGGTGGACCCACCACTCTAAATGTCACATAGGGCACCTTTAATGTTATTTGTCAACATTTAGTGTCTTTGTTTATTTAGAACATGCTTTGAGCTGAGTTTTGTTCACGCTGGGATGGAAAAAAATGTAATCTTTCTTTAATCACAATGAACACAGCTATTTTGATCAGAGACTTTATGAGGTGAACATACTGAATAACCAGCCTAATAATATTCCAACTTCAATTTAGAGAAGAAAATCATATGATTTATTTTCCCCTTTAACCTTGCTTATGTAATTTCTTTTGAAAAGGTGCTCTAAAGAACAAAGAATATATATATATATATATTTTTTACCAGGACTGTAGTCTAGTAACATATACAGCATGTTTTCTTCTTCTTCTGAACCCCTGTGTAACAAACCTGATCTCATATTTTGTCAGAGATGACTTCTATTGCTATTTTATTGACTGAATGAATAGTATTGCAGTTGTAAAAAGTAGTGCACTGTAACTTTTTCTAGCGGCGGGTTCCCCACCTACTCTCCATGGAGATGTTATTGCTTTTGCCTGTATGTTACACAGTATGGCATTAACTTAGCTTTCTCCATGGAGACAAACAGCAAATGCCACCAGGCCATATGCAGGTCAGATCTGTGAGTATATTAACATTTAAACACCTTTATTTGAATCAATGTGAAATAGATATAACTGGATCGTTCTTTATTTCATGGAGACAAGCATGGTTGGCCTACCTCCACCACAAAAGTTACGTTGTGGGCTTTTAAACTGCTGATGCTCTGTTGTATTATTTGTCAACCCTCTGTATTGTTAAGATAGCTGCACACAGGAAGTATTGCAAATGGATGTGTTCTTGTGCCACCGAGAGCCCACTCCACCGGTAATGCCCGCGGAGATGATAAAGCCCAATGACCACTCCACAGCCAGCCGAGTGCATGCCGCGTCCTATCACCGTGATTAACTGTAATGACAGCTGCTTGGAAAATGGTGGTTTGGAGGGCTCGTAGATAGAAGGAGGACACGCCACGCTCGGGCCTGTCCTGTGCTGACGGCGGTATAATGGTCCCCATGTGTAGCGAGGGCCGGACGGGTTCCCAAGGGGCGGGCGCTGCACACACTAGTGGCCACTTGAAAGCCTATCTGGATGTAGCTGCAATCATAGTCAGAACAAGCACACAGGGAGTAATCTGTTCCAGCTTGCGGAGCATGCCACGGGGTTAGGGAGATGAAACTTGGGTCGGAAAGTACGCAGTCGAGCAATACCATGGCTCCATTTGGACAAGGTCGTAGTTAGGTGTATGGTAAAAACATATCTGACATTTCAAATCCACACATGGCTACACAGCGTAAGCAGAGCCATAGCAGCTTGTGGTATTGGCCGCGTCGTTAAAATCCAGTCAGCAGCTGAGTTATAGGTGGTTTGTTGACTTCCAAGGATATGTCTTGGTGGTAGGTTGTGCTGAAGGCCCAATAGAGCTCTGCGTCAAGCTGCAAATATGTGGAGGCAGTGCTAACCATGCAAGAAGCCACCAGCGTGGAAGGGTTCAGCTTTTACCCAGCTATATTTTTGGAAATGACATATTCTTTGACTCCATACAGTGGACAGTTTTAGCTGTTGAGGGTCTCATATGTCTACCCGTCAATGCACAGACAATATAAAAACAATATACTGTATTTGCTCCATTATGTTGCTCAAACCGATTTCTTTATTATGTTGAAAGCCAAAATGAATTGAGTTGATTAGATCCTATAGAGCTTGGGATCAAACATCATGAAGTGAACGTTACTGGCAAAGTTCATGTTTTTTGCAAGCGTGCAAAATGTCCATTGTGACGCAAAAGCCAAAACAATATAAAAAAGTAAACAAAGGAGCCTTAAGGTGCTGGGTCCCTACAGTTTAATACATTTATCACACTATAGAATACATCAGAATACTTTTGAATGAAAGTATTCAGCATCCTAATTTGTCGAGCTCTGTGAAAGAAGTAGCAGTGGTAGAAGCTGAATGTGTAGTTGTTGTAACCGACAAAATCATCACTACTATGGAAAATATGGAACTTTTTTCCCCTCTGTGCTTGAATGATATTATTTCAAAATATTATGGTAATCAAATACTTCTCCAGATCTGCAATGACCCGAGATAACAGGCAGAGAGTGTCTTCTCAAACTTCTAAAGCTAGTTTGGCGATGTATCCCCATATTCCGTCACTGTCCTTCCAACTCCCTTTTAAGAACTTGATGAAGAAGGAGGAACAGGAAAGGCTAAAAGAGGGGCTATAATCAGCCGGCAGTGACCCAGAGGAGGTCACGAGGAGCCTTGGGGAGTTGACTAATGAAAAGTCCAATCAGGAGAGCACAAGACGATTAGAAGGAGCCCCAGGCTGCGATGGCAAGATGGAGCTAATAAGGACTAGGACAGAAACAGACGAGATGAGCAGAAAGACGATCCAGTGTGTCACCCCAAAGTCAACACTTCACCCCACCACCGAGACTGATTGCGGGTGGTTTTGGAATAAATTATTTAAAGTAAAAAATCCTTTACAAATGAATGTTTATTTATAGGCAAATCATTATACCTTTGTTTAATTTTTCAATTGACTGACAGGGTTAATACATGCACAAATGTTAAGAGTACGCTCTTCATCTCCAGAGATCAGACCACCCTTCTCTCAGTCGACGTGTATAGGTCAAAAAGTTGAATAGGTACAAATGCTGTGTAAAGAGACCTTCAGGGGTGTCTTGTACTCAATATTCAGACTACCTTTCTCACAAGTTTTTCTCTGCAGGGCATTTAAACACAGCAAAGAGCCAGTAGTTTTTGCTTTCCTTTTTAATGTAGCGGTCCAAAACAACAAAAAACAAACTTGTCCCACGATGGATCACTGATCTAAAAACTCTTTAACTCTCTCAATAAACTTAATCTGAATGTTCTGTCCCACATGCATTTAGAGATTTAGGACCAATGTCCAAGACCTAGGCTACTGGTGCACACGTCACTTTACCATTTGTCCTGTCTGTGTAATTACATGATTGTGTTATGATTAGGTTTTTATTCAATGTTTGTCCTATTCTTTGTATTGTATTTTATTATGACTCTCCCATGCACCTCCTGTCCAAGGCAATTTTCCCACTGAGGGACAACAAAGTTTAGCTTAAATTAAAATCATTACACCTCTAAACATATCTAATAATTGCCACAATCAATGGTCCACATTTAAATATTGTTCAAATAAGAATAGGCCAGAAATCTTCCTGTTGCGCATGTAAATATAGTCTCTTATTGATTTTTTACTGTAAGTTTCTCAAATGTTAAACGCTTAGTGTGGAGTGATTTGTGAAGCCATTGTGATGACTACGTATGAATATTTGTCCAGTCTTGAGACCTACACAATGACATATGATTTCTTGGTTGGATTATATTTATTTATCTATTGACTTTGATAAATATCCCGATAATGTGCCCAGTTTCACTAAAGCTGCTGAGAAAGTATTTTCTGGAGTCCGTTCCAGATGTTGTCAACATGTCCTCATTGTTCCTCAGTTACATCTGTGTCACTAGCCAACAGAAGAAAGAACGTCAGTGCATAGCGACATTTGTCAACTACAAACCCAGCATGAAAAATCCAAACAAAACATCTTCAAAGGAGCCTTGTGTATCATATGTCAAAACGTGCATGAAATGTGAAACAGAAAATGACGCAATTCAAACATGACATTCTAAAATGAACATTGTGAAAACCAAAGCCTTGTTTTAAATTCTAGGCTGTAATTTACTATTTTTATTTTTAAGTATGATATTTCATGCTGAGATTTTACATCAGACTTCATACAATCCATGCATCCAGAGTTGGCACAACAACAACAACAGCAAACAGTTTATGCCTAAATTAAACTCAACCACTGGAGCCTTAAGTGCTTCTAAATGAAAAAGTAGTATGATAGAAAAGCAATATATATTACCAAATGTTTGGGTAAACAAAGCTAAAAAACTTGTTACTTGCTCTGGTTGACAGAAATAGGGCTATAGTTACACACTACTTTAGATAAGGACACTTCAAGTTCAAAATGGCTTTTTACTTCTTTTGCAAGACTTTATATTTGCAAAAACAGCTTGTGAGGTGCTTCCTCCTGGAGTCTCTGTCTCTGCTCCTTAGCCAAGCCCATGTGTTGCTATTGATTATACTCGTGTCTTCTTGTCTCCTGCCAATAATTTCCACAGCTTGAGAGCTACAACAAAACTGCTCGGCGAGAAAGAGTGCTGTGGATGCAAGCTTTTGGTTCTCTTGAGTTGGAAGGCTGTGCTTTATCTTAAAGCCCAATGAATAATGTCTGAATGAGGTAGTTTGGCTGCTACCTCTACTATATATTACCTATTAAGCCCTGTGCTTCTACTCAATACTAGTACCCCGCTGCGGCGTGGGTTTGAAGGCTTCTAAGAGCTGCGGCTGGCCCCGGAGCCCCTGTGTAAATCAGTAGGACTACATCTGTAACAATAAAGCCAGTTATGTGCTGCCATCCTGAAGGAGCAACCTAAAAATGGACACATCTGCTAGACGTTGGGAACATGTTGTATATGTTGTATTTCTTATAGTCTATACATGTTTTGATTTTTGGATAGATGTATTTATTCAGTAATGAAAGAGTGTTGTGGTATTTTGCCCCAGTCAATTGAGGCAATATAAATTGACCTTAAAGATGAAATAAAAAATAAAATAAAATAAAGAAAATAAAGAAATAAAGAAATAAAAACATATTTTTTGCCAAATTACAGATGTATTGTAAAAGCATCTATTCGTTAAACGAGTCCATTGTGCGCTCCATGAAGCAGGACGTGTGCTGTTAGAATGCTAGTTGTTGCTCACTTTACCGTGACGTCAAAAGTTGCTCTGGCCACTCACAGTTGTGAAAAGGGCTTATAAACTCATCTTGGAGAGTATTTAGAAAGTTCAGAACGCGTTAGGAAAGTGAGCGATACATCTGGACCTCTGCAAAGAGTTTGTGTTTTTCATGTTCTTAAGACAGCACAGGCACAGCACCTTTGAAGAGACATATTCTATGCATTTTGTGAGCCAAAATAAGTCAGCTTTATAATAACAATCAACTATCAAGTGTAAAATACCTAATATGCGTACTCAAAGGCAACAAGTTTCACGCAAAACTTTTTCAAAGAAAGTAAAGCATAACCCAGGAACGGAGCAGTGATTTCCCTTTACTTCTAATTGCATCTGCCTGGACATAGTCTTAGCAAAGACAACACTGTGCAGAGCCGGCACTGAACTATTAAATTCCTCTTAGTGCAATGCAAATGGTTCCAAACAAAGCAATTAACTCCATGCATAGTTTACAGCTCATTTCTCTATTGCCGCTATTGGTGCTCCCCTGACCCCCAACCAATTACCAATTAACTGTAACTTATTGGATGCTTGCGTCAGGGCCTTGTTGTTTAACATGTAAAGCAGATAATACACTAAAAAAATGGCACACCCCCATATGGGAATAACCATGGCAAACTACACATAACCACCTCCAGACAGTGGATGGCTTTTGCATGATCCAGTAAGGGAAACGCTCTCATCCCGCGCTGTAAGAGAAGCGGATTCTGCTCCATTATCCCCTGCATTGGCTCTATCAGCACCTCTAACATTTTCAGTGCTTGCTCAAAGGCCTGGGGCAGTGCTCACACATGTGTCCGTGCACAAGGCCAGATGCCAGAGTGTTGTTAATGCTGATGCCATTAGCGCGCTCCCATGGCATTTGTGGATGCTGCGGCTGCCTTGTGCCTAAGGCTGAAACTCATTGCATCCAATATGTTGCAGTTGCAGTGGGAGCAGCAGTGAATAGGCTATTATTTGTATTAAAATAATGCAGTGCTGTAATGGTGATGATGAGGACAGGAATTACACAATACCACTTACTAGTTTCTTTCACGGTGATGCAATTGAAAAGGCCTATTTGCTCATCTTGGACACACACACGTCTTCTTTTGGCACCCAATTAGTGGCAGTTAGGGCCCTCGCCTTCAGTGGAAAAGGTCAGGAGTTCAATTCCCTGATGGAAAGGCACAAATTCCAGCTCGAACATTGCTGAGCTGGAGTAAGCGAAGAGTGTCAGGTGATAAAATACAGCTCACTGAAAGTATCCAGCAAATGGCTCACTTAAATCTGAAGAATCCGATGTGTTGCTAGCTGTGTTGTGTGTTTGGCCTTTAATAGGGTGAGATCACGTGACATAATTTCCTTTTTAACATGTTTAGGATGCGTTTTTTCTACTGTAGCCTCAGGTATTGCTCAGTTTAAATGCATCTATATCAAAGTTTGCACTCATAATCATCAAGGTTTGCAGTTTTACATCTGAAGTCAATGTTGATTCAGCTTGGCTCACATTTATTAACAGTTTAAATACATATTTTGTCATGGCAAATGTTTATCAGTAAAACATTTTGTTTTCCAAGAGTAAATTTGATCAACTAATCTTAAACATGAGGCATTTTCTAAGTAGGGTTACCATAGCAACAGAAGTCAAATTGATGTTTAGTCAAAGATGCGTTAAATGCATCTGAATGACTTATTGTGCTGACCGTTGCTCTGTGGCACTCTGTTACAAATATATTTCAAGATGCAGCTTGTGGTGTAAAACTTTTGCACACCCCTGACCCACAATGCCTAAAACTGAGGTTGAATTGTGGAACTGCTGTGGAATTTGCTGTTTAACTGTCAGATTGCAGATTTTATTGACCTTGTTTATGTTTAATATCACTGTAATGATTGGGCCAATATCCACAAACACTATCACAATGTTCAATATCTTCTCTATAATCACAAATAAACAAATATTTTTGGGTTTTTTTTGTTTTACAATTTTGTCTGAAAGTTATAAAATTCTTCAACCTTAAAGATGTGATTGTTGTCAGTTGAAAAGACAAGGCAAGTTTGTGGAGCCAATGCATCTATATCCATCTCTCAAAACAGTCAGTCTAGAGTTATGTAAACTATTTATCTGAAATGATGATATTGTAAATTCCAGAACACAAAAAAGAACCATAAAAATCTAATGTACAAGTTAGTAGCAAGTTCTTGAGCTCTCGTCTGTGTTAAAAAACAGGTCCGTCTTCAGTGACATTGTGACTGACTCCTACAAACTGGCCCTGGGCTAATTTTAGCCTCTTTAAACTTCGAACCACAGAGACACTGGACAGTGTTTGACCCAGAGGCTGCAGACGGCTAATGGTTTTGTTCGAAGACGTGTGTGTTATGACAGAGCTCAGGTAGTTGCTAAATGTGCTCCCCTGCAGGTGAGGAGGGTCAAAAAGAACAAGAAATAACCTTTGGACAAAACGCTGGCTCTCTTTTCTTACAATGAGCAGAAGGAAAGAAAAATGAATTTGGTTCACCTGTCTTATGTTTCAGTTGATTAAACCTCTTTAATATCAATACTGTATAGCATTTTAATATTGTTTTACAACATAATATCTGGTACAAATTAATTTCCAAAATATCCTTCATAGTTTTATATATATATATTGACACGTTTTAAAAAAAAAATACTGAATGCTTCACCTTTTATCTTTTATCTTTTTCTCTTTTTTTTAACCTTAATTTTATCTGGAAAGTAACATTGAGATTAAACACGTATTTTTGGACGAAAGGCAAGAAAGGCAAGAAAGTTCAACAAAGTTACAACATACATTAACTCTCATGTTATAATGACTCTCTCAAGTTAGTTTGGTGTTTTCAGGAAATTATAAACGTTTAATTTAGCCTGTACAATAGTCTGGTACAAATTTAATTACTGGATAAGTTAGGAACAAGTGCAATTCAACCATTCCTCCTGCAGAACAGCATTTCCTCTTTCATACAGTCCAACTCCGATGTGCGTCAGTCTCTCCGTCTGCCTTTAATGTGGGGCGTCTCTGTGACAACCCCAAACCTTTGAAGTACTGCTGTTTATTAATTAGCGCAGTTGTGTTTGTGAGTGCCCCCTGTGGCCCGTCTGCGGCCTGCGTTCCCCACTCTGCGCACGATTCTGCCACTGTTTTTGTGCCGTGAGATCACGAAGACTGGCCAACTTTACAGAGCCACGGTCCCACTCATAATTAAAGTATAGTAGTACGTAACCACATGGGCTTATGTCAGTGTTTGGTGACTGCCGGAAACATCTGCAATGCAAATGTTTGTGATGTTTACCCGATCCGCAGACTCAGCAAAATGGTCAGCACTGAACAGAGCACCAAACAAATGCGAAAAGGAATGAGATGAGGGCCGTTGGTAAATGTCACTGAAGCTAAGCACTGTCAATGGGCTTTGATAGAGTTATTTTCAGTGTATTAATCAGCAGCAGGAGCCATAGAGAACATGATTAACTCATTTAGCTCAAGTATTTCTATTTCTCAGATGGGAATGACTCAATATAGACTCAGAAGTAGTTTAGCTATCTTAGTAAATCTAAGTGCATTACTATAAAAAAACTAAATGTATAGTGGAAATAGGTTAATGAGAAAAAAGGTGTAGGTTTAAGCGTTTAGAAAATGTCATATGTCATGTCTATATAATAAATAAATGTATCGCCTTAATCCAAAGGAAGTAAACAAAACTGAGATTGACAAAAACCTCCAAATGCACTAGAAAGCCCAAACAAACCACAACATTTCTCCAGTCGAAAAGCATTGAAAGAATGTGACGGCGACCAGTAATACCCAGGTGTGTGGGTTCAGAGGTCAATGGCAGTCTTGTGTGAACTGGAGATGTGCTAAAGTGCACATAAGCCCATGAAAAACTGCTCCATCTGACAGCAGTAATACGTCCTCAAACCTAAACCTTTACGGTGTGTCCAATAAAACAAGAAGGAAATGCACAGACGCAACACCTGAAAGAAAAGAAAGAAAAAGCAAAAAGTTTGAATTGTCTCCTGACGGTTCTTTAAATCATCTCAAATGTATCTATGAATGAAAGAACCCCCACGTTTAGTTACTTTGTTATCAGTGAAATGTAATGCAGGAGACAACGGAACAAAGTTGTTATAAAAATGTACTGTAAGTTCTGCTTAAACCGCAGCTGTCCAAACCTCACTTTTGTATTCCTAGCGTCCTAATTATTCACTGCGATGAGTTCATAAGTGCATTTCACACATTTCGGTGGTCACTGCTAACGACAACTACACCAGCGTTACATCCTGGTTTGTGGCTTTATAACTAGATGCAGACAGCACAAAGGGCTTGTTCTGACGTTGAAGAGCTTCTTTTATAATATATGTACTGGGGCAAACCAAATGCAACTTTATTTCATGAAACAAAATCAGGTACAGTCCGCTTATGGTAAAAGTACATCATGTGCTTTTTTCGTGTTTGTTTTGTCTTTTGCGACGGCCTAATCACATTTCTTTTCACATTCAAACCAGAAACTCTTCAACTTATCAAAATCTCACAGTGTCTCTTCTAGACCTTGCTCATTCAGAGGTATGTGCAGTAAAGTGATCCCATCAACAGCATTTGTAATTAAGCGTGTAAGAGTAGGCGGAGGGAATGAGAAACAGCCGTCCTCGCGACCTGCCTCTGACCTCCCGTGCTAACCCTGACGTGGCATCAGGCTACATTCACCCTGAAGGCACTGGACGGCTCTTCTCGCTCCTCCGTCCGCAGGCAAACAGGCGTGAGGCTAAATCCCATATGGAGCATGTGCTTGGATAGACCATTGTAGCAACAAGCAGTGATCTGAGACGGCCATGTTTGACATCGAGGAGGAAACTATGAGGAAGTGAACGGCCAGGGTAAACGAGCGCCTACTGTGAGGAGCCTGATAGTATTGACTATTGTCGTACAGTAGTTTGGATCTCAGTGGGACATAACACGCAGCTCAGATTCAAGTGCTACAGATTTTTTCCAAAGCGCATACTTGAATTAATGCAAAACGTACTGCTGCTGGCTCAGAGTGAAGTACAGTATGTCTCCTAATCCTGTTCAATTCAACATTATTTATACAGCCCGTTTTACCAACACAAAGTCTCAAAAGTGCTGCATAGACTGCTTAACAAGCACAACTTCAATGAATAGAAATACAATAGTTGAGAAAATATAACACGCTACGTACATAATTAAAAATACAGCCTGAGGAATAAATGTGAAAAAATCATCTAATAATCCAAAGAAAAACAAAGTATGTTAAAGCATTAATATATTTCCAAGATGATACTCATAATATAATGATATTTCATTGGCCAATACTTACGTCCATAATTTACACTTCTTTTCATTAAGTCTCGTTAAGTTTTTTTTGACTATCTAACTTGTTATGTATATAAAAAAACGTACAATCATCAAGATCATGTTGCATCTTCTACTTCTTCCAGAGCCACTGAAAATAGTGTATATTCTTTTATCCATCTTACAACCAAATGTAGTACAACTTGTGGACTGTCGTGGAAAAACATCTTCTAACAGTTATCAAGAAATAAAGTAAAACAATAGAACAGAGTTGTCTTTTCTCAAAAGTGAATGGTTTAATTCAGTGTACAGTCTGAAGTAATCTGTCCCTACTCCAAACATCTCTGGCGTCTGTCCCTACACTGGTCTGGTCCCCACAAAGGGATCCACCTTAATTTTATAGATAGCAGGTCAAACGGGTCACATGACCCACATCACACGGAAAATGACTCTGAGACAAATGTCAGGTACTGGAACAAAGAACAGAGGTTAAGTTTTCTTACAGCAGCTTTACAGGCAGAAAGGCAAATGGCGCAGGTACAAGAAAACAAAGGCATACAAAGCTCCCAAGGAGGGACAGTTGGTCATATTTGCATTTAAGCCAATTCACACTTCTTACTGTTCCTTGAAAAACAATGCCCTCGTGTGAAAAACCAAACGAGGCATGGCCTGAAACATCCTGGGCACACCAGGATTTCCCCCAAGCAGACCGAGATAGTTTTTTTGATCAAAAGAATATGCTAACAGTGGGGTCCAGGGATAAAAGTCTATAATGTCAGCATAAGGGCCAAATGATATTTTTCCATAACAGGACCCAATCGGCTTTGGCAGGCAGTTTACTATTCCAATATGCTGATCTGAACTAAAGTAAGCTAATTCAACCTGTTCCTTGTAAAAATGGACAGGTATGGCTTTTTCATGTCGCTATGTCGTTATCGATGGTTCTGAATCCCAAATTCTATCATTTCAATTGACTACAAATTGATCCAACAACCTGTTTTACTTCAAACTGGATAAGAAACGGTGTAATCACATTTCGTGCAAAAGTGTTCAAATAAAGCTTTATGTGTTCTTTAGGCAGAAGGTTGGCCCAAAACAAATATCAGCCAGAGGTTTGAAGTAGATGTATCATGCTTTTCATCCAGCTACTTGAACTATGGTTTCACTACAATGGTAGTTCACTGGTATTGAACTGTAACATAAGTAGATCTCAATTTCACATTTTGTTCATTGTAAACTGAATTATTTAAAATAGCTTAGTAACAGAGACACGTCCACTGACTTCCTGTTCACAACTGCAGAACTGAAAAGCCCCGCCTCTTCACAGTGGCATTTCACCGTAACAAGCAGCAGATTTTTTTTTAAATATGTTTTTATTTTTGAAAAGTTGCTAAGAGACATTTTAGAACCCTACACGTGTCACGTCTTCGTTTTTCTTTGCAACGAAACACAAGGATGTGGGCGGGGACATTTTTGAACAATCGAGCCTCAGTTACAGGACAAAACAGGATTACACAAAACAGACTAAACTGATGATGAGGAAATGCTGTCGTAACGAGGTCAACCGATATACTCCTGCATCTTTAGTTCCCTGCCCACTATAAAAAAACATCCTCTGTAGGTTTTCTAGTCAGCAAAGCAGCTGGAGCATTTCAAGACGCCATTTTGGTCAGTACATTGTTGGAGGGAAACGGTAAGCAATAAGGAGGACCTCAGGGACATCCACTCCACTGGTGAGTAATGAGTCCGCGGAGTGGAGTTGTTCTGAGCTAAGACCACTGTGTATGTCGCTAACTCAACTTATTGGCCAAAAGCGCAATTGAGACACTGAGTGGTTGTAACCGCGTTCATTATAACTGGATGTAGTCATGTTTTATTAATCAGTCTCGGTGCGCATCTTAATTCACTTTGACAGCTTTGGCTCTTTGTCCTTGTCTCTTGAAACCTTTATTTATTTGGTTTGGTGTTTTGATGATTAGCTTCTGGAGCCAAACCGATAACTGTAGTACAGGTCTGCCAATACTAGTATCATCTGACCTGAAGTGAGTTCTGAACTGCAATGGAAACTTTCACACGCTGGACAATACAAGACAGATGTGAGTGGGAATTTGGTTGGTATCAAATAAATGAAAATATGATGTTTGTAGCAGTTGTAGGCATAACTGGAGTCTGCAGTGGATTATTGACACCCCTTCGGTAAGTATCTTAGGCCGTAAGTCTTTCTGAGGCTAAGGATTTGACACTGACCGAAGTGCAGTTGATGAAGTACCATTGGAGAATTCAAATTATGTTTCCAAACTTTCAAATAAGGGGCTCTTTTAATAAATCTTTTTTCTTTTACAATTTTAAATATTATATTTCTCTATTTCCTTTGCAATAATTGACCCACCACTTCAATTAGCTCAACTGCCCATATACTTTCTTCTCAAGGAAGGACTTATCACTCACTACTGTTTTTGTATTTGTAGTAAAATGCAAATATGAAGGCCATTCCACCTCGAGAATGCCCAATCTCATCATTTCTCTGAAGCTAAACAGAGTTGGGCCTTGTTAGAGTTTGGATTAGAGACGACTGGGAATGTATACTGGCATTGTGTCCTTGGGCAAAACACTTCACCCACCTTGCCGTAGCTGTGGCCACAATAGTAGCTTGCCACCACCGAGTGTGGCGAGAGAATGAATAATGCAATGTAACGTGTCTTCGAGTGTCCAAAAAAGAAGCGCAGCGTGGGTTGATATACTGTAGAATTCCAGTTGCAGACTTTGGAGAAGGGTTACTTTTCAGCTTTGGCTATTAAATATTAAAACTGAGGTAAATTCTACCCAGACAACAATCATCTTCAGATTATTATTATTGTTATCATAAATAAATACCACTCCTGAACGAATGAGGGATTACGTTGACTGTTCTAAATATGTCGAACAGAATGACACTCTTTGTATCAATGTTTGTTTAAGTGAACACTCTCAAATTCGGTTCATGTCCTTGGGTCCAGTGTGTCCAGAGGCCTGAGTTATTTTAATAGGTGTTACCACAAGGCAGACACAGGGCCATTGCTTTAAGATTGGGTTTCGCTTGTGCCAACAGCAGTGGTTTCATTGTGTGTACCTGAGCTGTAATCAGGGCCAAAAATGCTCCAAACTCACTTCAGGAATGTTGGTCCTAAGCCAAAAGACCTTGATAAAATTGCAAGAATAGCCCCCAAAATGCATTCTTCTTCGTAAACTCTAACCTCTATAGTCAAAACATACTTCCCGAGTACGGGTGGGCGATATTTACAAAAATGAATATATCATTTTTTCTTTTTAAGTATCCCGAAATCGATAGTCACACTGATATTATGTCAATCCAACAGAAATGTGTTAAAACAAGTCATTAAATGAGGTTTAATTATTAGACAAATGTGACATGTCTAAATGTGTATCAAAAGTGCAGAAATATACCCTTATTTGAAAGTTAAGCGTTTACAAAATTGTTTTTGTTTATTTTTTCTTGATTTGCTTTTTGTAGCACCATTTATTCAATTTTAAAATATTGCATGTCTTAAACATTCACAATATTATTTAAATTTCGATCTATTGCCCACATCTATTCAAGGGTCTAAATGATGATATTTAAATGAGAAGATGTATAAAATCTCCCCTTAAACTTTTGTGCCTGAAATCAAATTGAAGCAAAGTTCCACATTTGAAACAGAATCCCTGACTTGAACTAAAATCACACTAAAATCACACTTGCATCACACTTATCACAATTATAATCTATTTACGTATTAAGGCAACATTTTCAATATTATTTTTCTTTTCTTTCCGTCTCTTGCAATATTTCCTTCTGCGTATTAGCTGCACAGTTTGACTATGTCATATATTTTCTGTATTATAACACTCTAATTGCTTTGTAATTACTGGAAATAATTACTAATAAATAGTTTATGTGTTCTTTCAGGCTGCAAAGACAAAAGTGTATATTTTGTGAATATTTGCCTGAAGCTTTTTGGGATGACGAGCAGCCTCCCAGTGGGCCGATTGTGTATGCATTCCACACACTGTATATATTTCATTAGTGTCTGTATGAATATGTATGAGTAAAAGATCTGTAGGCTGTTTAGGGCAAATGCACACATTCATCAATTTCACTTTGCATGAGGTAAGATGTTGTGAGAAGAACTTTGTATCCCAACAGTTTGTTATCTGGAGATCACGACATGCGGCAGTAATTGGTCATACATCAAACGAATGCGGGTGTTTGTACTGAATGCGCAGATGTGTAAGAAAGTGGATTAAAACCAAGAGTCTGTTGACAAGATGGATGAATTCAAAGTCTCTGAAATGTCTATGCAAAAGAGTGTTCAAGGTGGGTTCCTTATTAAATATTGTAGGTATGAATTAAAAATAATGGTGTAATGAACATGAAGGATGTTTTTATAATAGTTTAACCAAAAGTGCAGACTTGTCACTTAATACAGAATAACACACTGTTTTGTTTTTTGGAATGCAGCACAATTTACTCCACCTTCGTGCAAAGGGCTGGTTGTGTAGGAACTCTTTTACTAAAGCAGTTAACATTTTCTCACAACTATGAAATAGGAATGTTTCTCGTACTCGTTACTTTCTTTGCGAGCCAAACCTACTGATGAATTGTAATTTGAGAAGACTCTCACGTCTGCAAACATCTTGGGGATGATCTTCTGACTCAGCTGGGTTTTCATGTCATCTGTGAACTGTTTGTGATTTACAACCAGTCAGACTTTTTTCCATCAAACAAATAAGATGAGCTGGCAAAGATCGCAGACGCCTGAGATGTTTGCTACGCGTCTCTTCGACACGCACAAAAACTGGGATGAGTTTGGGGGCATGTTGCGGACGTGTTGTGAGAAAAGACAGATCTGGAAAGCGTCACGCTGCCTGGGAATCAGACCGGCTCCAAACGTGGGGAGGCGTTGTGTCGGGGCTGGTGAAGATCTGTAATTTAATCTGGCTGCTCGGGAGAGGCCTGTGGGTGCGCTCCGTGGGACAGAGGACAGGGCCCAATGCTGATGGCTGATATGGTTCACGAGAAAAGAGAATGATGGAGAGGAGTAGCACAGCCACTTTGACTTAACACTGAGCCGTAAGTCTCATATATATCAATCAATCTGAACATATAATGTAACCAGCAGCTGCAGTTGTCACTGTGTTTTGCCTTTGGTAATTTCAGTTTGGTGTGATACAGTACCAAGTTTTTACCAGAAACAAATATGGACTCACAGCGGGGAAAAAAAGAAGAGGAAGAAGAATATCAATCATTGTGAATGATTGCAGTTTGTTAAAAGACAAAAAAATAACAATAAAAAGATGTTACTGTAATGTAAAAATTTAACTGTAATTTAACATCTGCCAATCAGGTTGTGATTGTTGGGAATGCTTTGTGTAGCTTGAAAGTAATGGTGAAATTGGAATTGTTTGGCTCAAAAAGACAGTGTAGTGTGAAATGGGGGTGAAACTGGGGAAGGACATTACAGAACTGTAGAGAGCCAGATTTGTAACTCACGGTGCTGCGGGTCTCTCACATGGCACGTACATGTGCTATCCACTCCACCACGGGGCAGCACTGGTGTGTATTTTTCATAAATGCTCTGTAGCTAAATTAAAAGGAGGATTGAAAGTGTTAGAACCCTGGGCAAATCTTAGAGGTTATTTTTCAATTTTATTGTTGAGAAAGATCTGTTGACCTAATATTTATCAGAGCCTGTTCTGATTCCATTTGAAAGGGGCTGGCCCATGAAAGTAAATTGCCAAAAATGTCTCCTGGCTGTGTTTAAGATGATTAACTCCACACCAATACATATGCAAGACACATTTGTCTATTGACAAAAACAAGCATTGGAAAATAAATAACAAGATACAGCTGACCAAGAATGAAAATATATATCACACTATTAAATACTGTTTTTCCGCTCTCCTGTGTTATCTTCCTTGAGTTCAAAACACTCATAATAGTGTACTTAACATTTGACATTTATTTCGAGGGGGTCCTTATGTACAGCAGCAGCAGAAAAATTTGAACATTGTATTACATAAGAACATTTCTTCTTCTTGAAGCTCCTCTGTGTTTTCAAAGTCCTTTCAACTTTACCAGACCTGTTCAGTTCATTTAAATGCATACATTTCCACCACAATTTAGTATTTTTCACAAAAGCGAACAGTATTTTTGGTTTCAAACTGCCTCACCTTTCAATACGATAGCAGATGCAGGAGTAGCACCCTCTGCTGGTTTTATAGACACATTTCATGACAACTTTGAGGTATTTCCAAAACATACAATGCTTTGATGGCACTCAAAACAAAACAACAATAACAACGTATGGATCAGGTGTGTGTGGAATGGCTGGTGGTGGTCGGAGGGGCTGATGGCGCAGATTGGCAGCCTCGCTTCTGTTAGTCCCAGTCACAGGTAGCAACTGTGGCTACAATAGTAGCTTACCACCACATGTGGAGTGAATGAATAATACAATGTGAAGTGTCTTGAAAAGCTAAGTGGTATGCATTATAACCATAGTAACAACCATAGGAAGAACTATAGCCAGTGTAAAATGGATAACATCCGTCATAAAGCAAAGTTGTGGTCAACACTATACATCATGTTTTTACACCACGGTTATTCACCCACTTAGCTACAAAACCACAGAGACATGTGTAAAAGTACTGTGTTGCTATAGGTGAATTCCGTCATCACACAAGGGAAACAAAGGTATATTCACTTTGCTAATGCAATTAAACCATTAGAACAAGAAAAAACATCTATTTAAAACCCTAATTTAACTAACAGCGTCCTTCTAAAGCTGTACACCTTAGTCTTATTCAAATTAGAGTGAAATGGTCTGGATAACACACTTTTGATACTTTAGAATTTTAAAAGTATTTACAAATAAAGAAATTTAAAAAACAACACCAGCCCTTTGATTTTTTTTAATGAAAACATTTAAATCAGAACTCTCCATATCATACTCTTCATATCAAAACTGTATAAATGTATTACTGATTTGAACAAAAGTTCAACTAAATATTTTAAAACATATTAGGGAAAGAAGGCAACTGTGATGTAACTGATGAAGAATGGGAGCATACATGATTTTCAACAACAAAAGGTTTTGTTTTGTGTGGACCCCAGGAAGAATAGTTACTGCTAAGGTAATAACTAATGGGAATCCAAAATAAATAAATACAACAGTCAGAGAATTTTGTTGAATGAATTCATTGCAGTATATAACACCAAAGTGTACATTATTCACAGAGAAATACTGGTTGTTGAAGAAACTTTAAGGTGCAGCAAAAAAAAGGCAATAACAAAAAAAAAAAAAAAAAGTTTAGTGTAAAAGTACTTTTACACTGAACTGAAATTTAGACATATTTATCACAGGCACTGGGACGATTAAAAAAAGAAGATGAACAACAACAACAACAAGCATTTTCCCCTCCAAAATTGTTGTGTTGTTAAAGTTTTGTGCCAGAGTTCCCAAATGTCCCATGTATTGACGACTAAAAAAAATAGTGTAAATACTCCTTTTATACAGACCCAGTCACCTTGCTGTAGTTCCACCAACAAAACAACTAAACACAATAGTCCTGCTTCTAAAGTTATTTCTTTCAGCCATTTGTTGCACCTTTACCGTCTATTTTGGAAGACGCTGTTGCCATCAACCATTTCTAACCTATATGTGGTATATGTTTTTTTATTGTCCTACCTT
Source organism: Chaenogobius annularis (assembly GCA_015082035.1). Taxonomy (NCBI): domain Eukaryota; kingdom Metazoa; phylum Chordata; class Actinopteri; order Gobiiformes; family Gobiidae; genus Chaenogobius; species Chaenogobius annularis. The sequence goes on from BJKM01000042.1 coordinate 866,654, forward strand.
GAAATGAGGATGTGGAAGGAGTAACGTAAACGACGACAGAGAAAGAAGGTCAAAATCATAACACACATCAAGTTATTTCCCGGTCGGCTTGAGCAGACGATTGTGGAGGTCAGACAGAGCAGCCGCCTCGGAAACTCAAAAAACTAACCTCTTTGACAAGACAGATATTTTGTGGAAATATTGAGCGAGATAGTAGATTGAAGAATGAAGAATGGAAAATAGGCCGCGCAATGCTCCATTCAGGGTGCAGCTTTAAAACCCACTTTCTACATCTAAATGTGTGCGTCATTGTGGTCACTTAATAGACAAACAACCACAACTGCCCCAATTGGCCTCTCTGCGCTTTTATCCTCTATATATTCTTCTCTTCTGCCGGCTGATCACGCTCCAGGGCTTTGCTAATGTGGTGGAAAACTGAAGACACCCCTTACCCCAAAAGAATTCCCTTTCCTGTGTGTATTGCTCTTTTTGGAAGTGATTAAAAAGGGATTTGCGCTGGGGAGGGCCGGGTTTGTTATCACTGTGCTTGATTTATCACCCCGAGCATGTGCGATGGAGACCCCGGTGCGGCCGAAACACAACCGTAAATTCCAGGTGTGCACGAAAAAGACACAGACCGTTTCCCGTGATGAAAACTGAACAGCGGCCAACTTTAAATATTTGAGAGTGCGAGAGGCTGGGAGCACATGCTGATACGCTTTCCCTGGCACTTTTATTTGTTTACAGATCAAATGTGAATGATCTTTAATATTAAAGGAAACATATTATGCTTTTTCAGGTTCTTAGTATTGAACTATAACACGAGCAGTTGGTCATTTGACTTTTTTGTTCATCGTAAATCGCAATATTTATCTTTTACGGCTTAGTAATAGAAACATATCCTTTGGCTTCCTGTTCAAAACTGCAGAACTGATAATTCCTGTTTTCACCTACCCCCTAATTTGAAGAACAATACAGGATTACTCAGACACGCAGGAATCAATTACAATACAATTTCGAGGAAACTAATGATGAGGAAACACTCTTAACAAGGTTAAAAGCTCATTACATTTATTTTAGCATATGTCCGGTTTAAAAGATTCTCTTAAAATATGTATCTTGTATTGTGGGTTGCTAGTTATTGTCTGATGCTGCTCCTTGACTAGGCCCTGGACGAATAAAAAAAAGTCGACTGAATCTGAAACTGTCTTGGAAAAGGGCATGTAGACTGGCCCTCAAGTGTAATATATTTTTTTTACAGTTTTATGTCTCCATGGAGTTAATATGGCTTTGCCTGGAATGTTCCACAGCAGTTATTTGACTTATCTATCTCCATTGAGACAGGCAGACCACCAGGTCAAGTTACAGGTGAATATGTTTAATGTCATACTGTGGAACATTACAGGAATATCAGTAACATAGAGTCAAACAGGGAGCATAACTTCCACCAGAAAAGTACAGAATGCTCCTTTAAGAACAGGCAACAATACCGTATTTTCCGGACTTTTAGCCGCTCCCCTATATAAGCCGCATTTGCTCTATTTTTAAAAAAACGATAATAAAACAATACATAGGCCGCACCTTTTGTATAAGCCGCAGAACTTTTCCTTGACCTTTGGCATCGCATGAGCTCGTCCCGCTGTCCCCTCCAGCGTCTCACCGTACATTCATTGATGTTAAGCTTGCGTGCAGCCGCGCGGTTTCCTAGCAAGATCGATGGCCTTCAGCTTAAAACTTGCTTCATACGAACTTCTTCGTTTGGGTTCCATAATGATGGGGCAAGAATTTGAAAATAATTTATAGTTGGTAATTTGTCGTCCGTTTCTATTTGCTAGCTGAATAAAAAAGCAACATCTGCTTCTTTGCTTAACTTTTCTGTAGTTTTTGATGCTAATTCCGGTTAGTTCGCCCCTAGCGGTGAAAGAAAAAAACCACAGAAAAGCCGCAGCCTCTAAATAAGCCGCATGGCTCAAAACATCTGACAAAAGTAGCGGCTAATGGTCCGCAAAATACGGTACTTTAACTGTGGGAGAAGTGTGTTATTTTGAAAGTCTTGAAATCAATACAATTTAGAGATAATGACTTATATATTGTTGTCACAGTTTGGGGATTTCTTATGTATAATTTCCCCCCTGAATAGAATCCAGTAGATTGTATCAGACCGATAGCAGATCCAGTGGCAAGAGAAGTAGCTCTTTACCAACGCTTTCCATTTGTATTAAATATAATTGTATTATTACATTGCTGAGAAAAAAAAAAGATAAGTAGATTTAGTGACCATATGTTGAAGAAGATTAAGTTTTCTCCACCAATTATCCCAGTGTTGTTAAAGCCATATTCTTTGGGTAAAAATTTGAACAAAATGTCTTGCAATACTTCTTTTTTACTGTGTCTAAATCTCTTTATTTGTTTCTTATCTTTGTTTCTTAGTTGTGTCTTTTCCAAGGGAACACGCCTACATCCTTTCATGTGTGGCGAAGTCAGTTCAGAGTAACTTTGGACCGTCTCCTACGGCCAGCCGCCGCTACCCGGAGAAATAATGAGGCTGCAGTTTTCTCAGGACGATCTGTGCTTTTTACTGTGAGGGAGGTGATGGATCATGTGCAGTCTTCATAAGCTCGTTTGAACACTGGCCAATCCTAACAGAGCTTTGGATGAGGGTTTAACTCACTCACAGCAATTAATAGAGTTTGATGATACAAGCAGACAAGAGCATGTATGTGTGATGCGGTTTGGGCTAAAAATAGACCAAAAATGTGCCCTTGTGTGGTAGAAAGGGGCTGTGACTGATCAAAATACAGAATACTACATTATATTTTAAACTATGATGTATTTCCTAACGACTGAACTGAAGTCATGTGTAGAATTTTGACAGACCGAGCAAGGACGTTTCACTCGCTAAAATAAATAAACATGTTGGAGTATAGATCCTTTACTCCTGAAGTTTCTCTGTTTAGTATTCTCAAACTGTCATTTTCCGACCTCTGCCACAATCACACTTTCGGCAGGCCAAGTGTACATGGTGTTTGGCCCAACACAACAAACTGTGATAGGGGAAAGTACTCAATGTTGTTACTGAAGTAAAAGTACAGATACAGTACAGATGCAAAAAAAAAAAAAATCGACTTAAATAATAAATAGTTTTGAAGTACCTTTGGGCAGAAGGTCACCACGAAACATGCAAAAATTAAGTACTTTTCAGTCCAGTTCAAAAATTTAGTAAAGTAGAAAGAACAGATACCTGTTTTTAGGTGAAGTGAAAGTAAAAAAAATATATATAAGTTAAAATATGTAAAAAAATATATTTAAGTAAAGAAAGATAGCGACAATTTTTTTCCTTAAGTATAATCTTTTTAACTTTTGTACTTTGTTTCTTTCCACCGCTGAGTGAAACGCTCTCTCACATACATTACTCTTCATCAATTGACTTTATTATTTTTGTTTACATTAATACATCTTTATTTTATAGCCTTTATAAATAATGGCTTTACACAGCACTGTAAGTCTTACTTTGGGATCTGTGTCACCCCATTTTGACACAATCTGATTTAGCAGATACTGTAACCAATACGTGTTTACACAAGTGTCTCCACATGGAAATCCAACACCATTTTATCTACATTTCTCTCACTTTATTATGAAACAATATAGATTCAAGTTTATTTACTCTTCAACATAGATTATCTTATCTACTCATACTTTGACAAGACAAAATCTCCCAGCACTTAAAGCAATGTAAATCAACACATTTGCCTGATCCTGAAAATGTGGGAAACATGTTTAATAGTGTGCAGGAAGAATGTGGCCTACTTTATGAAAGGAGACAGGGTCAACCGCTGAGATTTGGTTACATTAGTGGAGGTGCGTGCTCCCTCAGTGGTTCTGGTATGGGTCAGGTCCTCAGTATTAACGTACATTAGTCAGAACAAAGCGCCGCAGCAACACTGGTAATGGTACGGAGGTGGAGGAGGTCAAACCCTCCTCTGGGGCCACGGGGAAACGCTCACAGCTGCTTTTGTAGGAGAAAAGTGCTCGTCTCAGATCAGGACGATGAAGCTAATGAGGATGGATGGGTGTTTTTCTGCAAGTGTCCTTCAACGAAAAAGTTTTATTTTTTCACTCACCTTGAAAGCATTCAGGCAAGGGTAGTCGGCTATGACCACGCCGATCACAGTTTAGGACGAAGCTTGATGAAACGACAAGTAAAATGTTCTTAATATCACATGTTTATTTTGTATATGTTTCAACAGTCTTAAACAAGCATAGATAATTCCTTGTTGCTTTCAACAACACTAGCTGCTGTTACATGCACACTGAGAATCTGATTATCATGATGAATAAAATGATATGCAAAGCCTAACTCTAACCCTTCTTTCTGATCATGGTCCCTTATAGTACCCAAAATAGATTTTGTGGTTTGCATGTCATTTAAATAGTTCTTAAAGTTCCAAAAATCTGATAATAATCAGATTTCGGTGCGCATGTACGCATAGTTACATATGCAATTATAATTAATACAATTAATACTCCCCTGTTCTCTGCATTGGAACCAAAACAAACAATATTTAATAAAATAAATGTTTCCTATTTTTTACAGCATTTACAGGCGCAATAAATAAAATAATATATATTGAAATAAGTGTGATTATTTTGCAATGTCCTTGAAGGGAAAAAATAAACAAACTTTTTTGATTTGTCTCACCTTGACAACATCAGGTACGCCCACCATCTAGTCTGATAACACATTAGGACAAAGCTTACGACTACAACAGATAATATGTTAAGTAGTCTGGCACAGCTGTTTAATGCCCAACACTCAATTATTAAAATTGAGTGGCCCATAAACGCAGCACAATGGTATTACGCTGTTGTGCTGATATTATTTATGGACGTGTTGTGGGTCATCGCATGGCGTCTTCCTAATGTGAGGGCCACCAAAGGAAACTTCCGTCCATCTGGTTGTTTAATTCTCTGCATGCTCTATTACACTTTCAGGAAATTGAAACAAAGCTTTTGCCAAAGGCTGTGTGCTGTTTTTGTGGCTCTTATTTCATGTCTGGTGCTTTCATGTTGTTCTTTGGGAGAATTTGCTGGACGGTTCTGGTGTTCTGTAGATGCCTCTGTGTGCAAGGCTTTTTGTATGTTGGATGTTTGTACACAAGCGAGTGGGCCGTGCTGCCTTCTCCAACCACATGCTGACAGCCGCCCGTGTAGTCTGGGTAAACAGGGAGCCAGGCCTCATTATCACTTGTGTGTACTATAGGGGTTTACAGCACATGGTCCTAAAGCCCCCTGCTGTTCTCAGAGTCTGTGAGCCTGTGACAGCTTTCTGTGACACCAGCAGACCACCAGCGAGGATGCGGAAGTCCAGAAACAACAATGTGATCGGTGTACGCATACTACATGTAACTAAAATCATTTTATTTTCCTATTATTTGTTGTATAAGATTAAAACTGCGGCCCTGGTTCAAGCCCATTTTAGTAGATGTAGAATATATCTACTTCATTCAATTCACTGGCTTCCTGTTCTTATTTGGTTTTAATAGTTGTATTGCTTAGGACAAGTAGAGTCAAATTGAATTACATTTTATTTGTGTTTGTGTATCTTTTACTTGTTTTTTCAGCACTTAAAAAATGGTTTCTGTTTATGAAATGTGCTGTATAAAAAGTGGATTGGATTTGAATATGTGGTCTTACTACTAGTTCAGATGTTCATGAGTTTCATCGTATATGCAACATTTTGGAGACTTTCTCCCTCTTATTTTTAAGTTATTAATCTGGAAGACAAAAGGCATAAATATCATCATTCTGAAACCCATGAATAGATCAGGACAATTCTAAAAAAGGTAACATATTGTCCTATCTATTTTTTCTTAATTAATGAGCCATGTTTAAATTAATATCCAGTTTTAGTATCAATTAGTATCTGAGATTCAGTTTCTTTCATTCTTTTTTCTTTAAGAAAAAAGATCTTAAGACGTACAGAAAAAATATTCAAACACAAAGTTTTATGGTTTAAAACAGGATTAAGACATAGCTGAAACCCCAGAATAAAATGCACTTTATTTTTACCACTTTCCTTTTTATCAGGTTCATTTACAAACCCGTCTCATACACTCGGTCCGCCTGGCTCTGTCTTCTCAAATGTTTTAGTGGATCCATAAACTTTGCTGCGCAGGTCATTTTACAGACTTGACACACCGCTGTCTGCTTGATGTTGATATAATCCCTGCATTGCACACACGTCTGATCATTGTTTTCTTTCGCCTTGGTTTTTACTGCATGTGTAACACAGCCACAAACTTTTACCACCTCCTCCAAGTGGCTCTTACTTTAGTCCGCGTCCCTCTCATTAGCGCGCTGCGTGGGGATACGAGGATTCGGTAAAAATACACAACGTCATTAAAACACTGTAAATTGCACCGCTCGGAATGGCCCCGTAAAAGAGCTGGAGGAGTGCCAGGGAACCTCTTTAATTTACCCAGCTGCCGGTGTGGGCATCTGCAACAAATCACCTCCGCCACAGGTCTAATTTGTAAAAGACAACATTGTAAAATGTGTAGCGGGCATAAAACATCGATTGTACACATACAAGACATGATATACTGTACAGGGATCTGGCAGCATGTTAAGACCACTGACAAGGAGAAGAGGATGATTGATTTTATTATCTTGGTACCTATAAGTATATTAAAAGTACATTTTCCAAAAGGCCTTTTAGCAATGTAAAATTTAGGAGGTTTTTGTTATTGGTGGCGTGCAGTATCTCATTAGAAAAGTTTCTCAAACATAAGGTCTTTATTGGGCAAATGGAGGAAAAGATCTTTTGGCCATCTTCATTACACATTCATTATCAAAAAATGATTCATCATACTTTGATTTTGTATGTTTTAACACTGTAAATGTGTCTATCTTAATCACATGAAGTTGCTCTTAAATTTTTTTCTCATTTTTGCAAGTTAGATGGTGTGAAAATGGTCAGGATCTAAGTATGGCACATTGTATAAAAAGATTCCGTTGAAGCCGTCTGGACACTGTTTTTAGAAAAACAAGACGTTTTACTCTCATTTAAGAGTCATTCTCAATCTGTTGATCTAGTCTGAGAACTCAGATATTTATCCTACTCTGATAATAGCCTGTCTTGTTTACAGTTTTGCTCTTGGACGAGAGTTGAATCATCTTGTTTTTCGAAAAAACAGTCTCCAAATGACTACAAATAGCGGTAAATATTTTTCTACAATGGAACACTCCTGGACGAATGAGGAATTAGACCGACTTGTTTCTAAGGATGGAACAAACAACATTCGAGCGCACCTGGAGAGAAGGCAGGTCCGTGCACCTGGTTCAGCTTCTATACCAAACTGCAGAGGAATGATGCTTCAGACAGAACAGTTCTTCTACTTCTTTCGGAACAAGACATTGCTCCATCAAGTTTGTGGATAAAGAGATTGGCCTTGAATACACAAATATTCACAATGGTATGGCTCATTGTGTAGAGATGATCAATGTGGGGCAACAATAACAAAATCGATATACTGCACAATGGATGAAAAAAGACATTTTAAATATGTGCAAGACTAAAGCTGGAAACTTGCTAAACTCATATTATTTTACTTGGAACATCGAGGTGCTTTGAGAATTCTAGTGTCTGCTCCTATCATAAATTCTCACCTCCTTTAGTTCCTCACATACTGTGAGAGATATTTGAAGAGAGAAATGGTATTTTTGAAAACCTCCTCTTAATGGATAAATAATGTAGGAAAGATTTCCAAATGAAAAAAAGGTCTCCAAAGACAGTAGCCCTCTCAGTGGTATTATAAAATGCTTTCAGTTCTTCTTTGTTATAAGTCATTCATCTGGTAATATGTTTTCCAAGTAGATCATAGTGAATTTTATTGTATTTGAAAAATGTTGGAAGTATGTTGAAAAAGAACACCTAAAAAAATCTAAGAAAGGTTAATACATTTCACAAGGGAATGCACTTTGTTGAAGAATAATTTCCTTCAGGCAAAGGTGACTGCATTTGACTCAAGCGCCCCAAAACCCCGGTGTCTCATTTTGCTGATAGCCAGATAGTTCCATTGTGGACACTTTGATCTTGTTATGGATGACCACTAAAAAGTACAGGCAGTAGGTCGAGGACACTAACCCATTCCACAAAGTGCTTCACATTTTTACTGCTTTACCGTATGATTGGATTTTTATAGGATTTAACACAGACGCCTTTGTGTGCATGTTTGACTTAGCAAAATGCATATTTTACTGTTGTTAGATCCTTTTCTTGGATGAAAAAGGTGCACATGTGTTTCTAGACGGACTTCATAAAAAACTATGACTTTGTGCGAGATGTGTTAACAGCTTATAACTCTTGAAGCCAATACACTGCGTTTTTTTCCAGTTCTGTAAATCCGTTCAGCTTCCAGGATTCTAAATCTTTTGCATATTTTAAATTGGTAGGTGTGATCCTCGTTAGACTTTATTTTAACGACGCTGCATCAGTTCAACTATAGTAACTCCAAGACCCAAATATATGCATCAGTTGGGCCAAGACCAATTTAGCTCACTAAGATCTGAGTTCTTTTGAAGAACTAGCGGAAGCATCAGAAAGGAAAGAGGCTTACTTTACAGTTGTTTCTTCACACCATAACGGCAATCGTTGCTCCACCACTTCACAGTCCAGTTGTTAGGTCAATATTGGGTAAAAAAGGCAGACACCGTCTTTCAAGCCCAAACCTTCATGTTGACATTCCCAAAAGCATGTAATTTTCCCGAGACTCCTCAGACATCGTCCCACGGTGAGCGTATCTTCAGATCCACCGCCGCAGTCCCGGGGCTTTGTGCCAGTGTGGACGCTCCTCTTTGTTGCGGTGACTGTAAAACACGCATCAGATGGATTCAAACCCACAGTCCACTGCTTTCCTCCAGTACAACTCTTAATGAGAGACATTTGCAATCACATTATAAATCACAGCCGTGTGCACAGGGCAGATGAGATGGTTTTCAACACATTTAGAGGTTAGAGGGGTTGTGAAATATCGCTCTTTGTCCAGGTCGGCGCGCTTAAGAATGCAAGTCAAAAAAATACTATAACATCTCACAATAAGCTCTTGCTGATTGCAATTGAGATGCGTTTTTCTCAGCCAAATTCAAAGAAACTGAGGATTACAGACTTGATCATTTCAATACAGTGCATGTTGACAACAGTAATTTTGTGGGGATCGATGCTGATAGGTTGTGTTAATGGAATATCACATCTATGGAGAACACCCATAGTTTAAAATAGAGCTGGAGGACAGGCCAGAATTGCAGATTTATTGACCTATACTTTACGGTTTATAGCTCTGAACATGAAACAAAAACTGGCACAAAGTTAGTTGTCTTCTCTGTCAGCAAAAACACCCCTTGGACAGACCCCTTATTTAACACCAAATCTTGTCAGTTGCTTATTTATTAGTTGAAGTGGCAAGTTTGTGGAGGCATTTTTTTCAGGCTGTTTGGTTGTTTCTTTTAAAAACAGTGAATCTCTCACATAGTTACACCACTAGTCACACACTTTGTTTGAACACTCGTTTCATGTTTTTTCCTTATTTTCATGAAAAGTATGAAAAAAAACATGTTTTTTGCATTTTAGATTCTTCAAAAAAGCCACCATTTGCTTTGATCACTGCTTTATACACATTTGTCCTTCCACTAATGAACCTTGATGTAAAAAAACAAATTCATGTGACTTTTATCATGAATCTCATTGATAGGCCAAGGCTTTGCAGCGCTGTCGACAAAGCAAAGGGGGGCTTTTGGGACATATTTATTATTGCATTTTTCTTTTCTTTGCTGCACGATTCCATTCATCTTGTTTCATACTGCATAGGTGATTTATTTACAATAAAAAGTAGAAAACATAAAGAAAAAACATTAAATGAGAGAACAATAATAATAATAAAATAAATACAAATAGAATGGTCACCTCCAGACATATGTTAGGTATGTATTTGACAGCACTCTGTTGCCTTCATGAGACGTGACGTTGCTGTGACATGTCTGATTTGGCGCTATCTTTCTACTTGGAGCAGTAAGATGACAGCGCCACCTGCAGTCTGGCTGTTTCAGAACTGTATCCCAGGTGTGAGAGAGTTGGTATGCCCCCTCATCTCGATCTACATGTTTATATATCTCATGTTATTTTATGACATGAAAATATTACATGATGAAGAAGTTCCAAATTGATATCTATTAATTTAAATGTATTTCTTTATGACATTCATCTCGTGTCTTAAAACAATTAGTAACTTTATAATTGTTTCAGTGAAAATATCTGAACATATTTCTACTCTGAAGGTGTAGACTTTTGGCATCCTAATACTTCGTGGGGATAATCAGACAGAACAAAGCAACAAAGAGAACTCTAATGGTCTTCATTCATAATCCTGGCTCCCTTTTTGTCTTCCGTGGCTTTTGTTCTAACACATTTTCAGCCGCACTGTGACACATGCCGATTTGGTGGCTAGCCAGCGATTTCCACGGCAAAGAAGTCCAGGGAACAGTTTTTTTTTTTTCCTCCGCCATGGCACTTCATTGTTTTGGAGCTTGGACGGTCCTGTTGTGGCCCGTGATGCTGCCTCCCGAGGGCCCAGTGGTGAAATCGTAATACGGACCATCTGACACCTGTCAAAACAGCCCAGTTAGTTGAGCGTCAAAATCTGTCAGCTCACGAAGGGAAAGTACTCTGCCTCTCAATTTCCACTAAGTCCCCGTCTTTTTTATACCTCTCCCACTGTGGTGTTCACTTCCTCTTCGTACTCATGTATCTATTTCTCCTTTCTCACATCTTCATCTGATAATTATGCCAAAGCACCATTTACATTGGCCTTCACAGTTTATACATCACTTGTATTTGCTGATGTTTAGAATTTTTGTCCTAGTGTATACGGTTGAAGTGCTATTTGATATGGACTGGCTGTTAAATAACACATTCCAGGAGCTGGTTCAATACGATTTATTCACACAGACTTTGCACCACTAAACAATGATGTTAAGATTGTGTGGAGTGATGCAACTGTGACACAGTGTCACACAATCCTCAAAAAGATCAAAATGCATAATAAATGAACAAGTCACAACATTTTGTAAAAGAGAATCTCCTTGTGCCTTATGCAATTAGATAGACATTTTATTGAAATCCACTGAAAGTTATTTTCATTCATTTTTGCCTTTTGTAAAAGCTGCTTTTGCCTATTTTCAAATCACAAAAGGAAGATTTAACTCTATCCAATTTGTTACTAGCTGTCACAAAACCCTTCGGCGAATCGCTGTTCACAAGCTGGAATTGTTGGGAGCGTGAACAGCTTTAAACTGATTTTTTCCGACGGTGAAGTGAAGCAGCGGTGGTATTATTGAATGCATACAGCCACAAAGTGCTGCTTGTACAATGTACACTCATTTACAATAATAAAGGCTAGTACACAATTCATATTGCACTAGTGGAGTCACGCTCTTGGAGTATCCCGATGACGATAGTCAGACAATATTATGTCAATCTAACAGAAATGTGTTTAAATGTTTTAGTTGAGTCAAATGTTAAATGTGTGTAAAACTAGTCACAAAAGTGCAAAAATATCACCCTTATCTGAAGGTTTACAAAACTGTCATTTTTTACTTCATGATTTACTCAATATTCAAATGCATACTTTCAAACCAACATTCCCAATATGATCTAACTTTTGATTATTGCCCATCATTAGCAGAGTCTTCCTGGCATGATCAAATCTCCTACTGAAGGTCCACACCAAAGAGCAGTCTCGTCATGGTTAATGATTACACCAAACAATTTCTGATTTATACATGGTGAGATTTCCCTTTCTAAGTGTATTTGTATGACAGTATTTCATAACCTGTCCAGCAGATCCAGTCCAAAGCAAGCCCTGTAGATGGAACAGTTGATTCTCCTCCAGCACCAGAGGACACATGTTGTCATGGTCTGTGTCAGTTCAGCTCAATTAAATGATTATCTGGCCCTATCTGTTTACATGGGCCTTCACAGCGCTCTGGGCCCAAAAGGAACCACATGAGATGGGCCTGTGTGGTCCACTTTGATGCATCCTTATTAGAAATCAAAAACTAGGACATTTTTGTAGATTTTGTCTGTGAGGCCACCAAAAATCCAAAGATTGCTTTAGGAATAGGTCCATCGACAACTGTTATGATTGGATTTTACGAGAATATGCTGAATAAGAAAATAATGAATAAATACAAAATATTTAACAGCCAACATAGTAAAGAATCCCTCATTTTCCTTCCAATGACCTTGACATAAAATTACCTTTATTTTTGTTAATATTCTGCACTAAGCAGATTTACAGCACTTACAGTAACTACAATGATCCTACTTTAAGAAAATTGTGGAAAAGAGGAAAGTAAAACAAATCCTACTGTTTCTTCCTCTCCTTTTCTGATTTTATTGAAAACACACTCTTGGATAATCTCTCATATCCTGCCTATTAAAGCTGGTGCTGCAACTGCCACCAGAGAAACTGCAGCCAATTGTTTCCAGTCATTACAAGAAGTAATGAGTCTCAGAAAGATCGTTGTGATGTTCTTACTGCCCTTTGTACAAGTGTCTTTTTTCATGGTGACGGATCTGCAAATTACACTCCCTATATGTGTACTAAAGTCACAATTTATCCTTCTAAAGTTCAATCGCTGGAGTCGAGCTGCAGAAATGACAATAAAAATCGACAATATATTCTATGACCTAGCTCGACTTTGAGCCAAATCCTGTTTCTTATTGAATTTTTCCATGGCATTGATCAGGAGCCACATGAGGCGTGCCACGGAGCTTTTCTGCTTCTAATTCCAGTTTGCCCAAAGCACCAGCTGCTGATGTCTGTGTGTTTACACTGCTCTTCTTTTTCTTCTCCCAACCATGCTAACAATCAACTGAAGAATACTTGTGGCTTAGCATGGCCGACATGTGCTGCCAGTTTGCCCATAAACTGATCCAATAAAGCCTTTGTTAGGAGAGGACAGTTGTGCTCCATACTCCCTATGTTGCGTTTACGTTCTTTTTCTTCTTTTATTTCTTTACTCGTAAAAAAGTCGTCCAAGGGTTTGAAATGCCGCTCATTAATTAGGCTAAAAAGGAAAGGACAGCGGTGGTAAAACAAAAGGAAACGCTGAAAGTAATTGGACTGTTTACAACTCGGAAAAGTTTGAACGCTGTTTGAAATGTAAATAAAGATGGAAACTAATTCGTAAAAAATAGCGAGAATCTATCTTAATTAAATCAGAACAATAAAATAATGAAACAAAGATATGTTATTTAAAAGAGCTCTTCGGTTATGAAGGTAGATAAAATGTCCTGTTAATCACCCATGGGACAAACTGTGCTGTGTACGTATTTTGTCCCCGTTGAATCGTAAAAGTGTTTCAAAAAGACTGCCATGTCACACGGGGTTTTATTCACATAGCAGCAGCTCACTTGGTTCACCCACCAGTGCATGCCGCTCATGTGTCAAAGGGCATGACAACCAACCTTGCCTTTAATGTTTGATGTCATAAGTAGTGGAAGGACTAAAAGTAATAAGCATGAAGAGTTAATAATGCTGTAATAGAAGTGTAATGCATTAGAAGATACCACCCACATTATTGTTTTATTTATTTTGTTATTATCACATTATTATCACATAAGAACTTTCCATTTTTATATTATTGTGATAAGAAGCAGATGCAAAATGGTGTTTTAGGCAGAAGATACGCAGAGGACCCACACAGGCAGGTAGAGGCACCTCGGGGGGGGTCTTGCAGGTGCTAAATGTGGTCATAAATGTGTCTCTTGTATTTCAGCGCATACAGCAATAAATGGCAGAAAATGTCACTGTCTCAAGCTCCTTTAGCCGACCACAAGTGCTACGCAAGAAACAAACTACTCAAAGTAGCACTTTTTAATGTGATTTTAGTTACAAAACCTGCACTGGCAAAAATGGATGAGTCATTAATTGTTGCTGTGTGTAAAGCAAATCCAGCAAAGCCACTCTCTAAACCTGGTCTGCCATCGCACAAAGAGACCAACCACACCGGAAAACACAACAACAACTCCTCTGCCACGAGTGTGCGTTGGACAATCAGTCTGAAGCGTCTGTCTTCAAGATGCATAGGCGTCCAACTAAGGGCATCAGGCGCGAATGTGACGCTACAGTGAGAATGCAGCGTAAGACAGATTTTGACAAATTTGTGAACAATGTTTGAGAGAAATGTGTCTTGTTTGAATGTAGAAAAAAGTTATGAAGTCATGAAAAATGGAAGTGTTGAGTTTATATTTTTGTTCAGTGTATCTATAATTCCACCTTTTTTGTGAGTTTGCTAAGTCTATATTTGTAATTCCAAAGTAAGGAAACTTGTGTCTGTGGCTGAATCTGCGATCACTTTAAGACATTACAGCACAGATAAAAATAAACAACACCCCTTATGAGGATTGGGTAATAATAAATATAACCCCAATCAAAGTTAATGATGTTCTATAAAGGGGTTTTATTGACAGAGAAAGCGAGACAACAACTGTCACCACGGCAGTATTTAGAGAAGAGATAATGTATGAGACTTGGTGGCATTTATCACCTAGCAAATGGCAGGAATGAAAGCCTGTCAAAGATATGTGCCGGAGAAAGATATTACGCCTTCTATATACAGTTTGTACTTTGTTTTGATAATTGACAAATATGTTTTTCTTTTTGGTGATTCTGTCAAACAAGATACACCCTAAAAGCTATTAGAAGATCAGTGAGAGTGTAAGTTATTTGTGCCAAATATACATATGTGTTGTGATTTCTTGTCAACCCTTTACCATTACTTTAGACATGTTTTATGGTTCCGAAATATGTAATTGGTACTCCTAAATGTGCATAGCTATTTTTATATAATATGAGATCTTGGTGGGGGTCTCCAAGTTTTTGTACCATCAAACCCAGGGTATCTTGTATTGTGTGCCACACAGCTTTTATGGGATTAGAGTATTTCTCACGTCCGGATCCAAACAGCTTTAGCAAATTAACATCTGATTTAGTTTTGTTTTTGACACTCGGCCACAGTGCTGTGCTCAGGTTTGTTCAAACGGATCAGAAACATATTTTTCACCAATTTCGAATCGAGGTTTTGAGTTGACATTAGGTTAACTTCTGTTAACTTTTTTTCTTTTTTTTTTACACTTGAGACCTGGATTAGATCTGAAGAGCTTTGCGGGCCGGTTCAGCTCTATCAGTTCTATTATTTTACACGGGCTTGGGCTCAGCTCGAGCCTGGTGTGGTAAATTTAGCAGTCATTTGAGTCTTGACTAAAGTGTGTGTGCCTGTGTCCCATTTGTGTGTGTGTGTCCTGTTTGTGTGTCCTGTTTGCTTTGCACGTGTGTTCCATTTGTGTGCATGTGTCCTGTTTGTGTGAATGTGTCCGGTTCATGTGTCCCATTCATGTGTCCCGTTCGTGTGCCATTTGCAGTGTGCGCATTTCAGCAATGTTGGGCTGTGAACGGGTTCGGGTCAGGTTCAGGTTTAATTCTGTTGGGCTTCGGGCCAGTCGGGCATAACTTTTACGGCCCGATTACAGCTCTGGCCTGGATAGAGAATTGTTGAAGATGTGAGTACTGTTATACATTATAAAAGAAAGAATTGGGCAGACAGGCTGTCCTTAAAAGTGCTTTGCGGGTGATGTTTAACTACTTCAAACAGTTTGAAGAGGTACAAAGTTATTTCCCACTTACATACTTCATTACAAGCATCCTAATTATTCACTGCAATGAGTTTATGAGTGCTTTTCACAAAGTAAAGCTAACAAAAATTAGCATGATAACGGCGCATTCCTGGCGAAGCAGGAGAATTTAGGGACTGTGGGGGGCCCTCATAATAAACTGAGTAATGAGTTGCTAATAATGTTACATCTGAAATGCACAAAATTACAGACAATTATATAATTTTTGTTGAAAACCCTGTTGTTGAGACCCCACTTAGAATTAGGATTCAAGCAATATTTATCAAATTTATACAAATGTATTTAACAAAACAACATTGTTGTATTACAGACATCAAACCCCTACGCATTGTTTACATGTTGGACGTGTGTTGGGGGCATGGGGGCACCATGGAGCATTTCTGCTTAGGGCACCCAAATGGCAAGCAGCGGCCCTGAGTAAGAGGCCAACTTGAAATGCGTTGAAAACGGTTTATTTTAAACTGTGTGTAATTCCCTCTCAGTTAGTTAAACAGAGATCCAAATGCAATTTTGTTTGTTATAAAATCTAAATCATGATTGGCATTGGCATT
This sequence comes from Chaenogobius annularis, assembly GCA_015082035.1. Lineage (NCBI taxonomy): Eukaryota > Metazoa > Chordata > Actinopteri > Gobiiformes > Gobiidae > Chaenogobius > Chaenogobius annularis. The sequence goes on from BJKM01000042.1 coordinate 882,938, forward strand.
TTTAAAGGCCAATAACAATGCAAATAATGCACAATATTTGTACCAAGAATGTCTTTAGTCAACTGCAGCCCCAGTGGCCTGATTTTAAATTCACCTTAGAAGCAGAGAGGGCAAAGACGAAGTAATCAATGCCGTCTTTCCTATTGCTTCCTGCCTGTGACCTTGAAAATGACGCTTGACCTTTTGTGGGTGTGTCTCTGTCTCCCTCCAATCTTCTTCCTTTGCGCAAAAGTAAGTGTTTATGGAAGCGAGTCATAAACCTCTTCTCGTAAACAGCTCTTAGGGATTTTCTCCAGCTCAGATTCAGCATAGGGCTTAGCAACTTTTTGGACCACTCCGCAACTTTGTTACATCACTGTCTAGGCACTTGGTGATGACCCCTCCAACTGAACTGTCCTAAATAACAAGGGCCAAAATAATACCTGTTTACAAGATGTTGAGCCTTCCATTCTGCTATAGTTTCTTTAAAGGGCCGGTACCTGAATTATTTTTTTATAGTTCAGGAACACATATTTTACTCAATACAAGTACATTTGAAAAGCAGTTATTTGTGGGAATAAATTAGACTAAATTATGTACATTTTCAAAAGCATTTATGAAAGCAACTGCAGGGAAAGACGTTTTTATCAAATCAGACATTGAATGAGAACCGCGTGGAAACAGCCACTAGGCTGTCCCATATTGTAGTTACTTCTCTGTCATGCTTCAACGTTAAAAAGGGAATACGTTCATTATGAAACAATACAGAATGTCGTATATGAAGGACATTTTATATGGTTATATTCACAATAAATTCTCTTACAGAAAGCAAAATTCTTCTATGGAAGTTTTTCTCTTGAAAAGAATAGTCCTTTTCATCCTTGCAGTTCTCCTTCAACCTCACATTGAAATGATTACTATTCCTAAGTGCTATACCTTTACAGCCATATCTATATCTTGCTGGCTGATGGCTTCTATTTTTCTATTTTGTTTTCGGGTTAGAAGGCATATCATTTTCCACTTTAATAGTGCTATCTCTCAGCAGTGACTGTCAACACCTCGCTACACGGTTTTCCCTCTCAGATGTTTTGTCCTTGCTTGAATGGTCTTTACATTCAGGGCGTCAATAAAAAGAAACTTTCATAATGTGTAGCATTAAAGAAACTATAACATATTGCACAGGCTTTGATAACATTTAGCCTGGAGATTGTTTGCCAAGGACTGTAGAAAAATGCCAATCGCCACTGTTTGGTAGAATACAGTACAGTAATGACCATGATTTTTATTGTGGAGATTCTCCTGACAACACCACTAATTAAAGGCATAAAAATGTTGGGTTGGGCACCAGAAGGCGTTAAGGAGGAGGTGAGGAGAGAGAGAGACAACTGTTTAAGCTATAAAAGCCATCAAGCCTCACTGCTTTTGTCGGCACCATCAGGGTCTAGCAGCCACACAAATTAAGAGGCAATTGGACCACCAAAACAGTGCGGCATCCAGTGGTTTAAAAAGAAAACATGTAGTTGTAATTTTTTTAAATGTTAAAATGAATTACAGGGATACAGTTTTTTGCACATCATGTCATATGAACATAGAATATGTTTTAAAGATGATGTACGATAACACAGATCCTAATATCAAACGTATGGATCTGTAACTGCTAAAAACCTCCGCTCCAGAACTGCCATAAAACCTACTTTCTCAGAATATGTCCATAAAACAGTGTAAAACAGTGATTTTTAATTTGCTAACATGTTTAATCCTTTTTCTTTCTAAGCATACATATTGCTTATTTGTATTCTCGGGCAGATTGAATCTCCATCCATCAACTCGTAAACGATGAGAGATTTGAGTGCGAGAACAGGCTTGGATTGAATCTGGTCTGCAGAGGATTTCACCAGCTCAGAGCCATCATTGAGATTCTGGAATCTGTGCTAATTTCCATCAGCATGACAGAGAAAAGGGAACGGCAACAACAAACCACTTTCATCATCTGTGACTTTTGTTTCAGTGCCTGGTGCGCGGCATTAACTTGCTGCCTATCTCAAAGCAGTCAAACAATTTCTTCAATGCAATGAGTTTAATGGATTAAAATGTAATTTTCTGCTGTTGATGAAAATTCATTCTGTATAAACATGAGCGTGTTTATTGAGTTAGTGTTTGGGAGATTGGGGAATGGGTTTAAAGCATTTGCCACCAGCACCTCATTTGTAGACAGGGCATGTGATGTTTGCTTATTGACTGCTGCGCGGCTGAGAAATGATAGCATTTGCTAATTTAATTTTGATATGCATGTAACAGAATTTCTGTGAGACAGTGCTATTATTTATTGCATTGGCAGATATTTTTACCTCAATAATAGTTTGCGGTACTTGTATGTATTTGTGGTACTCGCTTTCATTAACAAAAGGGTACTGGTTTATGGGTGGCAGGAGCTCAGATGAGTGCTGGTCCTCTGATGCAAAGGTCGCTGGTGGTGAATGGGCGAGTGGTTCCTTGATATACGGTATAAAGTGCTTTGAGTGCCTTGAAGGAAGAAAAGTGCCATATAAATGAGAAGATTTACCATTTGCAACGATATTATCATAACAAAGTTCCTGCACTCAAAGTCACTTTATAATGCTCATTCACAAGTCGACTAGAAACTTGGCTACTGTAACTTAAATATATACTGAGTGGATGAAGTGTCTTGTCCAAAGGAAACAGCAGTAATCACTGAGAGCGGAAGACAAACTACCATCCTTCCACATGTGGATTTGCTTTCTTACTTTACCTTTAATATCCCCATTCCACATTGTTCAAATGCACGTGCAGCAGTTTAATATTCAGTTCTGAGCAAACTGAAATGTTCCTTATTCAACTGTCCCTTGAGTATCTCTGCTGGAATATATACTTTGAGTAGCATTTGCAAACCTTAACAGTGTCATGTAAGAGTGGAGCTGGTGAGAGCTGTGACATGTGTAACAAATGCAGATATGAGTATTCGCTCATTAGGCATGCACTTTTTCTCTGTGGGAGCCGTGAGGTTGAGCCCACACTGAGAGGCTGCTGTAGTGAGTAGAACTGTACTGTCAGCACAGAGTGAGCTGTGTCTGTCAAAGCACCAGTCTCTGTGTCCTGCTGTCTCTATACTCAAGAGAGGCCGTATAGAATCATCTTTATAGCACCTGAGTTAGACAGTGTTTCTTTGGAAATAAGGAAAACCCTCAAGCAGATAATTGCAAGGAATATAGTTGCAATATACATGTTGAGATATATAGTATGCCCATCTCTTTTGACAATGAACCTTCAGCTAGTTCCATTATGAAGAAAATGATGAAGGCAAAACATATTTAACCACCTTTGGAGCTATAAAGAAGTTATACATATGTAGTTTATTTCATCTTGATGTATCTTTGCTGTTAGCGAATTGAATGCTCCTTAAAAGGAGAAAAAGCTGAGCTAATACAAATGTCTGATTCAAATGCAGCAGGGGGAAGTGGAGCCCCACTCTGAGGCTTTTAGCTGGTTATGGATAAGGTAATTGATTGCTCAGTCAGGTCAATCCCCTAACCTTCTGGTGATACTTTATCGATCGGACTTTTAACAGCGATTTTGTGCCTTGAACATAAATTAACACTTGCTGACGCGCAAACTCAATCCTGAGTTAGAAAGGACTCGGCATGTGTTAAGTAATCACAGCTCTGCGGCAGCCATCTTGAAAGTCATAACCGCCATGTATTAAATATTTAAGTGGCCGAGGGGGGCTGAAAGGTTTCTAAGTGTTACCACTCTGGTCTGAGTATTGACTTATGTCCTGCGTAATGTTGGAACCAGCGCGGTGTTTGACAACGCTGGTGCAGGGGGAAAATCTGATAAGCAAGTCACTCCGACGCAGAAATGTAATATGCCCCACACATTTGGCCCCCATTAAAAAGTGAACGGGATAATCCAGGAGGGAGCCACAGCCAAGTGAGAATTGAGTTACAAACAGACAACTTTATTCTATTGTAATCACCATCCATCTTTTGATGTGTCTCAGTCAGGTGTCTAGACGCGGGGCTAGACATGGCAGACAAAATGAGACACTAACACGTTAAAATTAAAATATAATGATTGTAAACGCACTTAAACACTTCAAGAAACTATACAACAGATTGAGCCACTTTTAACATTTATTTATTATTCTTTCAAGCCTTTAAAATGTACTACATGCAAGTACCTGTATGGTATAATTTCCTAGTTCTGAAGGACATTGAGTCCTAAAATGCTCTATATACTGTAAATATATAAAATATTATAGAAAAGGTTAAGTAGGTAAGATGAGCGTAACAAACCCACCTTAAGGATAATCAAAAATAGACTGGATCATTTTGTGGTCATGATAGTGAAGATCTCCCAATGTGGATATTGTTTTCATTTACAAACTCTATTAATCTAAGGGAATTTACTTGGACGTATTATTGAAAAATCCAAAATATAAACATGGTAAAAACAAACATATTCACACACACATACATGTTCTATGCTTTTTGGGAACATTACATTCACTTCAATTCCCGATTTCATCAGATCTCTGCAGCTAAGCTGGTTAGTATTTGGATGGGAGACAGCTGGAATGCCTGGTGCCACTGGGGGGCTGTTGTGCAAACTGTCATTGTGTTCTTGGGCAAGACACCTCAACCACTATGCTTCCAGTGTTCACGTATGCTGGTGTATGAGAGAGAGTGTGTTTGTGAGAGTGAATGGAAGACAATGGATAGAAACAATCCGGCTTGTTTACAGCATGTATATCATGTATGTTCATTAACATGCACTGTCCCCACCAAATAAACAAAATAATATACAAAAATAATGATACTTGCATTCATTTTTTGGAGACTGATCATAACCCTGTAGCTTCTTGCCTAACGTTAACCTTTACCTATTTGAACCACCATCAGAACTTTTAATCATGCTGTTGATCAAATAATAAAGGATTTATGTCATGGAGACCTGATATTTGTTTCCATAAGGGAGGCAGGTCCTCATGAATTGAAGGTATATACAGATTTTAGTGCCTATATGATACATAGACTGCATACATACATACATGATAAACAAGATAAATCTTCTCATCTTAACGACTATAGTTTAATTAAGACACCAATGTCACTATGTGGTGTTATATCCAAACCATTGCGCATAGACTTGTGAAGGTAAAAGATCACATCAGCTGAGTAGTGAAAGTGCACACCCCAAAGGGACAAGTGTCTGACACTGGTTTACATGTCCAAGACCAAATAGCTCACTTGTTAAAGGGAAGCAGGGGCGTCACTCCGGAGGAATCAGATCCACCCTTACCTTAGATCGGCATCACTGGCCTATCCATCTCTCTGACAGCTCGGGGCCATCAGGTGCCAAGGGCTGTGACATTCCTGACATTGGAGCATGCACTAACACACACACACGCACGCATACACACACACACACGCACGCATTACAGGAGCTTCAGGATGACACCCCCTTGACCCGTGTCACATCTGGGAGATGAGGGGGGGGGGCACAAAACCCGATCTTAGCGCGCAGCCTGGGGGGTCGAAGGCAGGAAGGAACGTACCGGGGGCCCTTTCACTTAAGCTGATCCGTTCCATGCAACCCACTGACACTTACATATGAGGTCAGGATCGTAAAATGCCAGAATGTACAGTTGCTGTGCTAGCAGGGGGTGGATGCATGGGCCCCCGATTGCACGGTTGGGGGTTGGGTAGTCCAGGCCTATTTGTATCTGGGCTGCGCTGACATGTTTGGGTGTTTGTGAGCTTTGCTTGTACCGAGCGCGCCACTCCTGGTCGGGTTATGTGGCAGGAGGTTTACAGGGAAGGCGACCCCGCTTTTCTAATGTGACGTCTGGTGAATGAAGGCTGCATGGCTCTGAGTACGTACTAGTGAATGCTGCTTCGGAGAATTTGTATGAATGTTTACATGTGTGGGTGGTGGTGAAAGCAGGAGGCAGCGCTGGAACTAATCATGTGTCCCCCATTCAGATTTGTTATGTGTAGTGTTTTTGTGGTGTATGTGTGGCTTTAGCTGGTAATGAAATATCCATATGTGGCGCTGTGGACATGACTGACTTGTGTGTCCTCAGCATGTCTTCATATGAGTAAATGCAGCCACTGAGAGAATTATTCATGTAATATTAATGCTTCGCTTTCTCCAGGGATTAAGTATAGGCTGTTCTACACCAAGAAATATGCATGGATTTACAACAGCTACATAGCATGGGTTAACATTTGATTCATTTCTTTGGTTGGACATCTTGCATGGAGTTCAATCACTTCAAAGGATAGTAAAGCAATGGCCTTTTGAATAAAAGTCTAGATTCTAGACGTTCAAAGAGGTTGGTTTTGCTCTAAAACCAGGAGCAGGTTCACACAAAGCGGGTGGACAGTAGAGAGAAACTAAAGGGAAAATAACAAAAGTACTGTCAATATTTTACTTCAGATGTTGAACTTTATCCAAACACAGGATGCAGCCATGTTGGATTATCTCACTTGGATAATCTTGGATAAACTTGAAATGTTGCCCGAGTTTCCAAGTAGGAAGATGAATCTCTCTATTTGAATTTAAATGTCCGACCTCCGAGGACAACTGCATGGAACACGGCATTATTCTCTGCCTCGAGGGATAGACTGTGGAACGTCTTACCAGGTGATTTCAATTTGGAAACAAATGGCAAAAATGGATCAATTATTTTCTGTTTCGGTGTAAATTCCTCTACACTGTGTTTTGTTTTTTCTATATTTCCTATATACTGTAGGTGTTCAAAATTGGTGCCAAAACACTCACAATAGACAATAGCGTTTTGTCACAAGAATAGTAATAAACTTTACTAAACACCACAGATATATTCATGAATGCATTGTTAAATTATCAATCAAAAACCTTTTTATAAATGAATCAAACTACTGTCAATACTGCTTTGTATCCAATCAATGTGTCTGCGTCTCTAAGAAGCCCCTTCCACTGAGTGGCAGATCGACCAAAGTGTTACAACAAGTCTTCAAGCATAATGCTGTAATATGCCTTGTCACAGAATTGTGAGTGAACACAATCAAAATTCTGATGAACTGCATCAAAAATGACCTATTTTGGGGGAATTCATTTCCTTTTGACTTTCCCTGCTATCATTTTCTGCCCATCTTTTCTTCCTCTTTGTGTGCCAATGCCGGGGGATGGTGACGACGGGATGGCTTGGATCTTTAATAGATTTGTCTTGGGCAGCACAAAGGGAGGAGGAATCGTTGTTAACATTATAACGTATCGATCGTTTCAACTCCATTTCCCAAGGCCCTGTCAGACAGAAGCCATTACTCAGAGCAGTCAGACCCCCACCTTGCCCCCCTCGCCTACGTCTCTTGTGACAATGGCCGTCCACAACATTTCACTGGGTTCATTTTGTGTGACCCCCTGAACCCCGCGTGTATCCTGCTTCTCCACTTTACTCACACATCAAGTGTAAACATCTGGTACATAAACAAAAGGGAAGTTTACATTCACCTAAATATTCCAGTGCGCTGCTGCTAAAGGTCAAGGGTCGTGTATACATTTGAGTCCTGAAGTGACAGAATCCATCTTTCTTTCCTTTTCAGTACTCCATCATTGAATCCTATATGCCAAATACAAGCCTAACAGCGCGATGAAGGCTAGTCCAACAAGTGATCAGCATGCGATTGTGAGTATGTTTTTACTGTCAGCAGCAGAAGTGCAGCTTTGATAAAAGGAAGAAGAATATTAGACTATAAGTGCTAATATAAACGCAAGATGCAAAAAGTATGTAAACTAAAATATCAGTTAGAGTTAGTTTATTGTGTACTTTGAATCAGAGCAAATATTTGTATCTATGTTTTTCCTACCAAATAAATTGCAAGCGTTATATTGCAGAAAGACATTTGAAGTGCCTTTCGTTTAAAAACTTTAGAAGATGCCATTAGTAAAAATATGTTATTTATTTATTCTGTTTTAAGGAAATGTTTTTCTCATCAAGTAAATGTTTAAATGGGGATTTGTCTGAACGTTTGCTATTGGTTCAACTCTCTCAATGACTCTCAACTCAATTGTGGTTTGTCATGCTCGACTTAATTTTTCTACTTAATGTACTACCAGCAACACTAGCACTAGCAACAATTTATCCTCCAAAAACATTTAATATTAACACGTGCAACTGTTTTAAGAAGGTGGGGGTACATTATGTGGACAAATTCTAGAGCAATCAGTCAACTCAAAACCGTGTGTTTATATGCAAAAAACAAACTGATAATCCAAGAACAGTGGTATTTGCAAGTCACATTGCTTTTACTTTTAAAATATAACTTCCAATCATTTCCATTTTGCAATGTTTGTCTTTCCCACATTATTTTATCCTGACAGGTAGAAATGTCAAAATAATTGTGATTAACAAGGTCATAATATAATCGTATAAAGAACACAAAATATCTATACTAATTGTGAGAATCGTAAGCAGAAAATTCAATCTATTCTGAAATTACATATAAACACATTTTTATCTGGCAGTTTATGGTACAATATCATTACTTTTTCATTTAGAAATAACCTATACACACAGGCAAATGAAGGATTTCACCGTTGCCAACAATCGTGAATCATCGTAAAAATGTGATGTTTCTTCGCACAATAACCTTAACATTAGAATTGTATATCCCTAAACGCAGGTGAACAATCAGAAAGTAATCAATAATATCGTATAATATAAACTGATAACTCCAGAAATCATGTAATGGCTGGATTTTTGTTTCGCATGTAAATGTAAACATCAGATTGAAGATCAGAGTCCTGGAGCTGCAAATGGCTCTCAGCTGTAGGGAGAGGGCGGGATGGAACTGACAGGCTTGAAAAGTCCAAAGACAATAGGCTTCAGAGGAGACGTCCAAACTAATACACAGTGCAATGGATCTCACTGGACCTTAACGAGAGGAGATTGTTACCCGGCAACGGCCTTGACCTTGTTTAAAGCCAGTATTTCTTAGTTTGTCGTAGTGCCGGCTGAGATTAAACAATCATTTTCATAGACATTTCAAAATCAACAATGTGTTTTTATTTTCGTGTTGTCTTGAAACAAAAAGTAGACCACATTTTCTGTTGAATCAGTGACACCTGAAGAGATCAACTGTCCTGGCCCCATGACCTCTGGAAGAGTGATGAGTGTTGATACCCCTAGGTCAAGACAGATACCGACTTTGCCACTACATTGTTGCTGAAAACGGGGACATGATCATTAAGTTGAAACCGAACTCTGCTTGTTGAGTGATAGCTTGGAAATTTAAGAGTCCAATAGTTAAATCAATTTCTATCCAAGACTTGGAATGTGTCAGAAGTATTTGTCCAGTATGACTCCGCGAACAATGTACCAACACATTTGCTACTAATGGACTCATTAGTCGCTTTTTCAGGGTGAAAAGAAAAGGCCAGCTGGACTTTTGATGTTAGTCTCTATAAAGCAGCTTTTCAAGTTTGGGGCAAATAAAAGAAGAGTTTTACATTGGCCTGCTCCATTGATCCTTGAACATGAACGCTATGTACTTCACTTGGCTGTGGTTCAAGATAAGCTTTATGTTAGTATGCTTGTTATAGCTTTATGTTATTTACATTTGAATAGACTTTTTATGACTGGTTGTTTTGTTAAGGAGGTTGTGCTTGTGCTAATTCTGAGATAATTGACATTAAAGCAAAATAACTTTGCACACATTCCAGTTTAGAGCCAATTAATCTAAAATGAATAAGGATGTAAAGCAGTCACCCTTTATAGACTTGTTCGTGTACATTCTTTCTGAACTGAAAGCTTTACAAAGAATGGACACAAAGCCTCATTGAGTAAGTGTACAGCAGTGTCAGACAAGGACAAGGGTAAAGCCCTGAGCTCATAATATGGATCTTGTGTACCAGTGAAGAAGTTCTTCTTTTTCTGCCTCGCTGTGCTGTGAAGGCAGTTAAGCTGGTAAATACTTGTATTACTGTAAAGTGCCTATCATCATTATTAGTTCGTGAACAACTGGCTAAAAAGACAAAAGGTGAAAAACAACAATTCAGACTTTGAGAACGAACGCTTCAGGGAAAGTTTCTACACTTACTATTTTGTTGGTTATCATACAATGCACTGTAGGTAATGTAAATTGAATCCGCTTATTACCTGTTATTGCATATTGTTGGAACATAATACACTCATAAGTCAGTAGGACACCTCTGAGGCACTGGAACATTGAGATAAACCTGCATCATTGTGCTGTTTGCTCAGAGCTTTGTGGATATTCATCAGCAGGTGTTTGTGAATTAATGAGTTTATTGAGGCTGAGGAGAAAAGAGGAGGAGGAAGCCTTTCGCAGAATAGGGTCAGACGTCTCGCTAAGTAAACAGTGTATCGAATGCAGGTAAAAAACAAAGCCCTGATGACGTTTTGTTTTAATAACTCCAGGCTTTATTGAACAAACTGGTTAGGTGTCTGCTTAATTACTCTCTAAGTTTTACTTTCGGTTTGACAGAAGAGTTTCATATTTTATACTGCTCGTGAGGTTGCGTTATATGGTGAGTACTTGTAAAACTGTCAAAAGAATTAGTGCATCAGCAGCAAACACAAATACTACAAAAGTATACAGTGCAATATCTAATTAATTTTTGTTTCCAAACTTCTGCACTGAATGGAAGTCGCTGGTTCATGGATGTCAACAGAGACCCCAGAAAGGAAGAGCCAGAGAATACAACAAACAAAACACAATTCAGGGTGTGTTTTTGAAGACAACCACATTGTGCAACATGAAGTATTGTGTTGTTATGTTCAATCCAGCACTATCTGACCATCCTCTGGACACTCTGCACTGATCTGCTCTTGAGTGAGGCATTATAATAGCTGAAGGAAATAGGCCTTCTTGAGAAACTTTCGGCGAGCTGTCAGAAGCAGAAGATTAATGCCTAGCCAAACTCTCAAGGGGACCGGACCCCCTCCTCTGCCTCTCTCCGTTACTCACTTCTTTAACCCCTCCTCCTCCTGTCTTCTTGTCATCTCTAAAACGGTAACAATGGCAGGTCCTGCAAATACAAGAGCCATTAACAGAGGAGCTTCAAATGCCACACACCTTCAAAGTTTGTCTGAATAATAGTCTGACATTTTACTCGTGGGGCTGTGCAGTGTTTGGTGTTGTTCCAGACGATTTGGCAAAACCACGGTGAAATGGAGATTCACAATCATTTAGTCATTTTAACCAAAACTCTTTCTATGGCTCCCAGGATCTCTCACACTACAGAATATGAAGTAAAAGTATTATTAAAGTAAGTCTATAATACAGGGACTTTGCATGTTATCAAATTTGTCGATGGCGTTATGCATTAACTTTATTTAGCTGTACTTGTACTCATTCCTTTATTCGGTCATGTTCTTAAAGTGTTTTGTGTGCTCAACCCACTGTGCCACTGTTGCCCCACAAGTAAACGGTCTTTTATTTTATTCGACCCACTGATATGCCTGAGCTTTTTGCATTTAGGTCTTCAAGAATTAACTAAATGTCACTTAAGACATTCGAGTAATTGGTGGATTCCAGAGATTTGCATTCTTGTAGTGCAAAATACTTTTTTGGCATGAAAAATTCTGAAATCTCTAATGTTTCCTCAAAAAGCCTCTCTAAACCTTAGACTCCAGATTCTGTTGTTTATCGGGTACTAACCTAATCGCCATAAGCATGCAATAAGCCAACAATAGATTTTGCAGGTGTCTTGGTGATTAATAGAGATTGGAATGACTGCCCACAACCGGACTAAGATGTTTATTTTGTGATTGGCAGGTCAGAGGTCATGTGGGCAGGTTACAGGTCAGACCTGATGGTGCACACAACCCAATAGAGTTCCCAGACTTTTTTTTTATGTGTAAAATAAATGATCAAAAATAACATAACATTGAAACTACCTGCTCAATGTCCAGTATTTATAACTCCAAGTGAAATGCATCTTTTTTCTCATCACATTGAACTAGAGTAGCTTATTTGAGTGGACAACAAGGAGCAACTTCACCTCATGTGAATTTTGCTTGTCCCTTTCATGAACCATTTGATTGATTGATGAATTCTTTACAGACATAATTGTTCCTGCAGAGAAGTTTGTCCTCTAAATTAGATCCATCATTCAGCCAGTGCCTCGGGGCAAACAGTCCAGAGGAACAAGTCCCATGTGGAGCCAAAAAAGATCTTGCTCTGGAGAACCTAGCTTCTTGCTTGTCCAACCAAGACCAGATGCTTCAGACCCAGTAGTTTACAAAGACATTTTGGTCTGGAATCATATTCTGTCTCCCCGATTTCAAACGGGTGTGGTAATCCAATCAGAGAAATGCATGGTCCATTTGCGTCTAAACTAACATGGCGGCTTATAAGGACAAAATTAAACAAAAATAACACACAGGACTGAGAAACGGCACAGGTTTTTGCAGAATCAACAAGTGAAGAAGTAAACTCTTATGTATATGAGGTAAATTAAGTTACATATTTTGTTCTGAATGTTACGAGAATATTTGAGGGAAGATGGATTCCAGACCCTTGAATTTGAACAGAATGTCGATGGGACTGGCTGCTAAGGCAACCTAACTTGAGGAATAGCCATGGGAGCATATTTGAGTTTTGATAAATACTCACTCTTGGAGACTAGAGATATGTTTTGGAGAGGCTCTGACCCAGTTATCTCGCTTTATCATTTGGCCTTCATCAGACTTGCTCAAATCTCGGCACTTTTCCATTTTCCTGCAAAAACTTTTTTCTTCTTAAATGTTTTATTAGCTTTATTATAGCAAATCCATATTTCTAACAGTTGGCGTAATGAAGAGCTCAGCAGGATTCCTTGGAGTTGAAGCAAGATCACTCCGTTCTCTCCTGTACATCTTTTGTTTATGCTGACTGACATTACGAGACACATGCAGACCTAAGTTCAGCCTGTAGCAGAGATGTAGACAGGAGCTGAGCAACCTCAGAGCATTCCCTCGCCTCCCCTGTCCCTCCCCCTTTTCCACTCTCTTCTACCCGACTTTTTGAACGAAGCCGGGTATGTCTCAGCGGGGGTGCTCCTCCATATCTCTGCTCTGTTCTGAAATCAGCCGTCCTCCTCGGGGGAACGCCTGTTTGAACTTTTTCAAAATCAGAATTTGTAACGATGCCGAGCCAAGAAGGGAAGAGAAGATACGGCCATATAACAGAGGCGGGCCAGCGTGCGAGGAGAGGCCAGATCAAACGCGAGTCCTTTAGGGAGAAGAGATGAACCTCGGAGCGAGAATCTCAAAAGACGCTGGCGGAGTTCTGGGACTTTGTCTGGAGCATGTTGGTGACCTCAGATTGTCATTTGCATACAAAAGCAGAGCAAACAAGCATGACATTTGTGTAGCTCTTCCAGGCCACCCTCTCATTCCTAAACCATCCCACTGACAGCACAGACAGAATCAAAACTAAGGGTTGCACAATGTCATCAAAACTCAAACTTCTACACTACAAACAGCACAAATCAGTCACTACATTTACATGCCTGCCAGGAAAAAAAACTGATACCTTCAATTTCAACGTTTTTTACATATTTCATGCAAAACTAGAAACTCCGATTAAGGTGTCTTCATTCCAAGCTCCCTGATCCCGTAAACACATTTGGAGAACTCTGTGTGTACTCGGCTCCCCGCTGCCTGAAACAGCGCACTCCGATCACTCTATGATCCCACTCACATCAGCAATGCATGTTTTTATTGATATTTGTGAGCAATAAAAACATGTTTATTGCCATACTGTGGAACATTCCAGGCAAAGTAGTAACATTGCCTGGAGAGCTTGCCAGAAAAGTTACACATAACAAGAAAAGATCAATTAAAATATAAAGAAAATAAATAAACACATGACTAATATTTTAATTTATTTTAACTTTTATGGGCCTAGATTTGAACATTGTCTGAATAGAGACCTATCTTACATCTTCATGAAGCAGATTCCCCATGTTTAGTCCAGACTCTGGGCACTGCAGAGTTCAGTATCACGCCTTTTATTACATAGTGTTGTTTAGAACACTTGGGTGGGTAACGTACAACCCCTCTCTACCCATCCCCGTTTTGCTGCACATCCGTGTTGGCCAGGTCACAGTGGCAGAAAGATGGAGATGACAGGGCTAATTGCGCAGCTCACAAAACGCACAGAGAGAAACGAAAACAGTGCATTTTTCAGAACCCAGGTCTTCAGCAGACAGCCAATGGCGCTGACCCCAATATTACACCGTATTTATTCTATGAAAAGTAACCGGCTCCACTGCGTACTTTCTGGGCCATTGCAGTCTCACTTGTGCTAAAACATTGCCAAAACAAACTGTTAAACTAAACCGTCTATCCTTTATGAAATATTGGATCAAGGTGAAACTGGGTTGCTATCTCTGGAAAACGAAAAAAAGTTGACAGAATTTTTGGCACGGAAAACAAATTGAATAGAAAGATGATCCCTCCGTTGGGTAAAGACTAAGCACATTTGAACATCAGGTCTATTGTGGATTATGGGGAATAAGTTAGGCTTTTCTATAAGTGCGCTGAGAAATCCCTCTTTCCATATTGAGTAACTGTGGTCATATCTAACAATTTGTACTGACGATTGCGCCGGCCTGAGACACATTACTTGTAAAGTGCATGTGTCGTAACAGGCTGCGGTAAACTGAAGGTGTGAGAGAAAAACACTGTTGAGGTTTGGTCTTTATTTTCGGTCTTTATTTTCGTCTGCAAATACTGTAAAAAAAAAAACACAAAAAAACAGCAATACAGGATATTAACATAGAAAGCTAATTCACAAATATGGAAAAGTGTTCTGTTTGCTGTCGTGGGAAAGTTGATTTAGTTTGTTGATATAGTCAAAATGGCTTTAACTAATCACTTGTCCATTCATTGTGGATGGATTTGGAGTCAACGCCAGAATACACTGAAAGACCACCCACTGAACAGCTCATATCAAATGAACTAAACATATTCCAAACATCCAGACAATTGAATTTAAACGGTTTAATTGATTCATATTATGTGCTGCTGAAAAAATATACAAGGCTTATATTGCACTAAGACACCACATAAATCTGGGTGCACCTTCCATTTCCAGAAGTCAAATATGCAAACAGATATGACAAAGCAATAAACGATAATACTTTGACTGGAATGTTCCACAGTATGGCATTAAACCTCTATGTCTTGCATTTATTATATTACAGGTGTACAGGTTTTTATAACTTTGACTTCCTACTGTAAGCGGTGTCCCCTCTACACAGATCTGACCTGTAACTTGGCCTGCTGGCATCACCTACGTCTCCATGGAGATAGATATATTTAAAACCATGCAGTGAAACAATTATTTTGAGAAATGTGCTTTTCTATTGTCCTTAATAAATGATGCTGTTAATTTTCCTCGAGATAAAATTAATGAAACAATTTGTAAATTCCAGACAAAGCAATAAAATCTCCATGGAGACAAAGCCGAAAAGTTACATAGCGCACCTTTAATACACACTTGTAAAAACTATTTAAAGCAATATTAATAATGAGGATGCTTTATTAAATGGTAAGTCTTAATCCGGCTGTGTTTTGACTTGTGGTTGCCGTGGTGATTCCTAAAGCCTCTCTTCACGCTGCAGCTCCAGTGTCAGCGCTGTGTAAAGTTATTGGCAAGAACTCGTCTGACCTCACCTACGCAGCTGTCAGCCCTTTAACCAACGAGGTCGCCAGGGGTCACAGCCCAGCCTGTCATGTGACCAGCGGAGGTGAGAGGTCAGAGGTCAGCTGGTCAAGTCCACTTCCAGATAAAAAAAGGGGAGCCACTGAGTTTTGTCCCGGCCGTTTAAAGTGCCACTCTGTCAACAGCAATTAGTGTCTCTCAACAATGTTATGCCTCTTAACTACAATGACTTCCTTCCTGTCTCACAAACAAAATAAAGCATTAAATAATAAATAAATTAAACAATTCAAATACATACCATCAATATATGTAGGCTTTATTAGCATTGTTCATTCTTGTTTATCTTGTAGATGTTTTGTCACTACTTTGGTGCCAATTGTATGTAGAATTAAATGTTTTGACTTTGTAGTAGCTAATTGTGCATGTTCATATTATGATATATATTTTTGGACAATACACTCAAGAGCAACAGCTGGTTGGTAGGGTTAAATGTGAGATTAAAGGCGCAGAACTTGATTTATTTTGCTTTTGATAAAGCAAAATCGGTATTGGGGTGTTTTCAACATTTGAGTACGTAGCCTTTAAAATTGAGCTAAAACAGTCTCCATCCATTCTCTTCATTGTTTTATACAAGCCTCCTCAGCACTGCAAAAGTTTTATTGATGATTTTACTGAGATGCTTTCAGTCGTATGCACAGACTTTGATGGTTTGGTCATAACAGGTGCTTTCAATATTCATGTTGATAATATCTGTGACAGAAATGCTAAAGAGCTTCATGCTGTCCTTGAAACTTTCGGTCTTACTCAGCGCGTGAGTGGCCCCACCCACAGCAGAGGGCACACTCTAGATCTTCTAATTACAAAAGGGGTTAATATTTCAAACGTCAATGTGGTCGATGTTGTGCTCTGTCTGATCATTACTGTGTCTTCTTTGACCTGTCTGTTTTTCCCAAACCACTGGCTGGTCCTGCAGTTGTCCGGAGGAGACACATAAATGACAGCACGGGAAAACTGTTTATGGAAATGATTAACTTTGAAAATGTCTCATGTTCTAATGTAAATGATTTGTTGACCTCTGTTACATCTAGTGTTTTGAACGTTCTCGACACCATTGTCCTTATGAAGGCTAAAATTGTTCAAAATAAGCAGAAGGCGCCATGGAGAAATGATGATTCGGTCAGGCAACAGAAAAGGGAGTGCCGTCGGGCCGAACGAAAATGGCGCAAGTCGAAGCTCCAAGTTCAGAAAGAGATTTACAGAGAGAAGTTGTACATGTACAACCTCATCTTATGTAGAACTAGGGAAGGATCTTTTTCTGAAATAATTGGAAGCTGTAGTAACAACTCGCGTGTCCTGTTTGCCACAGTAAACAGATTAAAAAACCCTCCAGTTCAGCTGCCGTCAGAACTCATTTCCACATCCAAGTGTAATGAGTTTGCATTATTCTTTAATAACAAAGTTCAGGGCATTAAAAATGCTATAAATTCTACAATGCAAAAAATAACCCTCAAACCACCTACACACTTAGAGCTGACTCACTTTGCACCTGTAACTGACAAAACTGTCCAGGAGATCATCACCAGTCTGAGTTCATCTACATGCTGCCTCGATGTGTTACCCACCAGATTTCTAAAGTCTGTGCTGAACAGTTTGTTAGCACCACTCACTCTCAAATAGTTAACATGTCGCTTCAATCTGGAACATTCCCAATTTCTTTGAAAACTGCGGTCATAAAGCCTCTCCTAAAGAAGAGCAGTCTTGATGCCGCAGTACTGAGTAATTAGTCTCGGCCCATCTCTAATCTCCCATTTTGGGGCAAAGTCCTTGAAAAGGTTGTTTACCAACAGCTCACTGATTTCCTCTTAATAAAACACTCATTTGATGT
The DNA here is from genome assembly GCA_015082035.1 of Chaenogobius annularis. Lineage (NCBI taxonomy): Eukaryota > Metazoa > Chordata > Actinopteri > Gobiiformes > Gobiidae > Chaenogobius > Chaenogobius annularis. Next base: position 900,482 of record BJKM01000042.1, read on the forward strand.
TTTCCAGTCAGGTTTTAGACCTCATCACAGCACTGACTGCTCTTGTCAAGGTGACAAATGGGCATCACTGGCACTGCACTAAACTGGTTAAAGTCCTATCTGGAAGACAGGAAGTTCTTTGTCGAAATTGGTAACTGTGTCTCAGACCAGATGCCCTGACCTGTGGGGTGCCCCAAGGGTCAATCCTGGGACCCCTTTTGTTCAACCTCTACATGCTGCCGTTAGGTCAGTTGATACGCAGCGAGAATGTGTCCTATCACAATTATGCAGACGACACTCAAATCTATGTTTCACTGACGGCAGGTGAATATGGACCAGTGGATTCACTCTGTCACTGCATCCAACAGATCAGTGTGTGGATGCAAAACAACTTTCTCCAGCTGAACTCAGACAAGACTGAAATCATCGTCTTTGGCCCACAGAAACAAAGAAAAAGTGTTAACAGTCACCTCCAGAGTCTCGCTCTAAAACCTACAAATCAAGTTAGAAATCTGGGGGTAATAATGGACTCAGATTTGAATTTTAACAGCCACGTCAGATCAATCACATCAGCAGCTTTTTACCATCTAAAAAACATTGCTAAAATCAAAAGTATAGTGTCTAAACCAGACCTGGAAAGACTTATCCATGCGTTTGTCGCTAGTAGATTAGATTACTGTAACGGGCTGCTCACTGGCCTCTCCAAACGAGCTGTAAAACAGCTGCAGTACATCCAGAACGCCGCTGCTCGGGGGTGACTAGAACCAGGAAGTACGATCACATTAGTCCTGTGCTCAGGTCTCTGCACTGGCTCCCTGTGGCTCAGAGAATAGACTTCAAAGCAGCTCTGCTTGTATACAAGTCTCTCCATGGCCTAGCACCAAAGTACATCTCGGACATGTTAGTGCCATATGAACCATCTCGGACTCTGAGAACCTCAGGGACCAGCCTCCTGCTGGTGCCAGAGTCAGGACTAAACATGGGGAATCTGCGTTTCAGTTTTATGCAGCTAAAATCTGGCACAGTCTTCCTGAGGATGTGAGAGGGGCCGCTACTCTGGCAATGTTCAAATCTAAACTAAAAACTGCTTTGTTTGGCTGTGCATATGACTGAAATGCTTTTCTTTGCACTCTTCTCTTTTATGTCTTAAACTATTATTTTGTGATTTTGTGGATTTCTGCCATGTCTTTGTGATTTTAATGCATTTTTTCCTGTTGTGTGAAGCACTTTGAATTGCCTTGTGTATGAATTGTGCTCTACAAATAAACTTGCCTTGCCTTGCCTATTGCCACAGAAATTTAAATAAAACCATCAATTCGGGTAAAAAGGTGTCCATTGTGTGCTCGTTTCCTCTATATAGAGCATTGTATTCTCCGCAAAGTAGGAAGTGCGCTATTAGCATTAGCTTCAATGTGACGGCAAAACTCGTCCTGGCCACGCTTCAAAACACAATTCAACGTTTTAATATGAATGCCATTTGTTGGATAAAATGAAATACTTCTATCCTTGTGCTCATAGCGGGTTAGTGTCTTTGGTATCCAGGATGTTATGGGTTGCCCGTACGTGTCATTTGTCACCTGTCTTTTGTCCTCCCTTACTCCCGATGCTTTACTTGCTGTTCTCTGCAAACCCTCGCAGCTGCTCATCCAAAAGCTCTTACCTACATGCGGTTAATTCTTGGCGTGACTTCTGACAGATTAAGTGTCCCTCATTTCCTCCTCTCTTTTGCGTCCCGTCCTGCCAATTTCATCACGGCTTCTGTTCTGCCATTGGACGCTCAGGAGCCGGGCCACAAAGGAGAATCCTGTGCTTCCTTGGTACGGGGATTAAACTGTTAACCAGAGTGTGACAATTTGGTCAAACCTTGCCTTTGAAATGCTAAGTGAACTTCAATAGAAGGTAATAACCATAGTGTTCCTCCCTCTCTGTATCATGTGAGATGGCCTAAATTTCCGGCAAGTATGAATTTCCCTCCCAGCGTAAAACTGGAAAGTACTGGATGGATTGGTAACCTATTTTTGGTTATCTTTCAACCAACTAGAGTGTAAGAATAGAAAGAATGCAGACAGAGCCATGAGTATTCTTTGTGCCTTTCTCCCAAGTGTCTGTAATTGGAAGAATTGGCAGAAATTATGTCTGGTGGAAAATGTATTCCAAGTCAGTATGAAAGTAAATGTACATTATGAGCAAGATGATTTGCACAGAAAGAAAAGCACAAAGGAAAGAAATTTTAATGAATAGTTTTGCAGCTTTCTCCTCGATCTTGTAAAGAAGAATAAACGGACATTGCTATAGGTAGATTCAGTAACGCTTATCTTTAGCTTATTTTTATTACCTTGAAAAATATGCATTCTTACCGTCTCTCCACAGAGCTGACCTGACATGCTTGTCTCCACAGAAAATGGATAGGTTTCACGCAGATCTGTGGAGAGGTTCCTCGCTCACAGCAAAAAAATTGTTTTTTTAAGGTATTCTTGAGCAATACAAATGTGAAATTGAATGCGCGCATAGTAGATTAAGTTAGTTAAACGTGTGTGGAACATTTCAGGCAAAGCAGTGCATGGAGACAAACCCCACTCCAGACAAGTTTTATGGTGCACTTTTAAAGAATAATGCTAAAACTCAAAAACCCTGCCATGCTGCCATCCAGGCTCTTTGTGCTGTGAACAGATGAGTGCAATGAGGAAGTCTTAAGAGGTGACACAGGAAGCCCCGAGCCACTTGGCCACCAGGACGTCCTGTCTGTCTCAAAGGAATGACAACGGCATTCCAGGCAAACAGCAAATGTAAAATGCAACTTTGATGTACATTTGAATTGGGCTTCAGAATTTGTACATAAAAGTTGAAATGCAGCGACACTATCTGATCTTAAAAAGTTAAATTTACCAACCGGAAATTCCTCAAATGATCTAAATGACACCACAATGACTCTCAATAAGGCAATTTTGAACTGCACATATCTGAACTCTGAACATGAATAATGAATGACTGTATAAATGCACCACTGATATGCAGGTTGGCTTGAATTGCTCATCAAAATCTATGTTAATTTTGGTTCCAAAGTATACAGCACCGAGCGAAACATTTGCACATCTATGAAAATCCACACTCTGACATTTAAATCCAAAGTTTTGAATTTCAATTGGAGATGTTTTTAGATCATTTCTCCCTGTCAACTTCAAACTCTACACGAGATTAGCATCCACTCTTTTTGTCTGTTTTGTATAATGGATGCATTAGAATGTGGATGAGCCGCCTATGTTTTGTATTGAAAGTAGTATTCTTTATTTGATTTGCTGGGCGGCTGAAGAAATGCATTCCTGGTCCAACGTGCGTGGAAGAAAGATGTTTGAAAGTGATAACCCGTCCATAATGTTTCACTTAAATTATTGTGAAATTGAAAAATGGAACAAAACTCCATCAATGCTAACGACTTGGAGCGATTTTGGTTGAATTCCTCCCCTTTCATCCAATGGCATGCATCTGATAAAATGGAACCATCTATTTTAATTTCTTGCCAACAAGTCACTTTTCAAATTGACATAAGTGCATTTATGGAATGGAAATTTGTAATTTAATCACACAATGTATTTTTTTGTTGCATTTTTCGAAGGAAACAGATTGTAGCTTCATAGACAAGAGAAGAAACTGAAAGATAAATACAGCTTAGTTGCAAGTGTTGCATTATGTCTAAATTTTTCCAATTTTCGGCTTTTTTTTTTGCTTTTTTAAACCAGAAGAGACAGACATACACGTGAAATGACGATGAAAAACCTTGTGAGGGAAATTTCTGAATGCCTGAATATCTTTAAAAGTAATGACAAGATGGTGAGGCTGAGGGGGCATATGTTTTTGCTGCTGTAGTGGAGCTGTGTAGCATTATAGCTAAAGTGTCTGTACCGGATTTTTTTCATGTAATAAAACAAAATATTTGTTTCCATATATCGTAAAAGCAGCTCTTTGGGTGAAAAAGAGACTGCTATGTTCTGTGTGTGTCTAATTATAGCGTTTTATTTTACGCAAAGCAAACAGTGCGTGGTTAGCATGCTAATGTTTGTTAGCTTTACCGTGTGGGTGCTCGAAATGCATTAGATACAGTAAGTAACACCTGTAATGAACTACTTCTGTTTTTGACATTTTTAAAAGTAAAAATCCGGTTCAGCGCCCTTTAACAAGAAACCATCTGTCTTTGACCAATCACAAGACGGCCAGCAGTCAAGCAAGCAAACAAACAAGCAAACAAACAAACAAAATGTGTTTCATATGTTTAGGAGTACACAAACAAATACAAACAACAAGTTTAGCTGCTGGTCTTTGTATCATTTCTCATTTACTTTGATTAAAGTCCATCCACCAGGGATCATTTGGCTGCCTCTGAGGCTACCAGACTTAATTCTGTATGTCTAATTTGTAGAACAAGTAGATAAATGTAATTAATTTGACAATGCCACAGGCCAAAGTGAAACAAGCTGTTTTTCAAAGTCACCAGGTTTGGCTGAACCTGTACGTTTAAACTTGTAGCTGCAATCACACGCTTCACTTGCGAATCAGTCATTTTTATTTCCTCCAATTCAATGTTTTCTGTTTTCTGACACAACTTTTTCCATTTTTTCCATGTGTGGTCATCAAACAATGTGGAGACCAGTGGTATAAGGTAACAAAGTACAAAAGTAAAAGTATTGTACTTAAGTTTTTAAAAAAAAACATTTTACTATACTACAATTGAAAGTATCTGTACTTTTTACTCCACTGCATATTTGAATACAGAAAAGTACTTTTCTGTAGAGTCAAATGGCCAGGATGCTCATCCTGCTGAAATATTTTGAAAACTATATATAAATAAATATGACAAGGAAAATTAAATGATAAATTCAGTCTCTTCTTTTAACAAAAAAATATACATATTTATCAAGATCCTGACATGTGGCGCTTTAATCATTCTCAAAATCTAGGTGTATTTATTTGTGTCTGTATCTGTACTTTTACTCGAGTAAAGAATGTTGTACTTTTTCCACCACCGGTAGGGACACTCTCTGAAAACGTATAAACACATTTCTCTTTTATCATTTAATGTTTGTCTTTTCTCCTTTTAGATTTACCTACATAGTATATACAGTACGCAGTACACGAGAACTAATGCAACTGACAGCTTCCATTTCCTTCACCACAGCGTCGACGTCGTAAAGCCACATCTAGCCTTGTGTCCGGGGCTGGAATTCAATCAGGGGAGTGCAAGGTGGTGGGAGAGCAGTTTGAACGCTATAAGGACTTAATTTGTTTTTCTCATTTTGGGGATGGGAGCTCCGCAGTGCCAGTGCTGTACCCTGCCTCCCCCTTCCTCCTCCTGGACCTTTCAATTTGCCAGATTAGTTGCCCTATTGTACCCTTGGCATGTTCTGGAGACAAGCAGCACACACAAGCATCACCGGCCCCCCGTCCGGCTCCTCGGCTCACAACACTCCCTGTCTTCCAAATCGTATTAACCTAATTAACTCTTCACCCCCATCGCCAATTCCATTTACGTCGCCTGTACCATCGCCGATCCAGTTTTTAATCACTTTTATGCAAGCCACAAAGCGTCAGTGCCATAACCCAACGCTTTCAATTGGTGCCATAGGGTGGGCTTCAGAAAGAGATTTGCTATAATAAGTAGTTTATTCACCGCACTGTAAGAAAAAGAAGAAATAACCAAAAATTTTCAGTTTCCATGGCAATATGTCTCAGCTAACCTTCAAATAGCATACCATATGAGTGTTTAAACTTTAACTTCTCCACATGCAATGAAAAGACGAGTAATAAATGTATCCTGGTATGGTATTTTGTTACGGTTTCTGCATTACGTTTTGAACGTTGTGTGCAAGTGTGACATGTGTGCGTGTGTGTGTGTGTGTGTGTGTGTGTTCGTGAAAAAGCGGTATATAAAATGAATAAAATGATCATTATGGCTCCAGAAACATGATTTAGGTTAGAAATATTGGCACTGGAGGCGAGATGAGAAAGCGCTGGGGTCGCAGAGCTTATTTTAGTTCATTTAAGGTAAATCAAACTAAATAAACTTCAACATTTGATTTAATAGCAATTTCAGACTTCTGCTCAGTTGGTCTGAGCAGGACAATCTATTAACAGTTAATCCAACTGTTTAATGTAAAATGATAAGGTTTACTCATGGTTTCTGGTCAAGCCCGTTTTTACCATTTTTTTACATGTTGGATGTCGTTTAATGTTTGTCATCCACTTGATTTGGAAAGTCCTGTTGTCTTGGTGAATTTATTTTTACTCACTGTGAACCACTTTCATTACAAGGACAAAAGGTTTCACAGTGTATCCATCATGCATTTACTCAATTACAGATGATTTCGTTTTTTTGTGTGCAAAGAAATGGCTTTAAAAATCTCTCTACAGCTCTGACTTCTACCTTGAACAAGCAGTGTCACCTGCTTTGTTCCCGTGGAGAGAGATGCTTTCAATGCTATTCCGTGGAATATTCCAGAGCAATGAAGAATTGGCAGACTTTCAACCAGAAAATGGACACTGGAACCACTGAAGATCATCAAGGTTCTCTTTGGTGGGAAGAGGTCGAGACGTCATAAGGTCAGCTCAAGTTAGATGTTTTGGAGATGTGAGGTCACCTGAAATGGCTTGAACATTGTATAGAGGAGTAATATAAATATGTGGGTAGAAGGATGTAAAATGGAAAAGTGATGATGATGTGACGGTCCTTGGACTCAGCGGTTGAAAGAACATTTTAACCCAGACAACCTTTACTCCATATCTCAGTCTTTTTCGAAAAAAGACCCATTAGAGAAAGTATGATTCTCCACTGTCTGACACAGAAAGTGACCTCTCTCTCTCTTTGAGAGCACAAAAACTTGAATGCAAGAAAATGATTCATTTATCCAGCTTATCCTTGCAGCAATTATAGCATAGTTGTATTAGATCAAATGAAAAGAGAAGCTTTTGGTCTTTCTTTAACTCATGCCACATTTCAGAGTGAATATTATGTGTAAATCCTCTAAATTACATCACGACACGAATATATAAAAAATATCATCTTATTAGTCTCATTATAACATGGATTTTAATGTTGAGGCTGTTTTTTTTTTTTTGCAGAATGATTTTGCAGCTGAAGTCTTTCGAGTCATCATTTCCAGTGTCGATTTAAGTTATTTGCTTAGTTTGAGGGTTTGTCGGGTAAGCGAGAACACAAATCAAACCAAATGTATTACTCACTACAGATTTATTTGTATTTTGCAAACACACAAAAATTTGCATTTTATGAAATTGTTTAAAGTAATCAATAAATATCTTATTGACCGTTTAAATGCCTATACAGAACTGAGCCGTTTTACTCAAACACAGTTACGATTAGCATATTTAAGATTTTGCTAAATTATGTTACACATTTGATCCCATTTTGACAATTTTTTATGAGTGTAAATTTTGAAATCACATTAGGGAATTCCATAACTGTTACCCAGCAATTATTTGACAAATAAAAATATGTTAAACGCCTGAATTTTGTTGAATTAATGTTTGAAGGGTCAGAGTCTCCCTCATGTTTTTAACCCAAATAACGTCAAAAATAATGAAAAACTGTCATATGCACACTTTAACCAACATTTATTTCTGCTTTCTGTTGATTTGGTTTAAGATTGTTTTCACCAGAATAATACAGCATTTATTATTGCTATTTGAACTGTATCTATAGCGTAAAGATAAGACATTCTTCCAAGCAAAAAAGGAAAGAAAGTCCAACTCCAACACCTGTGTGAAGAAACAGCCTCTTTACTGTGAAAAGCCCTCTGTGTAAACAATGCAGTGGAGATAGACAGGAAGCACACAGCTCCAGGCATTTCACAAGTACCTTATAAACAGGCCTTTCAAATGTGCTTTTATGACTTTAGCCACACGCTGACTATATCAAAGATCAACATTTTTGGTTATATGCGATCTTCTCCCTTCCAGATAATACTTTTCTTTCATGAACTTTTAAGATTGAAGCCCTCTGACGAGTAATATAGTAAGAAGCAGCACAGAGACAGAGGTGAGAAAGGAAGGATGAGTTCTCGTTAATAGGGCCAGGAGCAGCAGCTGACACAAGCCACATTGTCAATAGGGTGTGAAATTCCTGCCAGGATGGGGACCTCCGTGTGGTAAAAAGCTATAGGGACACAGAGGAGGAGAAGAAAAGCGTCAGTCTGTCTGCCCTCGTCTCTCCCAGGAGTGCTTCCATCACGCTCAAGAAGAGAGGGTTTATCTGTGGTCAGCCAAGCCCGACCAATGTCCCAGCTCACCTCTGAAGGCGACCAGCGGGGAGCAAGGCCATGAATGGCAATGCACCGCTGGGATTTCTACATGGATGTTTATACAGAAACGCTTTGTTATGGCATACGTGTCATAGGGTGAGGTCAAAGTGCAACAAGAAAAGGGAAGTCATTATAAGCAGCAATGCAAATCCCAGTACATCAGGCCTTTTGTGAGAGAGTTTATTTCCTGTATAGGCTGCTTGATGATTTGCCAATAAAGCGGCGTACACAATGTCGTTTATTTTTTCCAGTATCTTGCAAATTTTTTTCCAGTCCCTTGCAAATCAGTGGGACGTCCTTTTTTCAAAGTTGTTCAAAAGGTTTTCTGTTTTGTACGAGGAGGGTGTAGCGTTCTGGGGCAGGACAATGAAAACATGTTCTGTTCTAATGGGTTTTTGTGTCTTTTGTGTTTTAATCTAAGTATTATTGACTGAAATACTAAAAATAGGAAAGACAATTGATTATTTATATTCGTTATAAATCATATGCAGTATTCTGTTCTACTGGGAAATACCTGTGTCAAGGTTAGATCTGTGGAGAGTTTGTGCTTCGATATTTTCTTTCTCAAACAGTGATTCACGTTGGATTTAGTCACTTAACCATTTTGGCCTCCCCCCGCCCGCTTTTTTATCTACTGCTTGCTCTCGTGATCTGCAGTTGTCCATTGGCGGATCCGTCTGCCTGGTCCAGCAGTGCAGAACTTTGCTGTGATGACATTTACGGTGACGAATTGGAAAGCTGCAGGCGGAAATCAATGCCACATTTAAACAAAAACAAAAAAAATTTAAGGATCTTCTTGCCCAAGGATTAATGGACAGGACAGTGTGAGTGTGAAATGGGTTTGAAAGTGGTGAGGACATTCAGCAAATTGCTATCCACTCCTTTCCATATTACAATTTCCAACATGTCCAAAATATAAATAATGTTTGGATCCATCATAACTACTGTATATAGAAGACAAAAGTATGTCTTCTTTAATGAGGATTTGAGAATAGTCTGCTCTTCATGTAAATATAGTGTACAACCAACAATGCACGGGCAAATACTGTATCTCTTAGAAGTGAGGTAATCAACTTCTGAGACCTCAATGCTGACCCCGCTCAAACCTGCTCATATCCATTATCATAACCCTTGGCTTTTATCGGGCCGAGGTCACATCCCTCTGCACCTCTCCACCTCAAACCTGAAAGTCTAATTTCCTTCCAAACATCCCATTAATGAGTTTTGCTCCCACTGTTCAGAGGAGGGCCAGGTCTTAGCCTCGAGCTGGCCACACCGTCTCACCCCGATAGACACATGCAAATCTGTTTGTTTCATCAAGTGTAAACCCAATTTTCCAGCTTCTTTTTTAATCTATAATACCTTTGCCCCCAGCGCAGAGGAGGTGCCTGCCGAACCCCTGTTTGCTTTTCTTATTAAGAGGGAAAAGAAGAGTTTATCGAAGAGCTTTCAAGGTCTCGTATCCGTTTCCCATCAGCGCCCATGGGAACCTCGTAAGTATCCGCACTGAGCAGCCGAAAAGCCCAAGACAAGATGACAAACAATGACAGATAGCACTAAGGGAGACGAGGGGAAGCGGGAAGGAGAAAATAACAAGACTGACGTTATCTGGCGTTTTTGTAGCCGTTTGTACTCTGTTTTGTCAGGATGTTTCCCAGTCTTGTCAGTAGAATGTGTTCCCCAATGAAGGCAGCACAGAAAACAGGGGTTTGCTTCAAAAGAAAAAAAAAAGAAGACAATGCTACTGTAAAAGAATGGGCTTGTAGAAAGGTATCTCAATCCCCGGTGAATTGTTTTGGTAAAGCCAGTGAAGTATAGGAATCCCCTCGCGTCAACAGAAAGCAAACACAACATAAAAGCAAACTTTGATCTGCCGCTGTCCCACAAAAAATAAAAAAATAAATTGGAACATGTCCCACAACTAAAGTTCCAAACAAAAATAATACAGACTGCTGCCTGCTGATGATTAATGGCAATGGAATGAGCTGGGGAAGCCTATAAACGAGGGTTCAGCAGAAACTTCAGCGGTGTGTGAATGGGAGCCAGAATGTGTCAGTGCGGCACGATGACAGACAGTGCTGGGCCTAGTCTGTGTCAGTGTGAAGGCATGCACTAACACGGCAGTCTTTTATCACGCAGGTGTGATTCAGCCAAGACACACGCATAACCAGACTCTGCTGTTTGGGGAAGTGGCTGAAGAGATGAGTCAAAACGCCCTCAGGTCAAATACAGACTTTTTTTTCGTCCTTTTTTCGTGCCATTCATGTTTGTTCTTAGAGCTTATGAAACGTTGTAAACTATGATAGCTTTAAAGAATCGTGTTATTTTGGCAGTGCAGATGTAATTGCTCAGTCTTGTCTTGTTTAATGTGTTCCGGGTTGAAATCTGGAGGGTTCTGGCAAAAAGCAGTGTGATGTTTCAGCTCATAGAATCTGACATGCAGCAGCAGACTGGGCTTCGTCACTTCAGCTTTCTTGCTGAATTGACAAAATACTGAAAAAAATATTATCAGTTTGATTGTTTTCATATGGAAACAGCAGTATACCGTTTTATTCCATGAGATTATTTTATCTGAGCAACAAATCAATTCATGAGGCGGCAAGAACATAAACTTTTTTTGTAAAATACAGTCCCATTTCACCTTGAAGACAATGATTCTTCCACATGAAGGAGTTTATTCTTTATATAATACAATAATTGAACTTACACAACTACAACTTGCATCTGTGTAAGACAAGCTAACATCAGATTTATTTAGGTTTTGACTTTACTGATAGGGGCGGATCTAGACTTCACTGGGCTGTCCAATGGGTGGCACTATTTTGCAGAAAATTTGGAAATTAATGAATGAAACTGTTAAATTACAGCATTTTGTTGAATAAATAGGAATACATATATTATGGCAATTTACGCTTGTTGTCATTTCAACTGTAAAGTAAACTAAAATGTGGGGCACCTGAAGTCTGATAGACGGGTGGCTTGTGCTACCCTTTGCCACTCCTTTAACACGCCCCTACGTATCAACACATTTTACTTGTTATTTCCATTTTATTCACAAACATGTTTTCTTGGTTACAGCTTCTGAAGTGTTGCGCGGTGGGTTATTAATGACATTTGAAATATCGACCATCAGAATGAGACTATTTTGACTATTCTCGACGAAAATCCCGCCACCTTGTTTCACTTTCTACTCGCTTAAATTCTTCCTTTGAAACATAATCTTACTCTAGATGACAAATGTCCTTTTTAAATTCCCACTTTAACACAAAGCAGCAGACGGCACACTTTCTCTTATCACAGTGCCTCTGCTTTAGCTCTGTATGGACCACTATACTGATGACAGGTTACAGCGGCCCACAGGGACAAGGACAGACAGTCTTTGACACTCTCCATGCCACTGGACTGCACCACCTCTGAGCCCTGCAGTAATCCACGCGTATACCATTACACTGTGCATAGACTAAACACACAGCCAGGTGAGAAGATGACGGAGTACTTCTGCAATGTGCATGAACTGTATTCAGGCAGTATGTGTAGGAGCTTTTAATTGTTCTGGGGAAATTTCAAACACATTTGTTGTATTATCTGAGTATGAGTCAAGCAAAGTAAAAAAAAAAAAAAACAAAAAAAAAAATCACTTGCGAAAAAACATGTCAATTTTTTGGTGGTTCTTTTTTGCAAGTGTTTGCAAAAAAAAAAGTATAGATAGTAGATAGTATGGCAACAACTACATTACAAGATCTCCAGATCTTATTTCGATGTAATTCCTCATTCGTCCAGCAGTGGTTGGAAAGGTTACAACGGTGGTCATCTGGACACATCGCTTTTAGGATCTCAGTCCGAAGAAATGGTTTGAGAAGCTAGTGATTGTACGCTCTTGAGCTCGAATTGGACCTGCCCAAAGGGTCTGCCAGTTTCCCTTCTCACTTATCCACTCAAAGTTGTATAGATTTCATGGATGTTTGAGTAATCCTTATTCTCCTGCCTTCAAGACAACATTGCTCCAGTTTTCCACCCACCCTAAACACTTGTTCTATGATTTTTTTGTGTCGTTTTCTTAATCTCGTTTGGCACAAATGAAACCAAATCCACAGTTGTGATGACGTTTTACAGTGACGCACCATAAATCAGAACAGCAGTTTTCCATCGTAAATCAGCAAGCTTGTTTCTTTTATTTACTCGTTTTAGATCAGTATTGCAATTTAAAATGACCAAAATATAAAATAATATTCCATAGTGTGTGAGGCAAAAGCATGACACCTCTTCTTTAATATTTTAATTGTAAAAATCATCTTACAACATTTGATCAACAAAAAAGCAATGCACTAAAAATGTAATCAAATAAACCATGAATGAAATAAAATGACACAGTATGGAAACGGTGTACACATTTTCAATACACTTCCCACCTCTAGTCTGTAGTCCAGCAATTTCTTTGGGGAATATGCGTGCAGTGCTTGTGCATGTGTAATGAAGACCAGGCTGGCCTTTTACTCCACAACATGAAAAAGTCCCAGCTCGGAGGCCACTTTGAAATACCAGGTGCTCATTTGGCAAATCCAGGCGACCGGGGTGTTTACATTTCAATGACTGAGAGGGAAAAAGACCAGATGCCCCCTCCAGCAGCTCACGGGCGTCCACATAGAGATCACTCACATCGCCACGGGTGACACAACTGTGGGAGTGGGACGCAGGGTGTGTGCCTGTGTTTTATGCAACAGGGAGAGGATGTGGGGAGCACTGGCCTCAGTCACCGGACACCTTGTGAGGACTGCTGGGATCAAATAATGCACCGATGCTCACAAATGGTCTGCTACATTTGGATGGTGACTCAAATCTATAGAGATATATACTTTCAATTTTAAAAAAGAGAATTCACTGCCCACTCCAGACTGTAATGTTTAGTTTTATTTATTCATTCATTTATTTATGTTTTCCTTATTATTATTTTGTTTGGGGACATTTTTGCATAGTTTTGCATCAGTCAAGTTGCAGTTTATGGAGGAAAAAATAATACAAAATTGCTAAATTATAAAAAAATAGAATCCTTCTATCTTTCATCTTCCATAAAATCTGCATGGAAAATGTACACGTACCAAATCGTAATTTCTGTTCAAACATTCATTAGACAAAATAAAGGTATTATCAGTTGTTATTATTATTTGTCAAATTATAACTACTGTGTATTTTAATTTTTTATTTTGGCCCTTGTTTACTGTGTGGTTGCTAGGTAACAGTTGTACACTTACCGCTACCCATGTTACACATCTGCTGCTCATGTCGCAGCAGAAATCTTAAAGATAATCATGCTACGTTTGCGTGAAATATACAGTCTGACCTGTCACATGCACTTTCAAGCTCAAACCAAACCTTATTACAATGTTTCTGTTAAAAGGTCCACCACCTGCTTGTTTCCATGGAAATGTTATTGCTTACTATCGCTCCACAGTACCTAGTTTTCTGTTCATTCAAGTATTCATTCAAGTACGCGAGCCATTATTGCTCAAAAATACTCTGAAAAGCCAGGTATTCTTACTGTGTGTAGGCTCGCCTCTCCACAGACTTGACCTGTAACTTTGCCAGGTGACGGCACGCTTAATGCAATACTGCGGAACATTCTGGGCAAGGCAACATCATCTCCATACAGACCAGTAGATGACAGAAAAGTTACATATTGCACCTTTGATGTTGAATAAAGTATAAGATGTGAAAAATAAAGTTGCAGACAAATAAACATTACACAAATACAACATCATAAACACTGTTTTCACAACAATTTGCTTCAGAGTATTGATTTATTTCACGCAGCCTTCAGTATAGCTTGCCGTTGTGTCCTACCATGTTAAGATTTGACGTATTGCAAACACATTCTCGTTGCAATACTTTGTGATTCATTATCTATCATTTCATTGAGAGTAAATCATCTTCTGCTACATTTGCTGTCAGTTCTTCCCTCCAGCACCTGCTCATAAGAAATCATGTGGCTCCGTGATGTCTTCTTGGCTCATGTCGGTCTCGGTGGCGGACATGACGTGTGGCTGTGGCTGTGATGTGTGCGAGCTGGAGCTGTGTCGAACGGTATCAACAGAATGTGTCATCGCTCGTAAAAAGCTAGAGAAAAGAATGTGATCATAAGTTGTCTCTTGACGTGGTAAATGACAGCCTCCACCAGAAATCAGACAGGGAAAACTTTTGCCCTCTCACTTTTTAATTCCGAAATGGCACTTTTTATAGTCAGATAAGAACTCGTGTATTTTCACAATCCCAGGAAGATGTAAAGTCAGAAACAGTTTTAGTATTTAGTCCCAAAGTACAGTAACGATTATATTTTTCTCTGAGCCCTTTGCAAACGCTTTCCTTTTTACTATAGACAAGCACAGCCACATATTAATTCAACCAGTAAACATAATAATCATAGGTCGATCAAAGTACCCAAGAACAAAACAACAGTGTACAAGAAGCTGTAAGACCGTGTTCCAAGTATTGGCAAACTACGGTAATATGCCCACTTCACTCCGTTTGATGAAGAAATGCAGCGGTTATTCAAAGATTAAACTTAACATTGTACACATTCTATCATAGTTGGCCATTTTTACAACTTTACCTGTAAATAATGACCAGGAAATTCCATAACTGTTCCCTGGCTGCAGTACACTACGTCAAAACTCCTCTAATGTACACAGAAATGATTATTTCACAATTAAATAATAGAACAACTTTATTTTCAATGTTTAAAGCGTTGGAAAAAATGTGTTTCTTGAGAGTAAATTCTGCCAAACTTTTCAATGAAATTCTGCTTTATGCTTACTGTAATTTTCAACACATTTTTCAACTTCCTTCACAAATTCCTACTTAACTGGTGTAAAACTATGATTTGTATTCACAGGTATTATCCAACCAAATAAAGACAAAGTTGGAAAATCATAAAAACCTGTCTTAAACGCACTTTAAACCTTTCATTGGAATATTCCATGCAAAAGTTATGAAAACGGAACAATGGCACTTTCCCGTGGACTTTCTGCATGTTGCCGTCTTGTACAGTCTTCCATCTTCCTCCACAACCACACATACATTCACTGTCTGCCATGCACCGCGCAGGCCTGTCTGTGCACGGCTGTACCTTCTTAAATTACATATTACCAAATTACATTCTTTTACCAGAGACGCTGCTTTCTTCTCGTTCTGCCCGTTGATCACAGAATGAAAAAGACAGACTTTGCTCTAGAATGACTGTAAACCCCCGCCAGCTGTAGGACCCATTTAGATTTGAAACACTGATTTTTGTGTGGCATTTACACAGTACATGAAGCCGTAAAACACAATAACATGTTTGACAGTCAAGCGTAGTTTAAAATACAAGACTTTTCAATGTTGAGAAGATGCTTTCAAATTCATATTGTTAAACTGAAGATCCTTTACTATAGGATCACATATACATTCCCATTTTTGCTGTTCCTTGTTAGACACCAAAAATGGCAGAAGTATACCTGTATATATGTGTATATATGTGTGGTGAGTCACACTGGAGGCTTTAGGATGGGAGCCTGGCAGCGGCGGCTTGACTGTAGCTCTAATAAATCCTGATGTAATCGCGTGTAAGAGCACAAACATGCAGCCGGTTCCAGGCAAACGCAGAATATTCTATTGTGAAACTTTGTGGATAAAATGCTTCATCGAGAGCTAGACTTTATAGATTGACAGGTTGCCAGTATATGAATGATGTCAAAGTAAAAGTTTGGTGACTAATATGGTTTAGAGACAGTATAAGTCATTGTATCAATCTTTTTTTTCTCAGTTACAGCTCATGACAGACCATTAGACCCCAAACTTTTAATATTGAAAAAAAATTATTGCTGTAAAAAATAGTGTAATGTTTACTTAAACGTAATGGATTAAAACATTTTTCATTTTGGACTGTTTTACTGCTCTAAACATTTGTAAAAAAACAAAAAACAAAAAAAACAACTGTGTCCTTACTGTGAGTGGGCTTGCATACACAAAATAGACTTGAACAGCATGTTTCCATGGAAATGTTCCTTTAGTTATAGTATTTCAATTTATAGCATAAACCTTATCTATCTGCAAGGAAAATGTTCCAAAGCATGGTTTCAACTTTATATTTCCATGGAATTTGGTTGCTGACTTTCCTCCATTTACAAAAAATCTAGAAAACCAAGTATTTCTACAACTAAGTGTATCATTCTACTACTTTACTTTAAAAAACATACACACAAACAAACGTGTGATATACTATGTGTAGCGTGTTATAAATATAAAAATATAATATATATATAATATATAATACGCTACATATATATGTGTGTGTGTGTGTGTGTGTGTGTGTGTGTGTATGTATGTATGTATGTATGTATGTATGTATGTATGTATGTATATATATTATATATATATATATATATATATATATATATATATATATATATATATATTTTCGACTTAAATCTCGACTATATATTTGCCAAGGTATCATCTCTCTATAATGGGTAAAAGACCCATTTTAAAGTAACTAACCCGATCAATTGTTAAATAATGATTATTTTGTCTTTGCCCCAGGCACACTGCCATTCTTTGCTGTAATTTAAGGCGTTGTTTACAGGATGTTAATATCTCCGTATCAAATGTTGCGTGAAAAATTAAAGCCTTATTTCACGGCTGAGTGGGTTTTCTGACATTTACACACCTGTAGAAGGATGAATGATGCCTGTTCTTAGCACTGGGGCATTCCGGCCCTCCTTCTAACCAGTACTTAAGCTGTATCGTCTGGTTAAAGGGAACATGCTTAAGGACGAATGCATTCGCCCTTGCGTGTCGGGAAAATTACAGAGCTGGCTGCAGTACGCATAAGGTAATAGGGAGGAGGCATGCACAAACACAGACCACCTCTTACCACACCGATGAGGTAAGCAGGAGACAACCGGGATACAGGGGTTATTCATAGAAATGTTTCTTCACTTTACTGCTTTTTCAGGAAATGTTGGTAAAAAAAAAGGTGGTTTGACACCAAAAAGTTTGCGTTACAAGATTTCCCTTTTTTCTCTTTTCTTTTTTTTTAAAGATATTTTTATATTTATTTATCCTGCTTATATGTTTGGCATTTGACCTTTTGCACATTGATTTCTCATTTGTCATTAATAACAGCTTGTCTAAAAAGCCTGGCTATAACTGAGATATCTTTTTATACTTCCAAACCGTTTGACGTAATGTTCCGATTGAACTCAGATTACAAAGCGACTCGGACAAATGTTTCCAAATTTACTGGCTTTCACTAGTTAACAGAGATGATTCAATAGTGGTTAAACCTCTCTGCATCTCGTTACACCGCACTAGGGGCCGCGGTGTGTCGTACATAAGTGGTGTGATCCTGCACCAGTGAGAAACAAGAATCAAAGCCATATTGGAATGGTAGCTCCATTGGCCAAACTGGAACCATGTGCTTCTGCGGTAAGCCTTTTGTCATGACTAACTGCGTCAGGAAGTGCTAAAGCAGCGCCGGACAGTAAGAGAGAAGAAAAGGCCTTTTAACTCCGCCGACAGTGACTAGACGGGGATGATTTGTAGCAATTTGATGCTCATAAAATGTTAGCGTTGTAGATATTGTCCTCTGCTTAGCCAGATAGATTTAAGACAAGTCTATTTTGAATGTCCTTTCTCCCCTTCACGATCAGTACTGACACATTTAAATAAAAGAACTGATTCCAATCGTCATTAAAAATCAATCAATTTTGAATATCTTCGATTTGTACATTTCTCATGACTAGATTTCTTCAGAATCAAAGAATTGTAAGACAACACGAATCCCAAACTAGGAAGGAATTTGTTTCGGTGATGCAACATAAAACTGTGAATTATAATTGTTAAACGTTGAAATATAAACTATGACAAAATAAAGGGATGTATAAAAAAAGGTAATAAATAGATCAGGGATGTCCAAACAATTTTTTAAAACAGATACGGAGAGGAGAATAATCAAGTTCATTCACATTTTCAGTTTTTCCGCCACCACACCATTAATAAGGCTTGTAACATTCATTTTAGGTCCGTATAATGTTAAAATGTTTGTTACTTAGGATATGATGGCAGAATTGTTCCAATTTTACAACAAAAAAAATACTACTTTTAGTAATTTGGGCCAAATAAAACATGGTATGAGGGCCGCATTTGGCCCCCAAGCCATAGTTTGGACACCCCTGTGTTGGAATAACAAAAATATTCTTTGACTGAATATAAATACAAAAAATATAGTATTTTTGAGCAACACGACGCTGGGGCGTCAGTGCTGTGCTGCACAATCTTCTGACTCCTCCATGTGACTGTTTTCTCTGCTTGGGATTCAGAATACTTCTGTTCACTCAGTGTTGTCTGTCCTTGTTTATACAACTTTTTACTACCACTGCGAGGTCAAAACATTCCGGGAGAAGGGGTTTATGGAACATACAAATACATGAAGAACCACATTTTACCTTGACCAAGGCTGATTTGATGCTGACAAAAGGCAGCTGCCATTGACCTCTTCTTCACACAGCCACTCGCTACAAAACAACATTTTACATTTCTCAGTCTTGACCACCGCTAACCTTCATTACAAAGTATACTGGCCACCATTTGCCACTGTTTTGAACCTCCGGGGGCACACTCTTAATGGAACGCTGAAAATACCGCAGCTGGACATGTTGTCAGGTCAAAGTTCACGGCAGGATTTCTGGGTACGGAGGAAGAACCGAAGCCCGGGAGGGGAGACATCGTGTTGACATTGGGCTTGCACACTTTGAACAATGTTATCTCAGACAGTGTGGGGTTTGAAGCCAATCAATCATTCTGTTATTGGGCCAGCTCCGGTCATTTTTCATCCCGGACCTTTGATACAAGCCCATGTCAAATGCATCTTGCGCTTGGCCCCGTTTTCCTCACCCTGAACTGAACCACGAGCCTGGGAATTTGTCACGCATGTATTTTCTTCAAAGCATTTATTTTTCAGCGTTGGACGGAAAATAAGTAAATGGTATGTGGTTATATAGGTTTGACTGTGAGGTCTGTGACTCGATGGGATAAAAACAACACAACAGACACATTCCATTCTTTGTATTGTGTAACTGGTAAAAGCGAGTGTGTCTGGTGTGTGAAGCTTGACATTCATAAATATAATCGCACTAAGAACAGAGATGTGGTAAAGCAACAGACACTGTGTCCACAAAGTGTCTGTTGCTTTACAGATTATTATCAGATTATTAGCAGATTTTTATCGGGTTATTATCAGATTTCTGGACCTTTAAAATATGCCGACTGGACTGATCAGAGGAGCCACGATCTGAAACAAAACAGATGAGTTTGCCGTTTGCATACTATTTCAATAATAATCTTATAACTCCAAAAATAGACAGTTAAGAGAGTGCATTTTGAAATATAAAGTATTTATTTTCACGCAAATTCAAAGGTGATAATTCAGTGTCAAATCTGTGTAAAAACCAAATGATCAAATTCGAGACACTAATGTTTCTGGTGGGTTTCTACCTCTGGCTTGTCTCCATGGAAATGTTATTCCTTCACTTTGAAAGATCCACAATATGGCATTTAACTTGACTGTCTTGTCTTTTTATTGCTAAAAGATGCCATACTGTTGAACACTGCAGGAAAAGCAATAACATTTCCATGGAGACGAGTGGGTGGCAGACCCTCCACCGGAAAATGAATTTACATAGTGAGTTTTAATTTAAATGTAGATTATTTTGTGCTTCTTGGTTGTCGAGTGGTCTGAGCAGCAAACGGCCTCAGCGTTGTGAGATTGATACCCGGCTTCGACAATTCGCTGCATGTCCTCCCTTCTCTTCTCCCCTATTTCACGCTACACTGTCCTGTCTAATAAAGCCATAAAGACCAAAAAAAAAATTTTTTAAAAATAAAACAAAACATGAATGTAGATTAGTTGATTTTGGGAGCCACTGGTGAAGCCAAAGGGAAACAATAGGGACTTCTCAGGAGACATTTCACGCTTTTTTTCAAGTGCTTAGTATTGAACTATAACACAAGTAGCTTAACATTTTACATTTTGTTTTTTGTAAACTGCAATAGTGATATAAAATGGCTTGGTAATAGAAACAGGTTAATTGACTTCCTGTTCAAAACTGCAGAACTGAAAAGCCTCTTCTTAGTGACATTTCACCGTAGCAAGCAGCAGATTGTCGTGCCTTTTTGGAACCCGACATGTATCACTCGTAGTCTTCGGAGTGGTTTCCAGTGATCACAACTAAGTACAGGGATGTGGGTGGGGATAGGGGGTAGGTGAAAACAGAAATGTTCTAAGCACTCCAGCCTCATTTGCAGGACAATACAGGATTACTGCACAAATCAATCAAAATACAACTTTGCGTACACAAATGATGATGGAAAACCGTTGTAACAAGGTTAAAAGCTCCTTAAAGATGTCCCCTTTAACATTAAGATCGACTGACAGACTTGACACTGGTTTTACCGTCCTTGCAGTATTTGTATTCCAACTTTTTCATAGGCAGTCAAACATTACAGCCATAAATCCATCGATTCAAACCAAACTGCCAAACGTCTCGCCGTATAAACACATATTCTGATGCGCTGTCCCTGTTCCGCCCCTGATCCTGTCAGTTACTTGAGGGGCCATTACCTTTCATTTGTGTCAGCGCGTAACCCCTTCGTCACACGCGCCTCTCCGGTCGGTTCCCCCGGATGAGCGTTACTGTCGATGACTGTGTGTCTGCTCCACTGTCTTCTGTATCGGCTCACTCAGCTCATGTTGTAAGGCTGACTCATAAATCCACGCTCGAAGCTGACATTCAGGTTTTTAACAGTGTGGTGGTGACCGTCGCAGCGCACAGACAGTAGCAGCGGGTGACAGAGGTGGAGAGGTCTGGTGGCCGTGACGGGGGAGTGAGCTGGGGGTGAAAAGAGGGGTGTCGAGTTACAGGAAAGGAACCGAGCTCCAGAGAAGAAATAGAAAGTTGTGTTTGTGGGAGGGGTGCGGCTGCTGGCTGGTCTTGAGGTGTTTCTGTACCACTGGAAATGTTGTGTTGGTCTCGGGGTCTGGTTTTACAGTCAGGTTGAAAACTTCATTATCGCCAAGATTTGTTTAGTCTTCAAAGTAAATTTGGTCAACAGTCATTCAAATGTCTCCTAAAACACTTTATTTGAGTGCTTTCCATCTTTTTGTTGGTCCATATCTTTAAGTATTTTAAGATTGTTTGTTGGTATTTTCAGAGGTGTGTGGTATTCAGTTACAGTTACTCAGTTACATCGACTTTGTATCTACATTTTTCAAAACGTTGTACTTCTTAGAGTAACTTTCGGACACCATATTTCAACTCCTTCTTAAATGATTGAACATTTGTGTTTCTTGCACCGTTCCTTCAGATAGAATTGAGTTTGTTTTATTTTTATGCCATGCCATTTATAAAACATTATGATGATATGACATTCTGACAGTTAAAATGACTCTTCCTTGAAAAGTAATATGCCCAACTACTTAGCATTAATATTATTTTGATGTAACTTTACTCTTACTTGAGTAAAATTTCTGGATATTCTTCCCACCTCTGGGTATTTTACAATGTTATTTTTCTTAACATGCGATATAAACGGTTAAGTACTACTTTTATGATCGTTTCTTGTCTCCTTTAGGTAAAATGTCAGAAATACTGGTCCCGCTTTATAATAACTACACCTTCATTTGTCTTAACAAAGCAAACAAAGACTTGTTGCTTCCGTATTTCTTCTTCTGTACACTTTTAATGTCTTTAATCTCTTCTTTTCACTGTTGTACCATAAACAAATTACACCAAACTGGCCATTAATAAAGATTCCCATTCTTCTGATACATTCAATTTTTTCATTTTATTTGTTGTCTTGACTGTGCTTTGGGATAACCGACCGAGTAAGCAGTGCCACTTACGAGTCAAGTACTTTTCATTTCATAAGTATTTGACTTTAAGCTCCAAAAGCTCCAAAAGTGTTTGTGATCTTCGTTGTTAGCTATTTATTTCGCCCTACAAATGCACAGAGCTATTAAATTCAAAAGCCTGACACCATAAGCTCGTGAACTGAGAGTGGTCTAACCAGTTTCCTGAGGACCGCACTTAGGTCGCACTATACTTGGAGCAGTGCATGTAAAAGTAGTGTATGGTGAATGTCTGGAGGATTAGACCCCCCCTCTCTTCCACAAGCTCTCCTGAGAACAGACCTCTCTCCGGCGCACTCGCACACCTCCCTGGGCCTGGAATCCATCTGAACTGGGTGAAACTCTCCAGAGCCACCCCCTTACAGCACATCCTCCTCCCCAGACACAGCCACAGCCACAGCAGCGCTCCACAGGTTTGTAACGCACGGCAACAGTCCAACATGGCCGACCGCTCAGACTCTCCTCAAACATGCAGGGGAAACAGCTCTTCTTCTTCTTTCTGATGAAGAGGCCATAAAGAGCATTAGTGTTCTCCTGGTCTGCCTCTATATGTGCTGTATATCTTCAAATGTGTTGGAGGGTTTGGACTTTTTGGTCAGTGTGCTCACACATTATTGCTTTTGTCCGTTATGGCTGTCACATTAGTTGCTATATCGACTTGAATTTGATCTCAAAATATATTGCATGTACCTTTTCTTTGTATTAATAGGCAACTTTTCCTTTTTGTAGAATTGAAGAATTGATTATACTATTTTAGTGTTTCATTCTGCTATTTATTTGTTGCAGCTCATGTTTTTGTGCATGGTACATTTAGAAAATAGTTTAATGAGATTATTTTATTTTGTCAGTGGCATAACACAGTTACAAGTTTATCCTTTGTGATATTTTCTGTAACAGTGTATCAAACTTCAAAATGAGTTATCATGACAGGCCGAGTTATTGCCATTGCATTTATTACATGATGGAACCATGTACGAATGGAAATGGGAATATGGAGGGAAAATGTAAGATTTTAGGAGTTTTTTCTTGCCACATTTCAAGACTTCAGACAGGGCATGTCTTAAGATGTATTTGTTTTAATGTTTGAAATGTATTCACAATATTACCTGGTATACAACAATAGTAAACAATAATGGTGTTATTTTATTTTCTTATTGCACGTAGGCTGTTATTATTGTTCAGAGAGACACCACACGCAGCAGATCCTGACTGGCCTGAGATGAGTTGGACAAAGGACAAACGAGATTAGCAAAGGTCTGGCCTGAACTGAAACGGTATAAGTTTGAGAAATTTCCACAGGGCAGTAAAATGTCTGCCACTTTACTTATTAAGTTTTTAATGTGCGCCATGTGCCGCTGGGACGTTCTCATGAACACTGCTCATTCTCTGTTTGGAATGTGTATATATGTGTTTATTTTAGGTTGCATTGGGAACCAAATAAAAGTCAATCTAAAACAGAAAAGTGCTTTGGGATGAAATGTGCAGACTACTTAGATGAACTGAACTGGCTCCCTTTACATTTACATTTGAGTACAACAGAATAATAGACACCTCACTCACTGCATTCTAAAAATTCTTTGTAATCCTAACTGTCCACGACAGTCATTACAACACTGCGGCACGGTTCTCTGGTGCCATTCATAGACAGGAAACGTTCACCAGTCAAACAGGACCCAAAAGACTCGCACTATAAAACAACAGGAAAGACAAAATAAACCTGCGCTATAGGTTTTGTAGAAACCCAACCGTAGCTGTAAAACACTTTATCCAGGTAATAATGTTGGTCTTTCTCAAGTTTGCCCTGTACAGTTTTGCCAGGATGGGATTTTGGTCACAAGGGCAATCTACTGGCTTTAAAAAATAATAACCATCACAGATTTTTTTTTAATCTTCACAATTGAAAGTAATATCGTTGTATGAGTGATCATAATTGTGGTCTTGGTTCAGCTGTGTTTATGGTTGGTCTTCGAGTGTCGTCGAACAAAGCTTTTGTGGACCACAGAGAGAGATAGTGAGAGAGAGAAATAAAAAAGAGAAATATATATATACACACACACACACACACACACACACATAATTTTACATATATATGTGTGTGTATATATATATATATGCACATACACACATTATTTATATATATATATATATATATATATATATATATATATATATATATATATATATATATATATATATATATATATATATATATATATATATACACATAATTTTATATAATTACTTTGTAAAAATAAAAAATAATAATCTACACTTCCTGTTTCATATAGGCCTTTGAAATTAAGGTACATGCACAGACTAAATAAATAAATACATTGATTAATTAAAATAAAATAAATACATGGAAAATAAAATGAATTGACTTTTTCTTTCATTTCAGACCTACTCAGGAGAGAAAGTTAAATTATAGATGTAATAATAATAAATGTAAACGCTGAAGATCAGAATGCAGCTTTTCTTGGTTCAATTTAGCCAAATGGGGACTGTAAAGTTTTATTATGTGCAATCTCGGGAGGTGGGATCACTCACGTGAGAAAAAGTGCGTGTTCATAGATCACGTGGTAAAATTACTTTGCTGACGGGAAATTACGTCCATTTCAAGTTATGTGACTGAGCTTGATATTTATCCGTCCTCAATTAGACTATATTTGTTGACTCAGCATGTGTTTTTTTGTTGTTGTTTTGTGACTAAATGGCGCACGAGCCTTGACTTACATCATAAACGAGCAGACGCTCTGAAATATGCGTTTCATTCAAATGTGCAGTCCAGACAACAGCGGATGAATCTGATCTCAAACGGCCAGGCCAACTTCTACAGGCCTGTCAGGGTCTTAAATATGCTATTATTATTTCCTTTTCCTTTTTCATTTACAAATAATAATAATAGCCCAGTACAGAAATATTTCCATTATAATTTCAGCAAGAAAGTTGGCTTGATATGTCATTGTTATTTTCAATGATGTTATTTTACTGCCAACAAACGCAATAGTGAGGAGACGTCAAAGGGCAAGTGTCATGATGGCCACGTCAGTGATCATTTAAGGACCCATAGGCTACAACTGAATTGAATGGCCATAGACATTGTCCCTCCATTTGCATTTGCTCCTAGGGTCAGGAAAACTAGCCTCATGCGCAAAAGGCGACTTTAAAAAAATAAAAAAAATATTATTGTAGCATCAGCATGCCTAAACTGTTTGTAACCAACCCAGAGAAGATAATGCACAATCCTGATCCTATATTATGAACAAATAATTGGAAAAGTAGGAAAGGGGTTTAAAAAAAAAAATCCCGGAATGACTTGAATTAGATTAGATCCGCAAGGAGGCGCTGTGTGTCCATGACAGGCGCTTGCAGTCGAAGCTCAGGAGACGGCAGAGCTGAGAGGAACGAAAAATAATAATAATAATAAATGTTTAAAAATTCCCTGTCAATACATCTTATGTTGGCTATAGTTTTTGCAGCAGATTTATTAAATAAATAAAAAGACTGTACATACATAAAGGGATTTGTGTTGTACGCCCATGACTGCGCTGAGAAAAACTATATGAAGCCTAATTTCCAGAGGTGATTACAAATTAGACTGTCAAATTGAGATGGTTTTATTCTGGTCTTGTGACGACTGCATTTGCTTTATTTGAATCATGCACGCGTGTTTTAATGACAGTCAAGGTGGACATGTTTTGCATAGCAGCTGCTCCGGGATAACCCCTCCTCCCCGGCCGGGCGCGCGCTCTCTCTCTCCTTTCCTCGCTTCTCGTTGCGCCGCCGTGTGCTTCATTCCAGCGCACCACACCGAGCGAAGCGGACGGCTCTCCACTGCACGATATACACTAAGGACTCATTCGCTCAGGGAATTACATCTATCCAGACTTGAAGCTATACCCTATAAAGTGTTGCATTACTGGAATAACTTGCTACGGACTACAACATGGTCTGCCTGGTCCATGCGCGACTGTCTCTGCGTGCGCTTTAACCACAAACTGAAGGATCGTTCTCACGGAGACACGAGTGGGAATATTCTCCTGGATGGTAACCACAATCTGGACTAAGGCTGCGTAAACGGGACTGGGGCCCCTTCATACGCCCCGCACAGAAGTGTGCGCTTTTAAACGGACACATTGGAGCGCAGTGAAGAGGCAGAGGCAGCTTCTTTTCACGCTGTCGGGTTTTATTTTCACCTGGGACACTCGAGCGAGGTGAATGGGGCTGGAGCTGGGAGACTGACACAGCGGTGGGACACACCAGCGGGACTCAGGCAGCACTTGTGCGCTGTTTGGGGAGACGGATCAGCCTGAGGATTCTATTCCCTACTCTCTTATGTGCTGGCTCTATTTACATGTCCGAGCTGCTCACTTTATGACAATGGATTACTTTCTGCTTTTATGCAGCTTCTTGCTGCCCGCGGTGTCCGCTGTAGAAGGTAAGACATTCTTTTACAGTATTTCTTTGCAACATTTAAAAGCGCCCAACACAGGCGCGAGTGCCTCATGGAGGGTGAGGCGCGTGCCAAAATCCTCACTGTCCAAACAGTTCGATAACACATAGCATTATAGTGCACTTTAACTTCTACAGGGGCTGGTTTTACAAGCTTTATTCTCAACGAGACGCTCGCTGTCACTCTACTCGATGTGGATCTTCGGTGAGCGCGTTAAACTCAGCTCATGCATTTCAATGGAAAACTTGTGGATTCCATTTCTTTCGACTCACTTTCACAGCATTTTCTTACACTCGGGAGGAATTAAGCCTGGTGGAATACCGTGTCGGACTCATCGGGGAGTCCAAACCCCGGAGCCCCCACGGCAGCTCGGCCTCGTGTATTTTAGTCCCACGCAACTCAGTGGCCTTTGGCCATGTACTGAGAGTTAAACTAGTCACATAAACATTAGTTTATTTAAAACAGATAACGAATCATTTTAATAAAGTGTAACCCAATGATCAAATTGTTTTGTTATTACATATTTGTACAAGATCTACTTTTGCGCACAACTTTGATGTCAGGTTTAGTTTGAGGCTTTTGAAACCTGACTTACTGTAGCAATACAGTAGCTGATGCCTTTTTTGTTTTTGTGTTGTTTTTTTACATTGAGTGAATGGATCTACTGCTGAGTTCAGAATCTAGTGTTTGATGCCAAATGAAATCTGGGACAATGTGCCATTGGCCCAGAATTGTTTCATCGTGCTTTTTTTCCTGGAGCGAGTTGCGCATATTGTCGTTTGAAATGTCTGTCTCTCACATAAAGTCAATGTGCTGCTTGGAAATTGAATACATGGACAGACTGTGGGCCATGTAAAACTTGAGTTAGGCTTTTATTAAAAGACAGGGCGCCGCTCACGTCATTCATTATTATTTTTTATTTTTTTATGCTGATCAAGGGTCGATGAAGCAGCTTTCAGTGCTGACTTCAAACGAGACGGCGAGTTTGTAGTTTTTCGCCTTTCCTCGGGGAGACAAGGAGCTCTGGTGCTTCCTAAAGTCCTGAATCAACATGTTGGTTTGAACTGTATTTCACTCAAACCGGACTGTCGCTTCCACTGTCCGGTCTGAGGTGTCAAAACACACACTCACACTGACAGTTAAAATAATCCTGCCCTTATCTAATCAAACAGCTTGTTTTATTCTTATCTTCAGATAACAAGGGGCACGATTAAAACCTTGACCAATTTCCTGTTATATCACCTCAGAACTTCCCAAAATACTCAATACTTAAACCATTTCGAAATAAAAACGAAATATATTTACTGTGGCATCCGTGCATTCACTTTTTGCACCAAGTTTTGGTTTCTATCAGTAAAAGATCCCTCACATTACCCCCAAAGGTCAGCGCATCACAGCCGATAAACAGCCTCTAAAACCTGGTTCAAATGGAGGCTCCGTGTGCGTGAATGTGATGTGTGGGGACAGGCCCAGTCCAGAGGCAATAGCCCGTGTTGAGTTTTGCGTGTGATCTCTGTCCTGCTATTTGTCTGCCTCCAAATTAAACAACGTTTTCATCAGTCTGGAATAAGTTGTATGGAGTTTTTGGTTGATTTATTGAAGACGTGGAACTTTTGGAGTTTGTCTTGAGTCTTGTTTAGGATCCGTGGCCTGCGCGTGTATGTGCCTAACCCGGGCGACAATGGCCCAAGAGGAGCGCCCAACAAAGTTTATTTCATTCTCATTCTTTTTTTACTATATATATATTTCGTCTATTTTTTCTTAACTGCACATACAAACTGTATTTTGGAAACTTCCACAAGTCTTTACCATGTGCGTGTCTTTACCTTATAATTAATTCATAAGGCCACCATTACGCACTCCTTTAACCGTGACTTCATTGTACATGGATGAAACTCGTGTCTTTGTGTGTCTATTCGCTCTTTTATGTTTTGTTCTGTTATTTAAACTAACTAAAATGATGTAACACATACAAACTTATCACAAATAAGTTTGTTAACTTTCTTAAACGTAGACTATTTGATGCACAGTAAATGTACAAAAAAAATCAAAATAAAATTCATTTCAGTCATTTTTGCACTAAAGTAGAAAGTAGAAATACATGGGTTGAATAAATTAGGTGCTTAGGGCCATTGAACTTGCAGCTGGTCTCAGTGGCAAAGGACAAATTGAGCCGATGACAGTGGTGCGTAACAGGGCCACCGTTTTGTTTCCTCTCGCTCTCTCTGGCGCAAAATTTCAAATAAATAAATAAATAAAAAAACAACAACGACGAATTGTGCATATTAATTAGCATTGTGACCATTATATTGTGCCAAATGTGAAAGAATGACAAAGCGTGACGATATATGACATAGTGACGCGATCAAGTTTGCCATTTTCCAAAAACGATTGCCCCGAAACTTTTCCAGTTCTGCCTAAACTTTGACAAATAGTTTTAAATCATCAGCAAAAAAAATATCCTTCCAGACTGTATCTATCTATATACAGAGACTGAAAAAGCTGGCATGTTTATGTTTTTATGTGGGTGAGTTCACGCCTCCGTAGGAGTTTTCCGGTGCCTCGCGTTTTGCACTTGGCATCTTGCTCATTAAATCTGCACCGTTTGTAGCGAGACTTGCAGTTGTAGTAGAGGGGGATTCTCTCGGCCATTACTGCATTTACCAGCCTAGTGCAAGCTCGTTTGGTCGTGCGTTTTGTATAACACGACGCAGACTTCACGTCCAATCACGCGCTTGCCAATCAAATAATCTTTACGCGCAAATCCAGCATGGAGTGAGTAAAACTACAACTTTTAAATGCGTATGCTCGTCTAAGTTAAGTCTCTAGCTGGATTCCACTGACTCGTCGCGGGGCCATGTGTCCAGTCGGTTGGGGCAGCAGCAGGCCTTCATGTGCCAGGCGTTATTTATGAGCGCAGCAGCAGCAGCTTGTGTGGCCCGAGCCCCACTCAGGCGCTCACAATGCCGCCCTCACATCACCGTGCGTAAAGTTAACTCCGGGAGCTCCTCTGCATAAATTCGCAGGCAAATCACTGGGCAAATGTACTTAAGGTCACAATTGCGGTGACAAAAGACGCCATTAGTGATCCTTTGCTGGCAATTACACTCAGCATTGAGAGGGGGAAACTGCGCTAAAGAGACGCTCAATTTGCAATAGAAAAGCAAAGTCATGGTACAAATGGAACAAGCTGAGGTCGGCAAAAACACGCAGGGTTATTCAGTTTTATTCAGACTAGTTTGTTTGAGCTTTAAAAATAATTTCTAACCTTAGTTTTAATTAGTGAAAACAAAAGTGTGATGAATATGAACAGATTCATTTGGTATTAAAATACACAACGATCTAATTACAATTTCAATGTATTGATTAAATATTATGTGTTATGTCTCAAAGCGGTCTAAAATGCAGTAAAAGTAAGCGTTGAGGCTATAATTGGTTGTAATAGCTACGATAAATATTTTAGGCGTCAAAATATTATAAAATATGCAAATGTCTTAATGAATTATTATTAAAAAAAAATTTAACATGCATTTCATTTAGAATAATATAATATATATTAGTTACTCTGCCAATAATGTGTTTGTTTGCACTTACCAAAAAAACAAAGTACAAATAAATTAAGTTAATTAATGTTATGAAAATGGATCAAAAGTTGTTGTATGTTTTACTGTATCTTATACCAAAAAACATTGAAGTGTTTTTCTGTTGCGTTCAAGTGGTTGCCCTAAAATCTCGGCGACGGTCACTTGCCTTATAGACAGCCATTTTGAACAGATGCACCGTAACTCCTCACGGGCTGGTTAAGGACACGGGCAGCATATGACGACATGTTGAGTGCCTGGTGAAATGAAATGTGTGGAAAGCAAAGCAGCATTGATGCATTCACTTTGAAATATAAGGGCAGAGAGAGCAGGGAACAGTTGACTGACTTAACAGACATGCCTGCAGGACGCCTCTCCGGCACCTACTGCTGCTTTATGGCCCAAATGGTGGCACAGAAATATTCCCCGAGCTGGAATTTCGCATGAGGGCAATCAGCAGCCATGTGCGCTCCACCAGACCAGCGCGGCACAGAAACAAGAATTAGTTTGTGATGTTTTATTACAGTATTTGACAAATTAAAGTTGACGTCCAAAGAAAAATACAATCAAAGTTTCCTGTCCGTGAAATGTTTGAAATATATTTTGTGTACTCAAATTATTAAAGTCTGCTATTGCGTAAAATGCATTCAGAAATAGCAGTAATCTTTATCCCCATGCTTGTAGTTTAGTGAATAGTGACTTGAACTGATATGGACAAACATTTCACTAAAAGGAAATAGAAATATGTCAATTTGTGTATTTACTTACGCTTTGCTTACACTAAAATATTAAAACGTTATAGATTCAGATTACATGAAAACTATCTTCAAGCACTTTGACTCAATCTCAGAACTTGTAACTTGTCTCATACGTTATTACTTTTTTGCCCAAGCGCTGCTTTGGAAAACCAAAGACATTTTGAAGAATCGATTAATAAATCATCGTAACCATTCCCTAGCATACACTTAATGTACTTTTAACCCGTGAGCCTTAAAACCAAGAAAAGGCAGGTCATTTGGAGCCGCGTGTTTCCAGTGTGTCTGCGTGGCATGTTTTCGGTACACATGTGCCGGTGCGTGTGCTCAGGTCAGCTTGGCGTCTGACAGAGGGTTCTTGTGAGATGGCAGGTCTGGGTCTCACAGTGGAGTGGAGGAACAGGGGAGGGAGAGCGAGTATAAGGGAGGGAGAGAGCCAATGTGTCTAGGCCTGCCCCCTGCTGCACACATGCTGCTGCTGTCTGAACCCAGCCAGCCAGAAAGACGAGCGAGAAGGGGGGTGGGGTCGGGTGAAGGGCCTGTAGATCTTTCCCCCACGTAAGATACAAAAAACTGTACATTACGGCATTGTATTTGTATGAGTTCAACTTTGCCATGATTGATTTGTGCTCCTTTGTGCATGGCGGTTGTGCTTAAATGTGCTTTTATAGTAAGGTTTTAACTGAGCCATATTTATCGATAGTCAATATGATAGGGCTGTAGTCGACTAAAGAATTTCTAGGTCAAGTAAAGATTAAATAAGTGGGGGCATGTATATAAAATGGGGGCATGTATATACTGTATCTGACACAAACGGCAGTCACAACACAGCATGAGAGTTTAAGCAAACATAGCTATTTATACAGAAGAGTACAAGGAAACTGCATTTATATGTAAAAATCTTTAGTTAACTCGTTCCATGTAATCTCCTTTTCGCAGAAATAAATTCATTCGTCGACAAATTTTGGTCGACTAAAACGCCATTGACAGATTAAATGACTAAATGACTAAAGTACTTGCAGACATACCATATATAGTATACTACCGGTACATGAAGTCAGAAGTGAATGTTCAAAAATACTACTCAGCACAGATATAAAAAGTCTGTGTAAATACAAGTTTCATCAACTGCCAAGGCCAACCATTTTCCTTTCATAACAATAGCTTTTCTAACACAATAAAACCCCAGGGATAATGCCATTCCCGCCGCAAATAAAAATAACCAATTTGAAGATGTGTATATTCAAACAGTCCAACTGTTACTCTGCATGGATCATTGTCATGCATAAACACCAAAACGACTCGTCCAAAACATTGCCAGATATTTTCAGAATTGACAACATATTTTAACATCAAAAACGAATGCTTGGAAATGTAATAGGCCTTATACATTTGTTGAGCAGAACATTTTTGTGGACTACTTTTGATCCTGCCACCCTCGTCTTTATATGTTAGACATTCTTTTTAACACGCCTTGAGCTGATGGGGTAGAAAGAGCTCTTTGATATTTGTCTTCTAGGAAATGGCCAGTTACAACTGCATTGTGATTGGATGCTGGTGTAAAAGAGTTCGCCTGGAGGGGGGAGAACAGTGGTATCACCTGGTTTTCAGCCTTGGCCAGTCTTGTTAGAGGAAGGAGTAAATGCAGGGGACAAAAGGGGGAAATTGGTAAGGAAGTTGATGTGCTCAGTTAAACCAAATTGATGGACTTTATTTACCATTTTTCACACGCAAATGGTTTATAACATCCACTACCAAAGAAGACATTTCCTCTATTTTTAGATTTCTTTTTTTTTTTAGGCAGAGAGTAGTCCCTGATAGAAACGTCATGTGAAACCAACTTGTCAAAAATTCAGTGTTGTACCCCCTTGTTTAGGTAGGATTAATGTTTGTAATATCTTTCTGTTTTGCTGTTGACTGAGATAGAATTAACAGAGATCCATAAATAAGATTCACATTTTTGTTTTGGCTTTTTTTTCTTTCCAAACCTAAACTATGCATTTTGTAAACTTTTCAGAATACTTTTCTCTGTTTCTTTCTTACTTTGAACCAGTGAGCACAGTGAATCCATCAGAGCATTTCCAGTGGCAGCAGTTCTAATCACACATGACCTTTTGTCCTGATATTTACACATTCCCCACGGTTGGATGCGACTGCCTCCGGGAGATACCACCAGCTGTGGGGTAGCTCTTGTTTAAAAGTCTAAGCTAAAATGACATTGTCGTGACTTTAATGTCTAATTGAGAGCAATATTTAGAGGATAATGATATGACATCAGGAAGGAAGCCGCAGCGATTGAGGAAGACCAAATGTGAAGGTGCGGACTGGTATTTATGGCTCACGAGACACCTGTGCTTTTGGAAACTTTGGAGAGGTGCTAAGAAGCACCTCCGCATGTGTGGCTGTTTTCACAAGCGGTTACGAGCATGCGTTTAAAATATTTGTGAATGGGAGGTGCCCTGGAGTTGAGAGTGTGAAATGTGACTAGACCGTAGCTTTTTGTCATAGCAACACCCGACATACAAAGCAACAAATCACATTAGTCTATTGGGTTTAATATATTTGTTTTGTATCACTACAGGCAATTATTGTTGGCAAAACCTACCCATTAGCTTCAGTTTGGTCATACCATTGTCCCAAACCACCACTGCCCCAAACGAGCCAATAACTTTCATTTAGTTTGTGCACCGGATAACACGGCAATTATTGTATGGCTTGACATCATTTCTCGACCGAAATTGCCTCCTTTATCTGCAACTATGATCATAAATTGCCTCAGATTTCCTTGATAGCCAAATCCTTAAATGACTTCACCCCATGGAGCAGGTTAAAGGCGCATATCCTACATCTGCGCTTTCACGATGGTAATTGTAAGCTGTGATTTAAAAGGGAATTGACAAAAAACTCCACGTAAGACTAATTGCGGCGAGTCAGATGAAAAGTGTCGGACAATATACGCTGCTGCCCGCCTCCCCCTGTGCTAAGTCAGGCCCATGAACAGCCCCCGGTCGCCCTATGGAAATTCCATTTTGACCTTTCAACTCTTCTCCCACACACACACATGCAGGCTGCTAGTGCACACGCATGCATATTACCTCTTCCCCATACAAAATAGCCTCTCTTAAGTTCTAACGTCGCTGCTGCTAATGAATCAATCAAGCTGGTTCCATTCAGTTGGCTGCTGTCAGGGCCAATCGATCAGCCTGTGTCCCAGCAGAGCAGCGGGGGGCTTAGAGGCAGAGAGAGGGTCCTGCAACACCCAGTTCAAAGACGTTTCTTATCTACTTTGGTCTGGAAGAAATATTGCAAGCAGCAGCGTGTATGTGCGGCCTGAAATGAAAGCGTAAAAGAAGGGATTAAGAAATAGATCAAGAAGGAAAGATATCTTCTGTCAGAGTTGTGCGCATGGGACCTGACCTTGATTTTACCTTTATGGGATGAATGGATTGGTATGGATAGTTTGGAGCTGGTGTAAAGCTGATTGGTGGATGTTGGCCAAGCGGAAACGAGGAAATGCATACATTTTTCAGCGATGTATCAGTCGACTTTGCGGTTTTACCCTCTACATTTTGGCTTTGGGTGAGCTGTGCACTTTATGCGTCCAAATCTTATGCATCCAACTGTGTCAAAGTCAAAGAAGACATCAGTTTTTCAGTGGTGCAAAGTTGGATGATTTTGAATGAGAAAGGCCAGTTCAGTACAGTTAAGTAAGTGGCCAATATAGTAAGGTTGGCTGAGTAACTAAAGTTGTCATTAAGGAACTTCTGGGTGTGTCAACTTTTTAAAGAAACTAGCAGTGTTGGAAGTGCATGGGTTCATAACAATATCCGCAGGCTTTTGGGGTTGACAGTGCAGTTGAACTTTCATATGTCATGTGCCTTCATTGTGTCATAGAACAAAACTACTATTTAAAATAACATGTTGGCAAACAAAGTCACCATTATATGCATTATATGCCCCCCCCCCCCCCCCCCCCCCCCCAGGAGTCTCCTTGGCCATGACTGTTTCAGCTATAATCTTTTGACTCATATCTTCTAACTGCTGGCTTTTCATCTTTGATCATGTAGTGTATTTTATTTAGCATTCAGCCCTCCCGCTCCATCTCCTGTAAATGTCCCTCCAGCGATTACACAAATTGAAGTATTCTTATCCTGTCCTTGTTATTGTGAGCCCTTTTGATAGGAAAACCTCAACAACCACAATAAAAAAAGCCAGGAGACAGATGCTATTTACCACCGAGGCCCTTTGTTGTTGGCTACCTGATAAGGCCTTGATGGTCACAATGACTCTACAGAGTGTAATGTTTCTCACAGTAGCACACCGGGAATACAGAGCATCATTTCCTCTGATTAAGATGTCTTTCCATGTTAAACACCAGACGACGGTTGGTGTAAAGAGTAAAGCAACCAATGGATAATGGTGTTCTGTGTCAAAACTGAACAGGCTTTTTTTTTTTTTTTCAAGAGATCAAAGTCAACTAGGAGGCTGCAACCCAATCTCCTGCCTTGGATAACATAGGGATCCTAAGTGAGAGAAACTTGAGGTGTCGAGGTTTAAAATACCTGAGACACACCACCTCCATGTGTGAAAACAATTGGCAGATACACAAAAGTGCGAGCACAGAACACAGAGTGGTGTCAGATAACCTCAGGCCAGATGGGAGCAAATGCAGCGGCAACATGGAAGGGGTGTGGGGGCGCAATGTTTATGGCGCTAATGTCAGGAAGGGGGTTACTAGAGCAATACCTCCTGCGCTACATTTGGCCTCTGTAAATCTCCAGGGATGCCGAAACTAAAAGGACGGCGATGATTAGAGAATCAATTTGGCCGGCCATCAATCAATGCCGCAGAGATGGACAGGATTGCTGCGGAGAGCCCATCCCTTGGAATCAGATTGGGCTCGGGCCTCTGGAGATTCACGCCCTTTTTTCACGCTTTGTTAATTAAGCGTCCAAGCTTCCCCTCGCACTTACTTATTTATGAATCTTGGCTTTAACTGATACCGGAGCCCACTTGGTCCTCTCTAATTAGTCCCTCACGAATGGCCTTGCTTTGAGATAATCCATACAAATTCGACGTCCACCAATTCCTATTCTTTCTCTGCACCCTCGGACCAGAAACTCCCACTTGACCTTGGCGTTACACAAGCGGCATTGCATGGTGTTGCCTTTCTGGATAAAGTGGCCTGGTTGGGATAATGAGACAACACTTTAAAAAAATCAATTTCCATCTGGGTCTGTCTAAGTAATTCCTCACCTGTTCATTACGACTAAAATAGAGCAGCATGGATGTTTTAAGTCTCAACACTTATTAGTAATGAATGAGACCCTGACAAAGAAAAGCCGGATTTATCTGCTTGGCAACACTCACCGGGAATAGCCTACTTTTTACAGTTAAGGCCGTTTAGTCGAAATTTTATCGAGATTCAGTCATTTCTAATCGTCAAAGATATGCTTTGGTCTTTTGAGAAGTCCACACCCAATTCTATCAACAAAAGCACGTGCTTTTGGAGTTTGGAGCAGAGGTTCAAACTTTGGAGGAAAAAATTGAAATATGTTTTTGTTAAATGGCAATGATTCATAGTCCGTATTGTTTATGTTCAGAAAAGCCATTTTATTTGTTTTTAATTAGACTACATACATTTGAAGGGGGAAAAGGTAGGGCTGTAGCCGATCCAAAAAAAATCTTGGTCGTTTATAGACTTGTCCTGCCGATCGATTGGTCGACTAAAGCGGACAGTGGCTCTCAAACATTTTCTGTATCTGTATGATCTGACCATGTATCTGACCCAAACTGCCCTCAAAAGACCACAACTGCACAGAGCTTCATGCAAAACAACTATTAATTCAGAAAAGTACTAGAACATAGTGTATTTATATGTACAAAGGCAAATTAAACCCAATATTCTCACCCAAATCCTCTGCTAACTCCAAACCCTTGTAATCTACCCAAAATAATGACTCGACCAATAAAAATGTTGGTCGATTAAAACTTCACCGACCGATTAATCGACTAAATGACTAAATTCTTACAGCCCCACGTCCGATCCCATTTGCCGCTGAAGTCGCAGTTCAGGGTCGCTCAGCCCGTCTACGTGGCCTTGTGCAGTGTGGTTTGAATGCCATAAACACAGATTCTGACTCAGATTTACTGTGTGGAAGCCCTGGGGATTCATTTAGATTCTACCCACTTGGTCTGTTTCAGGGTCAGGGCTGATGACTAACCAGGTCTTAACCCTGTCTGCTGCATAACTGACCCCACCTGCCTGCCCCGGACCACCTGCATCTCTCCTTCGGGTCAAGGGCAATCTTTACGGGATATATTTCAACACCGAGAATATATGGGTAGTGCTGGTATTTTTAGATGTTCCAGTTGAATAGTTGCTGTTTTCTTTCCATACTTCCTTGCCACTGGCCTGAACAGATCTGTGCTAATGGTTGAGTTTAGGCATAAACACTGGGATTGTTATTTTTTAACTATGTTGGCTGCAAGCTATGTTACCAGGATCAGAATAAGCCAGGTGGGTGGTGAAAGTTTGAGGCAGTCATAAAAAGTTAAACATTGTTTTTCTGGAATTCTTCAAACTAAAATCTATAACAAAAATCCCCCAAATCTCCAGCTTATTTTTCAGCTTGCTATTATTCAAATCTACCTTGGAAGTTAAATCAGCAGTGTTTAATTTATAGACCCTCTATTGACTTTCGAGTGTCTGACCTTTATAATCATTGACCCCTAAAAAGCTCGGCACAAACAAATCCATGCGCTTTCGATTTACTTTCAATCATACATTTTTAGCTTAACAACATGAACTGCATCTTTCGTTTTGTTTTCAATGAAGTTGACAATACCTTATATGTACAACTAGGGATGTTACGAAATAAAATGTTAGTGTTCTGATTATTGGGAGAAGAAACATCACAATATGGTTATTCACTATTATTGACACATGACAAAATAAAAGTGAAATCCTTCGTTTTATTTCATTTGATTACAGTACATTAATGTTCCAATATGCAATGCAAAAGTAAAGCGATATAAATAGGTGTACCTTTTTTTTCTGTATAGATCAAATTTAAATTTTGCTTCTAAAATAGTACAGATGATTCGTTTTTAGAATTTACGAATATATACTGATCTGAATAATCACAATTATCGATTAACCGATCTTGACATCGCTACAACAAATCTGCTAACCTGCTGCTATGCTTAATCCAAACCTTAAACTACAGAATTTCTCAAGGCGCTGAAGTTCCCGCAGTAGTCCGACCTCAAAGTGTGAAATCCGGGAGTCCACGTACAAACGCCTGTAAACACCGCTGGAGTTCGCTAGTGCTAATTTGGCACCTCTCTTATACTCCTGAAGCGCAGTCTGAATCCCCATGTGGTGTCTTTAATCTCAACACAGATGCAAAACTACTTAGATCTCATTCTAAACCTCATAAGGAGCAAATGCACGTGCAGACGAACCACACATGCACACCTTGTCAGGACATTAATCAATCGGTGCCCGGCGGCATTGTGGCCAGAGCTCCTGAGTGTGGAGGCAGTTGTGGTGAAGGAGGGGGTCACTGGTGATACCCTGCTCCCTCTAACTGCCAGCATTAGTTACACATCAATGAAGAGAGTGAATAAAACATTAGCCAGGGTTGGCCCGTAGTCCTTTTACGTGTCTCACAAGAATGAAACTAGCACAATAAAGTTACAGATGACTAGATATCAACTATTAGGCTTCACTCCTTTTGAATTAGCAGAAATGAGTGTAAATGTACCTTATCAGATGCAAATTTTATGGCTAACAAGCGTGATAGTTAATTGTAATGCTCTTTTTTTCGGACATATACGACAATTGTCTTTTTTCTGTTTTGGATTTGGTGACTCATAACATATCTGCAAAAACACAGCAAAAAAAGAAAGATTATTTTAATATATTTTCTATCTACTATTTCAATATATTATACCACCTCTTTCCATTAAATGTTTTTATGTCGATCTAAACATTTTTTTTTTTTAAAGATCTGAATGATCTGTTTAAGTTTATTTAACAAAATAGCAAAAATGTCAGATATTTAAATATTTTTGCTTTTTTTTTTTTTTTTTTTTTTTTTTTTTTTTTTAGTTTAGATTGAAAGTAGTTAGTCAGTAGTTAGTTTTATTTGCACTAACATGTATAAAAACTGTGTCCTAGCTTGCATGTTCACAAACCTGACTCATACTTCAATGAGCATCCGCCTGCTGGTTTACATGGAAGAGTAAACAATTCCACAGTATCGCATATATCTGCGCGGCGAACATTCAAAAGTATGTTTTTAACTTTCTATTTCCATGGAATTGCCTTTCTACCGCCAGAAAGTTACATACTGTGACTTTAAACATGGCCATGATTTCCTTTACATGCATTTTACAAAAACAATTCCCAGTAATGACAGAGTCTCTATTTTCGTTTATATCTGAAGCTAAATCGTCAGAATTTTTGACGACGGCTTAGCCGAGCCTTGCACACAGTCCAAGTCCTGTGCATGTAAACACACTGATTAGGGTTAGTGAGACATTCTACATCGGGGAATAAAACCAGTCTAAGCTTCTCTGTGGGTTAGATATGAAGATAAAAGTCCACATGTGTATACTGTTGTGTTGTGCGAGTGTGTGCGGCAGTAATGGTGCATTTGTGTGTCAGCCAGCGCTGCTAACCGCTACATGATTTATTCCCTCTGTCTCTGCTGTTGCTGTCTGGGGCCCTGAGTGTGTTATGCCAATGCACAGAGGTCTTTATGTAATTGAAGTGGGCCAGTGAAACCCCCTTACCATATGGACCTCAGCAGCTTTGGGTGTCTCTCTGTCCATCCGTCAATTTCTCTTAATTGCCAAAAGCCGGGACAGTGCTGCCACTATCTATCCGATCGGTTCTCCATAGGTT
Organism: Chaenogobius annularis; assembly: GCA_015082035.1. Taxonomy (NCBI): domain Eukaryota; kingdom Metazoa; phylum Chordata; class Actinopteri; order Gobiiformes; family Gobiidae; genus Chaenogobius; species Chaenogobius annularis. The sequence goes on from BJKM01000042.1 coordinate 940,409, forward strand.
AAGCACATTAATATTTAATAAGACAAGGGACAACCTCGATCCCTGGCCTGTAGGACTGACCAGATACTTCCAAGCTGAGGAGAGGTAATGGATTTACACTGCAATCTCAAATATTGAATTCTGTCTGCACTATTTTGGTACTGAAGTAGAAAAACAAAATACAACTTGGGAATATTTTTCGCTTAGAGCAGGGGTGTCCAAACTTTTTTCACCGAGGGCCACATTTTGAAACTTTTGGCCCCGGGGCCGTTGTTTGGACATGCCTGGCCTGGCTTAGAGATAACTACTACTACTGCTACTACTACTGCTACTGCTACTGCTACTGCCACTACTACGACGACTACTACTACTACTACTACTACTATTACACAATATCAAAGTGTAGTGTTTATTGTAAGAAGAAAGACAGTGAAATCCTTATTTTGCTTTTGTTCACAAATCTAGGTTTATGAAATCAAACTTTCTGAATGAAAAAGTAATGGTATCGTCACATAAACAGCCAGATAAAAAGTACTTACCGTAGTTTGACTTTTTTTTTTGTATACTGTAGATTAAAATGAAATTCCTAGTTGTTTCTGCTCAAGATCATCATTATTAATTATTTTTTTACTTCTTACAATTATATTGTGACCTGCACGATTAACGGAATAATCTTTATTTCCTTACATACTAATCACATTTTCCTTTTGCTTTGGATTTATGAATTTTAAAATGTCTTTATGTCAGGCAAGAATGTTTGTTTACCTCCTTCACAGCTGGTAAACAAACACTCATGTCAGACAAATTGTGCTACTAGAACATATGTTCATTTAGCATCTGAATCCTTTTTGTACTCTAGTCTTACTTGACAGTATTTGCAGGGTTAAAATCAAGTCCCATCTTGTAAATATGAAGGTACATTCTCCTACCGGCACTGACAATGTCACTTTATATGGATGGCTCTGCTCTCGTCTGGCGGTGCCTGCTGCTGCTCCATTACTGTTGCTTTCAGCCACTAAAGAGGCAAAGTCCATTTACACAGAGGAGGTCTAACAAGTCAAGTTATTACCGCAGCCAAGTGTGAGATTAATTAACTTGGTGCCGATTAGGAATGCAGGTCCAGGGAGAATTGTATGAAGGAGTTTGCAAAAGCAGGACAAATTTGGTATAATAATGATTTGGTAAATATACGTCTTTCGCATATTAACTAGAGACACCTGAAGGTATCTGACAAGACAAGAATACTAAATGAAAGCGTATTTTAATTCTATTCTTGAACCAAAAAACACAACAAAAACCAATCTTTTTTTCCACCCAATCGCCATCTTTTTTCTAATTTGAAAAGGAATCTCATCCAAATCCAACCAGCACGTTGCTATTAAACCAACAATTAAGACAATGAGTAACCGGACGAATGACATGATATTTTCTGCGCAAGAAAAAAGAACAAAACAGCACTAACATCTAGAAAGGGGATACATTTGACAGGAACAGGAGCGGCGGCTATACAATTTATATGTCATTGTGTCAGCGCATAATTCCACTGCATAAAAGCAACAACAAAAGCGGCTAATCCGTCTATCTCACTGTGCATTTGATATAATGACAGCTGGTATGCAAGCATTTTGTCTCTATCCGATTATTCTTGGCATCTGCAGATTCTCAGGTTCCGACTTTAATTGTTTTCCAAAATGCGCCACTCCTCGCTGCTTTCCGTGTCGCCTTACAAAGACGGACGTATTTTCTGTGCGCGATCCCTGTGTGATTTGCGTGGCGGTTAACGAACGGGGCGTGCCAAGTAAGAGCGCTCTGACCTGGTTACATTCCAGACGCCGAGAAGATGCCCTATAGACTTACCCCTTTGTTCTTTTTCATGCCTTTGACCACAACGGCTAATGACCATGAAGGCAGGTAAAGTGTAACAAGCTCTGCGCATTCTTAACAAGCTGATGTGAAGTGGCTGGCTCGCCCGTGGGGGACAATTTGAAGTCACCTGGTCGTCCTTATTCTTTAAACAGAGGTTAGTGGAGGGGCTAAGACATAATTACTCATCCTGTGCAATTCCCCATGTGCCATTTTGTCTTCCCTCAGAGACACTTCCCGTAATCCTCCTCTCAGGTAAATGAGGGCATACCTGCAAAATTAACATGACCACTGGAGATAATTGACTTCATAATTAGCCTGCAATGTCTTTATAAATCACTGATGTCAGGTAACTATGTGGGAAAAGTCGATGATTAAAGCATATTTTTAAAAACATGCGCGCACGAGCTTTAGTAAAAGGGAGCATAGACTATTGTAAACTGGGAAATGGGAAAGGTCATACCAAGTGCCAAAATATTCTTTTAAATCTGACATGAAAACACACTTCATTCACTTGGGTTCAATCCGATTCACAAAAATTTGCTGCACATAACAATAAGTCACTATGTTGACTTATAGTTCGATAAATAATAGATTCTTTTCAAAAAGGGGAATTTTGTGTGTGTGTGGAGCGCACAATTATAATAGCTTCAAGGACTCATTCTATAATAAATAACTATTGCTTCATTCCGCCTCTTTTTATTTGATTGTAGCAGTTTACGATATTGTTTATTTACCAAAGGGTGTACGATTTGCGATTATTTTGCTTTCGGCTTGCTGCGCCTGTGAAATAAAGCAGTTTCAATATCATTGTGAAAGTTTCTGTTGTAACACCATATTTCAAAATGAGTTATAAGAATGAATGATTAAAAATGATTTCCTCATTGTCCTGTCATGTATAATTTGCATAGCATCAGAGCTTGGACAGTTTCCTCTATGAACGAAAACAAGCGCTCCGTTTCCATATCTTTTTCCTTTTAAACCAAAGCCCATTAAACCACATGCTGTTTTAATTGGGCAACTGTATTGTGTAGAGATAGTGGTGCATGGGAGAATACAGCTAGATTGACTGTGTGTTTGCGGAGAGCGAGCCTATTCAAACAGAAAGCTGGCTACTAAGCCCCTTTCTAATGCAGCTTACCCATTCAAAAAGCCACGGTTTTCATTCAGCGCCCGCTCTTTCTCTTTTATAGACCGCTCCCCTTGTGAACAAACACCTTTATTTGTGTATGTGTGAACCTCTGTGTCATTTCCCAACCCCCTTTTTGCTTATGTTTTTGTGTTTAAATAATACTTATCTTGATGGGTGTGCATTATGTAAGTATACAGTAGGTTTCCCATGCGACTGGCTGCTGTGTGTTGAATCAGCCATTGCCGGCACACACAATGGCCCGAAACCTGCTATTAGCGAAGTGAGGTAAGCACTGTGCACAAGCAGCAGCAGGCAGCACAATATACCGCCTCCCATTGTGCAAAGTGTCTCAGTGTTTATGCTCCCTTCTGAAATGCACACATAATCACCAATTTCCCCCAACGCTGATGTCGTTTTTGTTTTTTTTCTACAACAAAACCTTTTTTTTCTCCACTGTTTCTTCACTGTTTCTCTTCTGAAAGGGACAACTCACGGCTACTGAGGACAAGTCTCTGCTATTTAGTGCCGTGACGATACAAAAACTTCAACATTTTGATACCACAATGTTTTGTTCTCTATATAATGTAATTTACAACTCAAAATAATAGTAATTTCTCTAATATTACTATGTGGTTTTATAGAACATGGTCAACTCAGTCCTCTTTATATATTCTATATCAATACAATTTTTATATTAATTTCTACATTTATATAGTGCTAAAACTTCAATCACGATTTCGATGCTAAGTAATAGGCTTGATACTCGATTTCGATACCACAATGAATATAAACGACACTCTTTTTTGGACTATAGACTGTAATTTTCAACACGAAATAGTAGTACTTTCTTTATGTTGTAACGAGGTCTTATACAGCTCAAAATCATTCAAAAACGTCTCAAGAAACATCAGATTGTATCCTGTTTATGTGATATTTTAGCATTGATACTTGCTCAAATGAATATCTACAGTAAGTTTACATACAACTAGTATGTGATTTGCGATACTTTTGACAACTCTAGTATTTGGTTATTCACTTTTTCATCTTAGTTAGACAGCGCCACTGCCTTCTACACTGTCTATTGGGCTGTTGTGACAGAAAATTAGCACATGAGTATCGGGGGTAGAAAATAGAAATCAACATAAGAAGAACCAATACAAACAGCCCTTCCTGACGCAGCAGTACACTACAGAGCAGACCAGACACTGTGCTCTAGTGCTCTATCCCGGACCACTCTATTGTTGCTTTGGCTTTTTTTGTATTTGTCCTCCGTCCTGCTTTGTCCCACTGTTGAATGCATTCAATCCGTTGCTCTGTCCCCTTTCCCCTTTCTTCTTTTTGCTTGAAATCTATGGAGACTGCGGTTATAAATGCACTGCTCACGTCACAGACCACCACACCCAACGCTGGGAATCAATCTGTTTTTCCTGCTATTAAATCTGCTTTGCTAACCCAGCTTTCATCTCTGCAAATAAAGCTAAATACAGTATTGTCAAAAAGTTGTAATGTGTGTGGACCTTTGAATCATAAATCAAAGAAACATAATGATGTTACTTATCAAAACACAACATAATTATAGTTTTTGGTAAAAAAGTTGGGATTCAAGGGAGATTTTGCCCCAAACGAAATATTTTCTTTTATCTTTATACATTTTATTTGTTTATTCATTAATGTTTAGTATTAATTTGTGTAATTTGTGTAAATGTGTAGTTTAGTCTTTATTTGAAGGGACAATATACGGAGACTTTGAGCTCATAAAAGACCAGATTATAGATAGTTGGAATGTTATTGTGAGTATTTTATTATTCTTAAAACTTTTTTTTTTTACAGCTCTAAATAGTCCTCCTGCTTGCTCATATTAAAAGGTGTTTTTTTCCTGGAATGTTACACAATAAGCGTATCTATCATCATGGAGACAAAGTGGTAGCACCGCCAGGTCAAGTTCTATTAGTATTTTTGAGCATTAAAAACATCTGTAATGAATTAAATGTTATAGAAATGTTGACTGTGTTGAATGTGGAAAAGTCCAGGCAAAGCAGTAACGTTTTCACGGAGTCAACCATGTGACAGGCCTTCCACCGGAAAAGTTATGTAGTGCATCTTTAATCACACAGTGAAAATGACGTTTTTTTTTACTTATGCATACACTATCCTACCTTGCATAGACTGCCATTGCCCCATTTTGCAATTACAAATTTGACAGCCGCCAAGCTATTGCTGCCTCCACAGAAGCATGAGGTGAGGCAGAATCAAACGAACAGCTGTTGTGATACACAGTGTAGTCTATGCACAAACACACCCCCAAAGAGACAACCCGATTACTTCGCCTCAGTTCCCACCCGCGCTTTTACTAATACAAATAACCACAGCAATATACATGGCAGAACTCAGACAGGGCGATGTGCATTTCCATATGCAGGAGCGCGGCGTCGAACCTAAACCTCCATTCTGTGTTTGCATTTTTCTGTCGCAGTTGGTTGAGTCATTTATGGGGAAAGCTGATGTTGGCATCTCGGCGTCTCACGCATACACACACGGGCGGCATGTTGATATATTCACACAACGCTTTTAATTATTTTTTTTTTTTTTTTCAAATTTAGAAATACATCAAAATGAATAATGGCATGCAAAACACAAAGATTCATGGGCTTTTCCTGGATAGCTTAAAAACGTCAGGCACGCTTCATTTATAGCAAAACGTTGAGGCAATACTTTCCATTGTGAGAATAAACAGGCTGCAGAAATCTGGTCTCGGCGCCCGTTCTCGGTGGTTTTTTAAAACGCCTACAGAGCTGACCATAATCAAGAACATTTGTTATCTTCAATGAGGAAATTGTAAATCTATTCAAAAACGATTATAACTCTGAAGTGATGGATATGGGGCTGGCTCAAATGTTTAAAACAATTGAAGTGGAAGTAGACAGTCCATAATCATTTATTCAGAAATCTTTAAGGATGTTAAATAATACGACTTAATGGGTGGATCTTGGGACCGGTGGCGATGACATCAGGATGAGTATTTTGTTAAAGGTGCACAGACGTCACTTTTCTAGCAGCTGATTGTCTCCGTCGATGTTTCACAGTATGGCAAGTAAACTTATCTGTCCCTTCGCATTTACACTTTTTTTATTTTTTATTACAGTTTTTGCTGATAAAATAATACCGGTGAAAACCTGTATTCCTACTGATAGCTGGCTTTCATTTCCACCGATCTGGAGTCTCATTTATATTTTTTCGTGCTCGATTTCTATGTGAATTTCTTCCCAAACGTGCACGTACTACGGACAAATCACAAACTTCCTTTAACTGCTCGTCTCACTAGGCTCAGATATCTTTCTTCTTTGTCTGAACTGAAATCCCAGACTGTTCACACTTCAAATTTCCACGTAAAGTTATCTTTTATATAGATAACAAACGTACCTTGGAAAGTCACATACATAAATTATTTGTACGCACCCACGCTTTATAAATGAGACCCCAGATCTGTGGTGGCGTCAGTAAACTCTAAATCATTCAGTAAGTAAAGGCTGGGCTTAGCAGACGGTGTTTACTTGTGAAGAGCAGCTCGTTGACGTAACCAGTAAACCTGTGGTAAGTAAAAAGGACAACACGCTGTAATGACAAAAGAGAATGAGAAGGGAATGCACTTGAACAAAGAGCTTTTTGCATTCCACCTCGTAGCGATGTGTTAAGTATGGCTCTCACTGTACGGGAACTTGGAAAGCTTGTGGGTTCAGAGCTGTAACTCAAGTAATCCTCTGGAGTCAAGTTGTCAGAGAGCTTTTGACTTGAACCTGTTGTTAAGGTAGTCTCCTTTTATCTGTTATGATTACACCCTAGGCTGCAGAAAACCCACAATACAATATGATTTGGAGATGTCCTACGTCGTAATTTGGGTTTCGCAACCGTTTCTAATGGCTTCTGACCGAGATAGAGAAGTGAGAATTTGCTTATAAGGAAACACAAAACTGATATTATTTAATTTTGAAACCTGTCCACCTGGTTTAATTCCTTTACCAGGCTTTGAAAATTGTCTCTTTCCTTTGTCTGAGATAAAAATATACTTTTTCTTCATGATAGGATTAGCAGTTGTAGAATCAGTTGCATCAGTTGCTGTTTTATTTTTTTAAAAAAGGTTTGGTAATTTACCATATTGCCCCTGCAGCAGTCGCTGGTCGCTTGCACAAAATATTAAAGCCATGTGCATTTAGAAAGAAAATCAAACTCTCTCCACAGTCAGAGAGCAATTAGCCAATTAAAAAAGGAGTAATGGTGGACCTCGATAGCGTGTGTGTATGTGACTACTGTTGATTATGGTGTGTTGACTTTGTGGTCAATAGCAGGCAAGCACCGAGCCACTCAATGAACTCTAGGGACAATGCAAAGTGAATGCTGAGGTCCAGACGAGGCAAGAAGTAACCAGAAATCTGATGAATAGATGGAGCTAAATGGACATATTGACATACACACAAAAGGCTGGACATAAAATAGATTTGGTAAAAAGATGAATGAATGATCCGCAGAGTTCAAAAACAGGGCGACGTTGCAATAAGCAAAATTAAACAAAGCAGGAGCTCGGTTTTAACCATCTACGTTTGCCCTCATGCAGCGATGACTCATGCTAGCACGAGAGGCCCATAGTCACCATTAAAGTGAACAAGATGGGGTTTACAAAAATGCACATCTAAACAACACACACACTGAAAGGCACACCTGGTTGTGCAGACAGCTGCGCTCCAGGCCTATACCTGTGTCAGAGTCCCTGTGCTTTGTAATTAGTGGAGTTAGTGAGAGAAGAGGACTGGGAGGAGTCACACTGCAGAGGGAGGGGTCAAGACAAAGGGGCCCATTTCTTCAACAGGACAGGAACTAGACTAGACTTTTAAGAGCCTATAAGTCTTTTAAAAGCAATATACCCAAGATGGCTGCCCACACAGATACGTTGCATTTAGGCCTTAAGCGAGATTTCTGAATTTCCATCTATGCCCTCTAGGCTTTAAGAGGATGGCTTTAGCAAAAAAAATGGTGGAGGACAGAGGAGTCTGACATTTAACGTGCTGTAAAATAAAAATACCCATTCAAATTGTTTCAATTGTTTACACGTTCATTGCAAAATTGATTCTAGGTTGCATGTCCAGCCAAGACCACATGCTTTGTTAATACTTTCCAAAGACATTTTGGTCTGGAATCATAATCTGTTGTCCCGATTTCAAATGAGCGTAATTGACAGGCATATTAACCAATCAGATCATAAGGGGGGAATAACACAGTAGAAATTGGGAACATTTCTGTTGAATTAACACACAAAAGACTAAAACTATGTAAATAGTTGTAAAAAATAAAATAAGTTATATATTTTGTCCTGAATGTTATGGCAAGGATTAGCGGCTGTGGTTGGACCATCCCTTTGACGCCCTTTTACATTCGAACAGAAGAATGGAGAAACTGGCTAAATTCTAGGGGTGCGTTCACACTTGCACAGAAAACTGGGACTAATTTCAGAACTAAACCAGGACTCGAACAAGGATAAGGAATAAGCTGGGCTCAAACCAGACCAAACCAGAACAAGATTGAAGGTACCCTGAAAGATACTTACTAACTATATTGAATAATTGTTGAGTAAGAGCTGCTCCTAAAGGCTCAAAACCCCTACAGTAGTGAGAGAAAATATAGGCAATGTGAAAAAAATTTACGCACAGATACGCAACAGAAATAGTATCTGGCCCTAAGCTATCTCTTGATGAGTAGAAAATAATTGAGGCCATGGGAGCTGGTGGTGACAAATGCACTGAGCGACAACTTCCTTCATTACACCAACGCAAAGTACAATTTGGACAAGCGATACAGTCAGCAAGGGCAATGGCAAGACAAGAGAGGGTCGAAAAGGCAGAAAAAGGAGCTCATTTGCTAGCCACAGACGTCGTAACCCTTTTAGACGCACTTATTGTTTGACAGGCATTGTCTTTTGAGTGACAGCAAGTGCTACAGCCGGTGTACAAGTGTGTATGTGCTCTTGGGAGGTGGAGAATTTTGGAGGGGGTTGTCAATTGAAGCTTAGGAATTCCACTGAGGAATCACCTTCTTGGCCCGTTCATGTTGCAGCACCCAATTACTGTGGCTGTGTGTCTTGCTATAAAATAGGCGAAGGGGGGGGGACTTCTCCTAATCATGGCACTCCGGCCCCCTACAAAGGCAAAAAGGCTGCACAGGCTATTTGAATTTGAATGGCATTTCTCCTCCTCTGTCCCTCTTCCTCTTTTTTGTGCCTTCAATGACAAAAGCAGGGGCTAACAAAGATAGTCCACAATGCAATCAGGCTAATAGCGCTAATAAGTTGAGCACTGGGTCCTCAGCTTTCTGTTGACACATTTCATTTCACTGTTTCTGTGGCTAAACAGAAGCTCAAGTGTTTGGCAACCAGGATGCATAGAGTTTAATGGAGTCGCTGCCCCATGCCAGGTTGGCATGTGCATGTCCGTTTCACTATAAAGGCAAACCCCAAGCAAAAGGATCAGAGATAAACGAGTGCAGCAGCTCATAGGGTTGTGGAAAGTAGTCGTTATTGGCCTTTGGAAGGTATTTTTCATTATTTATTTGAGGCTGAAAGCAAATTTCTCCTGTCAGTGTGATTCATGTGCAGCAGTTAGCACTAGCATCAGAGACTAACCCTTATAGCGGGTCAATAAGCGGATATGTATCCATCATTGTGACAACAAGATTTTCTTTGAAAGTTGCTCTTTGCTCCTGTCTGTGTTTTTGGGAGTTTGTTGAGACAGATCTTATGTTCTGCCAAAGGGGTTTTTGCTATCTCCAGTTGTCATCAGAAAGAGATTGTACTAACAAAGATGCTGAAAACTTCTAGAAGCAAAATCCAAAGTAAAATCCCTTAACTATTTGTTTTCTTTGACCTACAGTGACAAACAACCTTGAAGAAAAAAACAAAAAACATGAATATCCCTCACTCTTTAGTCGTTTTTTATTTTCCTTTTTAAGTAGTCTGTTTGAACAAAGAAATATTTTAACAGGCTTGAAACTCTGCTGCGTACTCATGTGTATTGGAGGCGGCTGTGGGGCCAAATGCTCCAGTCCCCTGTTATTAGGCCTGCCCTATCATTACAGGATTAGATATAGGGCTTGGTCTAAATGTGCGTGCATGTGTGTGTTGTGTGTGTGTGTGTGTGTGTGTGTGTGCGCGCGCAGGCATGTATTTACTTGCAAAAACTCCCCTATTTATTATTATTTTCCCGCACGCATAGCTAAACAAATGTCAGCACCACTTTTCCTTTCCTTGTATTTGTTATGGTAATCCCAAGTGTATGTGACCTCTCTTATAAATAACACTTTACTGAAGCGATCCTCAGGTTATTCAAACAGCAAATCGCTAATTGAATAGTGTTTGCGAGTGGTGGGGAGGCTGAAAAACAATAGTCGTACACTGCGAGTGACATCCATTGTGTCGCAGTGGGGAGGCTCAGATATGGAGAAATTGGCAAAGGATAAAAAGGGGAATGGCAGTTGAAAAGAGGTCAGACCTGTATGACTTCCTTAGAGGAGGAAGGTAGTGAGAGAGGAGAGAACACTGGCATCGAATGAAGGGAAATAGAAGATTGTAGAAGCGTGCAAGGAAAGCTGGATTAAACAGCTTGGTGCATTTGTGAGTCCTCATCCAGAGCTGCCTCCTACATCCGCACGCTTCACTTCCACCCTGTGCTTTTATTTCACATGCCAATTTGCATGTTCATGTGCTCGATTTACCCCATTTATGGAAAAACTGAATGAAAATGTTCTTTAAATTTAAACTAGGCCACAATATCTCTTAACTTGTTCATCAGGTTTCTGTTCTATTCGTTGTGTCATTTGTAATCCATTAACCCTTTCAAAATAACATTGTTTGCTTTACGCCATGTCTCTCCATGATCTATGAGCATTTATATACTGAGCCAGTTGGCTTAGCCTGCTGGTGAATTGCTCAGTCAAATGGACATTAGAATGTTTTGTTACTTGTAATGTTCATGCACTGAGATTTTTTTTTGCCTCTTGAAAATGTATATTACTTGGTTACTTTGTCTTGCAGAGATGCAGCAGTAGTAACAGCTATGCTTAGTAGCACTTATAATGGGAAATGCTAGAGCTAATAACTAGCAGATGTAGTATTTGTTGTTATAGTACAAGCAATAAAGGCATGTAGCTTGAATTTTGCATACTGAATACATATTCTTTTGCTCCATGTTGTCCACGCGCACAAAATAAACAAGCTTAACCAGCGTCTAGCACTTACAGCAGTAGAGTGAGTGACAAAGGGGAGCGGCCCGGGTTAGGTTCAGGTCAGCCGCTGCTTTGCTCAGCCTCATTGACTCAGGATCCACGCTCCACTTTGGACGACAATGCGCGGATTTATCTCCAGTGCATGTGCACACTTTCTCTTCCCAATGACGATGCATCCAGAAGGGAGATGGGTTTCCATCCATACTGCTGCCATGGCACTTCTCTGGTCCAACCATGGCACAGGTGCTGGTTGTTTCTCTGTCCGCTTTCAGGCAGCCATTGTTGTTGTTACTGTGCAAGGTCAGACGTAATGACAAGCCGGCTGAACACAGAGACTAGTCATAATAATAAACAGCACGCCGGTGGAGGTGTATCATTTTCACCACTCTGGCTTATGCCTATGTCTGGCAGTAACAGGTCCCAAATCACACTCACAGCACGAATCAGGGGAGGTCCCACTGCTAACATGCGCTGACACAATTTCAGAGACAAAAACAGTAGTTGTATTTGCTGGAGTGTAAAATATAGCTCCAAACAAAAAAAGGGGATTGTTAACTATTTATTTTAGAACGGGAGTTTCATGTGTGGTGGAAATGGCCTGAAGTTTAAATAGACCCCTGTTAAAGCAACTTGCTAGACACTTAAGCCTGCAGAGCCACTCACAAAACACATCTTACTGTATAGGCTTTGCTGTGAAACAAATCAACATCATAGGCTGGCATCCATTTGGTAGAATGATGAATGATTTTTATTTTACCACAATGCCACTTGGAAAAAACACTGACATTTTATAGAATGCCAGTATTTACAGTAATTTTAGCGACAGAAAGAAGGAAAAGAAGGGAAATGTATTGAAATTGCAACAAGACATCTTTATCCTAATTTCTGGGCAAAAGGTTGCTGACAGACTAGTATTTTTTAGATGTAAAATGTTGCGCTTATGTACTGAATCCTCAAATACAGAATAAAGATTGTTGTGTTGCTAAGACTATTTATTTGAGGGTAGCAGTGGAATTGTTGGCGGAAAAGGCTGGGAGCAGAATTTGACCCTTGCTACTGCAACATGCTATTCACTTAAGCCTCGAGAGCCACTCCCAAAAGACACTTCTCATTGTGTTATTGTGTGAACTAGCTCTATGAAGCTTCCAGACCATTTTGCCCTGCGGCGTACAAGCCAGAGCAGCATTTGAAATCTAGTTGCATGTAGTTATGTTTTCTACATACATCCAAAAAGTACACTCTTAAAAATGTTTGCCATGTCACTACAAATTTGAATGGGACCTTTCAAGTGTGGTGAAAAAGATTTACACTTTTGAAAGTTTTGCATTATTTACGGAAAAGGTGCATTAGCTGTATGATTAAATCCTTGCTGAATTTTTTGTCAAATTTGCATGAAGGGAATCAAACGACAAAGAAAAACTGTACTCATCATGCTAAAAGATCTGTTTTCAGTCAGTGTAGTCTGGTCTCGGCTTATAGTTCCACTTTTACTGTCTTGTACAACAGCACAGCGGTCGAGATAATAACGGTGGCGACTTGCTGTGCCTTGAGCGCCAGGTAGTTAAAGACTCGACATTTATAGTGTTCCTTGACTCCTTGTCAGCGGAGTCATTTTTTTGTAGAAAGTACAGGTCCTGCTCACAAAAAATTACCTTTCGCAATATTGTTTTAGAATGTGCAAACGGGGCCAAACGTAAACGCTATGTGTGGTGCCAGTGTTAACCTTTGCGAACGGTCAAGAGCTTCCCTTTTGTGCCACCTAACTTTATAACCCTGTATCCATTCAAGCATTTTGTTGGGCTGTATATCTTGTTGAGTTTTACAACCTGTAGTGCGCTGCATGTGTGTATGTGCCATTTGTGGTAGTGGGAACCATTTCACAGTACGACTTGTCCTGGTTTCCTTCTAATTGCGACTAATTATCCAGACGAGAAGTGGCAATAAATGTTCACAATAAACCTTCTGGATTCCAAGTTCCGTTTAACTAAAAGACATGATGAAATTTACTGTCATAAACGCACATCAAAGCACGAACCTAGTTTATGACTCTTTTATGGCGCCAGAGGTTGTAAAATTATTGAAAGTTGTATTGATCGTGTCTGCCGCTTTGTTCTTAATAGTTGTTTCGTTTTTATCTACAGAAACGCTTATGGACACAAAGTGGGCTACAACGGAATTAGCATGGACGGCGCATCCAGAAACGGGGGTAAGTTTTTGCACATCTTTAACACCTAAACATCGAATGCATAAAAGAATCAGTTTGAATCACTTGATTACTTGTTATTACTAATTCAACAAGATGCGCTTTTTAAGGCTGAAAAAGATACCCTTCAATGTGATTTCACCGCCCCGCCCCGAGACAGATGTTACTTTTCGTCTTGCGCACGTAAAAGACATATAAAGTCCACATTAACTAACCAGTTGAACTCGAAAATATAGCTCTGTGTTGACCTTTTGCATAGAGAGACATCCAAATTGAGCACAGACAAAGTGCCAGTGACAGGTCTGTGTTGCGTTCCCATGGGGTTCCATTGAGGGGCATCAAAGAGTCTCGACCCTTCTAGACCATACTTCAAATGTGGAAGGCGCTCCTCCTCTCCACTTTTGTCTGCGCCTTCTGACTTGGGCGTTGTTTTTTTTGAAAGATGGAGCTCAATTTTTTTCCTCTTCATTGTTTTTACCTCATTGCCCTCACTTGAGATCCCACCCCAGCTGTTCCGAGTCACCCAACCTCCTTATTCGGCTTTTGCTTGAATTCAGAGTAACTAAGCACTAATGAAGCCAGCCACAGCAGACACCAGTGGAGGGAACAATCAGAGATGGAACCCCCCTTCGCACCATCCTTTCATGGCCTTCTAACCCGTCCCTCCTCCTATCTGTCCATCTTCTGGCGAGTTTTAAGCTGCCATTCAAAATACAATCCCGCCAGCCCCAAGAAGACAAATCCCTCCTTGCGTTTGTTAGCCAAAGTAGCAACAGATGCTCCTTTTGAAGACATATGCATACAGTGGAGCATGCCGCACACTCCAGAAGACAGGCAGTTGGTCTTGTTTATTCATTGTTGTCGAATGTGTGCAACAGTCAGTGCTTAAGCCTCTTTTTGTAGATGAGTTTTTTTATGTATTCATGCAGTAACACAAATCTCAGCATTGGGTCCTGTGAACACTCCGTTCGTCTTAAGCCTGGATAAATTAATATACATTTCAAATATGTAAAGGTTTTGCCAAATCACTTGGAGACCTCACTTGGGAGTCAAAATTGCAAGCATTACCACTATCAATAACCTTTTTGGAAATATAAAAAGTAGTAATTCTAAATTTAAACCAGCTGACAACCGAGAAACATAAGCTAAAATACACAATCAGCAATTTTCAGGTACTATTGAAGCCATCTGCGTGTCTGCCTTGGCGTGTCCAAACGACCAAACACATCATGACATGTCAATTTGTCACAGTCTTTTTATTTTCATACATAATGCTCAACATCTGGATTGTGCATTCACCAACATCCAGTACATGGGGGAATCACACATCATCCATGTATCAAATAAGGATAACTGAATGCTACCGCTTGTACCAAAGACAAAGGGTTAGGGTTGAAAATCGATGCCAAGAAACTTGACCTTTCTCATATGACCTGTTTAATTCATTGAGGACTCACAAGTGGATAGTAGCTCGAGGTGCATTCTGCATATATTCATAGCTGTATTGCTCTTATGTAGTGGGTGATTTATGAACGCAAACTAAATACCCGTTGACACTTTATGCTTTTAGCCATCTCATTGACCCGGCTGGTGATTATTGATTCCCCATGGTTGCTTCTTCATCCTCCCTTCAGCCTCTTGTCGGGCCATCGCTGCCTCTCTCTCCCTTGTGGCCTCCAGGGTCTTGGATGAATGGCCTTGTCTCTGCCACATCCATATCGCCGGCCTAATTAAGATGCCCACGGCTCGGAGCAAAACAACTAACAGTGTTTTTCTGCGCAGCTAAACGTCTTGTAAAGCAAAGTTTTACCCCCTATAGGACAACTGCAGGCATTTCATTTAATTGGATTGGATTAGCAACTTTTATTGCATTTTATTGTTATCAAGTTGGATATAGAAGTGAGTGAAAAGCAGTCACAACAGTGCACCGATGCAAAACAGACACCAAATAGGTTGTTGAATCGAAATAATATCCAATGTTTTGAGTATTTGTGCATCACATCTTAACAATCTTAGCAATCTCGGCATCTCACGAAATTATTTAGTCACATTTGTTATCCAAGACTCAAAAGTATATTACAGGCGGTGGAACCTTTTATCATTCTACATAGCTATAAACATTGCTCTGGAAATATATCCCATTTTTATCTAAGTAATGCATCCCCTGGGTCTGTAGTAGCATTTAGAAAAGCAAAACCATGTAGAGACAGAAAACATGAAGGTTAACTGGTGCCTTTCGCCCTTTCATTAAAACATGTTGCGATCATTGCTCTGTAGCTCTTGTGTAATTGGTTGTGAAGGAGTGTAGCTGCTAATTCCACACTGATACGGGGTAAACATGTTATGGTAAGATGGTGACGGTTTGCTGTAACTGTGATAAATTCCCTGGCCACAATCCCAATTTTTCACTACAATAACCCAAAATGAAAAGCGTATCCCTGCAAAAGAGAGGGAATGAATTTTCATATTACTTAAAAAGAGGAAAGAAGAAAGACATTCCTTGGCTCTTGCTGCCCCGGGTCACAACCTCAGTCGCATTACTTAACATTCATCTATTATGTAAAGTACATACAATTTGAGCACAAGATGTACCACAGATAAACACCTGCCTTTTAGATTCCGAAATATATTGCTTTGGAAATGTTTGCTTTTGCATGTAAGGATAGGTTACTGATTGTGGTTATTCTCTTCGCAGTGGGAAGAGGTCAGCGGCTACGACGATGCCATGAACCCCATCCGGACGTACCAAGTGTGTAATGTACGTGAGCTCAACCAGAATAACTGGCTGCGGAGTGACTTCATCCCACGGAAGGATGTGCTGCGTGTGTATGTAGAAATGAAGTTCACTGTGCGTGACTGTAACAGCATTCCCAACATCCCCGGCTCCTGCAAAGAGACCTTCAACCTCTTCTATTATGAATCCGACTCAGACTCTGCCACGGCCACCAGCCCATTTTGGATGGAAAACCCTTACGTCAAAGTGGACACTATAGCTCCAGATGAGAGCTTTACAATGCTTGAATCTGGTCGTGTGAACACTAAAGTGCGAAGTTTTGGACCGTTATCTAAAGCTGGCTTCTACTTGGCCTTCCAGGATCTTGGTGCTTGCATGTCTTTGATCTCGGTCAGGGTGTTTTACAAAAAGTGCTCCACCACTATTGCCAACTTTGCAGTTTTTCCGGAGACAGCGACAGGAGCTGAGGCCACTTCTTTGGTGATTGCTCCTGGTACTTGTGTTCCTAACGCCTTGGAGGTTTCTGTGCCACTCAAGCTGTACTGCAACGGAGATGGAGAATGGATGGTCCCAGTAGGAGCATGTACCTGTTCATCTGGGTTTGAACCAGCTATGAAGGACACACAATGTCAAGGTGAGTTTCACAGACAAAATCAATATTTATTGGGATTGTAAATAAGTCATAAGATACTCTGCCCTGCATATATATTT
This sequence comes from Chaenogobius annularis, assembly GCA_015082035.1. Taxonomy (NCBI): domain Eukaryota; kingdom Metazoa; phylum Chordata; class Actinopteri; order Gobiiformes; family Gobiidae; genus Chaenogobius; species Chaenogobius annularis. The sequence goes on from BJKM01000042.1 coordinate 957,296, forward strand.
TTAGTGGATGAAGAGCTAATAAAAAATAAAAACGTAAAAAATGTTATGCTGTAAACCAGGGCTATACAATTTAAGGCCCGGGGGCCAGATCAGACCCGCCAAACGATGTGATCCGGCCCGCAAGCCATCTTCCGAATATTAAAACATATTTGCTTTCTTGTTTTCTGTTTTCATTCTGGGTTAGTAGAAGTTTAAACATGATTTGGCACTGGCTTGGTCCTTATTTAATTCTGCTTTAGACCTGATTTGGACCTAGTTAAGACCTGGTTTGATTCTGGGTTAGCTTTGGTTCTGACCTGCTCAGTAACCTATCCGGCCCAGAGGCCATGGCCCCCGAGAAATCTGGCCCTCAGGAAAATTAAGTTGAATAGCCCTGCTGTAAACCCTCAAATAAGGGTACCGTATATAAGGTGACATTTCTGTAATTTTGCGATTGATTAAACCTCAACTAGTACATATAAAACATATAATATCATTTGAATATCGTCATTGGGGTACTCTCGAAGAATTGAGATATTCATTTTTGTCAATATAAAGGATTAATCTATTGTTTCAGAATAACTGTTTACAGCATTTTTGGGCCTTTTGCCAAATCAATAATGTAACATTTTACAGCTGAGGAAGTTACATTTGCATTTTTCGGAGACTTGACTGCAGAGAGAATTACAATGAGTAGTAAGTCATGCTGAAGGACACTCGATCTGGCCAGTAATTGGATGCATGCAAATTGTAAGAGCGGACTATTGTTTTGCTCGACTCCTCCATCGCTAGGTAGTTCCTCCGCTTCCACATCATCACAAACCATTTAGTCGCCTTGTTTTCTTTGACACACTAATCCACTGACGACATGCTGAAATAATCGGTGACATTGGCAGAGCGCCTCCTATCGCTCCTCTGACCCGAGTTTGTGCCTGGCAGCTGGTCCAGGTAAATAAATGGAAATGGCAATACAGGCCAGTTTGTGTTTATGAGAGCCACTGCTGGGAGGGACGGTGATGGTTTCAGGTTAGATGGGAAAACATGATGGGTTCACAGAGGTTGAGAGCAAGGTGAATTTAAACAGCGAGGTCTCGGCTTAAATGGAGTGTGGTGACAGCGGAGGGGTGGGTGCAGAGTGTGTGGGGTCAGGGGGGCGTAAAATTAGGCTCAGGGTGCAGATGGAACCAAGACAGGCGAGGGAGAAAGAGAGACGGGTGGAAATATTGATCACTGAGATGGATTGCACTGTAGGGGGGCATGAAATTAGAAAAACAAACATGCATAAACTATTTTAGCGTGATGTAAAAAAAAAAGCTATATCAATGCGCATTTTGACCAGGGATGTAATAATAGCTGAAATATTGTGATCGTATTGTCAAAAGCCTCACAATAATATCGTCGGATGCGAATCAATATTATTTTCATTATTTGGTTGTAGCAACAGCTAAAATAATCTTTGGACTATGACTGTACTGACTCACACCAAAGGAAAAAGCATTTCTACAATTCAGTTTGACTCTCCAAAATATCAGCATAAATATTGTGAAATGAATATTGTGATCATATCGACCCGTGAGGGGAATTCATTAATTAATTACGTAAACTTTAACTTGGTTAGATAAAACAAGGGTGGGCTTGAAGATATAGTGCATTTAGTTAGTATTTTGAACATAGTTTGGTTTAAGGTTTGTTATTAAATGGCAGGTGGAGCTTGCTGAGATCAGGTTGTTTGTTTTTGTGAAAGAGCACAGGTCCACAGCACACACGGTTGAAAAGTCATTTGTTTGGCCTGTGACAGCTCAAGGTGAAAGCCCTGGTGCCCGCCGCCTGATAAAACCCATTCTAATCAAGGCTCCACTGGAACCACATGAGATAAATCCTCATAGTTCTTCTAGTACCAGGTTGTTTTTCTTGAAGAGGTCATTTTTGTAATGCACTAAAATCTACTTTTAATATTAGGATGGGTACGATTCACTCACTATAATGTCTATATAGCTACAATATTGTGTACAATTCTTTGACCTGCAAGTGTTGTTTCTATTACACAGTTATCCAGGCTGAACAGAGACCCTTTATAACAATGCTCAACAATTGAAGCCCACTGAGTTTGCAGAAGTCAATTTTCCATTAATTTTCATCTTAGACTTTAAAAACAAAGTCAAATACTAAGTTTATGTTTAAAGGCTAATAAGTTGTTTTCAGTCCAAAAACACATGTAAAACATACAATTAAGCAAAATGTTTTTTTATGGTTTACAACATATTTTAAATACAATTATAGGTCTTGTGGTCATGAGTTACAACATACATAACTGATTAGCCCCCAGCAAGCTTCTAAATTGTATTTTATTTATTTTTGTCTGCAATGTCTAAAAGAAAAAAAATCAAAATTGACTTCTGTAACCTCGAATTGGGCGTTCACTGCTGAGCTCCGAAGCTGAATCAACGGCTTCATCGAAAACGCACCATGTGTTACAGCGCGACACACACAGTTGACCCGTGCTTAGTGCAAGTAACACTATTTTCATAATTGTCTTCCCATTTTGTCCCTGTTTGACATTCTGTATCCCCCCCATCTTCACGATTCCTCTCCCATCCGCTCCCTTATGTCTCAAGGCTGTTGCTCTCATTAACACGCCACCACAGTTACAGTAAGGATGGCTGCATTAATATTAATTGATGAGCCTGTTTTTTATTCTCTCTCTTTCTTTTCTTACTCGTTGCTGCAGCACATTTCTCGCCCCAGTATTCTTTACTTTTCTCCATGCTCCACACTTTTCCAATTTGTGCATACAGTCTAATCAGTTCCTTAAGCTCTATGTTCTGCTTGAGAGGATAAGACACAGGGGACGGGGTACGAAGGGGTGCAGGATTAGCATTTTTTTTGTGCCCCCACCTTTTCCACCTCTTCCATCCTTAACTGTAGACTCTCGTTTTCTTTTTTTGCACTCTCAATTTTTGCTGGTTCCTCTTTTGGGAAAAGAGTGAAAGCAGTAACCTGACCCAGTAAGAACCAATAATGTAATAATTTGTAATGTTATACCTGCCACTAATACACAAAATAATTACATTTTACTCAATAATGCATAAATGTGTATGTTTTATTTTTATTTTTTTTTACTAATTGTGACTAGTTGACAAAAAAACAAATTACAAAAACAATCAAATCAAAATGGCAAAAAACAATAAACCATTGCAGCTTTTCATCAATAATAGACTTTATTTGTAAATATTCTCTATCTAGAAGCCTCCAGTCACCATATTTCAATCTTTATTTGTTGAATTGCTGTATTTAGAAAGTGTAAAAGTACAATGTTTGACTAGTCGACCTATCAAAACTGGTCAAAATAAATAGCTAAAATAACAGTGGCAGCCTTACAGGGCAATAAAGATGATATATTGCAATTTGTTGGAAGAGTGCTAAAGACTGATCGAGTATCGCACAAAACGAACCACAAAAATTCAGAAATAAATGGTCTAAGTTTGGGCATTTTGACAAGCCAGAAGTGCCTGATTTTCACTCCGCTGAAATAAACCACTTCTGTTTAACCAAGCAGTTTCTTGAATGTCTTCCATTAAGGCTGCATGTCCAAAAAAAAGCAGTCGAAAGAGTTTGTAGTTTACCTTAGTGACATGAACTCAAATGAACCCGTACATCTTGGTGGCAGAGAAAGGGGCCATTCACCCACCTGTTAAAGACCCGTGGATTTCTTATCTGTTTATAAAGCCGGCCTTCCTGCTGGCCAGTGGTGTGGATGGTTCTGATTAATGGTAGCAGAGCAAACAGTCGTGCGCTAATGTACACATCGTTGTCAACCTCGGCGCTAGTGCTAATATTGAACTAAGGAAAAAATGAGAAAACAGCAGAAGCAAGAAGTTGTCTGCTGTGGATTTGACCGCCAACCTGTTTTAACCAGGGAATATACGTCACTCACAAGGACAAACATGGTGAAATGTGCCAGTAGGTCAACAAATCAAGAGCAACTTGTTAAAAGCTTTCCTCTGAACTTTTACCGTGCTTTTATGAAGTGTCACTGTTTGGTCACAATCTGCGACTTATCACAAAAGCTATAAAAACACAGTTTCATCAACTGTAACAGTTCTGCTTTTCACTTTCTATTTTCAGGATCAGTTTAGGTTTGGTTGAAGATTACTGTGTAGAGCTTGAATAGAACATTTTCATGAATTAGATGCCGTTTACATATTTATCGTTGTGAGACGTAAAGGGCTGGGGGATATTAAAATTAATCAATGTTGCGATACTTTTTGATAGGAATGATTTTCAAACGATATTATGTGTCATGATATTAGGTCAGTTTTAATCTATATTTAGTCCTGGTTTAGTCCTGGTTTAGTCTTTCGTTAGTTCAATTTTAATCCTTGGTTAAGACCTGGTTTAGCCTGGCTTTAGTCTTGGTTTTATTCCTGGTTTAGTCCTGTTTTAGTCCTTGTTTAAGTCCTGGTTTTGTCACTGGTTTATTCCTGTTTAAGTCTCGCTCAATTCACGTGTCTTCAAAAGTTTGACGAACGTGAATGGACTGTAAAATTGGGCACCAAAGTGAAGAAATATCACTTTATACTTTATTACAGATTAAATAAAAAGGGCAGCATTTTTAACTGTAATAAAATTTTGCACATCTTCAAAACAACATTCACAATTATCGAAATTTCAATATATTGCCTATCTCTAGTGAGACGTCGTTTGAGAGAGCTTTTTCATTTTGAGTGGAGTTCTGGCAGGGGGCTTTACTTCCAAGTTGCCTGGATATAAATGAAAGATTATCTGTACATAGAAATGGATGTATTTGTTTGTTTTTGTCCATGATGATATGTTCGTATGTTCTTGAGCAAGATTCACATGAAAACTACACGCCACTGCTGCATCTCTGAAGATTGTGCTGATGATGTGGGTTGACAGTCATCTCACATGAGCATTGGTTTATGCAAACAGTGACAGGCTGCGTTAAAGCCGTTTACTTCTGCACACAGAGTACAGGCCATTAGTGAGAAGCAGAGGGAGCACAGGGAGCATGTGGAGATGGAAAAACACATAATTTGCATCTGCACAAAGTCACTAGTTGTATGTTCTTCAGTTTTCAGTATAAAATTGCCCAATAGGCTCCACACTACCATTCAAATGTTTTTTTGTTTTTTTTTATGAATAGTAATTTAGTTTGCATTTGAATGCTATCATATTAATTAAGTTTGCTTATATGGAGTTGTCTTTTTTTTGGTCTTTCTCCAGCCTGTAATCCTGGGACCTTCAAGTCCAAACAAGGGGACGGCTTCTGCCTTCCGTGTCCGGCCAACAGCCGTGCCACATCCGGAGCTGCCAGCATCTGCTCCTGTCGAAACGGCTTCTACCGCTCGGACACAGACGCTCCAGAGTCGCCCTGCACCAGTACGTATCTGTCCTCTAACAACTCTAACAACTGTGTCGACACTGGCTGCCATAAAAATTAACTCCTACTGTAAAGTACATCCGCCCAGACTTCCCTCTTTGAATTGTAGCGGCTATAGCTTTTTATCAGCCTTCAGGGGTTTGTTCCCACCACGCTGTGAAGATAGCAAACAAATCTGCCAGCTTTCCCAGCGTTATCCTCACAACCTTATCAACCACTAACCCTTTTCCCCAACTGCCAGAAAAGCCTATCTCCTGTCGATTCATCCACCTTTTCTGAAGAACAATTTTGGGCACGACTACATTTTTTATTTTTTTTGTATTTGCATTGCAGAAATATTATTGAATCTTTGAGAAGAGATTTTTCAGTTGCTGGGACAGAGTCAGGTTATCCCACAGTGCAGCAAGAGATAAGGCAGTTTTAATTGGATAAGACTTACCCGAGCTCTGCTGGTATTTTGTCACTTTCCGCACACAATGCTATTCCAATTTGAACTCCTGTCCTCATCTGAAATGCTGAAAAGTGAAGGAATAAAAGATGCATTAGTGATTCAGCGTGGAAGATTTATCGTGTTATATTGTACACTGAACGCACAGATAATTAAATGTAAACAAGTCATTTCTATGTTCCGTCATTATGCCATATTTATTTTCACCTATTGCACAAGGCGCATTCAATGCATTCAATATTTCGATTTCAGCGGTTCCATCCCAGCCGCGCAGTGTCATCTCCAGCGTCAATGAAACCTCCCTGGTGCTGGAATGGAGCGAGCCGCGTGATATGGGCGGACGCGACGACACCTTCTACAATATAATTTGTAAGAAATGCCTGCCCGAGAGGGGAATGTGCACGCGCTGTGACGACAACGTGGACATCTCTCCTCGCCATCTTGGACTTACCCAGCGTCGCGTGACCGTCCGTAATCTCCAGGCTCATACCCAGTACAGCTTTGAGATCCAGGCCGTGAACGGAGTGTCAAACAAGAGTCCCTACACACCGCAGTTCTCCGCAGTTAACATCACCACGAATCAGGCTGGTAAGAATCTGCAGCTTACAAAACAGACACAGGACTTACAAAGACTTTCTGTGCAGGTCTTTAGAAGTGGTGATCATTGTGTTGAATGTGTTTTTCTTTGAACGTGGATCAGGAAAATTCTTCTGAATCAGCTTAGAAAAGGACATTTTTCTTCTCTCTGTATTAACAAAAAACTGCAAATAGCAATAGTTACTGAAGCTTTGCTTATTGTAAGCCTCCAGGAGCTGCCCACTAACTGCAGCCCACCACTTTTATAGCTACAGCGGCAACGAGGACATTCAAGATAAAATGCTGTCTTTTGTGCTTGCCAGACAAAAAATATATCACTAAAAGACATTCTAAGTTTTTCTTGTATTTCAAATGTTTAAACTAGAAAAAACAGTGCTTTGCTAATTGTATAAGCCACAGTATTCTCAATGGAATTACTTGCATTTGACGACAGCAACACAAAATAGAGTAAGAAATACCGAAGAACCATTTACAATTACATTAGAGCATGAGGTTTACATGATTTGAATGCATGATAATCACAAGAAGGCAAGTGTTCATTAAAAAAAGAGACTTTATCCTGATTATAGAATCAGGAGCTTACATGTATCGTCTTTATTAACGGAAAGTACAGCAGCGAATGATCCTGAAACACTGTGTAAAATAAAGCTGCGGGCCTCATATGATAGCGCTTAGGCCGATAAGGTATGCAGTGGTGTTTAGCCCGCTTTGTGTTTAACAGCTTTGTTCTTTTGAGGTGGTCTCCGAGGTTTCTTACATTGTGATGGATGTGTTTAGTCCTTAAGTTAAATTTGTTCTTGGGCCGGCCCCACGCACACACCCAGGATTATCTCTTGCACCAACCCCCATCATTTCTCTTGTCTCCCTGTCGGCCTGGTCCGCTTCACCTTTAGCCTCTTTCAAATGCCTTCTGTCAGGATCATAGACCCTCAGTGCAGTTTGGGGCAGCGAGCTTTTTTGTTACAGCTGGTTTGGCAATGGGCTGACAGCGAGAGATGTGTGTGCCATAGGTCCGTTATTATCAGGCAGTGGTGTGGGGGCCGCTGCTAGTACACGATATACAGACGGTATAGCTTGGTTTTGAATAAAGGTTTTAGCATGCAATTAAGATGATCAGAACAGATAAATGAATAGACCATTAACACTTTCAATTTCATTCAAACTTATCATTAACACAGTTCAGGTAGAGACATTTGATTGGACTGGAGTAAAGGATGAATTTGAAGTGTGGCGTGACATTTGTTTTGGTGCATTCAAACTTGCACACTGCCAAAAATTCTAATTCTAATCTAAATTTTACCCAGAACTTAACCTGAACGAGACCAGACCTAAACCAGGACTAGGTCAGGACAAAACCAAGTCTACATCAGGACAAAACAGGGCTCAGACCACGACCAAACCAGGACGTGTGACAAGTGTGAGCACAAACGTAGTCATGGTTACATTTTCAGTTTTCATTATCCTTTGTACGGCTCTTGTTATTGATCAGGAAGAGAGTGAGTGCGGTTAGGTCAGTTTTAGAGTGCGTGCAAACGTGTACACATGCACCGAATTAGACAAGAACTAAATTAGAACTCGATCAAGATCAAACCAAGTCTACGCCAGGACAAAACTGGGCTCAAACCAGGATCAATTGTCCAAATAAATGCAACAACATCCCAAAAGCTCAGCCACGTACATATCAATAAGAAGTTGAATTACTAGCAAGAAAAGAGTCCACTCAGACCAAGACCAAACCAGGTTAGCCTTATTTACATTTTCAGTTCACATCATCCCATTCTAAAGTTTTTTTTTTTTTTTTTTTTTTTAGATTTGTTTTTTTTTTTTTTTTTTTAAGATTTTGTGCCCGTAGGCTTTATTGACAGGAAAGTAGTGTGAAATGGGGGATGAGAGAGAAGGGAGGACATGCAGTAAATTGTCAGAGTCGGGAATCGAATTCACGACACTGCAGCCAGCTGTACTGTACTGGCATATGTGTGCTGTGCCATAACCACTCCACCACCGGGCAGCACTCTAAAGCATATTCTATCCTTGGATTTACACACCTTAGGCCATGTCCACACGCTATCTGATAAAACGCATATATTTTTTTGGAACGATTTGAGCTGTCATTCACACATAACCGCAGGATTATGCCCTTCAAAACAGTGCTTTTGAAAACTCCGACCAAAGAGAAGATTTCGGAAAACTCCGATTTTGTGTTTGAGTGAGGACATGGGTGAACGGCGTTTACCGGTCCCAAACGTCTCTATCTGCGACAATTAATGAATATACGTCACACATGCGTCCTTGTTTATGCCAGTGGACAACGTGGATCCTTTGAGAAGTGTGTTACTTTTGTTTGCATTGTATTTTTTTCTTGCTCGATTTTGCGAATATACGTTACATAAAAATACCCGCCTACGTGTGTACATGGCCTTAGTTAGGATTTAGGCTCATTTAGCCAATTAAAACTTAAAAGGGCACATTTTTCTGAGGTGGCACATGGTGTGAATAACCATTAGAGGTCAAACAGAACTAGCAGTGGGAGGAAGGGGCCAAGAGAGCATCAGCTGTGATCAGATTATCCCTCTGATTGTAGTCCGCAGACCATCTCCGACATGCAAACTCACCTTTTAAGAAGCAAAATAAATACAACGGGGGTGATAAGCTTCAAGGCCCACCTACCACAGCTAACACAAGTTCTGGTCCCAGTGGAGGACCCCCCTAATCCCCTGGCTCGGGTAACCAGGGGATTTGCCCAGGAAGCATTGTCTGGTGGAGGAGAATGAGGGGCGCAGAGAAGCGAAGGCAGAGACATAGAAGGATGCCTAGCCACAAACTTAAGCAGCGGAGAGGCAGAGAAAGGAAACGCAAAGGGAGGATCAAAAGAACTGAAAAAGTGGGGATTAAGAAGGTTTTAACAAAACTAGTGAGAGTGAGAGAGGAGGGGGGAGGGGAGAAAGAGGGGCCCGGAGGAAATGGAAGCCTTGAGGAAAAGCTGACTTTGAAGGAAATCTGAATATTAGATTGGGAGAGTTATTGTGGATTGGGACAGTTGGAGTTACGACCTCTGCTGTCACCAGAAGTGAACTTCAAACGAGTTCTATTTTAATGTTTTACTTCTGTTACATATTACTACACCTCACTATCTTATATCTGCTGCTATTACAATAATTATTGCTGCTTTAAACATATACCTCTCTATTAATACTTCTTTCTTTCTTTTATGGTCAAATCACAAAAGTAACACATATTTGTGAGAGCTCAAACAAAAGAATCGTCTCAGAAGAAAAGTTAAGTCTCTTTACTTTAATCTATAGTCAAAAAAAAATTGACTTTTTTATCTGGCTGTTTCTGTCACATTCACTTGTCACTCAGAAAGTTCAAAATTCATAAATCTGGTCACAAACTTGAGGAATAGTAGGGTGTTCGACATTTAGACATTCCTCATGCAATGCAGTTAAAATACACTCTCTTTACAAACCTGATTACGTTACGAACTAAAAAACTCTTTACAAGAGCAAATCTTTAAATCTTAAAGGCCTGCATAGTTTTGAGGTCATGTTGAATTGTTTGGCCCCAGATCACAGCTTCTACCTGTGGTCTTTGTAAATTATATCAACATGCTTTACAAAAAAATGCATGCAGTTTCTCCCATTGCTATAATAATGCTGTCATTGTACATTGTACTATACTATTTCTAATCCCACACAATCTGTAAAATGTTGGACCTTCCTACTTCTCTATGCGCATAGTAGCCCGCAGCTGGATCTCACTGTAGAAAACTCAATGTACCGGAGATTGTTTATCACTTTTGCCGTTCTTTTCTGATGTCGCCGGAGAATTACACGTCCCTCCTGCCTCCCCAAGGACTCTGTGAGGGGACAATCTGCGCATTAGTGAGGAGTGGTTCTGCATACTAACTATCGGACATACTTCCTTTCAAAGACTTTTTCAAAAACTGGATTTGGGCTTGTCTGCGTGTAGACAATGGCCACAGAATATGAATGGACACGCCATGGGAAATACTTCTAAGCCAATGTTGTGTTTTGTCCCGTGCAGCGCCTTCTGCAGTACCCACAGTTCACCTGATGGCGGCCACTGCGAGCACCATGAGCTTGTCCTGGTTGCCCCCGGAGAAGCCCAATGGAATAATTCTCGACTATGAAATTAAGTACCATGAAAAGGTAAGCAGCAGCGTTGGTTAATTTGACCCAGTTCATTTAGTCTTGTCATTGTTTTATTGATGTTGTTCCTTGTGTGGGGAAACAATGCCTCTGCTGATAAAACCAAAATTCCGTGCATTTTTCTTCTTGTGTTCCTGTGTGATCGCATTCCCCTAATTAGCTTTTCCGCTACCCTATCTTCCTTAGCTGTTTTATGTTTTCATTATGCATTGTCTTTTGATAATGCTACCTTTGTTTCTACTTCTTATCCTCACTGCGGTTCAGTCCATGCCTTAGAAAGTGAAGCTTTCTTTTAGGTGCTGTGGAACAGGGCTGTGCATTCACGTCTACATTTTGTTACAGACATGACTAAGCCTTTTGAGTTTTTTTGCTTTGACATACTGTAGTTCCAGTGTAGGGAAGTAACTAAATACTAAATACATGTACAAAAACGTTGTGTGCAGATAAAACATTTTGAGTAATGGTTTACCTGTAGCCCACAGTTACTTCATTTGGTGCTTACTTTACTAAAATCAAAGGAATATACAGCACCATGTAATTTATGTATTCCTTCTCTAATAAGTGATAAATAAATCAAAAACAAACTGTGCAACAAACATGAAGCTGTTTTAATCTTGTTTAAATTTTTAATGCAGGCATTCTGTAATTTAACAAGTATTATTCCCAACACTAACGTTCACTTCAACTAACATGTTATACAGACAGACCATAGTCTCAATGCAATATAGCCATAAAAGGCACTGCAATCCTCGTATAAAATACTCCCCCCCTCCCAAAAAAAAAAAAAGTGCAATAACAGTTTTAACTCAGGATTTCTCTCTGTGTCTTCCAGGATCAAGGCGAGGCTATTGCCCACACTATGACGGCCCAAAGAAGCAACGCTCGCGTCGAAGGCCTGAAAGCGGGTACTCCCTATGTGGTCCAAGTGCGAGCTCGAACTGTGGCAGGCTACGGCCGATACAGCAGCCCAGCCGACTTCAGCACCAACCTCCAAAGTATGCATCATTTATACATGAGATTTTAGGATTTGCAAAGAAGCACTTTTTGACCCAAAGCATTGCCTTTAATCATAAAACAGCCTGCCCCCAAAAGGCTGAGAAAATATTCGGATCAGGTTCAATTCAGCTCATTATCTGCATTCATTACTATGCAATGACATCTTATGAGTTGCATTATTTAAGAGCAGCTATCTATCAATTTATTTAAAAATAGATGAGAACTCAGATATGGAACCTCAGTAATTATTTCAATTATACCAGTATATTGTAAAGTCGGCAGTCGGGCGTATAAAACATAGCGGTTTTGAGCCAAGAAAAATAAGCCGTACTACTTGTTACTCCCTGGTATGTGGTAAAAGGGCTCAATAATTCATACTACTATGTTGAATGTTAAAAAAAAAAGTACTTGTTGTCAATCTCAAAGCAACATTGTTTAAATAATTGTCTTCCTTTTTTCAGCTGATCCACCCAAGACGTGGCAAGAGCTGTGGCCACTCATTGTTGGATCAATCACTGCTACTTTTGTCTTTATCATTGCTGTGGTGGTCATTGCCATTGTCTGCCTTAGGTAAGAAACACATCTACTCACAATAAAATAAGCCCGCACAAAAGGAATATTTCAGATGGTATAAATCGATATCATGTCATACTAAAACACTCTTTGTGGGTTGCCACGTCCTCCAAACTGCAGATTAGCTCTAAGAATCAGTGAATAGCTGTCATCCTTGGCCAAAATATTTAGCCACCGCCGAACGGAGGAGCAGATGTTTTGGCCTGATAGACTCGCCCTTATGTCCCTGTTCTCACAATCAACTGTTTCCAAACCACAAAGAGCCCAGATGCTGCCCTGTCCACTGCTCAATTGACAGAAAATCCAACTCTATAAATTGACATCGCATCAGCTAATAACTTTTTTCCTATAGCCCTCATTTGTGTGTGTGTCCACCCCGTGCATGTACAATAGCGCCCACTGGGTCCGCTCCCAAAGCCCGTTCAGACAGTGGCTGACAAGCGTGGGCTGCGGTCATGCTACGCTGAATAATAATAACCTTCTCCTCCCTTACATTTCTTGTGTCTCTCCGAGGGTCTTAGCATAGGCGCTCTCCTCTTCTGGACCGCCATAGATGGAACAGTAATAATACAAAACACAGAATCGGCGTATTTTTACAGAAACTAAATTAGAATTTGAAATTAGATGCAAATGCACCGTCGGGTATTATTGCCCTGGATAGTGGTTAGACAACAAAGGCAGCGCATTAACATGTAATTTCTACAACCCGCCCCCATATCACTGTTGCTGCTCTCTTGCCCAGTTCATATGCAAGAATGGAAAATTAGATATTTTATTGTATTGAATGGAATCAAGAATGTATTGAGACCTTGAAAACTGCTTATTTTGCTGTTCATAGAGTTTTGTGACTCTGAATGGCTTTTACTTCCTTCTTTTATTTGAATTCTTTATGTAAATCTCTCTGCAGCCCGACATTGAGACACTGTTACGGCCTATTATCCTCCCATGCAAAATTCATATTTGTGTTCCGTTGTGCTACTGGTACATTGCAGAAATTAGCCTTCACTTGTATTTTATGCACCATGCCGTGTCAAGTCAAAGTCACTCATTCCGTGTTTCCAAACGTCTCAACAGGAAGCAGAGGAATGGCTCAGAGTCAGAGTACACAGAGAAACTGCAGCAATACAGTAAGTCTCTAAGCTGAAATGTGCTGTTTTTGTACAGCAACTCTATGCAAGCATGCTCTTACATTTTGTGCATTCTACTAATTATTCACTAACCATGGCAATGTAAAGAGGTGGAAGCTTATATAAAGTCTGCACTTGAGTGAATATCATCAAAAATGTGAAGTTTCTTGGACAAAATTAAAATGTGGTACATGTAGAACGTGTTTCTCCTTATCTACAGCATCCAAACTAATATTACTGCTGCTCTGACACATATACCCTTGTTACTATTCCACCATGACTACAATTACTACTGAATTCTCACTATAATTGAAGTCCGAGTAGCTTTTAACCTTCCACCTCTGACATTGTGCTTGATGACTTTAACTGTATGCAAATGTCGCAGCAGAATGTTAACTGAGATGTATATCTGGTGTTAGATCATCAGGTTTTATCTGGCCGCATCGATTCACTTTCCCCAATTCTCGCTACTGAATCCCCCATAGTAACGCCGGGCATGAAAGTCTACATTGACCCCTTCACCTACGAGGACCCCAACGAGGCGGTGCGCGAGTTCGCCAAAGAGATCGATGTTTCCTGCGTGAAGATCGAGGAGGTCATCGGCGCAGGTAACCCACCCAAGCTCCTGAGCTACAGGGGGAAGGCTGCTAGTCACCTCCAGGCCATTCCGTTAGAGGACTTCACACCAAGCGGTACTTTGATTCAATTCATCGCTAGCTCATCTCGCCCCCTTCCTCCTATACCTTCACCTGTCACCTGCTAAGACTCCCCAAATAGACACTGTCATGTGGTTAGTGTTAGATGTGTAGTATTTGAGTTAGCCTGATTCCCAGTTGTAGCACCCTTTTATACTATTCATTTTGCATAGTACGTAGTATTTTTCCTTATGTGTGGAACACTTGTTTTTACACCTGTCCCTAAACTAGAGTCCAATCCTGGTATGAGTCAATGTGTAACTGTAATTAATCCCAATCAGCATTTACCGTCTTTACAGCATGTTTTCAGTCTAGTCTGGTTCAAACTGAAACAATGAAACTGCTCAAACAAAAATATTTAATTAAAACATTAAGTTAATACCTAATATATTCTTGCTCTATTATGTTACACTGTACTTGGAAAAGAATGTTCTGCAGAGATATGGGCACATTATAGAACAAAGCCAAATGTCCTGTTTTCAAAGAAAACACAACAAGTGTGAACCCAAATGAATCAAACGCACACTCTTCCAGGATTGTCCGACTCACCCACAAAGTAGTGATGTAAAAAATGAGAACACGTTTATTTTGTGCACAATGTGGGTGTATCCCTTTTAAAAGTAACTTTGATGATGTAGTCATTTATTTATCTTTTATATACAATTTTAAATATAATAAATAATCATTAAATAATATTTCTGCTCATAAGCTGCAGGAAATGTCACGTTGAGTTAGAATTGTATCTGAGGCTGTTGTGAAGGCAGAGATGGGAGAACCTTGCTACTACTTCTGCTTCTGCCAATACTACTGCTACTACTTCTACTACTTCTACTACTGCGACAAGCTACTACCTCTTCTACTGCTGAGGCTACTACTGCCTGAAAAACCCATCGCTTCCCAGCATTCGCCTTAAAAAGTGACAAGTCCCTTTCCTCCCCCCTTGTCCCTCCTCCCTGTGCTCTGCTCCTCTCAATCAATCCATCCATGATCACTTCATCACAACTTCCATATTCACAAAATTGCGGCTGTTCCATTTTCTCGCATTTTTGCACACGCTTGGTTGTAGACTCTAAACGCAAAATGTCTTCCTCGACTCCCAAAACGCCCAAGCTGCTCTCTCCTCCTCTCTCTTCCTCATGCGCTCGCTACTCAGGCCACTCTGAAGTCTAAGCCATCCATCCCCCATGTCCCCCTTCTTCCTTGGTTAGACTATATTTGCATTAGTATTTTTCACGCTTTTGCCACTAAATGCTCCCACCTGCCATCATTGCGCTTCATGCCAGTCATTTTATTTATTTAATCATAGTCTAACAGCACCCAAAGCACATTATGTTTGTCGCCATGCTAGCACCCATCATCCCATTGACAGTGGCCTAGGCTTATTTTGCAGTCCTTCCTCTATTCCCTTTGAAAGCCACCCCACCTTTGCTAGCCCTTCCCTTGCTCCTTGGTTCTAACCAGTTAACTGTCCCCTTTCTTCCCCCACTCTCCTCCACTTTTTTCCATCATGGCCTCTCTCCCCTCTCCCTCTCTTTGTATCTCCGTCCGTCTGTCTGTCCATCGTTCCTCCGCCTGTCCCACATGGGCTGTATCGCAGGAGAGTTTGGAGAGGTGTGTCGCGGTCGCCTCAAGTTGCCGGGGCGGAGGGAAATCATCGTAGCAATCAAGACTCTGAAAGTGGGCTACACCGACCGGCAGAGGAGAGACTTCCTGTCTGAAGCCTCCATCATGGGTCAGTTTGACCACCCCAACATCATCCGCCTGGAGGGGGTGGTGACCAAGAGCAGGCCCGTCATGATCGTGACTGAGTTCATGGAGAATGGAGCGCTCGACTCTTTCTTGAGGGTAGGTTTGTGTTTTCACGAAAAAACAAATTGTAGATTATAGTTAGTATTTATGTCATACTTTTCTTTACTGTATTGGTGCAGAAAACATTTGTTGTGCAATAGTTTTAGTGGTCTCTTTCCACTTGTTACATTGAAATCTGTCAAGTCCTGTCCACTGCAATGATAAAAAAATCATAACATGACACAAAATGAACCTGTGAAGGACTGGTTTCAAATATATGTGAAAACTGACATATTTGTTGTATTTTGGGAGGGTTTAAATGGAAATGTGTCAAATGGTATATTATAAGTCTTAAAAGCATTTACTAGACACTCTGTGTCACTTTGTTTTTTCTCTCTGCCGTCTCTTTTTTTGTACTTTATGTTGTTTCATTTTACGAGCATTAATAAGCATGAATACATATCAAATTATATTTATTCCACAGTCCATGTACTCTAAACTGAACAATGAAATGGCTATATAGTAGATTATATGTATGTGTAATTCAATTTTTAGTTATTCACTTGGAAATGTATGATTGGATGAGAAATATCATCTTTTCCCAAATAAATAATACAAAATGTTGCAACACAAGAAAAAGTAATTCACTTCACCACTTTTGAATGTGTTTCTCTTTCTTCCTTTGCAGTTGAACGATGGTCAGTTCACTGTGATCCAGCTGGTGGGGATGCTGCGGGGCATTGCAGCGGGCATGAAGTACCTGTCAGATATGAACTACGTGCACAGAGACCTGGCAGCGCGAAACATCCTGGTCAACAGTAACCTCGTGTGTAAAGTGTCCGACTTCGGCCTGTCACGCTTCCTGGAGGACGACCCCACTGACCCCACGTACACGAGCTCACTGGTGAGTCAAGCGCGTGACTTTTACATTTGGATCATGACATAGGTTTTATCTGAGGCGGGAAAGAACACTCAAGTAAAAGTAGTGACGAAATATTACTCGCGGACACACAAAAAAGTACTTGCTATTGCTACTTCTTCTGCCACAGTTACAATCCTACCACTCGAAAAGTTTGGTAACACTTCAAAATAAGGTTGCCTGACTGGTTATTTATTTAGACCTTATAAGGCTTTTACTAACATTTATCACTTGGTTATTAACATCAGTTTAATAAGCAGCTGTATTATAAGTCATCTACAAATGCTAGTAATTGTCTTAGTGCTTGTAAACAAATAACTAGTGCTTATTAATGCACATTTACTCTGCTTTAGATTTTATGAATGTACTTAGACATGTGTACTTTCTACCTCTGCTATATATCCTGTTGTACCATTTACTAACTCCTATAAATGTTTAGAAGAAACTCACACTGCAGTCATGATATTCCTATAAGAATACCATGCAGCATATAAACTGTATAACACTAGAATCTGTATAGTCCATATATTTGTCCATATGCTCATACCATGTTTTGTACTAACCTTGTGAGTGGACCCTTGTGTTTTCCTTGACTCACCCTCTCTCTTCCCTCTCGTGTGTGTATGTGATCCGTGTCCGTGCTCCATCCCTCCAGTATTTCATGCTCACCTACTCATTCGCATATCCACAGGGAGGCAAGATCCCCATTCGCTGGACAGCCCCCGAGGCCATCGCCTACAGGAAGTTCACCTCCGCCAGTGACGTGTGGAGCTACGGTATAGTCATGTGGGAAGTGATGTCGTACGGCGAGCGGCCATATTGGGACATGAGCAATCAGGACGTGAGTGTCGTTTTTTTTTTTATTGTTTTAAAACTAAAAGGGGCACTATGTCACTTCACTGGTTTGGAAATACTGCAGTTCACTTTAATGCCATACTGTGGAACATTTTAGCCAAAGCATTCTCACCTTCATGAAGATACTTACTGCACCTTTAACAATAACTACTGCATGCACAACGGTGAATTTGATTTGACTAGTTTTCTCGCTTGGCCGAGATTATTTTACTTCAAAATATTTCCAATTTTTAACTGTCATGTCTAGGAAATTGCATTTAAAACAACAAAAACAAATCATAACCTGGCTTGATGGCATTTTGCTGGAGAAAAAAATCATATTGAGACCAGTCTGTTATGCCCTGAATCATATCTAAGTAATTGCATCTAAACTAGTAAAATTATGAAACATTCTGAATTCATGTCAATACGAAAATGGCAAAAAAGTTCACCCAATTTCTTACCTATAACTTGTTCCGCTCTACTTTATTTTCTGTACAACACTGTGTCCTTGTCCCTACTATTTTGAGCCAAGCAAATTGATTGTGATTCCTGTCCTCCCTCCCAGGTGATAAATGCGGTGGAGCAGGACTATCGACTGCCTCCTCCTATGGACTGTCCCACAGCGCTACACCAGCTCATGTTGGACTGCTGGGTCAAAGAGAGGAACTTACGACCCAAGTTCACCCAGATCGTGGCCACACTGGATAAACTCATTCGCAACGCGGCCAGCCTAAAAGTGGTCACCAACAGCACACAATCCACCGGGTAAGTTTGCTACGTTCTTACGCAGCCAAATATAGAGCATGAAATACTGTATGTAGCTTGTAGCGTAACAAATGGTGCAGTTACAAAACTCCAAGTGCTGCGTTGTTTTTTTCCCGCTGTTTTGAAAAATGCTGAATAGAAAACGGGTGCAATTCTGAAGGACAATTAATTAATTAGAAATTGTAATGGTTTGACAGTTAGACCATCTTCAAAACGATGTGGGATTTCTTGCACGCATTGGTCCGTATCGGTCAAAAGTGGTCAGAGGAACAAAAAAACCAACAGCTCGGTGAACACACTTGAAGAGTATAGAGCTGTCAGCGTTTACTCGATTAATCTGTGACGTGTTCGAATTGTGAATTTACCATATTCTGCCTTTTTACACACAAATATGCCATTTACAAGCGGGATACTTTTGGTCAAATAGGTTCACATCATAGGGATAGTTTTGAGACTATTTGTTTTTGTCTCGTCTACTTTTAGTTGACTAATCGGTCTTTACTTCTACCAAGAATCAGTCAATTACAGCCCTATTGAACGCAGGTGGTGGTGATCAAAATGTCAATGTAAGATAAAGTCCTCAGCAATATAACGATGGATTTGTGTAATCAACAACTCTAAACTTTTCAACAACGTTTACATTTTGCATTTCTACCACGCTCTTCAAACTACATGTTGGTATAAAGTGGGAAAGTGGAGAGATTGCAGACTGAATTAGAGGCAGTTGACCTACCTACCCATCATGCCACCCGGGTCTGTGTGTCTTAGGGGAGGGCTCCAGACAATCCTGGCACAGGCTCAAGAGGAAAGCCAGGGTCTCGGTTGGCCTCAGAGTGACGTTCTTGGAAGATTAGGCTTGCAGTTAATTAGTTCGATTAAGGCGATGCAAAAAAGAGATGGTGGCGCCTTTTAATTAGCCTCTAACAAGATTTTAAACGGGCCAGCAGAGAGATGGCCTCTTGCTGAAAAGTCCTGGCTGCTATTGAAGGTGTAAATGCTCATGATGTACATAATGAGAGAGAGCTTTGATGGGTACACAATTTAAAGACTTAAGTCAGATGCAAAACATTTACTTTTGGCATGGGTCTTTGTATTTGTAGCTCCTTTGAGATGTCTTGGTCTTGTGGCTTAATGGGAATTACATTTACCCTGGAACTTGAGGACATATAAGTGAAGGTCTTAGCAGAAAATATTCTTCGTTGGAGGCAGATGTTGAGTATGTGAAGAGCTTTTGAATCGTCCTGCATTGCCTACAGATAGTACTTTCAAAACTTTCGCCGATCATCCAACCATCATCATCAGATGTAATTATATATTTGGAATATTATTGTACCATTATTATAGAAAAAAGAATGCACAAAATACTGGCTAATATGCTTGCTCTCTCCTATAGCTCCATAAAACATTGATCAAATATATAGTTCACCATCAAGAATTACTTTTAGTGCAATTTTTTCTAACTCAAGCTATTGACCTTGAATCCAGCGTCTCTTACATTTCTCCTGCTGTTCCCCAGCTCCAGGCTCACATGTGGCCAGCAACTGTCTGGGCCCTTTTGAAGTCAGCTTTATAGAAAGATGCCTAACAATGGTCTATTAAGAGAAGCCAGAGTTGTGCGTTAACAACAGCCCCGGGGCCAGGGACTCCCAAACGCAGGCCTTATTAAAAATCACTCCATCTACACCACTCAATGGAGCCTCTGTATCAATCTTATTAAACTATAGGCTCTTTTTGGACTTTTCTTTTTTCTCCCGGTCTTTCTCTTTAAATTGTTAATGAATCTAATGCCATCAAAAAGCATGACAGGATCAGCAGAGCGCGGCAGAAGGACAGTGCGGCTCTTTCTCCTGCCTGGTTCAGTAGACACCTCCAGGTCACCTCCATGCCTCTATGCTGTTTTGCTCCGTAGCGTGCGGCCCAGACTTATTAAAACTTGCACGGTGGGCTCACTATCTGCCGCCTCGATCAAAGCCGATTTTATGGGAAAGGTTTTTTAGGCTTGTCAACAGGTGTGCAAAAAAGCCAAACACGTTAAAATAGTGATAGTCGCTTTACGTTGAGCATGCAGCTAAATATAAACGCGCCATCCCATCACATAAATCACAGACTAGTGCGGACATCGAAGCACTCTGCACATTTGTTGCTATCATTCGCTGGTCGCTTAGTCAACATCTTCCCCGCACATAAGGCAGCCACACGCCGACATCTGTGTTTACATTGCACAGGCATTTTCACATTTCGATGAAGCGTTTGCCAAATGTCGTTCCATTCCGATGCGAATGTGATGCATAAATCATTTTGTCCCATTAGACTGCTGTAAAGGGAGCCCATGCTCTTTTCCTTTCAATTTACTCTGCATTTCGTTGGTGTTTGGTGAGAATTTAATGTCAAAGGTAAAACTGCACATCTGTATGAAATGACTGAACACCTCCACGCCAAGCCTCCAGCCAGTCCCCACAGTGACCCCCGCCCTGCCCCCTGCACACAGCTCCTTACACTGGGAGACGAGAGGAGGAGGGGGAGAGGAGAGGGGGAGAGGTGGCACTCAGCTGGGGCGTTTGGGTGCGAGGTTGGGCCTGGCAGAGACACAAGACCTTAACCCTCTCTCTTTCTCTCTCTCCCTCCCCTCCCTTATGAATTGTAGGGTCTCTCAGCCCTTGCTTGACCGCTGTGTGCCTGACTATACCACTTTCACCACTGTGGGGGACTGGCTGGACGCCATCAAGATGAGCCGCTACCGTGACAACTTCGTCAACGCCGGATTTGCGTCGTTCGACCTGGTGGCCCAGATGACAGCAGAGTGAGTCTGAGAGGGCGTTCATATAATCAGGCCCGGAGTGGTTGAGTCAAATTAGACTTATATAGATTGACCTTGTGGGAATTAGAAATGTGTACGCTAATTTAAAACGGATGATGACATTTTAATACACAGAGAATCTAGCCACGAGGCTGTGACAGGGGCGGCAGCAGCTCAGTTTGTAGAGTGTTCATCCTTTGATCTGAAGGTTGGCAGTTCGAATCCCATAAACATAAACATGTTGTTAGAGCGGACAGAACCACTGGCCCACGGGTTGGTGCAATTCTGGCTCCCACAGTTGACTCTTGCTGTGTCCTCTGGCGAGACCCCAGGCGGGTGACTGCATACACTGGTTTTAAATGTGTGTGTGTGTGTGTGTGTGTGTGTGTGTGTGTGTGTGAATGAGTGGTTCCTTGATGTAAAGCTCTTTGATTAATGTGACAGTAAAAACGTGCTATATAATATTGACCATTTACCATTTGTGACCATTTATAAGGGTCACAAGCTGGTATAGGTCCTAAAGGACTAATGAATCCTAGATACATTAGAATTGTACTTATTTCAGACAGCAAAGTGAAACTGGGTAGGACCGCCCGAGCGCAGCCAATCAGAGTGCTGCTTCTTGGCTCTTACTTCTGAGTTGATGATAAATAAAGTACTTCATTATTAGCTGCAGACAGCGTGCAGTGGCATCATTTTGTCACAAAGGGCTGCTTTCATGATATACTGTTTAGAAGAAAACACAACATGTTCTCATTTCCAAAATAAAAAAAAGTCAGATATCTCTTTAATTAAAAGCTTTTACATAGTAATTACACAGCGTATTGCTCCAGCAATATTTATCCAGAGGCGGTTGTAAAGAACTCCAATTATGTTACTCTGCCAGCCAAGAATAACACAAGAGTGAATGCCAAGTAGCATGCAAATCACATTTCCTGTGCAATAGAAAGGTTTTTGCAATAAGGATGAGGCAAATATCACCTGCTGCACGAGCTAACAAGTCATAATCTACGCTAATCATTGTGCTGCTTTCCTTAACTGCGGTCACTGGTTGACCTTGGTGCTTCTCTTCGTGTTTACAAACAGGAAATGATGTAATGGAATCTTTGGGCTAAATTGCGGGCCGGTGATGATCAAATGAATGAATTAGGACGATAATGATAAATAAATCTTCCTCATTAGCTGCATAATAGGCGGCGGAGGCGGGGGTAATTTGTTTCAATTTGAGCAGGCTGACAGGTGTGCTGTACTGTAGCTCTCTGCTGCCCTTAATGGCCAGTAATTCCTCTAATAGTCCCCATTTATTATCATTTCATCCTCCATCGCTGCACTGATGGGGGACGCTTAAAAACAAGTATTTATTATTTATTGTTGTCATTTTGAGAGGGAGGATATACAGATTGAATATGTATACTTGACTGGCACTGTCTTGTGTTTGTCCGTGTGCCCACATTGAAAGATAGGCAGTCCTGCAGGAAGTCCGTGGTAATCACGTGTAATATTAGATTATACAGTGTGTGTGTGTGTGTGTGTGTGTGTGTGTATGTGTGTGTGTGTGTGTAGATGAATGAGACGTACGCAGACAGTGGCAGAGAACCAACAATCAGTTAATCGCAGGGCCTAGACGCCAGACCCTTTTTGCGCAGCTATCAACTTGGGAAATCAAACAAGTGAGCGGAAAAGCGTGGTGTTAAACCAAACAAAGCCTTGATGATTAGATTGTGCCTTCTGACTAATGACTCCCGGCGTAGGTGCCCTCTCCCAAGGCATTTTATAGTCGTGGTAATATTAACAGTATGTCAAGGATTTCCCGCCACACACAAAATACACAAGGCCAGATTTCAGGATTTTTTGTGTGTGGAATCTACGTTGACTTTATGAAACATATTTTGATTTGGAAGGTACATACAATTCAG
The DNA here is from genome assembly GCA_015082035.1 of Chaenogobius annularis. Classification (NCBI taxonomy): domain Eukaryota; kingdom Metazoa; phylum Chordata; class Actinopteri; order Gobiiformes; family Gobiidae; genus Chaenogobius; species Chaenogobius annularis. Next base: position 980,303 of record BJKM01000042.1, read on the forward strand.
ACGTGAACAAATTAGGAACCGAAAAAGGGATATCTCTCTGAGTACGGACAGTGGCAAATGGCTCTGTTAATCATTACCAGTGACGTTATAGCTCTTTCACATCTGCCGAGCAACGGACACATTCTGTGTTCGCCGCATCCACCGACATGAGTGTCCCTGTTCTGTTGACTTAACCCACGAGAAGCTTATTTTATGGCCAATGTTTGTTCCTTTTTAATATGTTATCGTGTGTATTTGCTCATAGGTGAAAGTGAAAATGTCACGTACTTGTTGACTTATGTGCGTTATCACTAAACAACCTGTTCTCTCTCATCTCACAGGGACTTGTTGCGGATAGGAGTGACGCTAGCTGGACATCAGAAGAAGATTCTTGGTAGCATTCAGGACATGCGATTACAGATGAACCAAACGCTTCCTGTACAAGTGTGAGCAGCGCTGTGACACTCAGACTGATAAAGTCTAAGGACAGACAGACTGCAGGGGCTGAACGGGGCCGGAAAGAGCCATGGGAAACCCCAGCTGCCTCACCATCCCCTCCAATTAGACACAAAGAACAGGCGTGCCGTGCCTCTGACTAGTCTTTTCTCCTTCTCACCGCCGCTTCAGCTTCGCTCAATTTTATTTACCATTACTTTTTCATCCAACAAGAAGTTTTGTGTTCTGCTTTTAAGACAAAACCTCTTGCCTCACCGTCACATCCAGTGTCTAATGGATTTGCATGTGCGTTCTCATGTGGTTTGCCTTAACCTTCTGATCCAATTCCATCTCTGATGGTTGTGAACATGGCATAAATGACACTCCCTGATTTACGGAAATAACATAAACATAAAAGGAAATGACTGAGGTATTTTGACCCAGACAAGGTCAAAGTACCCCTGGCTAGCTGTTATCGCTTTCTCTTTCTAAATGCACATATGTGTTATTTTCCATCTTCATATTGAAGGTGTGTAATCCAAAAAGGCGGGGAGGAGGATTATGATCAGGTCTGGGCAAGGATACAGGTCAGAGGGTGAGCGATGGCAGCCACATTTCTGGAGACTGTTTGGGCTGCTTCACCCACACACGACCTCTGCACCCCGACCTGACTCCTTCAGGTCTTCACTTGGATCATCTGTCCATTATCTCTTCTCTGTGTTTCATTACACCTTCTCGTTAGTGCACATTTTTGTTTTCACTTTTTCCACAATTGGGAGATAAATGACTTCAAAATAAACCAAGTCAACCCCTGATGGACACTTCATGTGCTACAAGAGACTGTACCACAGTGACCGACCACTTGGCCTTTTGTGTGTGTTTTTGTACCCAGTGTGCTCATGTGTGAGTGAATGACAGAAGACAGAGTGCGTGGGTTTGGGAGTGTGTTAGTTGCACACTAATATACTGTACAATACAGCTTCCGCTATTTGCCAACGTGGAGAGTTACCGCATGAACTGAACCGTGACATGGAGCAAAAATTACGCTATATTCTGTGGAAAACTGTTAAACTTTTTTATTGAATTTAAAAAAGAACTTTTGACTTCCACACATATATAATTATATGTATGCATCATACGGAGAGAAACCATGATGGACACCTTACTTTCTACTTAATATTTCCTGGATTTAGAATTATCAAAATTCTTGTTTTGATTTCCTGCCCTATGTATTTATTTGTACCTCCCCCACCCATTCTCCCCCTGCACCAAAACCAGGTGGACCTTTGGCCATTTGGGACTGTGGAACAATCAGAAGTGAGAGGAATTTCAAGAGGATTCTCATTAAACTAAGGAAAAGACATATAAATTGGATATTGTATTTTTGTTGTTGTTCTAAACAGCCTGTAAATGTTTTGTAACAAAAATATGATAAATAACAAATGAAATTCTGTGTTTTGACAAAACAGGTGTTGTGAAATGTTTGGGTTGGGGTGGAATTCATGTAAATCAGAGTTTTAAGACTAGACATAATATTACTTGCATCGACATTGTACAAATCATATTTTTAATCTCTATACAGTATTTGCATAGACCAGAACCTAAAAACTGTATCAAATTCCTCAAGTTCAGGAGAGCGTATCCCAAAGCACTGGGCCTTCACTGATCATCTTCTAAACACCTGAACACGTGTCAGTGAATCATCAGTGTCTCTTGTCTGTAATATTTCCCATATTCCTCACACAGCCAGCTTGTCTTAACATACCATAGCTTTTAAAGACTTGTTAAACCCTGACATAGTGCTGTGTCAGACTTGTCAACTTACCTGCCAATCAGGAGTAGGCCCAGAGGCAGCGCGCCGTCACAGGGCCCACGCTCTTTTCCGTCTCATCAGAGAATCCTGGAGAAATCTTTTGGTCTCTGCCTGTCAGGTCGATTACCACAGGAACGGATCAGGCATTGTCAGGATCCATCGCCGCAGAGACAGTGTACAGCATGACAGGCTGACCTATCATTATCTCTCTTAATTTCCTGTCTGGCGCGCAATCACCGTGTCTCCGCTCAGACTCCTGCGTGATCAGTACAGTGCAAAGTCGACTACAATTCCCGGAGAATGCACAAATTCGTGTACCCCTAGGTTCCTAAATGATAACAGATGCATCCAAGTCCAGACTATTTTTTGCATTTTCGTTAAGTGCGGAGTCTAGCATGGAATTTTCAAGCCAGTTTTCATGTTGTTCAGGTTAGATCTAACAGCACAAAGCATGTTTTTAATCTAAAGCCAGTTGTGCAACCACTTGATTCTTATTTAGTCAGTCATTTGCAAATGAATTATGCATGCCTTTTAAGCCTGATGCCCTTTCCTAACACAACCCTCATTTATCCAGGGTTGAAACTGCTGGATCATTACAATATACATAGAATTGACAAAATTAACCCAGTATTTTATGAGTTATGAGTGGTGGATGAAGTACTCAATTTTGTTATTTAAAAAAAAAAAAAAGTACAGATACAGTAGAAAACAATTACTTAAGTAAAAGTCTTGCTGTACCTGTTTAAAAAATGTACTACAGTAAAAGTGTCATGACAAAGAATTGTGCAGATTTTTGGTCAACAGAAGTGACTGAATTGATAACTGAATTTTTCCGGTAATTTTTATTTATATTTTTTATTTGCTCAGAGCCAAAATTTGACTACAAACCATTGGATGTCATCACAAACATGCTGGAAAATAACTTTTGTGAAGTAGAAAGTACAGATAACTGCTCACAAAATTAACAAAGTAAAGTGAAAAAGTATTCAAAGAGGAATTTATTTCCTAAAAATGTTTCAGTACTTGTTTGTACTTCATTACCATCCACCGGTGTTGTTATGGATGTAAACTGGTAGATTTTGGATCAAATGTATCTACATAATCATACATGATACAAGCAAACATTTATTTGTCTTACTGAAGAAATTGCACAGCCAAAGCAGTGTCAAAATAAGTGACCAAAATATGAAAACGTAAATACATACTGCTCTATTATGACCCATTTACATTGCATAGACTTTGTATGAAACTAAATAGAATAAAAACTATATATTTAAAACTATAAATACACCACACAAAAATGTCTTCCAGAACTTTTGCTCTTGACTTCCTGAATAAGCCAGCCGCCACAGCAGACCATACATCACGCAGCCGATGAAACAAAGATGGTCCCTCTGAGGGGCTAAGCAGGATCATATGGTAAAGGTGCGTATGAAAAACGGCAGCACTTTGGAGCCCGTGAACTATTGATGAAGTGCACATGGTCGGTTGTTGTTTCCAGCCAAAACCCAGCCGAGCGTGAGGGATGAGCTCCTCTGGCACCGACACACATCTTCGAATGATTATGCTGCCAACACATCAACAGCAAACAATTCATCTTCGAGGAAGAGCTTCTCACACGTTCATGGCAGTGTTTAAAATGTTACTTTAAGGCCGAAGGAGGAAACCAATTTGTTTCTAATAAGAGTAGTCCAGGTTTTCAAATGTACTGTATGTGCCAAATTGCAAAATAGGTGCCTTCTAGAGTTTATTATTTAGAATTGGGTTTGAAGGTGAATTGATTTGGTCCTGTTTTCTTTCAATCCAGCCCGGATTTAGTGACGGTTCATCCTTGTTTTTTTAAATTGTATAGATTTCTCAACTGTGAAAGTCTAAAATTGAGTTGTTTCTTACCTGATCAGATCTGGAACATACAGTTTAGCCTTGGTTTAGCCCCGGTTTAGCTTAAATCCAAGCTTACTTTGTCTGAAAGGCCATGTACAGTACATTTAGTTTATCACTGTTTTTTAAAGTTGTATAGATTTCTCACCTGTGAAAGTCTATAATTAAATTGTTTCTTACCTTCTGGAACATACAGTAATCTAGTCCTGCTTTGTCACAGATAGGCAACGTCTCTTTTAATGTTAATCCCCTTCTCCCAGAACAGGGTTAGTCAGTCACTCAGGATTATACTTATGAATCCAAATATTTCCTGAGGTGCTGTCAAAAGTTTGTGACTCCCAATCAAGTCTAGCCAAACGCGTCTTCCTGTGCCAATACAAACTTGTTGGAACATTCCATCACCTTATCTTCCCATGTTTTGAATCCTCCAACATGCCGTTTCTATGACTGCACTTAACCCCTCTGCTTCTTTTCCATCACTGCCTTTACACAATATTCGGCTGTCTTCTCTTACTAACAAGCCCAGTGTTTTGGAAAGCTTTCATAACACGTGTCACATAGAGATGATTATACATACAAGCGGCACATGACGAAAAATAATCGCAAAACAAAGAGCGATTCCTCTTTTGAAAAGCGTATAAATGTGGTCCAGAAAATCGAATTGCTAAAGTTATGATGCACTATTGTGGAAATGTTTTCAAATGATCCTTTTGGCAATTGAATTATTTAAGAAACTTGATCTCGGCCTTGACTGATTTTTTGCGCACTCGCCAAATGTACAGCATGGGATTTAGCCAGCAAGGAGTGTTACCATGGCAACAGAGACACCCTATTAATATGCCTCAATCATTCTCACACTGTAAAATTATGTTTTTTTCCATGCGAGAATAAATATTGCTTGATGAACTCAAAATGACATTAATTAATTAAGTGTCAATTAGACCATTTGAAATACTTCTAAACCAATAAAAAATGGTAGCACACACACACACACACACACACTCACACACACGCACACAAAGTATTCTGTAAAAGTGAAGGTTAGCCAAAGCAAGACAGAATATATGAATGAGACGGACCCAAGTGGAGCAGTGAGGGAAGTTGAAAATGGTGGAGAATTTAAAGTACTAGTGGTCAATAGTTCAGAGCCTTTGAGAGAGTTTGGAAAAAGTGCGAAAAAGTGTGCGCGTAATATTGTATAGTGAAGAAACACACACATTGAAGAAGACGGGGGGAGGTAGAAGAGCTGAAGATGTTGAGGTTCTTTTTAGGAGGGACAAGCTAAAGGAGCTGTGGGATATATCGAGAGAGGAATAATAGAGTGATAAATGTGTGTTGTGAGTGAAATCAGGCTGGCGCTTTCAGGATGATCACAGATGAGGTGTGTGGATGCAGCCAAATCATAACTACGTTCGTTGAATGAGCTTAAATTCAAGAGCGAAACCTCAAAAAACAAATCCGTTCATTACATTAAACAAAACTTACAGACGTTAAAAAGTAATGACGATATCAGAGCATATCCACATTTTGATCCTCGGCTAATCCTCACATATTTCACAATAGCCATCTTTGTTGTTAACGTGAACTTTTTACTATCCACTTTCAGTTATTTACAGCATTTGGCAGAACAGTTTTAAAAGACTTGCTTTCATTCCTGGTTTGACGTTTTAGTTTCAGACAGATTTACACCTTTCTTGGAAACACCCGGGGACATTGAACTGCATGTAATTCTATTTTTTGGAATGTTATCGCTCATCTTTATAGCTACGGGCGGCTGATGAGTGGATATTGATCTTTGGGAGGAGTTGCCCCAAGTTAATCTATTTTTAATGCGCCCCTGTGTGAATAAATTCTGTTGGGTTATTTGAGCTGACAGGGAGGAAGCAGTGGGGAAGATTAAGTCCAAGAAGCCATTGTAAACTCGGTAAACTGGGACAATTTCCGTATTCTTTCATGCTGCACACATTCAAATTTTGTCGTCTGCTTTTGTCGTGACTTTCTTGTTCCGTTCAATCCAATAAATAAGCGTAAATCTAAGCCCTGGATGAAACATTTGCGTTATCCAATTGCAAGAACACTTTGAAAGTTACAGAATACTTTCATTAAAATGTATTTTGAAACGTATTCCTTTACATGGTCCAATCAGTGTAACATCCTGATTAATTAGAGAGTATATTATAGTGTAGATTAAAACAGCTTTAAGTGCGCTGCACCGTTTCTTGTACATTTATTTATAAGTAATTAAAGAAGGAGCTGTGTTTTCTTTTTTCCTCACTTACATGATCAAATACCACAGTGTATTCCTTCGATTTTTGCAAAGTATTCTGACTAACACCAAATAAAGGAGTAACTGTACCTTAAAACAGTTACGTTTTCTGAATATCTATTCTCACTCATCATAATCCACTTTCTATGAAGGAGAAACTTATAACAGTGGCGTATCCTAGCAATGAGCCTGGGCTTCCGGACAGTATCATTTTTGTCAACATTTAAATAACCTTTCAATCACTTAGTTGCATTCACACATGTCCAGGTTTAGTCCCGGTTTAGTCGTGGTTTTGTCCAGGTTTAGTACCAAGTTTAGGCCGTGTTTGTTCCAACTTTTGATGAGGCGTGTGGAGAGTGAACGCATCTTAAGATTCACCTTTTTTTCAGCGCCCAATAACGGTTAACCACACTGCCATAGTGCACTCTCTGAACCAGCTCCGTACGGCTCTGTGTTGGCAAAGTCTAGCGATTATTTTTGTTAGAATTTATAAACCCATTGGAGAATTATTATGCCATCAATAAAGATTAACCCTCCCTCAGTTGATGTGACATTAGCCAAAACATCAAAACAACTTTAGCTGAATGTCGGGCATCATGATCATCCAGCCCAAAAACACAAACAAGTCGACTATTTGAAGCTGTGTATGTGAACACGCTCTTTCCATTTATTCTGTTTTCCCCAGTGGATGAGAGCTCCTTTGACTTGCCCCCACGCTCTCCTCTTCCTTCTCGGTTCATCCTTCCGCCTGAGTCCGCCATAATCCTTGTCTTTCACATTGGCGCGGCACAACTAATTGGTCACGTCGGTACGGTGACACAGGGACCTGACATAATTGCCGGACAAAAAGCGAGGCGTTTAGCTTTCGGACCTGTCTGGACTTAAGCTTGTACACAGCGGCGGCCGACTGGAACGCCTAATTACCACGCAGAGCTCACAAGTTGCTAATTGGCAAAAAAATTCCAACGGAAGAGTGCGAGTCTGTGTGCACATCTCTGGATCTTGTCTGAAGTTAATGACTTTCAGCAAGCACAGAACGGGAGGCAAAAAAATCTGTATTCTGAAGAGGAATTTTTGGGTTTGTGTCTGCCATTCACAAACTAGTTCCCAAAGTGGGGTGGAGGTAGGCTTCTTGGCAAAAATACTTCTTCTTCTGCACAATAGCTGTTTACCTATTTCCAAAACCACTCCTTGTAATGTTTAAGACCCAATTTAGAAGTGTTTTTGTGTTTTGTTTAGGCTATGAGCTGGTTAGAACTTTTTTTAATAAAGTCATAATTTGCTAAACTAAAACTTTGTGCTTAGTTAAACTCCTCACGCTTTTCTTTTTGTTTTTCCAATAAGTTTTCTACGGCACTGAGGTCAATCAAAGCGACCCTTATTGGAGTGATGAAATTCAATTCATTTTATTTTTGTATATCTCGAGCAGTCGCCTCACCGGGCTCCATAAAATTGTTGATTAAACCAACAAAAAACAGTAAGAAACTCAAACAAAGCTTCCAAATACAACTCCCCCCATTATTATTCTGGGGGCTTACAAAGAGTACACTTATGTGGAAATCCTCCTTCTCGGACTAAATTGCTTCAGCACACATATTTTGACAACTCAGTATCTTCCCAAAAAGCAAAGCAAATTGTAACACAAAACTGCTGAGCTCCATCAAATGTGCCCTTTTCAATACATAAGAGCACGGCATACTCGTCAATGGGACATCACAGAGGATTATCCCATTCAAAAGCCTGAAAATATTTGACCACCCGCTCACATGGGCCCCCCGTCCCATGGAAAAAAGGGGGACCCGGGCTTTTCTCTACCCAGAACAGGCCACCTATTGTTGGGTGTTTGGGCGCAGCTGCAGGCTCATTCTGTCTGATGCTCAGCTCTGCCAGCAGGACAATATTCCCCAGGACTGTGCTGGAGGAGCCACTGCACAGACGAGGTTAGGCCGAGTTCAGTGCGGGACAGAGGTAGAAGAGGTCCAGTACAAGTCACAGTGTGGCAGACATCAGGAATGGAGAGAGATAAGACGTTCTTGTGATGGGTTATGGAGATAAAGCCCTCATTTACTGTAAATAGGGATAATGGACGGACACTGGTGGAGGAATCTCTGTGGAGGTCGGGTCGTGACCCCCTGTGGAGCAGAAATCTTCATGCACATTTTGCACGGTGACTATATATTCTACAAGTCAAAACATGTATTATTCATTCGGGTTATGGTGGATATACTATTACAGATACTTCACTCATACTTTTAGTTTACGGTGGTTTCACTAGCTAGTGGGGATTTTAATAATGATACAGATAATAATCAACACAAACACAATTCATACAAAAAGCAATTCAAAGTGCTTAAAATACATTCAAATCACAAATTACAAATCACTATTCAAATAAAAGCATAAATAACGTAGTTAAAATAATACTACTACTACTACTACTACTACCACCACCACTAATGATAATAATAATTATACTAATAATGATAATAATAATGATAATAATAATAATAATAATAATAATAATAATAATAATAATAATAATAATAATAATAATAATAATAATAATAATAATTTATAAATAAATAAAAAATAATAACAAAGATAGTTGAACATAATAGATATGAAAAACGAAAATTCTGCTCAAAACGTCAGCAGAAATAGCCAACATTTCAGATTGATTCTTTCTGAATTTGGCCGCAGTTGTTCTTATACAGAAGTGGAAATAATTCAATAGTAATGAAACAGTACAGTAGAAGTATTAGCAGTAGTAGTTTTGGTTGTCAGAGTATTCATAATAGTTCATTCTTATTTATGTTTTCTATATTAATGCTATAACAGAAGCATTTGAATAAATACAGAGTCCAGCTAGCATCTGCCACTTCCTCTCCACTGCAGGTGTAATCCATCTGTCTTTCTCACCAGTTTATGCTAATGAATATCACTTGGCCTGTACCTGTGTAGTTGCTGGGGACGTTGCCAGGTCAAGGTCATTTTTCCTCTCCATCGATGTCATTGCTGAGCGGCCCAAGCGGAAGGGCCTTGTTCTGGGGTGACATCTCATTAAGCGCTCATCGATATTTATCAGTCTTAATCAGAGCGGTGGCAGGCCCACTGTGATTGCTTCCTGGACGTTGAATGCAATCACACCCCGTCCACCTCACTGTCCTTGATTCTCGGGATAAAAAATGTGCGTCACGGCTGGGGAACTTTAATAGTGTGCGTGAAATTAGCATGATCAAAGCGTAGTTGCTGTCAGTAACTCTCCAGTAATTTGTAACGTTTGGTCAAATAATCATAGCTAAGGAAAATGGTGATACTTGCTGATAAATATAAATGATGATAAATAATTCCCATATTGTGCATTTCCAGACACTTCTTTGCTACTTCTGCAGTTGTCCAAGTATTCTTTCAAACTCACAGAAGCCAACGAAGGCAAAGTTGAAGGCAAAGAAAGCGAAGGACACAGCGACTGTAAATTTTACACTCTGAACTGGTGCCCATCGTAATTTATTTGAGGCGTGACATGGCAAGTGAATAAGAAAGGATCTTAAATTTAGAGATATTAATCTGAAACGTCTTCTGTAGTTTTGTATAAATGTGTGTATTACAAACGTATTACACATTTTGCATCATGTTATGTTTTCATATATAAATAAACCATTTTATCTGGAAAAGTAAAAAAAAAAATTCACAATTTTTTTTGGAAGTTTTTTATAAATCGGGCTCAGGTACAAGATTGGAAAATGTGTGTGTAGTTACTTCTGTAAGGGGTGATCTTTATGTTCCATATGTGAGAAAACGGTCTTTGAAGTTACAATGGCACATATAAATCTGTAGATGCAAGTTGATTTAATGAAATTATAAAATATCTTCAGGTGCATTTTTTTTTATATATATATATATATATATATATATATATAATATATATATATATATATATCATATATATATATATATATATATATATATATATATATATATATATAAAAAAATCATGACGAAATCCCTCATTTGTCCAGGAGTGGTTCAAAGTAAAAACATTTCCAAAAGGGTTTTAAAAATCTCGCCTTAAATATAAAACCACATGTATTTTCATATGTTTATTTGGATTTTGCAGCAAAATTGTGCAATGCATCTTCACTCAGCCCTTAACCTCACTAACAAGGCCAAAGTGCAGCCCCCTAATGTCAGATGGCAGCCACACAAAGGTGAGGCCACAGGGGGCAGCACTTAATGCGCCACATTCTTGTTGGATTCACAGCTACGTGCTTCTGGTGGCCAGCAGTTTTTTTTTAAAGCTGAACTCAATGTCAGCTCATTACAATCTTGGCTTCAGTTCTCTGCACCATCAATGACCTGTAAACAGCAGAAATCGGCTGCATTGTCGCAGAACAAAAGCGATCACAAAATGCCAGAATATCTGACACAGCAGGAGCGAAAACTTTAATGAATCAAAAATTGTCCAGATTTAAGGTCATATATCCTCTTATGACATCACTCAGAGGGAGCGCTCCGATTGGACAAAAAGTGCCAATGTGCAACTCCGCCCGGCGGCAAACATCGGCTTCGTGGTAGACAGGTCACACAAAGTTCAAAGCGTGGCATCTTGCGTACACCATGTCCTCTTTTTTTTTATGGAGGATTGTTGTGAAAGCAGGACAGCTGGCGCAGAGTGAACCCATCTTTCAATTAAATTAGACAAACAAATTCGATATTCATGCGTTTAATGCGATCCTTTACCCTCGTGCTGTAGCGTTGAGTTTCAGTTCAGTTGCTCTATAGTGAGACGAGCCTAAACACGCAGTGCCTACTTATTGGTCATTAACAAAGATTTGCCTCTGCCTTAATTTAGCAGACTGCTATTCTGATGCTAATGTTCACAATAATGGGCAATAATCATTTGACAGACGCATAGTTAGCATTGAAAATTATCATCATTGTGCCATTATATTACATATACAATTAAGTAAAGTTAAGAATACTACACATTATAACTTTGAAAGCATTGGTATAATCCTATAATGCAAAAATCTTAAATGTTTGAGTTAAGAGCATTTATTGTGAATTTGGTACATTTTGATTAAACGCCTATAGATCAAATCAGAATTACTTTCAAAACAAATGCCGCGGGAACAAGTCATATTCCACTACATTAAATATATAATAGACGCAACTGTGTCTATTTGCAAGAGGTAAGTCACAAACTAAATCAAGCTATTTTAACATCTTTGTATTATTTTTTTTTTTTCATCAGTTATACCCTTTATTAGTAAATATTCTATTGAGGCAACAAACGTTTTTTTAGCATTTATTGATTTATCTATTTTCCTCCATTTCTGTTACTATGAGGGTAAGCTAAAGGACTGGTTCTTTGCATGTTTTTGGACAGAAACAAGTCAAACCAGCCAATGTGCAATCAACTATTCCCATCATTTTCAGTTCGCAATTAGAAATGTGGCTATTCAATATTTATTTAAAGATCTAAAATGACAATTAAATACAGCTAAAACTTGCTGCCACTTTCCAAATGTGAAAGCGGGCTTGGGATGTGTTGACACGAGCTGTAACTGTCCGTGCCATACAGGAGCAGACGAGATTAGCAGCAGGTTTCAAAATACCTGACATGCTTGACAACAACAATACAAGAACATCCTCCTGCAACACATGCTCCATTGGGCCCACGTGATGTGATAACACTGCCACCCACAGATACGAGACACGCACAGGCAGACCGGGCTGGACAGAAGCAAAAAAAAACTTTGATGTAAATACATTTGAAATGAACGTGTATAAGATTATATTTGATCCAAATTGTGACTTTGTTATATATTTTTAAATGTGACTAACCCTAGACTTTTTGGAAAGAACATGGATTTTTATCTAAATTAAATCTAAAAAAAAAAAATACATTGGCAAAGCATTAGAAGTACACATAAATCTGTTTTACTTTCATTCCTATGGTAATATTAATTGCAAGTGAGATTACATTTATTTTTTCCACATCTAGACGTTGCAAACTACACCAGCAAATCAAAATGTTGTACACATAAAACACGTAAAAAAAGTATACATATATTTTTTTTATAATAAATTCTTATCTTTTAATCTAAGTTATAAACACTATAATGTGCACACAGCAAAACAATACATTTATAGACGTGAATCTTAATGTCAGATGTTTTGACCAATTAGTTTACTTGTTTCAAAAAGTTTCTTGTTTCAGTAAATATAAACTCCTTACTTTCAAGCCAAGTCATTTGCCATCGGGTAAATACATCTACCTTTAGCCCTTTGGCAAATTATAATTTTTTTACTTAAAGCTTAATTATCTTGTAAACTGTCAGAAACGCCTTGAAACCAGTGAAATATTCTAGGGTCAAATAATCAATTAAATCCCATCTAGTCAAAACTACTCTTAATAACTTTATAATTTAGCCCAGTCATTAAATCTCTTCTTTTTGCATGTACCTCTTTATACACGTACCAGGTGGCGTGAACTAGTCATATACTTCATTTTCCCACATTTCCTTCCCAGTTGCATGTTCCTTAATGTGTTGCTGGTTACTGGCAGAGCTGTTGTGTGCCGCTGGACATGCATCCTCTCTCTGGACCAGTGATTACTGCCAGACTTTATTGGCTTTGCCCGGGCACATTCCCTGCTTCAACACTTTCACACAGAGGCAGACGGTCATAGCCTTCCAACGGAAACACACCGGCACACACGCTCACACCCTATAACTCCAGCGATTCACCTTGGGGAGACGTCGCTGTATTTCTAAAGGGCCTAGAGGACAGAGGAGGCGGGCTGTAATCGATGGAGAAGACAAGCAATGATTATGGTAATACATCTTAGTTACATGCACAAGCGAACTTTAAAATAGACTGTAATTTCTCCATTATTGTTTTGATCCGCCTCACGCTTACCCCTACCTCATCTGGAGCCTTTCTTTTAATCTTCATCGCCGTCGGCCCCCTGCTCTGAGGGTCAAAGAGCGGTCATGTTTGCTCAAATTGACCGGAAAAAATATAATGTACGGGCACGCGCTAGATTAAGACAAAGCTGTGTGGCGCTTCTGTGCAAAACTTTGTATTTATCTTAGTCATTACTATAAATGAATTGACACCATATCCTTGAGCAATATCATTTGAGATTAGTGTGGTATTTGGAGTACAGACTTTGCTTCTCTTTTGTATTTCCAGTCATCATGATTTTTTTTTAACGATTCACAAGCCTCCACAGGCCTTAACAGGAAATATTATGATTATAGTCAATATTATGAAATGTGAGTAAAGTTTGAGAAGGCAAAATATAGAAGCCAGTTAATCTTGTGATAAGGCATCCTGCCCTTACAATGCAGGACGCCACTCTTTACAGACGAAAGCCTTTCCACGTTCAGTGCGTGCACATGCATGCCACAAAAACTGCAGTTCGACATGGTCCGATTTGAACAGAACTTCTATAATGCATGAGTGTGGAATTTTGCGGTTGTGATTGGAATCTCCCAAGTCGCACAAATATAAATAGAGAACTAAATGAATACAGCGCACTCCAGTCACGCCAGGAGAGGAATTCAACAAGGTAGGAAACAGCCAGGAGAATATTAGCCATGTTTTTGGACGTGTACTTACTCATTTTAGATCAGCGAGAAGAGAACACAAGTTGTGGTACATCCATTGTGGACTAGCTTTGGATTTGGGTTTTTGTTTCATTGTTTTGGTCCACGTTGAATGGTAAAGTAAAAAAGACCAGTGACCAATGCATTTCATGTTTATGTAATGGTAAAAGTAAACCAGTTGTTGCTTGTATCTATATTTGCAAAACTGTGGTTAGCCGTTTTAGTGAGAATGCCGAATTACTGGACGCTCACCCCCCGGACAATGGTGGTATGATGGGTTTTCGGGAGAAACAAGACACAATATTGAGTGCATACCTTCTGTTCTGTAAATGTAGTGTCTTTCCACAACCTGACCATCACCTAGCTTTCTGAACTCCGCCAACACACTCCCACACACACACACGCAGATCAACTGGTGCCAACCTCCTGTCCCCTTTGGCAAGAACTGTGGGGAAAAGGCCTTCATCGTTGCTGTTCTACCCTATAGAACTCCCTGTCCAAGCACACATCCTCATCCAACACAGTCCAAAACTACGACATTCTATCTGTATATTTAATATTTCCAAATGCTCAACTAAACTTCTTCTAAATGCTAACAAGGCAGCTGTACGATGCTAGCTGATACCTGAACTTTCATATTTGGGATGGCACATACACTTTTGGGAGTATATTTACTTAGTATTCTTACTTCCTACTTATTGTTAGGCAATACTGGTCTAACCTTATGAGTGAAGGCATATTAATGAATACATGTATAAAAAGGGTTTCAATAGGATGTAAAGGACAAATAGAACACCTGACACAGATGGATCAGTCCAAGTTTGACACAAAACTATGAAGAAAAGACCCAAAGATGTCAACATAAAATGTTTGCCCAGCTATAATATTTACATGTTAATTAATATTGATATTTGCATAACAGTAACTATACCAACTATTGTACTGAGACACTATCGAATATATTTACGATACTGATACTCCCATCCCTACTTCATAATTTGTTTCTTCATCAGTGTGGGTGCAGTAGTGAGCACAAAATGGACAATGGTGATAAAACATAATTGATTACTGCACAAAGATCAAAGTCACAACCTCTTTACTTGAAGTCAGGTGGACTAATAACTCACCACACAATAATACAAAATACATTGGCTGCGCACCAAAATTGACCCCCAAACGTACAATTATTTAACTTGGAGATTGGGCAATAACATTCTTATTCCTTACATGCCTGAGTGCCAGCGCTCCTATCGATACACATTTTGTTTCAACGTGGGACCGTTCCTGTCGAGGCGCAAAACGCATGCAAAGTGCGGAACCGAAGTTGCCAGTGATGATGAATAGCTTTCAATCAAGCCACAAAATGGGTTCACACACCTTTCCACGAGACCAACGCAGGATAATTGTGCAGGTAAGAAAGGCTCTGGATTACAGTGTAGGGCATTCATTACCATCTGATGGGGTTCATCTGTATTATACAAAAACAATTTAACCTTGCAAAAGATTAAATTGCTTTTCAAAAACATACTTTACAACATTTGTATTCATCAATCAAATTAATTTAGGCTTAAAACAGTTTGTGTCCCAAGAATGTGTAGATTAGAAAAGATTTCCAGCTACACACATTATTGAGTGATGGAGTTGGGTTTGCTTTTAATTACAGAGAAGGCAATTTTTCAAACCAGTCCAAAGTAAAAAAAAAAAAAAAAAAATGAAATTGTTACGTTGGTAGGGAAATTATGAAAACATTTATTCATTTCTCGTGTTGTGATACTATTTTTGCTGACCTTTGTATACAAAATGGGTGATCAAATAAAATCAAATTACATAACCTTTTGGAAGAAAATCAACCCATTTGTATTAGCAAACAGCATATGACTTCATTTTAAAATGTAGCACTTAGATCACACAGTGTTAGTCAGTTTAAGTTTTCTTTCCCTGGTGAAACAGTCACATTTTCCCCAAATTATGTGGACTGCGCTGAATCCATGCGCACAAGAGCATTAAAACCAATCTTCATGCAGAGATTAGCAGATGTGTTGCATGTACAGCCCGAGAACAATATATTCACTGCACCTCTATTTTACAATGAGCCTCAGCCGTGCCAGTCAGCTTTGGCTGTCTTCACCAGCTCTGCCCTGTCCTGAAGCTATAAACCTGTTTTAGATCAGCTCCAGTCCTACTCCCTCTCCCTCCAGCACAAGTCAAAACACACCCAGAGCTGGCAAAATATAACCGAGACGTCAAAGCTGAGGAAAAACTCTACAAATTTCATGCCAATTTCAAGCATATTGTGGTTCAAGTTTCTGATTTTTTTTTTTTTTTTACATTATTAGTATACTGGCCATGGGTTGGAATTAATTTGAAGCAGCATCAGCATGGAAGGCGCAGGGAATGCTAATGTCAAGGTTAAAAAAAGCAAAGGTAATGTTAACCAGTGTTTAGTGCATGTTTATGAGGCTCACACTGCACATATCTGCTGGTGGGGAAGCATGGAAAGGTTAGCAACGCTGAGGAAGTTGGAGGCAGGATCCAGCCAGGCGCCAGCATGAGGTTTGGACGTCATAGTGTGCAATGACCTGTATGCACCTCTCACACCAGGAGACAACAGCAGAGCTACATTTAATACATGTCCTATTTCACTGTTAGAGCGTGAGTCTGGATCTCAGCCGGGTAGTCATGCATTTATACGAAAATTAAAGATGATTTCCTTCTTTGGACATAAAGAGGAAGCTGATGGTTATTTGAAACTAAGAAGTAGAGCCATTCTGCCACTTAAACCAGGGAGAAGTCCAGAAGGCATCTGGAACAGCCAATTCAGCTGGCTCCTCTCAATGTGGAGGAGGAGCGGATCTATTCCCCGTGTGACTGAGCTAAGGGAGTGTCCAGCCACTTATTTTGACCATTTGCCTCAACTGTGACACTAGTGAATGAAGAACGGACCAGAATTTAAAGCAACTTTAAGTGTTCACTGGACTTTGTGCTGTTGCAGGCCATGATGCATTCGGTTTTAGTCAAAACATTTTTGTAAAGTCATCACGAATAAGTTGTTTATTTACACATTTAAAACCATTCTAAAACCTCTTACTCAATACAGTCTCATTTCCATCTGTCATAGCGTGCTACATTATCCAAACCCATTACCCACCTCTTTCCAATCAGAGCTCACTCTGCCCCAAAGTGGAATAAAACACGATTAATGATTTCAATTACTCTGACCCTGGCCGGCGTTTACTGTGCCTGCAGTCTGGGCGAGGGGAGCACTGCAGTATAAAGCCCCCGGTGAAGGACATTTACAGGGGGAATGATTCAGTGAGAGGGCTGGCAGTTAGTGCTGGCTCATCAGAGGAGAACAGAACTTTTCTTTGTGCTGGAGCACCTCGCATCGCTTCACTTGGAAATCAAAGTGTGGATCCCTGCTGCCGATCGACTGGCATTATCTTTTACAGGTCTCTAGATTCAATAGCTGAGAGCAGACTGGACTCATCACTTTTAAAACGTCTCAGTGGAATAGACCATGTTCAAGTCATTTCATTTTTAGCTATAACTTTGCTCAAATTGTATTTTATAATGGTTTCTTTATTCATCTTTTTCTTCCTCGTGGGTGGTCAACTGCATGCTCGTACCACTGTGCTATGGGCTGTTACTGACATAGAAGATTCTGATACATTTCACCTCCACTTTCACGCCTGATGGAAGCAACAAACCAGAGAAAACCTATCGACTGAAAGACCATTGTAACCCATCGCTGACGAGTTAAGGAACACTAAAAGTTAATATACAGCTTAAAACACAGTTACATTTTGAAACATCAGTGTGTATTTTTCCCGGCGCACTTACAATATGTTACAAAATCACTATGGGCAACCAAAAAGTTGTTTTAGTTTGGTCAAGTTGGTACAGTTTTGTGTAGTGAGTGAGCGTCACATTTGAGACCAACACCGCAAACTCACATTTAATCTGGTTCTCCGGAGAAAAGAAAGTCACGACCAGAAGTGTCTTTGGGTTGCCATTATAGGTTGTGACGACCCAAAAAAATCATAAAAACACAATATAAAGATAATAGGCATCAATTCACACTTTAGGGTAGTTTAATAGACTCAACTAACTAATGTTAACAACTATAGGATTATATTAGTTCCAGTGAAGTTAGCTTCTCCCTTCATACAGATATAAGGCACTTGTTTGTATTATTGTGAAACAAATTTGTGATAAAAAGCAAGTTCTAACAAGTTACCCGTCGAGATATGCTGAGAATTTTGAGTTTTGGATTGGTGTTTTCACTAAAGGTCAGAAATGTGGACAACTCTCCTCTCCAGCTGATCAAGACCAGGCTGCCTGAGGACAAGCTGAATTTTTAAGTACAAATAAAATACTGGACGGACATAGTGGCAGGGCGAGCTACATTTTCCTAATTACTTCAACTGCTTTGATAAGACTCTGAAGGGAAAATGATAGGCCATCAGAGCAGAAGGTGTCCCAGGCCACTACATTACCACACTACATAAATGAAGCAATTACAGGTGCAGGTTTAAATCAATTTAAATATTTCCCCCGAGAGTTTATTACTTTGGAAGAGACCACCATTGGAATTTGGCAGTAGTTACAGGAATAGAAGTACTATCGGACACAATAATACTGTAATGATGGGACATGGTAAGCAGAGAGCAGTGGTAGTTCAGTTACGCTTAGTAATAATCATCACAGAAGTATGAGCATGGTGAAAGCCAAATAATACATTCATTTTCAAGCAAATAATAATAATAATAATAAATGTTTTTATTTCGTGTAGGACTTTTTGGACACTCAAAGTCCCTTTACATTGCATGAACTATTTTTTCACCGTAAGATGCTTCTATAGCCACAGTTGTCCTGGGGCAGAGCGATGGAAGTGAGGCTGCCAAGCTGTACCATGGACCAACTGCACAACAACAGTATTCAAAGGTCAAAGTTGAGATTTAACTGCTGACCTTTTGCTTATGTTGCCACAATACTGACGTGTTCAGTTCATTATATATCCAAGCAAGTGCCAACACCAGCCCAAGTTACAGGTCAGATCTGTCAAGAGGCGAGCCCACACACAGCAAAATGTTAAGTTTTTATTTTTTAGCAATTAAAAACAACTGCAATTGAATGGCTGTAAGACAAGCAGTTGTTCCTAGACCACCTTTAATATTAAATCTGGGCAGTGTTTTTTTGACGACCCTCTTGCCACCGCTGATACTGTGGCTGCAACAGGAAGGGCATCTGGCATAAAGACTTGGAATAATCATAATTACTAATGTTACAAACCTACTCCATAGACACATGTTACTAGAGTGGTCTCCGTCCTCAGTGAAAGGACATCCTCTTGGTTTCAATGTGGTGTCACTGTATCCTTGCCTTTTGTGGGCCGCACTGATTGTTCTGTCCATAGAATGTGATCCCTTCAGTCGGCAGGGCGTTAAGTCACTGTGCGACGAACAATTACGACAAGGAGAAGAAAAAAACTAAACAAAACAGGCATCTTTCCCCCCGGCTTCACTTCAAAGCTCTCCGGTAACCTTTGAAGTCATGACGTGCCAATACCTGGGTGCAACAGATAGACACAAATCCCCATTTGCGAATTAGCCCATTTCAGAAGGTGAGCAAAAAGAAGGCGAAAGAAAGAGATCGCGAAACAAAACAAAATGTGTTAAGTGTATTCTTTCATCGCCGTAATCTCGCTGTCTTCAAATGCTCTTTGGAACTCGGCGGCGGTGATGTCGGACAGTAACAATGTCCTTTTGAGCGCGGGCGATGAAAGAGGTACGGAGTCATTCTACATTCTACATGGCGCACCCCTTATCCACTTATTCAAATCAGTCTAAACACCGATGTGTCATATTAGCAAGCGGGGACAAACAAGAAGAGGGAAAATGCCTTTGAAATATATGAGAACAAAAGGGAAAAGACGCGCAGCCCCAATCCACTTATCCTCCCTGGGTTTGCTTTGTGACATCTGTGCTTAGGCAGAGGGCAAAGAAAGCTGGGAGAATAAATGAAAGTAACGTTACCTAAAAATATTAGAGAATAATGCTATACAATAGTGAATAGTCCGGGAAAAAAAAGAAGAAAAACGAGAGCGAGAGAGTCATGCAAACATATACTCAGAAAGGGATAACAGAGAATGAACCAATTGTCAGAGACTGGGCTCCATAACAATGGACATTTTGCACATGGAGAATAAATTACCTTCGCAGTAATTTGAAAATTAACACATTTACCAATAACTGGTGCAAGTGGGCCAAATATGCAAAAAGACATATGCCAGACATTTTATAGATTTACACTTGGTTTGTGTTCGCTTTCTTCTCTCTGTTTGCGTTTGTTTTAGTTTTTTGTAAATAAACAAATGGTAAATCACTGACCCATGTAATTAAAATTGTCACAAAACCTTTAAAAACAAACAGATTGAAACCCAAGCGTGCTCTGACACTGAGAAAAGGTGCATAAATTGCCTTGCCCAAGAACACTGAAGGAAGCAGGGATTGAACTAGTGTCTTAAAGATCAGTGGGCGCTTGCTGAACCGGTCGAGCCGCTGTAGCTGCAAGAATGGTTTGGATGTGACGTAATCGGACGGGGGAAAATGTGACAGCTCATACAAATACAATTTATATACACGTTTTTTAGTTATGTAAGTTTATGTCAAACTCATTATCCATCTTGTGAAGCCTTTTATTTTCCATAAACAATGCCATCCTTACTCTTCCCACCAGAGACAGAACAGAGAGAGAGAGGAATTCTGGGAGTATTAGTGAGGCGGACAAGGGCCCAGATTGCCACAGACAGATTTTAGGATGACAGATGATGCTCCCAAAAAGGAGAAGAAGGAAGATCCTGGGAGCAGCGTCAGGAGGCCTGGACATGTCAACAGCAGATCCATCATCTCTCCATATTAGTGAATGCAAGTACTATGAATTATAATCACTAATTAGCCCGGGCATGAACTCTGTCTCAATAGGAGCTTTGAAAAATCCAAGGTCTTCCCCGCCCCCCTTCATTCCTACAGTTTTCCTCAGAGCCCATAAGTCCTGTATTTTTAGACGCAGATCTCGAAAATATGAGAATCCTGGAAAATGTTTTCAGTGTTGGGGGAAAAAAATGTGTTGGGAAATTAGTTTATAATAGATATTGAACAAATCAGTTGTGGATTAAGTAAAAAAATACAGTTATGTCATTAAAAAAGTACTCTACTGATACATTGGTGAGACACCCTCATCAGTTTCCCAGAAAATCTTATTTCTATGCAGATTGATATCATTCTGGTCACCGCTTTCATCTCTGTGAGTTCAGATAGGTGTGATTGACAGGTGGATTAGGGACATGCATGGTCTGTCCGTATCAAAACAAACATGGCTGCTTACCAAGAAAAAAGAAACATGTCACAGGGACTGAAAAACATTGCACGGTTCTGTTTGAGTTTGACTCGAGGTGCGACGGAGGCAGTGATGACCAGACTCACTCTTCGTAAAGAACTGTAGACGTGTGTCTTCTGGAGCCCAGGCAGATATTGGGATTTACGTTGATAGAATTACATTTACGTACAGGTACAATTTTAACAATCTACTCAAAAATGTACAACCACACTAAAAATCGACTCAATTACAGTAATTTCAGTATGTGTAATTAGTTTCTTTCCACCCAGGAGCAACCTCAACCAGTTTGAGTTTTTTGGTTTTACTTAACGAAGTGAGGAGCACCATTTAAGATCAAAGTTTCCCAGATTTTTACGTGATGATGCTCAGTTTTCTTTTCCAAAACAAAAACAAAAGATGCGCAGGAGAAAGAGATAGCAACAAGAGGCCATTGAGAGTTCAGAAACTGTGGCTAAATGGGATTAGCATGGGTGAGAAAAGAGGTAAACAGAAGCATGCTGCATGGGAGGCCAGCGCAGATAGGGGCTGGGTGAAGGCGAAGACAATGGTTAGATTAGCCATCTGTGGGGCTTCTGCTGCTCGGTGTCATTAAACGGCTTAGGACCCCCCCATAGTAACAGCAGCAGAGCCACCCCCCCTACAAACACCCCTAGAATTAAGCATCAAATCTTGTGAGACCTGTCTGGGATGTCTGACTAAGATAGTTAAAGCAAACCAAGTGAAGCTAAATTGCATATACAAACACAAGTGAGTATTAGCACACATGGGACACTTAAGCCCTCAGCAGACCAAAGCATTAATTGAATGAACTTTAACATCCAAAAACCACCCCCTTCTTGGATCCGAAGTCCTAGTTTCGGGGTACACAGTGTGACATTTGCTTTGTCTCATCCTTTTTGTGTCTATGGAGGATAGGATGGCTGCCATTTTGCATATGAGAGCGCATCAGTTGGAAAGGGGCACACAGCTTACACTGGGCCCTCATTCAAGTATTTACCACGGAGGAGTGAGGAGGGGGGCACAGGCAGAAAATCTGTCTTTTCGCATCCAGACGTAGATGCGGTTTTGATTTCCATAGGGGCGTGGCTAAAGGCTTGTTTGAAATGCCACATCACAACAAGTCCCTCGCCCTTTAGGAAATCATTATGAATTGTTACTGGAGAATATTTGTATTTGCATTTAGTAATCAAAGCATCATAATTCTCAAGTATGATTGTAAAAGACTGTGTATGTTGGACAAATCAATGTTTTTAAATCAGGTTCCTTAGTAAACTATTTATAATACATTAATAAGTAATAGTTATTTGTTTATAAGCACTTATCGCTTGAAAACAGTTTAATAAACATCTTATTGAGGCTCTTACAATATAAATATAAAAACAATTATAAACAAATAACTAGTGCTTATCAATGCCTTATAAATACTTTACTATTATACTATATGATACTAGTGTTACCATACATTTGTTTCCATCTATCTACATATATGTATGTATATTTATATTCGGCGCACTCGGGGCAGTGACCCTCGAACTGGAGGAGTGGCTACCGCAGACACCAAAATTGCACACAGTGTGGATAAGCAGATACACTAAGCCTAAAATAATGGCTAGCACATTGTATTGAAGAGTAATAGGTGATAATGTCAATTCTAATCCTAATCCCTGACCATGAGCATAAATCATAAATAATGCATGTCTCCACAGTGCACAGCCTGTATGTGCTCATTATGCGTCTCCACCTGTGACAAGTGTATTATGGGCATGTCTCATGTGTGAGGCGGACACACACGCTGGCCCTAATGACCGAGCTACAATTACAGCCAGAACCCTGTACTGTCTGCATCATTTATCAAACGAGCTGCTGTTTGTCTCTGCAGCACCAGGTTTACTTGATGCTGAACGATCAACTGGTATCAAAACTGGTATCAATTGAAGACTTTTTATCTAGAAACTGTATCATGAATTTCAGCACTATTTCTACAGCTCCGAATTTCAGATACAAAAAGTAAATATGATTCTGAGAAAAAAAAAAGAAAGAAAGAAAAAAAAAAGCTTAATTTCTCTCACAAAAAAAGACATTACATATGTTTTGCTCATCACTAAGCTCAGTGTCAGTTAGCAATATTCCATTTGTTTCCCATCATGAGACTTGAGACTTGAGACATAGATGACTACTACTTGATACATATTTAACATTTTAAAGATAATTTTGTACCAATATATTTTGTTATACCTGTATTTATTGAGAGAGAAAGAAGATTTACAATGCAAGTTCACACTATGGACGCATGCAACATTACTGTGATGGTAAACACAATACAGGTGGTTGTGATTGTGGTTATTAACCTTGAGAACAAAATATTAAGACAAATATTTACTAAATATAAACTTTGCCCTTCATTTTAAATCTGTGACTGAAATAAAACAATTGTTATGTTATCCTCATGTAGTTGTGGGTCACATCTGTGGGAGCATTTACAGTTAATAATAAACAAATGCTTTAATAATAAACAAATGTTGGAAAGCAGTCTTGTGAACATATCCATTTGCAAATATTCCCATCTGGGCTATTAAGCAAGGTCAGGAAAAACTACACAAATGTTTGAACATCCCAAAATTATCACAACAGGTGCTTTCATTCGGCTTTAAAGATGGTACCAAACAACATTCTCAGAGGTGTGTGTGGAAACACTGTAGTGAATGTTTAAAATCATGACATCACTGCAATAATATTCTCCATTATTATACAATTATAATGCATTGAATAAAGCTAGTCTATTAGTAAACTGATTCATATTTCATCTTATTGTTTATTGGCGTAATTGTGAGTAGTTTTGACCATTCAAAAAGTAGAATATATTTTTTTTATTGTTAATTGCTATGACAACAGTACTAATGTGTCATCTCTCTGAAACCCATAGATATAAACCTTCTTTTTTTTCTTCCAGAGTCGACTGCCCGGGACTGCATGGCAAAGCGCTTACATTTATAACATTTGCAGAGGTGAAATTGTGTCGTCATGTTATTCATATTTTTTTCAACAACTGGACTTGTTCATCACATCCCAGCTGCCTCTGTACGACAGGTAAGCAGGTAACCTAATACAGGGTCAGAGCTGGGACACATGTCATGCACTCTCCCTTTATGATAAGTACAAAAGCAGTGTGTGCATGTGTGCGTGTGCGTGTCCTGTGCATTGTGTCTGCTATCGTCGGTTTACCTGGAAACCCTCGAACTCGCCCAAGTCTTCCGTACTGGGTAAAACGTGCCTAAAAGAACATTGTTTTTTGGTCATAACTCTTGATTTACCCGCTCTGGTCTGGTTAGTACTTGGATGGGAGACTAGAGCAAACTGCTTTTAGGCAAGACACTTCACCCGCACTGCCAATATTTTACTTTCATTTCGACATACCACTGAGGCGTTTGTCCATTCAACACCAAAAATGTCAAATGAATTCCTTTAAACCACATGCTTTTGGACTAGCTGGGGACCTGGCTGATAAAAAGACTCAAAAATACTATTGGTTAGAAAATATATATAAAGTTTGCATGTGGTCAAACTTTCTCAAACCCCACAAAGCGTTAAACTATCAATCAATGACTTCTAATTGAAGAGGTCCAGTGTTTAGTATGAGATGATTTGTGCCATTGTCCTTCTGATGGTGCAATGTAAACTCGAGTGGCTCTCCACAGTATTGCGCCCATGAAAGAGACAGGGATTAATGCACCACATGATTATTCATTAGCTCTCAACCTGCAGGGCCGTATAAGAACACTAATTCACCTGCTTTTACCCACCATCTCTCAATCACCTCTGAAGTGGCTTTTGAAGCGCAGTTATGCCATTAATAGCATTAAAGGACTGAAATTTACACACTTTTACACGCAAAATCTGAGCTCCTTATCCCCTTTTTTCACCAAAATATACTTTATCAAATAATAGATCATTGAAAAGTTGAATTTGCAGTTGTTGCTTGGAGCCAAATTTATCATAATACTCTTTAAAAACAAAACAAACCTTGAAAACGGAGCTGAAAAAACAAAACAGGCGACCAAAATATCACAATGCAATCTGAAAAACTACACCAAAGTACAACACTATAATAAATAAAATAAATACAAAACTAGGGCATGAAATAGGGGTGAAGAGTTCAGTCCATTGCAAAAGAATCAATCTCACATCGCTGGGTAGAAGCCAAAAAGTATGACCTGCATATCTTATTTTCACACAAAATAAGTGACTGAAATATAAGGCAAAGGATTTAAGCACAAATCCCTCCAAATTAGTGCAAAAAAAGATAACATCTACATTTGTTAGAATAACTTGGCTTGTTTACCGATCATTAACCATTTTCTTATCTTAATCTGCATACGTTTTATCTGACATTGTTGGTAGATGTTTCCTCAGGTAGCAGACGACTCCAGGTTTCACACAAGCGAAGGCTCCGTGGGGAATAGTGGGGATTAGGTGTCTCTGTAGATTAAGTCTGACAAGACTCTGTGGCTCATCCTCGCTCTCCCCTGGGTATTTACACAGCGCTCAGCTAACCCACAGGTGGCTAATGCTTGGTTAGTGGGGCCCTGCGTGTCTCCTGTATGCTGTGTGTACATAGAAGTGTAAGTATGTATGGAAGGGAAAGTCATATAGTGGAGGAAAGTCGGTGATCAATCAAACAAACACATAGAGATGTGTGTACAGATGTTTGCACGAGTTCATTCCAATAATCCACCAAGGTATGTGTAGACCTATGGGGACTTAGATACCTTTAACACCTGTATCTACACTTACTTTCAAGGATAAGGAACAAAAAAGGTTTAAAAATAAAAAAGTAGAAGTATGGTGGGGTTTTTTCCGCCATAGAGTACATTTTAAAAGCTTTGTGTCACAGTGCTGCTAATAATAAAGTATTTTATTGATCGTACAGAAGAAAAAAAATCTTCTGGATTAGCTTTACCCAGAGAAGTTACACTACCACATGTTTTTTGTGAGCATTTGGACAGGCTAAGCAATGTTAATAATTGTTTTTACAAACTTTATTTAAGACATTAAAATATTATCAGCACCTTTTAATCAATTGATAAAGTTTGGTTTCTTCTATTTTCAACTATTTCATCGTTTGTTTTTAACGTTTGTGCCTGTACTGTAGCGTGAAATGTCGCTCCTCACCACGTTGTTGCGATCAGAGGTAAGAATGACAGCCCCCCAATCCAAACTTTGGACCGAAAGCACCCAAAATGTGCTTCCGGGGGTTTACCGAAGTTTGTTCAGTGTTTTTTCTTTTCTTTATAATTGTGGACAAAACAACAATTGGATTTGATTAATTTGTTTGCTTGAGTTCACCATCTGACAGTTCTGAGGTCTGAGTTGTTCTGTGCTGTGCACAGATTCATGCATGTGAATATTAACAATGTTTGTGAGCATTAGGAACCAGTTAGATAGATTTAAACGTCTGCTTCTTCATTTCACGGTTTGAACATTGAGTACTGCAGCTTTTAGGATTCAAGGTTCTAGTTGAGATTGACAAATAACAGCATACTAATAATACATATGAGCTGATTCACGTTTATGCCTGACATTTTTGTCTACTCTCTTCAAGCATCATCTTATTGTGCTGAAAAACAGAAGCAATTTAGCCACACATTCGGAAACAAATTATCTGTCTTGTAACAACCAACAGAGTAAAAATGGCATTAAATTACAGCATTTGAACTTCTCACTGAACGTATAATTCAATTGTTTGAAATTATTGTTGTAAGACTAGTTTTATAGCCTGCTTGAGTCTTTGAAACAACAAAAATATGTGAACATTAAGCACAAACAATTGCATTCTTCCTGTCGCGAGTGCAAGCTTGTACTGTTTGCTACATCTCCCTGGAGACCTGCTCAAATAAACAATTAATTTTATTGTGTGCGTTTATGTCAAGTCCAAAGCTTGGTTATTCATCATTTTGACTAAGTGTGACTTCTGTTCCACTTAGCATTTTAATCCAACTGCAACTTATACAGCTATGAAAAGAGTGAAGATCAAGTATTTACATACAGAGTTAGTGGATGCAAATACAGGTGAGAATTGGAGAATTTAACACAAACTGCAAAGGAGAGGAGGAAAGCTATCCATCAGATTGACAAATGCAGCTGACAGTTTAGATCTCTGTAACATCACAGGGTTGAAAGGACCAGATGTGAGCGGTTTCATAATATTGTTAGCAGAGATACATGAAGGTTGGGTGAGTCTGCAGTCATCTTTCACTAAGTCGGAGAAAACATCTGATCATTTCTCATGGTTTGAGGACAGACATGAATCACACACTGAACAAGATACAAGATATGGTCAGGTAGGGAGTGATGAAAGCGTGGAAAAATGTGTAATTGTTGTGACAATTAACAGAAAAATGACAAAAAATGTATCACGTTTTGGTGCTACTATACATGAAGACTTCAGACTGTTGGTTGGTCAGTCTGGATTTGCACTCTTTGGCTGTAGGTAACCCGACAACGTTCAGATTGTCACCATAAATTAAATAATTATACAAATAATTATAATAAAACTTATGATGAGAATTATCCGCTGCCAACAATATCCTCAAACATTTTAAAGAAATAGATTGCAACAGATGTTTTGAAACGTTACAGGCAAAAGGCGCTAACTCCTCATTTTAAAAGTCTTAAAAGGACTGTACCCGGTTTTTTTCATGTAATGAAGTTAAATCTTTCACTGTACAGATGTATTGTAAACACATCTATTTGGGTCAAAATGAATCCATTGCGCGCTCTTTGCATCTTTTTATAGAGCATTTTATTCTCCGCAAAACAGAAAGTGCGTTGTTAGCATGCTCGTTGTTGTTAGCGTTAGCGTGGCAGCAAAACTCACTCTGGCCTCAAAAAGTTGTGAAAAGCGCTTGTGAACTCATTGTGGTGAATATTTCAGAAGCTCAGAAGGCATTAGGTAAGTGTGGACCGCTTCAAAGACTTTAAAATGAACTCTAAAAATCAGGTACAGCGCCTGTAATGTTTGAAAACATTTTGAGTGGTGTGCCGTTATTGTCTGTGGAATTTGAAAAAAAGAATTGATTGTGTGAATGATGTTTTATCTCTTATATTATTTGTTCCCGCCAAGCGTTGTATCAAGTATTTTTACACGTCGGCCAATTTATAACCAGATTTCTAAGTTTGAATCACGTCTGCCACAATAAAACAATGTCTGGGCCATAGATCTCCTTTCTGCTCGAGGCAGTTTCATCAGTGGCCATGGTGAGAACAGTGCCAGTCTATTCGCGTCTCAAATAGAGCTGATGTAAAAGATTGCACATTCTTGTCTATTTTTCATGTGGAGCCAGGAATCAAAAAGCACTGATGCAATAAGCCGTCCATATGGTCCGAAAGGTCTGTGTGAGCGGCGTTCTGATCATTCACATTAACAAACACTCTGGGACAGGTGCCAGAGCTTCATGTGGAGATGTTTTTATCATTGTCCATGACATGGCAGTGTCAGTACAAACTTGCTCTGTTATTGATTTTTCCATCTAAAGTCTTTTGACAGGTGATGCAGCATTCAATAAGCTTTTTAGATATGCTCTGCAGTCCAGACCTTTGCAGTGCAGGTGGCTAAAAGCTGAAGTCTTGTGAGCGATCTGAAGCGCAGTTGTTTGCTTAGCGATGCTAACATCCATTCCAATTAGGCATCATACCACGCTTTACCCCTGAAAGATCCTGCAGATGCCTTTCTAACTTGTGTTTGTGTGAAATCAATACCTTGAAAAACATTTATTGTAAGCAGACTTGCCTCTCCTCAGCTCTGACATTTAATGTGGCCTGGTGTTGTCTTTAATGCCATAATATGGACCATTGCTGGCAAAGCAACAGCGTCTCCAGCAAAACATGTTTGATCATTATCATTATCCTTAACTCCACCTCACTTCAATGTAGCATATTTTTTGACATAACATTATTAGGTTATCGTTTTGATGAAATCTGTAAAAGGCTTTTGCACATTCGAGGTCTTCCAAACACTAGGCAAAAACTTAGCTAATATTAGTTTGTCTGTCTAATTAACTGTAAATTATAGGATTTGACATGAAAAGAGGTGAAATTAAAGTATTTTTGGCATACAAATAGTTTTAACCCCACAATGACGTCATCAAACAATCACAAGACAGCACATAATTACTTGTGCCTATGAAGAAAAAATGTGTCATGTTTTCAAAATTTACACTCTAAGGATTATGAAAGAAGAAAGAAAAAAGAAAACACGTCAAAAAAAACATCTTGAAAGGCTTGTTTTTATTTTACCAAAGAAGAGCATAATCCCAAAAGTGCAGCTAACCCAAATTCTCCCAAAAACAACAACCTGGAAACATCTTTCTTAACACGCAAGTCCTTGTTCAACCAATATCTTCGACATGAGACACGCACAGCTCCACAGTTGCTCCTTGTTGTTGCCTAGAGAGGGATTTCCTACGCACAAGTCACTGCTCTGAGTTTGTTCTACTCAGCTTGTTTAAGACGCTCCACCGTGTGCTTCGACACGTCAACAGATGGAAGTATTCCACTCGTGTTCAGAAAGGGGCTTCTTGTTACAAATACATCGGTCCAAACAACAAACAAGCTGAGATTTACAGGGACAAACGATACAAACATGTGACTATTTATTTATCAGAAGAATATGTCAATTTAATAATTATAGTTTATAAGCGTGATTGAGCCAAGGTAGAATTTACAACCTCGTCAGCAACAATAAGCCACTGTTATTGCTACTCTTACATTGTTTTTGGCCTTATCAGAGCATCCGCTTTCCAACTTGAACTCTGTGACATCTTGCACAGTATAAATGAATGGATTTGAGAGACGCAGTGTATTGCACCTTTGATTCAGACAATATCAGCAGGCCCAGATGATCACACTCTGAATGATGACAGCAATAACCATTACTGTAGCTGTGCGATAGGTCCTGCGGTGCAACTTGTTTACAGTTATTATTCAATGCTCTACGGCAGAAAGCATGCCGTACATTAATAACGAGAGTGCGACGGTACAAAGATGAACTGCTGCAGGTTGAAATGTCTCTATTTGAATGCCATGTTGAGATGCGAGTGTTTGTGTAATTGTTTTCATGTGGATTTGGGTGTCTGTAGATTTGTATGTAGCCGGCGTTGTGCATATGTGGATGTGTTTTTGTAGCTAGTTCTATTCCATCTGAGGAGAAGTCATCCATCAATCTGTCGGCTCCCCGGCCCAGTGTATCACCTTTCTTCTTCCCCTAACATTCCTCCCATCGTTTCCTTTTATCTGGCACCTCGTTCTCCCGCTTGTGCCTGGCTTATCCCTGTCACCTACTCACTGCGCACTTTTAGGCATTATCATAGTGTCTTAGAGCAGTTAGACCAAAAACGCCCGTGTTAAAGTGCTTTGTGAAGGATTTACGTTGTAGGCATTTCATACTGCAGAGAAGAGTTTTATGAATGCAGTTTGGCCAAGGAAAAGTTATTGTGGTTGTAAATAATAGAGGAAATGCAATATTTAGGAAATGTACTATATATGTTGAACAGCAATTATTGTTATTATTGTTATGAATTATAGGATTTATAGGACTACTAAACTTGCTTGAACTGAACTCGCAATATCTAAATGTGACTAATGGACCAGATTAGGAATTTAAAACTACTACCACTACCACCACTACTACTACTACTACTACTACTACTACTACTACTACCACTACTACTACTACTACTACTACTACTACTACTACTACTAATACTAATACTATTAAGTGGCATTTTCACCGTAATTCCCGATTCTAGTTGTTGAAATCAAGTCATTTGAACTGCTATCTGGGAATAATTATCAATATGAAGTTACTGGACAGAGAAATGTATAGAGCTCTGAGGTGGATTATCCCTGCCCTGAAGGAGGTGTGATGGCCTGAAACTGCTCTGTTTTGTTCGCTGATGGTCCAGTTCTGAGTCGTTCTAACCCTATTGTTCTCTGGTCGCCTCACCCCCACACCTGATTTCCTGCAAAGTCTTGGGTCGTTACGTCTTATTGTGCTGAGCTAGCCTACACCTCACAGCTGCAAATCGCCTGACTGGCATTTGATTGGCTTGATCTCTGTCACGACTTGATGATAGTGTTGTAAACAGAAGATAGATTCTGTTCACAAAAGGGTTCTCTTGTTTAACAAATTGGTCTCTTTCACACCTCTTTCAAACCATCCCTTCTCCCT
This sequence comes from Chaenogobius annularis, assembly GCA_015082035.1. Taxonomy (NCBI): domain Eukaryota; kingdom Metazoa; phylum Chordata; class Actinopteri; order Gobiiformes; family Gobiidae; genus Chaenogobius; species Chaenogobius annularis. Next base: position 1,011,916 of record BJKM01000042.1, read on the forward strand.
GCTTAAAATGTGCACTTCACTGTTTTCAAATGAGTGATTTGTAACTTTAGGATGAGTTGGACAGTCAATTGTAAACTTTAATTCATACATGCCAAATATTCCACAGATGGCAAAATGCACTGACAACATAATGAAAACATAAATGATTCCAGTCCCACATAGAACGCCACATGTAGTTTATTTGCTGGTGCGTTGTATTAAAATGGCGAGTGAGGCAGTTTGGCTCTAAACTGTGATTACTGCTCATGAATGTGACACAGTGACATTTTGCCTGTGGGCAAACATCTCTGTGCTGTTGTTGGAGTGTAATGGCGTAATTGTGGAGCAGCGCCACTAATCACATCATTATTAATATTGATTCTTAAATAAATACCACCGTGATTGAGTCAGCACTTCATTAACATGCACACTTTGTAGCGCCTAAAAGCCAACATCCTGAAGCAGGGATTCCTTAACTTCATTTTGTTATTTTACAATTGAATTAATATTTTTAAATATCAGGTTGAATGCAAAAAATGACCAAATAAATAATTAGCATAACCCTCACCCTGACCAGCTATGCCTTAAATCTGTTTCTGAAACTTCGTAAACTCAATTGTACAAAAAGATTCAGTTGTAGTCATCTGGACTCTGTTTTAGAAAAAACGATACGTTTCGACTCTCATCCAAGAGTCATTCTCAATCTGTGAAACAAGTCTGAGAACTCAGGTTTATATACTACCCTGTGAAAGCCCTGCCCACAGGGCGGGACCTCCTGATGATGGCCCATCGAAACTTAACTGGGATACGAGTTTCGATGATTGAGAATGACTCTTGGATGAGAGTCGAAACGTATCGTTTTTTCTAAAACAGAGTCCAGATGACTACAACTGAATCTTTTTCTACAATGGAACACTCCTGGACGAATGAGGGATTACACCGACATGCTTCGCAAACTCAAGTTTTCAAACATTTGACTACATGTAAGTTTTGAATTTGTTTTTGGAATGAAAAACCACCATGTTTTGGAGATTTGCAACCTCCGCAAAGTCTTTGTTTTCTATGTCTATGAAATTTACTTCCAGAACCGAAGCAGGGTTCGAAGTGGGTGGGACTGTTCAGCTGCTCACTATTGTTAGCTTCTAGCATTGTAGCTTTTCTGATTGTTGGTATTCACTATTAGCTTTCAGTGTATTATGTAATTGACAGTGTACACAAGCTTGTTCTGCACACCACCAACAACCTTCAGCTGCCCAGTTTGCCTCGCACAAATCCTGCCGCTCATCAGAAAGTCTTCATCTGGTTAAGGCCACTTCCTGCACACCTGGGGGCACACAGGAGCACAGAGCAGCTGAGGTCAGTGTAACTGTAGCCCTCGTGATCAATGCTCATTTGCCTCTGTGGCTGCAGTCTTTCTCCTCTCCACGCCACTCCTCTCCATGCAGCCATGCATCATTCATAAGCCGAGTAAAGAGGAGCTCAGCAGCTTGCGGAGGCCTTCTAACCTCCATGTTCCAAGGCCGGCCCCTCTGCGCCCTCCGCGAGTTATGTTCCTGTCCAGCCACGAATGTGACAAGGTGTTCGGTTGCCGGGTAGAAATGTCATCCTCATGTACCGGCTGTGGACCAGACCAACATACAAGTATAAAGTGAATGGCTCATGTGACGTAGATAATGCAACTGTGTATTTTAACACAACATCCAAGCACTATTTATATCATGCATGCGCTTTCTTTAACTCAAGGAACCCAGACCAAATGTCCAAATGTGATTACAGGCTTGCAGCTGAGTTAAAGTGCCGACTAATCATTGTAAATCTGGTGAAGGGGTCTGTCTGAGTTCAAAGAAACTACAGACACAACAGTCAAATACTTACACCAGCTACAACAAAATGGAATGTTATGTTTTTACTGTTAAAGGTGAGCTGCATAACTTTTCTGGTGGGAGGTTTTCAACAGACTGTAAAGATCTTACCATATTAATTTATTTTTTAATGATTCAATTACTGGTGTGTTTATTGAACAAAAATATCTATAAAAACATGTATTCTACTGGGAGTGGAGTGACCTCCTAACCTGAAATGTTTTATCATTATACAGCGTTAAGAAAAGTTTAAACATGCATTAGAGTCGCCATGTTTCTAAACACACACAGCAGTAATAGTTCTCAAAATGTTTCACCCAAGATTTATGCATTTTCTGGCTAAGTACCCTCAACCAACGCTTCAGCATTTATAATCAGAAAGATAATATTTGACGAAAGCAAGATGAGAAGTACAAGTTGCAGTATCATTTGATGTTTTAACTTTGAATAATTTAAATAATTTGGTTAATGTAGGATTTTTAGTATTAGTATGATTTATGAAAATATATGCAGTATATGCATCCAATACTGTCTAAAACTTGTTGAAGTACATATGATACATACATGTACTAATAAGGCTTGCATTTTGATTTATTCTAATAAAGCATATTGCTTGAAACATACATATATACAGTAATTCAAGTGGACTGTGCAGCGCTGGCTGACGTGTGCAGCTAAAAAGACCAGAGAAAATGCCTGACTGAGATGAATGGCCGTGGTTGAAGTGATGAGACAGATCGGCGTCCCGGGACAGGGCTCGGAGGTCAGGTGCAGGGTCTGAACTTGTTCTTGGAGGGAGAGAGAGAGCAGTTTTCACAGCACAGGAACATGGAACTGGAGATGAGCCATAGGAAAGACAAAGCGCCTGCAGTAAATCAGAGGTTCAAGTCGGTAGCTTAACTCAATAGCAGTACTCCACGCACACTGCATTAGTATTATTTTTGTAAACTTTAGATAATAGTTAAATTCATTAGATTAGATCTTATGGGAGTTGCTGTGGTGATTCTCTTTTACATACCACTATTTTTGTCTGTAACATTTATAGAAGCAATTTAGAGCTAAGTATACAACTGCATAGTCGGAATCTCATACTTCTTTAAGCAAACAATAATTCTATTTGGAGATGTTAAAAGTTTGGATGAGCTTCTGACATCTATACTGTCTATGCACTCTCGTTTTATCCGGGCATGGAAATGGCACAGAGTGTACACTGGCCTCCAACCTTAATTGCTTCATAACCAAATGTTTAGGAATCCCATCACCACTAACACATTTAACAGTCGAATTACTGATGCCATGTTACAGTGTTATTTAGTTGTTTATTTGTAATTAGGGATGAACAAAAATGAAAATCTCTATTTTTTGGGGAGTTTACTGATAAAAATATTAATATATTATGGCCAACAGAAATATGCTAAAACATGTCTTTAAATGAATTAGCTGAGGTATAAGTACCGAACAAATGTAAAATGTATTTTTTAATGTATAATCCACTGACATCTTTTTTTTTTCTTTTCATTTTAATCAGCTCTTTTGCAGCAGTTTTTAAAACAAATGATATACTTGATATTTTGCATATCTTAAAAACAACATTCACAATATTATTGACATTTTGATCATCTGCCTACCTCTTTTTGTAACCTTTTCTCACAGTTAGTTCCTTTCTATAAAAATAGATTTCTGTCTGCTTATAGCAAACACTTAGAGGATAATGAATGTTGTACTGAATGACAGACATGATGATAATAGGTTTGGCGTTTAGAACCCTGAAGGGAATGATGACCGATGTAGAGCAGGATGTAAGAGAGGAAGCCTGTAGACACGAGTGGCGGAGGAAACAAATACCTGAGAGAAAATGAAACTAAACTTCTGGAAAGGTGGTGCTGGGGTGGAGGAAGACTGCGTTAGCTGAACTACTGAATGGAGAAGCGGAGGGTTGGGTTTCAAAAGTGTTGAACTTTGGCTATAGGTCCTCTAGAGTAAATGGTCTGTACATATCACCTTAACAAACACACATGTAATTCCTTCCACATTAGTAAACACTCGCTTGATGTGCACACCCCAAACCATCAAAGTTAGCATCGTTGCTCCTCATTAGCTGTCAATGTATAACACTGAATTCCTGCTTGGTATCTTATTTTTTCCACAACACACCCACCGACCGGGAACATAAAAGTGAATGCAGGAACGCAAACTGTAATGAAGGAGGTTTTATGTAAATAACATCATCATCTGGTGCGCCGAAGCTGGGTGGATTTAAACATTCCTGCTGTTCGCCGGCTTTGGTTGCGGCCAGAGTACGTTTATTAGTGAGACGAACAAAGCAAATGAGCTAATGCCTGGGGCAGTATGGCATCACCCCTCACCAGGTTTGGGGACTAACACAATAAAGGAATCTTTGCTGCACCACATCGTTTATGGCATTTGGACATCCCCCGCTTGGCAGATGTGATGGCTTATATGAAAGGTGGCTGCAGTTTGTTTGCGTGTGGGTGTGCGCACATGCATCTGCCAAGGAAGAAAGGGATGAAAAAAATGTCGAAAGCGCTCATAAAACGAAAGCATTCCTGTAAAGATAGTGCAGAAAACAATAAAAGTTGCCCAGCAGACGGAGGAGGCCTTGTGGCTCTGACTGTACCGCTCCCCCTCCTCCGCCTTAGCTCGGCTTTGATCCGGGCCCTTTCTCCTTCTGCAGCTCCACGCACACAAACACAGTGTTTTCTCCTCCTCTCCTTTCCTTCAACCCTGCCTTCCCTGGGCATCACCTCCACTTTGATCTGCATCACAGCCTGCACGGCCCCAGCTCCTTTCTTCCTACTGCTGGTTGGCGCTTCTGTCTTGCACGGATCTTCAAAGTGCCATACCATTGTTTCGCCTATTGACTTTAAAGTTATAAATACACATAACCATTACTGTATTTTTACTATGGGCAATTAAGACTCATCATAGCGACAGAAGAACTGAAAAGGAAGAAGCCAGAAAGTGCCTAATTTACCATAGAGAGATATAAATTACAGTTGTTTAGTTGCCCCAGAATGAAATGCTCACAAAACGTTTGCATTGTTGTGGTCGCAATGCCCTTGAGTATCTTTGCTTTGACATGTCATGTTTTAGAACATAAAAGAATAATGCAGCAGAGGCAGCAGAGAGACTTACCATGGGGAAATAAACAAAAGCTAGCCTTTCCCCGACATGCTAATATGAGAACTCAGTTGTAATGAACGCGATTTGAGGGTAGAAATGCTCAGAACAAGTCTAGCGATGATTTATGGACCAGCACAGGAGACCTCTGGATCTCTGTACAAATCTGGGAAATTTGAAACTTAGTATTTTCTTCTGAGACTCAGAGAAGGAGCAGAGAAGACAACTTTGTAACCAGGAAGTGTGAATGAAGCAAAATACAACTCCAGGTATGTTTTTGATGACGTAGTTAAAAATGTGTCCTTTAGTCATGAAATATAAGATTACTTTAACAACAAAATCCCAATATCCTTTACAGATCCTGGTATAAGAGAGGGAAAAAAATAAATTATTATATATATATAATATTATATATATAGAAAAAATATTATATATATAATATTATATATATATATATATATATATATATATATATATATATATATATATATATATATATATATATATATATATATATATATATATATATATATATATATATATATATAGTTTTATATATAACCCCCAAAGTGACTTTCCTATGGCAGCAGTTAATTGAAGTTTCAAAAGAGATAAAGATTTAGGAGACGACCAAGAAGGACAATGATGAATAACAAGACTATGCTATGCCCCCATATCTCATATCTGTTCTACGAAAAAAGACTGTAACCATGGTAACAAGGACAGGGAAGGACAGAACAGGAGAAAAGAGTCCCCAACAATGAGAAGAGCAGGTAAAAACATAAACAAACAGACAGGTCTTATAGCGTAACCTAGGACAAACTGCCTGATTTTGTTGTTGAGTATAGATTTGTTAGTCCCATGAGGACACTGGCATTTGCAGGCATCTCGTCTCCAGGGAGGCAATTTTACAGACTCTGTGTGTTGCCAGCACAACTTTCATTTAGTAAATTTGGCCCAACGGGATCGTAACGGTCCAGGGCCACCTACTGAAATGTTGGCTTTGTTTTGCTTCAGAATTTGATCCAATCTTAAAATAAAAGCTTGTTTGGGCTGTCATACATGTACACTTGGCTGATCTTGAAATAGACTTTGATTTATATAAAATTGCTACAAGGCTTAAAAGTATTAGGGTCGAAATGCAACTCAGACAATATTTTGAGCATGATGTTTAGATTTCTCTGGCATGTATAGGATTGGCAGATAGCAGCCTATGATTTGGTATTTGCGTCCATTCAAATTGTGATTTTGATTTCATTGTGATTCATCTTGCAGCCTTATGCTAAACAAGCAACTGTTCACCTGAAATAAAAACATAAATAAATACATTTGAAACAAATATACATCAATGAATTTGCTGTATGCAGTGTCCATGCAAACCAAGCTGAACTCTTCTCTTCTGAAACGCCCACTCTGGTCAGGTAAATGCCTTGCTCTTCCGGCTTTAGCATTAAGTACGGCCTAGTCCCACGCAGTGCTCCGGTCTTCCTTTAACAAGCTTTTGTCTTGGGGCGGATCAGAGAGCACAATTTTAAGGTGCGCTCTCATTAGGAAGAGAGAGGGCTCCGTCTGGCTGTCATTACCTTAGGAGATCCGCGTCTCCTTCCACGTCTCCTTCCACGTTGCCTTAGGTTTTACTGTCATCTAAATCGTCTCTTTTCCGACTGCCTGAACAAGTGTGAAAAACTGTTTCCCCACTTTCCAACGCGAAAGTCTTCTGATTGTGCAGCCTTGAGTTCTTTTAATTTTGAGTCAGGATGTGTACCATGTAATTCCGCGTTTCGCAGCGAAATGATGTCCCACAATTCTCCTGATAACAAATAACCAAGATGCGGACCGGAAATGTAAATCTTGATAAGGACAATTAAGATTCTAAAGCATGATTAGCTATGTTTAGGAGAAATACAATGCAATTTTCCCCTCTGATTATGATTGATTGATAAAGGTTCAGATTCAGTTATTGTCAAACGTTTGTTCCAACTTAGAAACAAAATATAAATCTAACAAAAATGGGCCTACATCAAGACCGGCAGGGACATTTCTGCTATTCTGAAGCAATGGGCTCTCAATACGGAACAAATCACAACTTACTACTGCCATCTAAGTCACATCAATCCAAGAAATGACAATCATGACTAAAACCAGGTCTTGTGGTATTGACATTCAAAATTAGGCTTAAATCATCAATATTGTTGCATGGCAGGAAACAATAAACAATCCAGAATTCTACACTTGAACCACAACCCTATTTGATATTAGTTCAGCATCACTTTGCTCCAACAAAAGCATTTCCTGTAAGAGTCCTTGCACAGAGAACCATTTTTATTGTGCACTTTATGAAACTCTATAAACAAGTTATGGCCAACTGTCGACTGTGCATGTAACAGAGCTTTTACATGAATTACAAAACTGACGACTAAAGCAACATTTTTGATTAGAACACTTCATTTGAGACATTGCCACACAATTTCATTCCCATGCATTTTACTCAGTTTTAATGTATTTTCCATTCTTCTCTTCCCTTTGCCCAATAAAACGGTTTGATTGACCCAGCTTCGCAGTTCACAAACACGGCTGTGAAAGTGGCCATCTGTTCCAGTTGTAGATTGGGAGAAAAATAAATAATTTAACTACACGCGTCACTGAGGGGGGCAGAACACTGATAGCTTTAGCAGGTCATGGGTACATATACTGTGTTTAAAATGCAGCAGGCATGATTGCCTTCAGGAGAGCTAAGAAATTGGTTTGGTCTGACTGAGAAAGCAGGGCGTGGAACTATTTGTAATCAACATTGCTCATGTCTCAAAGCTCAAGAGCAATAAATCAATGCAGATGAATAAAACATGTCAAAATAAAGCTTGTCAAATTACACAGCGTTATTAATAGGTGCAGATGTGGAGTGTCGATCCACTTAGTTCTTTCCGTGTGTTATTGCTCGCTATATTATGTCTTGTCAAGTTTGTCAGCCGTTCAGGTTAAGAGCACTACTGCTACGTTACAGTGTTTTTGTTTTTTACATGGCTTCTGTCTCACAGCAGGGCACGATTCCACACATGTTGAACAGGTTAAAAAATCCTTTTGGATAATTATTGCATAGCGAAGAGAAGAGTAGATGAAGTAGATTCAATTCAATTCAATGTATTTTTGTAACGCCCAAAATCAAACAGCACTTTCCTCGAGGGGTCATGATCATTTTGCATTTTGTTCATTGTAAAGTGCAATATTGATCTAAAACATCTTAATAAACAGGTCCATTGATTTCGTGTTCTAAACTGCAGTGACATTTCACCGTAACAAGCAGCGGATTTTCATTTTAGACCCCTACATGTGTCACTCAGAGTCTCAAGTACAGTCTTCAGGTACATTTGTAGAACAACACGGGATTACTCAAACATGCAGGAACCAATCAAAATACAACTTTGACTAAATTAATGATGAAGAAACACTGTCGTAACAAGAGCAGAAGTGTTGATACATTTTATGCCTCTCACTGCTGCATGCTTCAACTTCAGTAGTGACAGGAAAGGTAATAAAAGTGTGTGTGTCTTTATTCACGCAACCTTCTCCAGCGCTCAAAATGCTCCGTTCCACCCAGTGATGTCATAAGGTAGTAATATAGACAGTGCTCCTCTGCATTTTTTTTCTTCATTAGATTAATGACTTGCCTTTAGAGTAACATGCAAAATAACAGTGTTAGCCTTTACACTCTGCACAGTCTTTTGCAGCTTGGTTCATTTCAATATTTGGAAATGAAAACACATCTACAAATTCATGCTTCACCCAGCCTGCTTGATAGGATTAACATTACTGTCACTTATCTCGGACCTGTCTGTCAAATAGTGGTGTTGTCAATGGTTGTGGTGACAGTCACTGACAGAGACTGACTCAAGCCCACATGCACATACAGTACACCTCATACAAAGGTAGTGCCACTACATGCCTGGGCCCACTGCAGTCCAATGCTCATGGGCTTGTCACAGAGTTTGGTGCTAGTTCACTGCTGCCATCCCGTCTGTCTGGGACTTAATCCCCCTCTTTTTATTCAGAAGGAGCAGGTCTTTGGGCACTTCCTGTAATTGGACCTCACTGGCTCCAGGCAAGGTGTATGTGCGACAGGCATTTCTACACTGTCTTGGAGCAGTGAACAGTGAATATTACTAAGCATACATTGAATCTTTGAGAATTAATCTTTATATGTTTGGTAAATTTTCACAATAATAGAATGCTGTTTTCCCCATACTGATCAGAAGGCAAGCAATTAGCAAGTCATACAATTATGGAAATATCAAAAGGCAACCTTAGCATGGTGATGTAAAGTTAAGGTTGTCACAGTTCTAGAATAGTTCATCTGTAAAAGAGTTCCCAGTAGTTTTCACTTGCCTGAAGCCACTCCCATTTCACAGTCTCCAGAAACACTCATACTGTTTCCAGGAGCTTCCAGTAGTTTCCAGCTCCAGTTCCACACCCATCCAGTGCCAGATTATTCGTTGTGGTTTCTACACAAGGCTCTCCAGCATTCCTTTGGACTGATTACTTGGTTTTTGACCCTGTTTGTTCCAGATTCTGCCAATTTGCCTGATCCTTTGCTGCTGTTGCTCAATCTGTGATAAAGTTTTGTCAACCGTACCTGTGGTCAGTTGTGCTGCATTTGGGTTCAAACTAACCCCTTGCAGAGATAGCATCTTTGCTTATCATTAACTGCCAATGTGCGGTCCTCAACACACCCACAAACCTGACATAAAAGTGCGTGAAGGCAGGCGTGATTAAGCGTGATAAGTGATTGCAGTTGCCTCTCACACTAGTAAGAGAGTTTTTGGGGTGTGAAATTTTCAGAAACTCTCTATGAATAATAATTTGCCAAACAAAACATTTCTTGAACAGATTCCCTGGTTTTCTCTGGTTTCTTGCATTGAAGGAAAATCAAATCTGAAAAGTCTACATGCATCCAAGTATCCAAAGCATCTTACAAGTTAGTGAGTTGCAAAGTAAATCACATTTTAACTATCTTTGACCACACCAGCTCTGGGTTATGCCAATAAACAAACCAGTTATTTTGTATGTCTAAGTGATGAGTGTAAAGCGGCGGCTGCTCTGATGTGCAGAAATGTGCTCTGTTTGTGTGTCTGTATCTACGGCTGCATAAACCCTGTTTATGTCTGTGTGCGAGAACGCAGTTACCTAAGTGAATTGGCATCAGAACAAAGCCGCACATCTTCATTGTGCGACAAACATGTCAAAGTGTGAACAGAGCCTTAATAAGAGCCTCCACCACCACAACAGAGATATTCCATTTCAGGAGTTTTCTGAGTGCTGTCTAATGTTTTTACATCTGTCCAAAGCACTAGAAGAACAGATCTGAGAGAAGGCAAGGACCTTTCCACACCACCGACAGCATTGAGAAATACTAAACACAAAGCATAATTACTACAGTACCACAGACGGGATTTAAAGGTGTGTATTCTGCTAAATCTACTTCAGGAATCAGGAATCAGGAATCAGGAATCAGGATATGTTTATGGCCATTGTCAATGAACAGAATTCACAACATAGGAACGTGACTTGATGACAGATGCGACATGAGAGACATGCATAAAGAGCAACAGCCGCCCGGGCGGCCGTGAGGCGCCTACTGGGGTACTTGAACTCTTGGAAAATGAAAAACAGTTCAGCAGCAAGCATACAATGATAAACAACACATATTGAGTACATTACACGAGGTTAAACGTGTAATGTACGTGACGGATATTTTCAGTGGATATTGGGGGATGGGACACAAACAAGATAACACAAAGATTAGGATGAGGAATGTGGGATGTGCAGACGGTGAATGAAGGCCGAATCTCGTTTTGTGTAAGTGTCTACTTTGTTGGGCTTTTAACAATGCTATAATGTTGTGATATCATTTGGTGGTAATCCAGGACGGTTTCCTCAATGTTCAAAATGTGTTTGCTCTAATCAGACTCATTGTGATCTCATTGCTTTGATGCGTTCCATTCTTGCTGCTATTATTCTATTTTAAGGTAAGTAGTACTATAACATAAGTAGATCATCATTTTACATTTAGTTCATTTTAAACTGCAAATTTAAGCTGAAATGGCTTGGTAATAGAAACAGGTCCATTTACTTCCTATTCAACCCTGCGGAAGCCCCACCTCTTCATAGTGACATTTATGAAGGCTACATGACATTTTCAAACATGCAGGAGTAAATCTAAGTACAACTTTGAGTAAACTAATGATGAGGGAACGCTGTTGGAATAAGGTTGAAAGCGGGCTGCCCGGTGGTCGAATGGTTATGGCACAGCGCACATATGCCAGGCTCCAAGCGCAGCCGGCCGCAGTGTCATAAGTTCAAACCCTGACTCCGAAAATGTACTGCATGTCCTCCCATCTCTCTCATCCCCCATTTCACACTTTCCTCTCCTGTCTAATAAAGCCAATGGGCCACAAAATCCCTAACCCTAAAAAAAAAAAAGGAGTAAGGTTAAAAGCTCATTAAAGTTGATTTTCTATTATATGTCCCCTTTCAGTCTCATTTGAACAGCTTCTCTCAAACCCATGCTTCTCCTTAAAAAAAAAAAGAAAATGCTTAGCACAGGACCTTTGAAAGAATGTGAATTGTATTTTAAGTATGCTGTCATTTTGTGGGTTATTTCTGGTACATTTATTTTATTGATGCAAAGTCCAAATGTGGGATTTAAATGGTTCCTTTTAGGTTTGGATTTTTTGAAACATGTCTTCCACCTCTTGAGAATATAAATTAGAAATCCACATTACAAGTCATAAGAAACACATTCAAAGCCATAATTATTCTTCATTTTCCCAGCACCATCCACCATTAATTCCCTCCATAGCGATTAAACAGGCAAAATAGAACGGGTTATAATAAATCTATTGTGCAAGTCTAGCGTGTGAGCAGGTACCGAATGTGGACTCTAATTAAAAACTGTCGGCTCCAACTTGTGCTTTGACGGGCGTTTAGTAATGGATATCCAGCCGTCTTGATGGACGAGAACACTCCGTCAATCCGACACACATCTGGGATTTTTTGTGACCGTGTGCGCGGCGCCGTGCATGTCCAAACCGCTACAGCCACCAGCGCGCACCCTTCACTGTCTGTCAGCCCCGTGTGCGATCACTCAATGTCAATCATCAACTTCCAACGTGCAACGAAAACCAAATTATCTCTGCTAATTCCAGAGATACTGTTGCTTTTTCCAGTCAACATATTTGCAGGTATGATTGAAAAGCCTTCAGCGAGAACATATTGCAGTCTAGGTTTAGTTATGTATGTGACAAGTAAGCCAGCTGAAGAATGGCTTACATGACTTACTTTGAAAAATGTTAGAAGGCGCAGAAGGGAAAGCCACTTAATTAATGAGGAAATGTGTCTGTTATCAGCTGAAATATACGAACAGGGTGTCACAGATGTAGCATAAAAAATTTGTAACAATTAGTCTTGCATGGATCAACTCGGAGAAGAAAAGGGAGCATTGTTGAAACCGATTGGACCATACATAGTTCTCAACTAAGAGACAAAGGAGTGGTACATGAAATTGTAAAAGTTAAAAAAAAATAAAATAAGAAAACAATTGGGAAATAAATAATATTGGTAATAATAGGAGTAATTGAAAGTTACAGAACAATGTAAGTAAATGTAGTCATATAATTAGAGGGACAAAACATAAAATGGTGCAAAAAAATAAAGAAATCTCTGGAGCAGTAACATCAATGTTCAAATGCACTGTCCAAATACACTTTTTAGACTCAAGCCATGTTTTAACTGGCTTCTTTTAGAGTGTATTGGTACGGTCCAAAACTGTCTCAAGTGGAAGTTTAAGCGATCCGAAACAGACCTGCAAGGTAGTAGCTTCTGGCTCGCTTTGGCTCATGGGCTACTTTAGCTGAGGAGCTAAACACCGTAGCAAAATTATTGGGTAAGAGAGAAATGGGCTTTTTGTGAAAGGCCTTCTGATTAATAATGTCAGTTACCATTTGGATTTTATTAATACAAAAAAATTCTTATGCTTGTGTGACGTCAGCTGTTTTCGTACGTAGCTGACCTTTGCCCCACGATGCCGAGCCGAGCCGAGCCTTAGGCATGGAAACACAGGCCGCCATTAACCTAACCAAGCAGAAGAGCTTCAGTCAAGAGTACTGTCACACAGCAAAAATCTATTTATCGAGAAGGAGTCAGCAAAAGTATGATGCCTGAAAGCTATTTACAGAAGTATAATTTCTTTAATCATTTTATAAATAAAGTAAATTTGAATTGTTTTCTTTAATGCATGCCCTTTTGATTTCATATATGTGGTTTTTATTATTGTTCATCATCGTATGTTGCACCTTAATGCTGAAACAAGTTCCTATGTTTGTGAATTTTGTTCATTGACAATGGAAATGACCCTTTTTCTGATTCTCTTCTGATTCTTAAAAAGTTAGTCAAGTAAATGTACTTGAGTAAATATAAACACTTATATAAACACTTATCATATAAACATACGTTTTGAAGTAGCATAACATTGGACTTATAAATTCCAAACATATTTTGCCTTAATGACCAACTTCTTTGTCTGGTCATTGTGTATGCATATGACATCTCTTTATGTAGCTCTGCCAGTAATATAAATGTAGCTCTCGTCTCCTGTGTTCTGCGATACATCCCTGTCCTCCTTCTACCTTCCACCCTGTTCTATCGCTCCTCCATCTTTATGTCTTGTTGTCAGCGTGGAGCTCACTGGGGAGATGTATTGCTTAAGGCTGTACAAGAGACTACCTATTATACTCTCTATCTCTTCCTTACCCCAGCGTCTTCTATTTCTGCCTCTGTCGCATCTCTTTCTGACAGGACACTGGACCTTCGATAAACAGACGAATCAAACTTTTTTTTTACTCACAATGTAGTGCAAACTTATCTGTCTAAAATTTGCATGTATCAATACTTACAATATAACTTACTTACTATAAGGTATAGTTAAACGTGTATACTAAAAAGTGCTGAAAATTTGAAAAACAGTTTGCGTTTGTATTCCTCACTTCCATTACAAATTCCAAGTATCTATTCACTGTGATGAGTTTCACTGACAATAACTACCATGCTAACAGCACACTTCCCGATTCTCGGCCGATAAAATGCTTCATAATTTGATGTAAGCAGCACTTAGTGATCTCATTTTTACCCTAAGGGCTTATTAGGCCCAAAAACCACAAGCTGGCGGGAGGCCTATTATTTCCGTAAGGCCGTGCAAAATTGAGCGCGAAGCGCTCGCTCACTTCCAAACACCCACTGACACACTCGCACACTCAATTCAATTCATTTTGTAACGCCCAAAATCACAACAGCGGTTGCCTCGAAGGGCGACAGACATGCATGTCCTGTGCAGACCGATTAGTAGAGGGAAAATCTAACATTATCAAAGTGCGCACTAAACACGCGTCGTCATCCCCATGTAAAGCGCTCCTTTGCACTAGGTTGCTCACTAATGCATTCCCCAACTCATGCACGTTCCGTGCATATAAACATGTAATGCAAAAATGTAACATTATTATTGTATATAGGGCCAATAGCACACAGTGGGCGGAGCGCACAAAAAAAAACAACCTAGGAAAGCGCAAGCTTATGAATAGTTTATGATATTTAAAAAATGGGAAACATTGTTTTCGCATCGGAATATTCTTCTTTCTTCTTCTTCGGGACCAACCCCCCTATCTTTCAGTGTCGTGGCACGGGCCAATCACTGCCGCTTGCAGCTATATTTTTTACGATATATCGGCAATAGGCCATGGTCAGATTTATTTTAAAAAAATCAATAACATAGCCAAAAATTAAGTGCCGCTGCATCAGGTTTTGTGATGAATTGGAAAAGGTGGAGACACAAAAATGCAGCTTTAACTCCTTTAATCTACCTTCTGTGGCTGCAGAAGAAAATAAAAATCTGTGAAAGGATAGTTTACACACAAGAAGCACTTCAGGAAGCTTGTAAAAGGCTAAATACTAAATCTAATCTATTGTTACCTTGTTGTACACATGCTTTCATCTGTGAATAAACCTATTATTTTGATTCCAAAGAGAGAAAAAAGGTTCCTGGTAAAATGATATTGAGCTTAAAACCACAAAGGGTGAAACTATTGAATCTGTGCTTAAAATGCAATCATGGCATTCCAGAGATAAAACATTGTATGAAGCATACTTTTGAAAGGGGAGTTTATCCATTCCAAATATGTGGTTAACCAGAGGGTGTGTTCAACCTGGATTAATGTCTCCCTTTGCTGCTTGAAGAGAACAGTGAAACACACACTACCACCAAATGTGTTCACTATGATTACAAAGATGGTCATGAAAGACAACCAAAAATCTAAAACATTAGAATGCTTATACAGCTGGCTTTGGCGGGTAGAGATTTATTGTTAGTTATGTGTCTAGAGTGGAATTTCAGTCATGACAGTTGCTTCAATAGTTCCCACCATCCATTAAGCCCTTCTGTCAGCTCACCTGCACACACGCGCAGCCGGGTGTTGTGGACGAACACCAGAGTTAAATGACGATGAATGATGTTCAAAAACAAGCCTGTTTTGCAAAGAGATGATAATGATCACCTTCATGAAACACTGAAGCCTCGGCACACAAGCATTCTACTCAGTAGGTCCTCGTGGTAAAGTCAAATATGAGCGTTAATGAAGCGTGACGGAAATAAGTTGGCTGTTGAACTATGTTTTAAAGATGCTTTGAGTTTGTTTAGACCGCATTAAGATTGAAAGTTTTATCAAATATACCATATGTCCAACATCCATCAAATGAGTGTAAAGTTTATGGAATAAAAAACGTTGATTAGACCCCAATAGTTTCTAAGTTTGAAAATACAGCGAGGAGCCATCATATACTATTTACATAAACAGCCCGGAGCAATGAATAAAAGAGAATACATGTGTCCAATTTAAAACATTTACTTCTTTGGGAATGCTTCTGAAAAGCAACTTTTCTTAAAGAGGCCGTACCCAATTCCTTTCATGCTATAAAGTAAAATCAGCCCAGATTTAATTGTATAAGCAGTTCTTGGGGTCAGCATCAGTCTGCTGTGTGCTGTCTACATCTAATTATAAAGTGTTTTATCCTCTGTGACGTGTGCTATTAGCATGCTAATGTTTGTTAGCTTTACTGCAATTTTTAAAAAATCCAGTTCTGCCACAACCACCGCTTTGCATTGGTGGCTATGCTAGCAAACGTTTATTTTCTGCAATATATTTTTCACAATTTGGGTAAGGTTAGGTAAGGAATGAGGTTAAGTTTAGGGCTTTGGGACAGGTTAGCTAACCCGCTCTCGGCAGAACTGTGTTAGGGTTAGTGGTTAATTAAAAAAAGAAAAAAATGACGCTGCATGACCTACGTTGAAAGTCGTGAAAATCACTTATTGTGGTGAATAATTACGATGCTCGGAATGCATCACTTAAGAGCGCAATATATTTGGACCACTGCAAATTGTTTAAAATGAACTAGTTCTGTTTTTCAGCAAAGACAGCAAAAATCTTTAAATCTCTACTCAAATAAACAGTGAAATCAGTTTCACTTCCTCAGTTTAAGTTTCCCTTCCTCAGTTTCACCCTCAGTCACTTCATCAGCTTCTATCACATGAGCATTCTGTGAGTCGCAGTGACCAGTCAGACTAGTTTCCAGTAAACAAAACAGCTGCGTTTAAATGAGGTGTGGACAGGATTCATCACTGTTTTGCCCCTCTGGGTTTAATTCCCCACCAAATAAACCCTGCATACATGTACTGAGCCGTCTTCAACGTTCACTGTACCTGCTTGTTGAAGGAAAACGCACCTATTTTCATTGGCTTTTTTCTTTCATTCTAGCCTCACCACATCAAATCATCATTGTTTTAGTTTTGCCTATTCATTTCTAACATGGATGTGTGTCAATGGACTTTTCCGACAGCTATTATGACATTGAAATATTATTTGGGTTTTGGCACGGCACAATCTACTAACAAACAAGTCTTAGTAAAGAATTTACAAAGGTTTAACTGTATTGGGGAGAAACATGCATATACTTGTCACACCACATTTCACAGCATGCCCTTTTCTAATGATAATCTTTGTAAGACATTGTCGATGATCTTTTACAGACTCTGAGCGCATGCCATACAGTTGGTGCAAGGGATTACTGGAAAAGGTTATTACCACTGCGGCAAACACAAAAGAATGTTTTAACAAAAATAATTATATATGTATTTGCCTGATAAAAAACAAAACTCAAGAACCAACTTTTTTTTTTTAAAAACCTTTTAATCTTTAAATTCATATTTGATCGTTTTTTTTCTGCATCATTTGTTACTCAAAGATCATTCAATTGACTGTTTAATTGTTCTTTGAGTGTCCCAAAAAGTGCTATGTAAATAAAATGTGTTAGTATTTATAGAAAAATAATACATTTTTGAAATGCAACCACATTAAACTAAAAACATGTCAGACCCAGCTCCCTTATGACTTCCTGTATGCCATTATCTGAACCAGGCCAGGTCAACAAGGTGTCCTTTGTTGCTGTGTTTACCATGAGTGGCTTGTGTTGTCTTTGCCCCTCTGGCACCGGCACAAACTGCTGTGTTTGTGTTTTATCTGATGGCACCAAAACCTCACAACTGTTTCCACTCTCCCCTGCATAATACTGTCCCATCATAGCATTTTATACCTTTTGTCAAACTAATATGAAGCATAACCATCATCTACTGTATGTTATCAAATAAGTCAGAATGTTGTGCTGTAGGTTGGAAGCCCACAGAAAGGGAGTTGATCTTGTTAGAGCATGTAAATGTTTCCTGAACGTAACAGCACAACTTACTCAGTGCTGCAGGGTAAAAGCGTCCTAACAAAGGCATAGTGTTTGAAAGTGCTTCCTCACCGCTCTCCTCTTTAAATGTCAGTTTGATCTCAGCAAGATCTTCACCGTCTGTTTACCACATCTCATGAGCATTGTTTCTTCTGCTCCTTGCTATTTTAAGATGGGAGAAAATAGCATACACACATCAAGAATCCAAAAGCATGTGGCAGACCGTCCACGAGAAAAGTTACATAGTGCACCTTTAATGTTTAATTATAAGTTTCAGCAAAAGAGACTTGAATTCTGTCAACTGGATGAAGGTTTTAAGAGTGAAGTTTGGCCACTCATCCATGTAGCTTCTTCAGTTCATCTGATAAATGATTATATGAAGAAGCTACTTGGATGAGTGGTGAAACGTCTTCATACTTAAAAAATTTTAATTAATAAATAAAATTTCAATGTCTCCATTCGTAAAACTTTTGTCCAATTGACAGAATTACATTTTTTGCCATGGAACCTCCCTGGACGACTGAGGGAATACACAGATCTTAATTATCAAGTTATGAGAAGAAAAAAAAAAAATGTTTTTTTTTTATTTTCTCTTTCTTATTCAATCTTTTTGGGTTTTTTTTCCATCACACCTTTGGAGTTGAATAATGGCACCACTTTCTGAGGCTATATTGTGAAGAAAATATGTATTCATACATTGTCTACCGCTTGTTCCCGTAGGGGTCGCGGAAATTATCTAAGTTTTGTTTATTCATGCTGACAAAGATTCAAAAAATATGTTGAACTTTGTAATTACTGGGTTTATCCGCAAACAAAAACTGGCACGGAGATATGAACTATAAACCAGGTCAACAAATCCGCATGTGAACCCAACCTATTGCTGATTGCTTTCTACCAAAAACAACAACAATACTACAAAACAAAGAAAAGAAAAAAAAAAGGTATGATGGATCAAGTATTCACATGACCTCATCCTTTCCCCATGCAGCCGCTCCTCCAGCCCAGTCTGACTAAGCATGGAAACTTTCTCACCCCACACACTGCATAGGAGACTGGGCATAATTGCCTTTAAAATACAGTGTAATGGCTGTGTTTACAGCATGAATCAACATGGGACCCCCTCAACTGCAGTGCAGACCTTATAATGATCTGTCCCTTTTTTCTTTTTATTGTGCTTTAATATATGCTTTCAACTTAAAGCCTGCAAGACTCTGCTAAAGCCAGATTAAACAAGTTCTTGCTGTTAATTTAAGTTTCTATTAAAAACTTGTGCACTCATTGCCCAAGGGAGTTTTGGGGCACAACCACTCCTGTACCTGACCGTGTAATTATTTTTGGGTCTTATATAAGTAAATGAATCTGCACGCATTTTCAATTGAGCCCGTGGCAGCGATCCAAAACGACAGTCGCCAAACAAAACAAGCAAATTATTGCAGTAAGTAACGCTTAATCCATGAGATGCAGAGGGAGATCAGTATCAGGGAGCCCAGGCAGAACTTGTCCATTCAGCCAAATGCAGAAATCAGTAAATCAGGCTGATGGACTGCATCATTACACACCGTTTCACTGCAGATGTTTGATAACAGACAACGTTTTGCACAAGTCTTATGACGGTTAGATTGGCCCATTTCCCAAAAATCTGAACCCTTTACTACATTAATAATCATTGTTGTTAACCTTTTTGGCCAATTAATTGTGCAAACCTGCTTATTATTCCAAATAGGTGTCACCTCATCAAGGCCCCCCAAAAAATGACTGATGAAATTGGTTAAATGTTTACGTCAGATGCCCTTCTATATGACTAGAAAGTGAAGTAAACTTTCAATTCTTTCCAGATTCAGTTCCAGGGACCAGAACAGGAATTTCCACGGTGAATGTGGCTCTAAGTGATCAAAAATACTTACAGAGGAAATATATTGAAAGTAAACTCCTTTTTTCTGAAATTCTGAAAACTGTCTTGTAGAATCTTGGAATCCAAAGCCAACAATAGGTGAAAAGAAGGAAGAAGTAAACCTTGTATGTTTTGAAAGATCGACCACAAATACGTTTCTGCACAAAGTAAACCATGTATTTTTTTGCATAGCTCAAGACTATGTATGACAAATGAATCATAAGAAAGAGCTGTATAAATATTTTTTACAGTAAAACATGGTCCAAACACTCACAAAAGCCCAGATGGCCTAATGTAGTCCTATTATATTTGACAGTTGCTTTTTTTCTCTTATGCAAAATCCTTAAGCTGGACTCATTCAGCCCACACTCCTGTCAGCATCAGAGAGAGCTTTTTTAAAAACACAAAATAGCCTGCTCTAATGCGCCACAGACAATGTAGCTTTGAAAAACGGTGCGGACACAGCAGCTGGTGGTGTTGCCAATTCAAAAAGGAGCAGGGCTTAAATTGCCAGTGGGGACCCATAAATTAGCATCCTGAAAGACACCACTTGGATTTACTTTCCGACTGGGAGAGGTGGACTCGACAGGGGTCACTGTTCTTTAAAAGAGCAAACCTTAAATATAGAGCCACGCGCGCCTCTCACACATCAAATACAACATGGCTGCCGCTGGAGAGATAGAACAAATTTGTATTCTTTAATGCGGCCAAGCGCTAAAGCCTAAAATACACAAGATCTGAGGTTCAGTGTCAATCAATAGCATATTTTGTCTTTTATCTGTTTTAGCTTGCAAATCAAATTCTATAGTTTTTTTCTTGCCTTCTCCTTTTACCAAGTTGTGTCAGCTTTATAGC
This sequence comes from Chaenogobius annularis, assembly GCA_015082035.1. NCBI lineage: Eukaryota > Metazoa > Chordata > Actinopteri > Gobiiformes > Gobiidae > Chaenogobius > Chaenogobius annularis. The sequence goes on from BJKM01000042.1 coordinate 1,032,469, forward strand.
CTACATATTTATTTTTCAATTGATGATCAGGTCACATTTTTGCAATCCAATAGACATTTAATAAAATGGACGATTGTAAAAGTCCAAAAATAGTTTGTGTATTCACTGTGTGAGATTTCAACAGCATAGGAGGCTTTTTTTTGCAGAATTGTTTGATAAACTTGATATATTAACCATTCCTGTCTTCAAAACAACAATTTTGAAATAATTGATCATTTATATTCCCAAAGTAATTTATATTCCTCAAGTAACAACACTGAGTGACTTGAACATTTTGAGTCCTGGCTTAGTCAGTGATAAATAAAATCAGAAATCAGTATGATTATACATACATATATAGGCTACACATTTATAATTTTTTCATGTAATAAATCAAAATCTGTTTTTTTCCCAGTGCAGCTTTCCTGTGATGGCAAGAGTTGTGAAAAGAGCTTATAAAGTCATCACAGTGAAAATGTAGGATCCTGGGAATGCATTAGGTACGTGAACAATATATGTGGACGACTGCAAACAGTTTAAAATGAACTAGTGCAGCTTTTCCACTCATTTTATGGCACTCAAATACGTAACTGACTCCCAACAACCAAAACCATGTCAATTTATTTGGCCTTGATTGGCTTAAAGTGGTTTTCTTATCAACTCACTATATTTCAGTGTCCATGATCTGACCCAACAAAGCAACCAAAGATATTCAACCTCTAAAGCATGTTTTCATCCTGACATTTCGACAGGTTTGTTGTAAGGAGTAGCAGGAACAGCGATATGAGCCAATATTTGAGTCCTTCTTCTTGCATGTTGATGGTGTTCTGGGTTTGCCAAGTCAAACAGTAGATTCTAGACTCTGAGCACTTTGCGTAGCCTCCGTGGATGTTGCCTCCTTTCCCCACTGCCTGATATATCACTGCGCAGTAATGTTTGGAGTCTGGGGAGGGTCCTGCTGCTCCAGATAAGTCCAGACATCACTGACATCCTCGCCTCCCCAAGTGTCAAAGAGTCAAAGCCATATCTCCAGCTTGCTATGACTTAATTTAGGGATGGCCAAAACAGAACCGTGTCTCCCTAAAGCAGGGATCCGTTAATAATGATCAAAGTAAAAGTGTATTGGCATTTGGCGCTCGGAGGAAACAAACAAACTCGTTGCCGCCCCAGAGTATAATAGGGTTATTCATTATACCAGCTACTTTGTTTTTCTCTTTCACTCCAACAAACCAAGCATGAATAACAAGATTACAAAGCTAAACGTTATAAAATTAATCAGGTTACATAGGTTCACTGACAATAATTTTTTATTTTTTTGTTAATTAATAATGAGACATTCATTGTTGTGTTAAAAGTACTTGTGTTGTGGTTAAACGCATTGTACACATCTGGTTGCTACCACTTCAACGTAGTGGGTTTGCCTTCTGGCCTCGACTGTTTGCTGTATGTCTCTATCCTCTTCCTCTCCTACGCCATTACATGCTTCAGCTTGGCAAATCTAAAAAAGTAAAAAATAAAAAATAAAATCTTAAATATAGAGCAAAAGGTTAAAAAGTTTTAATTTATCTTATATTTTAGACCAAAAAATATGTATCTATGTGTTGATAGACTAGAATTATACAACAAAAAATTCTCTCCATGGAGAATGTTCAGAAGTGTGGTTTTAATTGTCACCATGCAGGTGACATGCCACCTCCCAAAAGTTACATACTGTTGCTTTAATGTGTTTGTTAAAATGCAGCTTTTTACAGTGTGGTTACAGTTAAACACGTAAATAAACACGGTATCTTCTAAACGGGTCAGATTTTGACTTGAACACAATGACATTCCACAGAAATGCCATCTTAATCATACATTTTATCTAACATAGTGGTCATTCTTATTTATTCAGTCACAAGATCCCTGACCTGTTTGTTGTTCAGGTTGTGCTTATGCGGGCGACTGTATGTCTGTGTGTTTGAGATAAAATGGCACAGTTATCGGCCCACATCTAGCACAAGACCCTCATCTGAATACACTACTTGTTCTGTCAAACCTTTCCTAACTCTCCGCTCTCCTGGACTTACCAAACACAGCGGCTTCGACGTGATCCCTCTCCACGCTGATCCACGGCTTCTGGAGATCCTGCAGAGAAAACCGCCACACTCACACTCGAGGATGGTTTAGACCCAGGCTTGATAATATCAGTGCCCGCAGGATGCACGGTAAGCTTTAAATTATTGGATGTCTTGTGGTACTTGGTGGAGTATTTTAAATGAAAACCTCAATGTGGAAGCAATATGTTTTAGGTCCAAAAGCAGATTTAAAATACATAAATACATTTTATTTTTCCAAGCCTGATGAAAAATTAAAATGGTAATATATCTTATAGTCTCAGATAAGGCATTTGGACAGTGTCAGATAACACACTTAAGGGAGCTGCATGTGCGCTACTGTTTTAGAAAAGGAACAACATCACATCTGAACCTGTGTAGTCAGTGCCCTAACCTGCAGAAAGAGACGCACAACCGTTTCTCATTCTCACTTTATGGACAGGCCATGCCTCAGGTTCAGCTCAGGTTGTGGTAGGGAATTTGATGACGCCATAACCTCAAACGGTGGACAAGGGCCTGTATAATTTTAGATTTGAGTTTCACTGTTTTTGACAAGAATATCAAAAATACAAATTTACAAAGACTGGACTTTATCCTTATCATTACGTGTTTGGTATTGGTGCCACAAGTCTTTTCAGCTGACAATTTTTTTTTTTTTTATACTGATAGAGAAGGTCCTGCACGTTGTGTTGGTTCAGAGATATGAATCAGGAACCAGGACAACAAATCTGCAATCAGACAGTTAAAACAGCAAATTCCACTATAGAATCTGACCTGCTCCAGCTCAATTTAAAACTATTCATCATATTCATATCAAATTTTATTTACGTTGTAATCACACTTCCGGTCGAACAGGAACTCCGTTCACTTAAGTGGAAATTATAGCATAATAGAATTGTCCTTGTTAAGAATAAATCAGCATTGCAATGGTTATCAGTAAAAGCTGTATATAAGCAATATATAATGTATCAAATGAATAAATAATATATTTGATTTCCATCCTTGGTCCCAAGAGACGGGGTTACAAAAGGGCCAATAACAGAAACAGATACATTTTAAATATACAAAAATACTGCAAATACAAAATCACTGCATCAACCACATTATTGCATCTCACATCCCACCATTAGCATTATTGCACTGCCCATTCATTGCACAGTCCTCACATTTGACATTATCACATCGGCCACATTCAAAGAATGTATATTTTACACACTCATATTCAGCCCTTACATTCCCCAATAAAAAGTCTAATTAAAATCATGAATGAACAACTCATATCTGGGGACACAGATAGGTCATGTTTGTAAAATTAAATCTAAATCTTGCGGTTCCTTTAAAGGTCTTATAGAAAGCTACATTTCTGCAATTGTTCCCTCAAAATCAAAATACATGCCTGGAGTACAAATTTCCTTCAGCAAGACGCATCCCAACTTTTAAGCTATTGATTTAAGCCTCATTTAAACTGCATCAGCAAAGGGCAAGTCCCCTGCTGACCATGGAGCCAAAAAAAAGTGTCGAAAATCTAAGATACTAAAGGCTTGTTCTCCAGACATATGCCATATTGGAAGCAGCCAAATGAGAACATTACAATGCCTTGAAATACAACAAGAAAAAAAAGGAAGAAATGTCTTAAACAATAGTGTGAAATGAATCAAATGGAAAAAATACAGTTATTTCTACAGATATTTGGTATACTTACATCATTTTAGCAGCTACATTATGAACTATTTTCTATGGACCACACACACACACACACACACACACACACACATAAAACGTCTGGATTTCTTCACTTCTTGAGGTTAGTTATTTCTATACTTTCTTCACAATTACAGTCTGCTGCCAAACTTTATTTGCTGGATTCTTTGTCCAAATTAGAGAAAGAGCGCTGCACCAAGAGCATACTTGAAAAGTGCTCCGTTTATCCAAAGGTCAGAGGATCGACGAGGCTGAAGTGCATTTATCTTGCTCTAATGATATCCACCTGTAAAGGCAAAATGGTGGGGGTCTCAGCACCATCCATCACACGGGGAGGCAGGTCGAGGTGGACCCAGTGACGCGCCTGTCAGAGGAGCGGCTGAGGAGACAGATAGTGCCGTCCTGACAAGTTGCAGACCATTAAAGCACGCAGATAATGTGCGGATAGTCCAGAGAGAGACACGGCAGCGGTGAGTGGTGTGGCGGGACAAGAGGAGAAGAGGCATCCAACAAAACCAACTGAAAGTATTTTCATAGTTCAATAAATGCAATCCCATGAATGTGTGAAGAGTTTGTTCATGATGTTCGCACTGATCAAATATCTATCTAAAGGCAATTAAAACGTGCCGCTCATTTGTGAGAAAAGTTTATCTAGAACCCACACTCAAAATCTTTACCTCCTGGATTTTCTTTCAAATAGAGCTTCAAGATTGCACATTTTCATTACATTATTTGGATATATATTAAGACTCCAAATAGTCTGTGTGTTACTGCACTGCAATAGTCACCTAAAAGACCATTTTAATGTGAGAAAGTTATTTAATTAAGGGTTTTTCAGACTGAAAATGAGCACTGGCATCAAGTTTTTGCTTGCGTTTTCCCTGTCCAAGAATGTAACCCCCTGTGAGCCAACGTGAGCTCATCTTGGCCGTAAACACAAAGTGATACTTTCACTGAGAGCAGCATATGTGGTAGAGCAGCACAAAACTACAGGCAGTCGCAAAACCTGGCACTTTGTATCCTTCAGATTGGAAACTAGATCCAAAAGCGGTGAAAAGTGTGTTGTGGGTCGGGAAGTGCGGTCTCAAGGTTACGGGGATATCCGGGGGAGCGCTCCGAACAGGTGTAGCTCGGCCTGTTAGTGATGTTAATGGAATCGTTAGTGCCAGGGCCGTGGATGTGAGCGTCTCTGTGGGATTAGTCTGCGACGCTGCCTCCGTCTGTTCCGCTCACCTGTCACACTGGAGATGGCCCTCCTGATTTAATGAAGTAAACAAATGGCTCTGAGCAGAGGCCTTGGAGAACATGGCTCCAACCACAACTGTTCATTTATTAAAACACAAGTAGCATTCATCAAGTCAAGTGACAAGTCTGAAGGCATGATGGAGCAGAGCCTGTATTTATTATGGCGTGAAAGATTTTTATAACTATTAGAATCTGGAGTGTGTGATGCAGTGATTCTGCTTTTACACATTTGACATTGATTTGTTTGGATTTGGCTTTTTGGAGAAACCTGATACAAACTGATAATACCAGGGCATATATTTATCTTAAAACAATGTGAATATCATCAAGCTGTTTTATCAGTTTGATCTGTAAAAGATGCAGTCTGTAACCTTTCTGGTGGTGCCCTGCCAAGTGCTTGTCTCCATGGTATCCATGATGGTATTACGCTGTGTGTGGGGATATTTTGAACAAAGCTCTTTTCAATCTTAAAACTACAAAAATATACAGTGAAGTTTGGTCTTCCTCTAAAGATAATTTTAAGACATACATTTTATATACAAATATATAAATTTAATCTAGGCCAAAAATAAATAAAAGCATGAATGAAATTAAGAAAGTGGTTGCCAGACATACAAAAAAGAAAATATTTCTGATGTAATGTCAGGTGACAGTAAAAACTACGCTTTACATAAAATGATTGCAATGACAAGATCTATTCTAAAAATGTACACACATAAATAAACATGATAAATATCAATGCAATGACAGTTTTTTCAGATTCTGATTTATCACTGTAGACATCATAAACACCACAAAGTCTTCTATAATTCACATTCATTTAGACTTTTCACTGTTATCAGCAGCAAAAAAAAAACATATTATCATTTCAAATACTGTCTGTCACACTCTCCATGGCATGTTCACTCGATTGTTAAAGTCCCCATGTGTAAGTGAGGAAATCTGACAGGCCAGCTTTATCCTGTTCAGTCTATCAAGTGTGTACTTCAGAAGCTTTAGAAAGAAGAACTCTAGTACAATTGATTAGTTGTCACTATTCAGAGTTGTACTGTTGTTCATTTGCCAATGAAAATATGTGTGTTTACTTTTTTACTGTGAGAACAGAGTGAGAAATTAGCAGCTTCTTGAGTGGGATGAATGTGTTGAACATTTTAACACTTAATATGTTTCATGATTGAGCCCAAAATACTACTAAAATAAAACAATGTCCTTAAAATGTCAAATGTAATTACAATGGTGTTAGTAGGAGTAGTACAGCAAAAGAAGTAATCTGTTAATGGGCCTTGTTTTAGAGTAGGCTCTCAGTATGACTAATCATATCAATTAGCGCTGTACTCAAAATATTGATATGGAAATATATTGTGATGGTCATCTTAGCAATACAGGCATCGATACAGAGATGTGCATCATGCAGTGATACTTTTAGACATCACAAATTCATTATAAATGGCAGTGTTTTAAACGTATTGAACTGCTGCTTTAAGGCCACTGGGCGATAAAAGTATCTTATTCATAAAACATTATATTCTGAGAGTAAAGCTACTGTGGACATGAAATTCAGCATTCATTCTGCTTACTTTATGCATGCCTGTATTTAATCATCGCTTATATTATCAATGCTAGTTTGTGGCATATACTCACTGACCATAGCAATAAAGCTTTTCTGATTCTGATAAAACAGCATCAGTTCTAATAATCTCACTTTTATGTTCTGACCTCAGCAAGAAATACTTAATTTTCCAGTCAGTCAACAACTGCTGTAACAGTCCTCAAAGCGACCATGTTATTTTATCCTGCAGTCAAACAGTGCGCACTCACGCACCAGCCTGAGACTGTAATGCAAATGAAAGTGGCATTAATTTCATTACAAATGGGAACAGCGAGGGGTAAAGCTTGAATAATTAAATGGAGAGGCTGACTTAGTGTATGTATTTGTGCCTGTAGCTGGTAAAGCCTAATATAACCCCAGAAAGGCACTTTTGACAATGATACCCACTCACCAGTGTGATGCATGGGCCACTCTGTTTGCCGAAGCCATTGATTATGCATTTGTAGTAGCACTTCAAAACACTACCATCCACCGGCGGGCCAATTCACGGCAACCCGTTTTGAATAATATACATAAATTTCCTCTCTGACAGGAAACTCAATCCATGGTTTTATATTGCTACCTTTAGGAGATAATGGAAAAATAACTTGCTTCCACACAAAAACAGTTTATGTAACAGATTGTGTGTATGTCTGGTGTTTATCTCCGGTAAATTGCTGCTCCTTGGTCGGTCGCGGTGGGAGTGCGCAGCGTCGCCCCAGCTTAAGTTATTTTGGGCGGCTGTGTGAAATGTGTTTAGGTACTTGAGTTGAAGTGGACTGCTGGCTCGGACAGAAATGGAGGCTCCAGGCATCTTTTTTAAGTGTCACTTTACAGAGCACATGCACAGCACAGAGGAGCTGTGTCACTGCTGCCGCTCCCATGTGTGAACACCACACTCTTTGGAAGATAAAACGTCCACATTTCCAATCTAACTTCTGCATGTCTGCCTCGAGTTTAGTTATTATATATTTACTGGCCACATTATTCTGTACACCAGTTTCATTTGCGCGGAAGATACTCACAGCAGTTGACAATTTTCTACTCAGGGAGGTCTGCGAAAACATGTTATGACTAGACTTGCATTAGTACTCCTCCTATCTAATTATATATCTAGTGAAGGTATGCATAGGGAAAGGACAGTAAAGGAAACATATAGTGACAAAATGCGCTTTAGGTTTTGCTTTTGTTATCCTGGTTTCCCTGCATCATTAACTTGGTTTAAGTTGTATTTTGAGTGAGTATTTACAGGCTCAGTCAGTGTCTGTAACTTTGAAAATATGGAACATTGCAGTGAAAAATCTAAATTCCTCATAATGCTTTCCAAACTACTGTAAATAACCAGAAAGATCATTTCTGCATTGTGTGGTAACTCACTGGAAATTTACAGCCAGCTCTAACAATGATGTACTGCATGTTTGAGTAATTGTATATCGTACTGTATTCGAGCCTTGAGTTAGACTCTGGGTCATGCAACATAGGCTTCAGAAATGTTGTGCAGTCATTTTTCATAGACATATAAATATAATGTATTTTTCAGCATTTACACAATCAAAGTATGGTATGTCGCCTTTCAAATGTGAATCATGATGCACAAAAACTCTTATTCCGCTGCTTTTTATTGGGTTTACTAAATGGAATTGTCTCCAACTTTTGTATTATTTTACTCGCGATTACAGTATATTAATCCCACATTTTATCAAAATAGTTCCCCGTTGGCAAAGCCTTTTAAGTTGTGTTCCCATAATAGCTGCCTTGTGCACACGCCTTCCTCTTGATAATTTGAAGATGCCGTAGTTCCTATAAGACCAATTGCATTTAGTAGAATTGATTGGTCTGACAAAACACTGGCAGTTGTGTGTGCTGAAACCTGTTAGTCTCGCATCGCTCTTATCTCATCCCTGCGCCAAAGAATGACTAAGCCACCCTGAGCCAAATAATCATTAGCCATCTTGTGTCTGTAGAAGAAGAGTGGACAGATTTGTGACATCAAAGGAGTCTCCACACTGCGCTACCCGTGCAGCCTGCCTTCTTCTAGGCACAAAGCAGCGATAATTAGCTTCCTGTTGTTGTGCGAGGAATGGAAGACAGAATTCCTTTTAGCTGGCTTTGTATATACCCCTCTAAAGTAAGCCAGCTAGTTATTAAGTGCAGTGTTGAGAAGGTTTATGCAACTATTTACAGTTCAATTTGATCATTAGTAACTTGGCAGAGTTTTACAACTATAAATCGTTTAACTTTAAAATAAGGTAAACAAACATTCTTTGGTGAAGGCTAATAATTGGTTTGACAGGAATCCTATAAAAGCACGTTTGATGTTTTCCATTGAGTGAATGTATGCAGTTCTCTGCTTTCTCACAACTGCTAACCCAACATACATGCATGAGAAGAACAACTGCTTTTGGAACATGCAGAACCAGCCTAATCTTCAATACTTTGAACTATAGAAGCTCGTATGTTGGATTGGACCTCAGCACACTTTCCACTGCCAACAATAAAAAGGTGCCGTTTTAGAGATGTTAAATGCCAGTCGTTTAGCGATTAGAAAATGGCCCTTGTCCTATAACATTTTTACACTCGCCGCTTTGTCGTGCAACCATTAATTTTAAGGTCATAATGCAGCCTCGCTGCTTTGTATCATGTTATGTTTTTTTCAGGTATGACAGCACATTGCTGAGTTGCTTAACCAGAAGGTCCTGGGTTCAATTCCTTTGGAAGATTTTAGATTAGATTGGTTAAAAAAAAAAGCAGCAACTTCAGTGCCACGGGCAACGTGTCAGAAGCAGAGAGCAGCTGCCGAACAGAGGATCTATCACCAGATCTTGAGCTTAGCTTGGTCAGGACTACTGTATCTGAAGGATTTTACCTATGGTGCTTGTTTCAGGTTGATGGGGGAAACTAGAGTTGAACTGTCAACCTTGTTGCTGTGAAGTGCTCTGCACTCAGCCACTGTGCCACCAATTTCCTTAGAGGGTCAAAGTATACTGTAACCTACAATAACCCGAAACCCCCTGTGACCCCAGGAACATCCCTGATGATGCATCCTAGAGATGTACAGTATCTTCAACCTGCGTATGTTCCACCAATTTCATTTACATAAAACAACACTAAGGTTTGCGGTGACGAAGACGACCTCTTAAAATGCTGTGTTTTGTTAAGAACATCCAAACTAATCCTGATTACACTTAAAAAAACACAATAAAAGAATGGTAATAAACTCCTCCTGTACTGTAGTGGGAGCATAAACGTGAGTGACAGTGATAGTCTAAACGTCCCCAGTTGGCTGATCTTAAAGCAGTGCTGGTTCATATTAGGGAGGCCTCATTAACCACATGCCACACAGTCTGTGCTGTGAATGAGACCAGGGCATTGGGTTTACTGTTAAAATACAGAATGAGTGTTGTGAAATGATAAAGTCACTTACCAAGCTGTCATCTTATTACACTTGTGAGTACATTTCAATTGTCTCCGGGTAATTGGGTATAAAATACTTTGTGAAGTTAGGCTCAGTTTGACAACATTTTAGGTTTTATATCAATGGTTAAAGATGCATGTAATTAATTGCCACCTGCATATTCCCTGGAATGTTCCACAGTAATATCTATCTTGCATTTAGACAATTACAAGTGTTTTATTACTTTGAAAATACCTTGAAAAACATGCATTCTTACCCTGTCGCAGCACCACAGTTCTGATTGATCAAAATACAACTTTGAGTAAATGAATGATGAGGGAACGCAGTTATAACAAAGTCAAAAGCTGAATGTTGATTTGGCAGAATATGTCCCCTTTAAAGGCAATGTGGTAAAGTGTTTTAATGTGTTGAAATCCCACACTATAATGTTGGGTGCTCCGGTTTCCCCATAAACCAATAATCCTCCAGTTAGGTAATCCTGACCAAGATCCTGGCTCAAGATATGATGACGTTTGCCTGATGCATTGTGGTCGCCTGCACTTTATGTCTTAAAGGCAGAGAAGTTAAAATCCTGAAGAAAAAAAAACTTACAACTTTCTATTTTATTCAGAGCAATTACTAATTACATCACACTTTTAGCGGCACAATGGAGGAGTCTGTTTCTGACAAACCTTCAGCTAATTAGGGATAATGATGAGCTAGACGTTATAAAAGGATGATTAAACACTGATATGGAATACTAAAATCACACCTGTAAGTTATTCTTAAGATAACTCGCTCTGGTAATCACTGCGCACACATGCCAAAATACACTGTGCTTTTGTTTTACTTTAGCTGCTCTTGAAGCTCACCCCAAACTCTCATTATCATACTGATGTCATTAAAATAATGTTTTGATAAAAAGAACAGCCAAAATGCTGGACTCCCTTTCTTCTTTTCACTGTCAAATCAGGCATATTTTTTTGGACATGGGCTGCTGAATAAAAAGGATCATCTCTTCTGCATGGCACTATCACTCTAAAGTGGTATGCTCTGGAAATATTCGTTGTATTTGAAGGATGATAATGTGCAATAATAGACGAATTGCGTTGGTTCAAAGAATATCCAAACCTGCAGCAGAATTCTGAGAGTGGAGCCGCTGTGGTTGAACGGCTTAAAATCGATTTATTCCATTCAAGGAGAGCAAGTTGGATTCAAACTTTTTGTCAACTCGTTTCTAGCTCTCACAGACCCTTCCACACTATTTACATACATGATTTCATTTGGACAGCTGTATCTTGAAATGGGGAGGGAGAGAACAGAGACATTCAGCAATCGACGAGCACAACACCAAAGCAAACTAAGGCGGCAGCGCATCTTCATCATATCTGTGTAGTTGTCCGCAGCGTTGAGAGTTCGAATTTGTTGCATGTCCTCCCTTCTCTCGTCCCCATTTCAAGCTAAAACCGTCCTGTCTGATAGTACCCACTTCAGCGTCATAATCTGTCAAAAAAATATCGCTTTTTGTTGCAGACAGAGAGTAGAAAATGCTGACAAATCTCACTTTCGGGTTGGCAATCGATGCAAATGGTTCAACACAGACAACGTAAAGCTGTCGTTCCCAAATTGTGGCTTTTAAATAATCAGGTACAGGGATTTATTCTGGTTCTGAATAAAAGCTTTCCGAAAGAATATTTTGGTTAAAGGGCATTTCACAATACCATCAATGCGATAAGACAGTGGCCATAGTTGTGAAAAACGCCATTCTCTAACATTAATCATCCACGTTTCCAAGTTTCTTCCTGTGATTTGCCAGTGAAACTATTTTCCTGAGAGCTAACTCTTGTGTTTATATTATATGATGGCTTTGAGCAAAAGCCTAACAGTAAAATCTGAAAGAATTACACTTGAACAAGTCTATAAAGGAGCTATCACTTCTTATTAACGCGAAATTAATCTTGCGAGCACATTGCGCAGAGGGATTTGAGCGAGCAGATTGCTGTCTGCTGGAAGAAGTTAAAAACGTTGTCCAGACCTTTCTTATTCCAATGTTCCTCTAATGCCCCCGAGAGCTGAATGCGTTCGCTCCCATCCACTCAGCAGATTCCATTGCATTTTAACATCGATTTCCCACAATGCAACGCCTCCAAACGCACCTCCTGAAGAAGAGCAAATTAAAAGGCTGGGTGGTTTGAGTTCAGGTCACGACACAGACCGAGGTGGCACATGCAGACGCCTCATCGCTGCACTTTTACAGAACAAATAACGCAATGGGATGAAGAGGGGTAATTACATCCAAATGTTGGACAGCTACATTGTTGTATTTCAGTGAAACTGGGACTTTGGACTATTATAAAATTACAAGTAAATTATATAGAAGAAAGTATGCATAATATCTGGAGACCATCATTTGATAATTGTGAAGGGAAAACGATGGGAAGTATAATAATCGGTGTTATTGCAAAGTCAAATTATGCTTTTAACATAATTTCCTAAACTAAATGTAGACAACCATTTAACCATAGCCAGACAGTGTCAAAAACATTTATTTATTTTATCAAGGCTTGAAAATGATGATCGCTAGGATGCTTTCAAGACTGTCAAGTACACTTTTTTGGGTCTTTTTTACTAAATGCTCAAAAAGGTTCCTTTACTTTTGAGGAAACAGCAATATAGCCTCTTGTTGTATTGTGATCTTGAAATGTACTTATCTTATATCTCACATGGCACAGTTGGGATTGTGATTTTGACAAGTTTGCTTTTAAGATGTTTAATCATTTTACTTGATTTTGGTTTAATGTTCACTGGATAATTCTAGTGATGGTGGAGTCCTGGCCCTGTTTTCCTGTGTCCTATAACTTTAACTTTATAATTACTTGCCTGATTCAGTTTGTACTCCTTTTATTTAAACTATTACATAAACAATACTTGGGAGTGCTTATGGGTCCCGAAATATACTAATCGTACAAAATCAAGTGCTCTTCAAAGACCTGGAAAATACCATGTAAAGGACAAAAAATACCCCTCAGTGTTGTGTTGTGTTGTGTAGAAGAGGGTACAAGCTGATGCACTTAAAGTATACACAAAAAGTTATTTTTTATTTTTATTTTTTTATTAAACTGTATATTGACCATTTTTATTGTACCATTACAGCTCTTGCATCGGTTTCATTTTACAATAGTACTGTAATTCGGCCAGTTCACGTTCCAACTCCTTCATAACTTTAACCCGGCAGCATTTTAGTTCTTTACAGCTTCAATGGTTGGTCGAGCTTACGTTTTTCCAGATGGTCAGGTCCAAACAGGTTTATAATGGCATTAGATCATTGCGGTTGAGAGAAGCACGTCTTTGTCTAACGTTCTCGCTAACTCATTTTAGCTCCGCAACAATTACTCACATGTGACTCAAAGCTAGGGATAACACTGTCTGTGTTTTTCACCCTTAACCCTGAGATCCTTTTAAGCAAAAACTTGTGTTGATGTAGCAACATTAATACAACTAAATCATGCACTAGCAGCTGTTATACATTTATGTGTGAACAATAGAGATCTTTATAAGGTTTTCTTTATTCTTTTTCCAAAAACATCCAGTGGAGAATTGTACATTCCAGATGAGACAAGCAATTTCCTACTATTAAACATTTGATCTTTTGGTTTTTATTTCTGTTTTTTTAAATTTTTTACAGTTACTGACCAACCCCTTTCAACAACAATACAGCCTACATTCTACAACCAGTATTATTCTTGCATTTTAAATTACATTTAGGCACGAAACATCTATTTAAGATTTCAAATACGTTGTCTTGGTCATCTGCAGTTGTCATATCTGTGCCTGTGATCACTGTGTAGCGTGTGTGTGACTGTGTGTGTTTTCATAGCCACTGTCTGGATGTCTGGATAAAGCGTACCACAATGTTTCATGCTCAGATCTTAATCCCACATCTTAGCGTGTCTGGCCTATCCTTTGACTCACTCCTCCTACAGTGGATTCTTCATCTGGGTGGTCAAAAGTATTATATTATTTGAATCACCAAACGTTCAATATCTTTATCAGTAGTAGTTGTAGCAGCCTCTGTATCTTTGGTCTGTTTGTCTTTTTTTCCCTTACTAAAACATGTCACTACTTGGTAAAACTTTGTCTACACTTATAATGAGCAAATTTAGCAAAGTGTCAAGACTCAGCAGCAATTCATGAAAACTGGCAACCTTCTGATTGGTGGGTGAACTATTAACACACTTCACCACCGTTGTGTTAGAAATAATAGTGTTTTGTTTCGTTTCTGATTTGATCTAAAACTGTGTTGCACTTGTTTACCGGTTGGAGTAATTGAATTTACCTCAGTCAAAAAAGTTGGACAGTTCTGATGGTTTTCCGGGCATAAAATAATTCCACTGAGCCCGGCTGCATGCCACTCTTTAGAATTCATTATTTTGCTTGTCACCGCTTCTAAAACAGCTTTAAACAGCTAATCAATCTGGAATTAATTGTGTGGCGGTCGGGCCAAAAGGCATTAAAAGAGCTGTCCACAGAGGCCATTGTCTAAAAGGCACTCCCCAATCTCTGAAACAACATCATCTGAATGATAAAACGCAAACACTTAACTGCTCCAATAGTAGACATTATCATTCATCTATGCCTAAGGGCGATGACCCACAAACAGCTTACAGGTAATGTACGAGCTCTATTATTGTATGAGGAGGATGCTACCTATGCCACAACCTCTCCAATTCCTTACCTTGCAAAGATGGCTAGTTTAATGGCCTCAGCGCTTACACAAAGACCAACTATCCACATGTCAGGGATGATTGAAGTGGTAATAAATCATTCCGTCCATTAGCAGCAGTATTTTTTGCTATTAGCAGAAACAGGGGACGGCGTTTTAACTTGTCAAAGCCGTTAGCCATCCCCATATTGCCCTGAATGAATTGGCGGGTGGGAAGGAAATTACTAAGAATACACAAGGGGGTGATTCTGTGTTTAGTTTAGGGGCTTGGATCTCGTCAGTCTTCTCTCGCGACGTGTGCTATTGAAAGAGAAGGAGACAGGATGCTAACCGAATGTCCCCCCGGTGTCCTCGCTGTGTCCATACCCCACCCTTCTGCACAGTCATCCGTCTCAAGAGTGTCAAGCGTGTCCAGGGATGGGACCTAGGGCATGTTGACCCACTGGGGGATACTTCCAGGGCACTTTGGAGCACACACACACACACACACACACATACAGAGAGAGAACAGCCCACGGAGAACTGGATAAACACAATTAAAAAGCCCCCACCCACTGTAGATGGTTATCTTATCAGGATCGCTAACCTTAGACACTGTACACTGAAATAGCTGGAAAAGCCCTACAGGTCCCGGACACTAAGCCTATCATAAAACAGACTACCCATTCATTTTCTTTTAGCCACCACTTTTACTTAGCGATAAAAGTGGTGGCCATTTGTAGAAAAACAGTACGCGCTCAAGAAGAAGTGGTACAAATGTGGTAGGATGTTATGTTGCTCTTAAACGTAATCACTGACGAAAAATGCCTCTGTGGCTGATTGAAGTGTGTCTTTGCTTTTTTTGGAGGGCCTTTTTTGGAGCAATTGTTTTGCTCAAATTAACTTAATATGGCAAAATGGAAACTGAATGTTGTCCGTCATTGCTCTGACTGTGCAGAGCTTAGCTAACTTGTTTGCCAATGGCAGGGGGAGATAAAGGACACTTCAACTCACCCCACAACAATGAATTTCCTCAACACAGTTCAACTGAAAGAGAGTGTTCCTGTTGTTTATCTGTTTTTTACGGGATATTCTTCTTTTAGATGTCAGATACACACTAAATATTGTTGATATATTTGTTATAAAACTGTAGCAGCTTTTTCACATTTGAGTAGAGTTTTGAGCTCTTACACTATTGACACTCGATACAATACAATACAATTTTGCCACTTAAATTCACAATGTCATCTGCATAACGTCTATAGCAAATTGGGGTTTTGTCATGTAGGATATCTCCTTCATTTATACCTTTAGTAAGTGTTTTCTCCAGCTCTCGTAAATTTAAAAGCAGATAATTCCTTATACATGTGAGATATGCCATAACTTAGAGCCCTCAAAGATTCTAAAAGTAATTTTGTCTTTTTTGCAGAACTATAGCGCTCAGACTGTGCACACCATCATTTTGTCACTCGTGTCAGGATACATTTCAGTCAAGAGTAGACTATTATCCTATCAGTGAAGCCCATTAGTGGCAATTATAGTAGATGGGGTGGTACACAGCTCAGGATTCTCAGCCTGAACTGTTGGCGTAAGAAAATACATCAAGTCATTATGTCGGAGGATATGCCTGGTTTAAAAAAAACAAAACAAAAAAAACAGGTCTAACTGGATTTTTACTACATACAAAAGCACACTTCTGTTCGCAAATGTTCGCAACGGTTGAATCAAATAGGCTGAGGAATAAAAACCTAAAAATACAAACCTAAAAACACAAATACAAATAAACACTTTTACCACCACCTTACTAATTTAAAATAATTATGAATATATGTTAACAAAAAGCTATTTCTCAATCTAATTCTCATAATAATGTTATTACTTTTACTACAAATAATAATAAGCTCTGGTTTTATTTTGGTTCGATTGTTTAAATCTGTCTGCACCACATTCTAATGATTCATACAGTTAAACAATAATTATTGGCAGTCAGAAGCCGCTGGAGGGGAAACAATATTTCAGCTGAGTCTGTCCTGATAATTGGCATAGTCAGGTACCATCCAATTATCTCCAGTCAGTGAGTTGAAATGTGCTGTTGATTAAGCTAAGGTCGATGCAGTTTGTCTCAGCTATCATTAAAGCATCATTATCATGGTAATGACCCAGAAGCAATGAGAGATAATAAAGAAATATATAAAAGTATATGGCACACATGGGCTCAGAATCAGGACGCCTTTATTGTCATTTCACAAGCTGCACAACGGAATTTTAAAAGCCATTCCACAGCGCTTCTCAGTAAAATCGCACATACCAAACATGAGTCAAATCAGAAGGACACTAAATAATAAATAAGAATATGTATAATCAGTCATTTAATTGCACATGAGTAAAAGCTGTTAGTCGGCCTTGAAATGTGGCTCTTTAAAGGCAGTGCAAATCATCAGCACTTAACTATTATAATCAGACTGGCAATATCACGTCTTCTTCAAATGTAATACCATTTATCACATGTTGTTTTAAGATTGTTTTTATTGTATTATTTTTAAGCTGTGAGACTTTCCTCACGAATCAGTAGTCTAAACCGGAAGTCTGAAGAGCAATACATTTGGGGAAAGAGACTGTTTATGCATTAACGGTGCCCCTTGCAACTCCTTCTTGGTGTTATTGCTTTGCCTACCGTGTTTGGTTTGTATTGAACATATCAATCTGGCATTTATTTATTTCAGGGTTTTAATAGCTCAAAATGACCTTTAAACAATTGCATTCCTATGAGCAGGGACCCCTCTCCACAGTGAGTAGCGCCATCTGCTTTATACAGGGGGGAAAACTCTCTTTTTCATGAGTACTCTGTCGAATACAATATACACATGAAACAAACACAGAATGTCTAGCTAAAATGTCAATAAAACAATAAATAAAACATTCAATAAGTTAACAAATTCATAAACACACACTTAGAAATGCAATAAGGAATAAAATCACCGGAGCACTGGCATTCTGGGTATTCTTTAGCAAGTGCTTTGAATTCATTAAAAGGGACAAAATTATCTCATTTAAATAGTCTTTGTTTTGAGTAAAGTTGCTGAGGGCCTTTTTTCCTGATCTGGTGTTGACACGGTGCGACTGTAATATAAAACATAGACTGTAATATTAAACATTCTAGGCAAAGTAATGGCAAATCCGTGGAAACAAGCGAGTGGCGGTCCCTCAATCAGAAAAGTTACAAAGTGCACACTTAATTTGGGGCAGAATGGTAAATCTGGAACAAACACAACACACATTTAGACAAAATTCAGTTGGATTGATTCATTATCATTGGGTGAATTGCTAATTGTAATTTCACAAATATTCACTTAAAGTCCTGGTTTGACATACTATTGGTGGATGTTATTGTTCTCGCTAAACCGTGACTTTTACATGCTTTGAGTCCAGTCTTTTTACACATTTCTTATCCCACTTGTGCTGCTTTATTGCTCGCTATGTGTCTCGCCCTACTTCTCCCCTCCAGTCCAGAGGCAGATCCAATGCGCTGGAACTGTGGCTGACGTTCACTCTTTTCCCTCTCTGTATTGCAGTTGGGCCTTAATTGCCAGTCTCTCACACAAACACAAGCCCTTTATCTGGAGCCGGCCACACAGCGCACACACTCCGGCAGACAGCGGAGGAGGCAACACAAGGCAAAGTCGAGCCTCCACAGTTCAACACCCCACTCTCTCCGCTTCCACCACGACCACATCGAAACGCTTCCAATTAAACCATTACTGTAAGGGGCAGAGTGCCAGCCAGGAGAACAAGCAGCATGGAGGGTGTATTAAAGGGGAAAATTAATAGAAAATTAATGTTGTTGAGCCGCTGTGGGTGAAGGAAAGTAAACAGTGCAATTTCAGAGTATTGCAGAAGACTGAACCCTTGAGCTCAAAAACACACACAAAGAGAATTGAAAAACTGGCAGCTGAATTTGAGAGTATTTTATTGTAAAAGTGTTCCTTAAAGCCTATGCATATGCTTATGTTTATGCTCTATCAATAGTAAGAAGGAACATTCATTTTGTAGACACTGCGACTTTGACATTACAATTGCACTTGCCATTTTACCGTAAATCTGACTGATTTGTATGCGTGTGACCTTACAAAAACAGAAACATGTCTCGTAAAGCCACAAATCTGTATATTGTACATCAAAATACTGGCAGCTGTGTTTGCCAGAATTTTACCGTAAATTTTACAACGAGATGAGAAAAGGAAAGGAAGAGAGCAGGTTTCTACGATAGTGATTTACAATGCTTTTGGTCTTCCAGCCTGCACAGCCTGAGGGCAGAGGAAATGGAGGAAGACAGAGAAAGATAACGGTCTTTGTTCCACAGAGGTGCAGATTGTTACATTCCTCCAGATAGCCTTTTACACGTCTAACCAGAAATGAAAGAATATCTGCCGAGGTGAACAGCAAATGCCCATAAGTCACCAAGGGCCCCTGGCCATATACTGTAGTGGCCTTGACTGAACATAAGTTTGCTAAAGTTATATCAAGGGCTTGGTTTTCATCTATTATTACACCATAAGAAAGGTTAACTTATGGGTTTTATATTTTAGATCATGTTGCCCGCCGCAAGAATCACTCCTTCCAGCAAATGCGAATGTTGAAAATTGTTTTGTTAAAGCAAATATTTCTTTCAAATAATGACTTAACACTTAACACATCTATGGAGTTTTACTTTATGTGAAAAAGTGAACTTTCTTCCACCGCTTGTATTCAACTTATCTCCATGGAAACAAGCCTCCAGGTCGAGTTACAGGTCGTCAGCAACAGGTCTGTGGAGAGGCGATCCCAGTCACGGTGAGGATGCGATATTTTGAGCAATTAGATGTGTGTACTGGCATATCGTGGAAGATTACAGGCAAAGCAGGCAAGCAGGTGGCCAGTAAAGTTACAGAGTGCACCTTGAAAAGCCCTGGAGCCGCACTGACTTTTACATTCTTTAAAAAATGTGAAAAACAGAACGAGTCTTTGCAGCAGTCCACATGCTCTGCTCACTTACCTACTAATGCCTTTTGAGCATCCTAAATACTCACCGCGATGAGTTTATAAGAGAATAAAACGCTCTGTAATTAGATGCAAAGAGCGCACTTCAGCCTCATTTTCATTTAATGTGGCAGAACAGATTTTACTTTATTACACAGCTCCTTTAAGTCTAGGAGTAGGCTAATTCTGTAATCTTTTGGCTGACATCACTTTGGCCTCTTGTGATTCAGTATCTTGTCATTTGGAACACGTTTTGTTATGTCTACAAGCATATTCCCGGCATAAAAATGTGTATATCCAAAGCAGCTCCAAGAAATTCCTTAAAGGTCGTTGCTTGACTTTAACTTTTGCACTTCAGTAGTTTGCTATATGTCAGTGATCAGGCAGTGTGCGGCCTGTACCTGAAAGTGTTTACCAGGTAATAGAAAAGCAGCATTGAATCTTGGAGTTTGTAGAATATAAAATGTCTACTTTGCCTTCGTACACATTGCATGGCCTATACAGTAAATGTAGAAATGTTCTGTCTTTCTCTGTCGACACAAACAACCTCTTTCATTTCTGTAGCACACACGAACTTGTAACTCCTGACTGGATCCTTGGATACTGATTGAATTTTCCACTCAAAGGCCTCTTTTGTTGGAGGGACCTTTACCTATGCACCAAGGCACATGTACGTACTGGAACGCCACTTGTACCCGGAAAGAAGACTTTTACTGCAACCTTGTGTGTTGAATTAAGACAGGACCACTAAGTCTGTTATAGAATTATCCTGTTTCCTTGAATTTAATCGTAATTGTGAGGCCAATTATTAGGGTAAGTTTCAGGCCATGAGAAAACTGGAGAGGTCAAACACAAGGGGAAATTGCAAACACTGTATATTTAATGTTTTAATTGAAATAAAAAGGGTTGCAACTTGTTTTCTGAACTGGAAATGACTTTTGGCCTTACTTTTAAGAGCTCTTCACCAAACCACATTATTTCTTACAATAATGCAACAAGCTATTATCATTATGAATACGCTACAAGGACAGTGGGACACCTTCAGGCAACCGTACATGACTTGTTTGGAGATTAGGGCTGCAACTAATGATTATTTTAGTAGTTTACTAGTTTTCCATTAAGTAATTATTTCTATTGTAAGCTGAGACTTTTTAAACCCATTATCAACCAAATAAAGATTGAAATAGGCTGACTGAAGGCTCCAAGACAGAAAATATTTACCAATAAAGTGTATTATTGATGAAAAACTGTTCTATTCTTTTTTGACATTTTGAATGAATTATTCCAATCTCCTATATTGACTCCAGATAACACACTGTTACTTTAAAGGGGGCACATACGCTAAATCAGCTTTAATAAATATTTAACCGATTGGTACAACACAGTTTCCTCTTCATTAGTTTAATAAAAGTTGTTTCATGATTGATTGATTTATGCATGTTTGAGTAATCCTGTATTGTTCTGCGAATGAGGCTTGAGCGTCAGGCATTCCTGTTTTCACCGGCCCCCCCCATATCTGCCCACATCCCTGTACTTAGATGTGATTGCGATACATCGGTTCTAAAATGTCACCATAATAAAAACCTGCAAATGACAATCCGCTGCTTGTAACGGTGAAATGCCACAATGACGAGGCTTACCAATTCTGCAGTTTTGAACAGGAAGTCAATGAACCTGTTTCTATTATTAAGCCACGTTAGATTAATATCATAGTTTAGAACGAACAAAATGAAAATAGATGATCTACTTCTAAAAAAAAAAAAAGGAAAAAAAAGCATGTCTCCTTTAAACAACAAACACCGCGTCCTGAATCAATGGCATTAGTCCTGCTGGCCTACTGAACCATAATGTAATCCTAAAGCCAACATGTGAAAATACATCTGTTAAAATATGGCGCAAATCAGGAAGTTGAAGTAACACATTGGTAAAGGATGGGAAGAATACACGTCTGGCCAGTTCAAATCAGTGAAGCCAACCTGAAGTAGCGCTGTAATGATGCAGAAGATGTGCTCTTTTTGTCACGCTTGACTCTTTCCCCTTCTCGGGATAGAAGAGGCTAACCCACTGCCCTCCCTGCCTCCACACACAAGCACATAATGACAGAAAACCCTTTGTCAAGAGGCCCGAAGAGCTTCAAACACATAATATTTATAAATGAGATAAAGAGATTTAATTGAACTGAGCCGAGCTGCGCATCATTTGAGAAATAGTGGTGACCTGCCACTGAGGAAGCCTTGCTAATGTATGTTAACTTAATTTAGTCACACTCACTGGCCCGGCCCCAGATAGATGGTCACGTTTAGTCCCTAGACACAAAAATCTGCTCTGCCTTGCCATCTGTCCTGCCCCTTCTCCTTACACAACTTCAGCCCATTTAAGAAAAGAAGAAATTAAGGATTATTGTGCCACAAGAAATGACTGTGTTGCACAAAATTACATTGCTCTCAATTTATTAATTTCTTTGACTTTTATACTGTAATTGAGCTTTTTGTTTGCTTTGTTAAACATATTTTTAATTATGATAATGTTATTTCCTCTATAAAATGTGTAATTTTGTTTTGTTTTATTTGTTCGTGTGTTAATGATATTGCATATTTAGTCAGCGTCCCTCTTTCAAGCTCAAACTGACCCCAACTTGTCATATTGATGTGATTTATGAAGCCACTGCACATTAAAAGACTCATTCTTACCATTTCAGCGCTAAACTGTCTACACTATGCTGCAGTAAACTAACCAGGGGTCTCATTTATAAAATTGTAAATTTCTTACTAAAAGTGTACGTCTGGACTAATCACAAAGTTGCTCA
The DNA here is from genome assembly GCA_015082035.1 of Chaenogobius annularis. Taxonomy (NCBI): domain Eukaryota; kingdom Metazoa; phylum Chordata; class Actinopteri; order Gobiiformes; family Gobiidae; genus Chaenogobius; species Chaenogobius annularis. Next base: position 1,054,993 of record BJKM01000042.1, read on the forward strand.
ACTCATTTTCCGAACACAGATCTACTGTGTACAGAGTACTTTCCACGTTAAATATGTAACCTATAGAAAGATAACTTAAAGGCCCATATTTGGCTGTATTTCCCATTTCACAGTCTACCCGAAGGACATTTATGATAGTACTTTGAGTTATGCAATATGCATTACGCAATACTTATGAGATACCCACCTCTTGAAGTGAGCTCACTTACACAGAAATGGAAACGGCGAGCTTCAGTTTGGTCTCAGCTCCTCTCCCACACCCAAACAAATACAAGAGGTATCGGTGGTATCAGCAAGCAACGCTGGGAAAAAAATAACTTGCAAAGCAAAGCAAAGCAAGGTGAAACGAATGTGGCATCGTCACGTACACTGTTCTGTTGAATTACTCCTTGTTTATTTTGCATAATAAGAGACTTCAATGTGGAAATGGTCTTGTCCAGAAACGCTGTGACTGTCAGAGATGAGGCAGAAGAGGATCTGAGCTTTTTGAGGATGTTTGTGGAAGTTTGTGTTTTTTGCTATTCTTACCAAGGTGGTATTCTTACTTTCTTTTTTAGTAAGAATACTGCATGAAGTGTGTTTGTTTCAACAGTCCAATTAACCCTGGTTCAGCTACCATTCTTCTCCACTTTGTCTTCTGAAACTATTTTAACTCTGGTCCAAACCACTTACCTGAATTCCTGCTCATCTTGGCTCCCCGTTTATCTGCTCATTGGAACTCCGTCTCTGCTCCCCTGGTCCCCTCCCACCTACCTATACTCACCTGCTCCTCGTAAACTACCCACCTGATTTGCATCTATAAAATAAACTCCTGAATGTGCCAGCAGATGGAGTCTTTGTGCACTGGGGTGTTTTGAACGTAGACGTCCTTTAGGGGGAAGCTTTATCTGTTTTTCCTTTTAAATTAACCCACTGTTTTGCTGTCCAAAAGTTAATCAACACACAGAGCTAAAAATAACATGATAACTTTTCAAACATATATATATACATTTCTATATATTGCCATGTGAGAAGGCGAATATCACACACTAATCGTAACGCCACAGTCATTTCAAAACACCATGAGAACTATACTAATATTTGCTTCTCAGCCATTCCAAATGCTTTACAATGATATACCTGTAATAAATTTGAATTACCTTCTCTCTCTGCTATTACATTACTGCCTCCACATGCTAAGGACATTCTCTGCAGCAGCTTCCTCCATCTGCCTGGGACACTGGATCCGTATTTCTAAAAGTATGACTTGCTGCTGCTTTCATGCGGAATGCCTGAAGTGATTTGCACCGCAGTGACACAGGAGCAGTAATAAATATGCATAAATGACAAGTGAACTCCACAAGCTTATTAGGTTACTGTGTACATATGCTAAGGACAGTAGAGGACTCCAGCGCCGGACAGACGTATTCTGGTCTCCATTTGCAAAGACAAAGCCCTCTTCTTTAAGTGAAACCAGAGATTTTCGACAACCTGGCCTTGCACAAAATGAAAAATCCGGAAATTTTCTTGGACAAAAATCTGATACATTCCTTTTGCCATTTTATCTTCGCCCAACAAGATCTAATTTGTTCACCGCTGGCCTGGGATAAGGGGCGGTGCGGAGTAGAGACAGGATATGCCCATGTGCCAGGCAGCAGCGGACGTGCCTGGTCAGTGTCCACTTTCAGCCAAGGTGTCAAACAAAGAGTGTCTGCTTCCAGGAACTGTGGGACAAGCTGAAAGAGTGTCCGCCCGACCAGCCTCACACCCCCCTGTGCCCCCCACCAACAGTATGCCACTAAGCCGTTTAACTACCTGACCCCTCTCTCACTCTGTCATCCTGAGCTGCAAACAAAACCGAAAGAAACCAAATAATCTACGACCAATTCCATGTCTGCAATGGTTATGGTCCTGGTTAAATAAAGGTCATTAAATAAATTAAACCAGGACAGATGTGTAAGGCAAGACAGCAACATGCACCCATACATCAAACTACTCCTAACACTATTACCACTACTTCTTTACTGTCATTTATATTATACTACTCCAGCTCGTGGTTTGCACACCAAAGACATACGGTAAATTAGTAGACTTGGCATTCGATGCTCATGCTATCGATCACTTAGCATCTCGCCTAGTCAAGGAAGATTTGAATTTTTTTTCCCTATAGCCTTTAGAATTAGCCTGCAAAAAAACACAGATTGTGAATAATCCAGGTTTGAGCTGGTAGCAACATATCAACCACATTTAAGTGACATCAAAGCCTTGTTAATAGTGTATAAGCATTTTGGTGTTTTATTTTAGATATTAATCAACATGTAAAACTGGCATCTGAGCTAAAGGCTAACTCATTTTTTTGTCGTTTCTATTTGAACAGGACAGCTGTGGCACGAAATGGGGATAGAGAGGGGAGTGACATTCGCCAAAGGGTCACGGGCGAGAATCAAACCCACAACCCCGCAGTGGCAACCGAACATGCCCCTATCCACCGCACCACCGGCAAAGCAAACATTTGGATTCCTGTAGTTAGTAGTAAAAGTAATTGCAACACGTTATTTCCAAAAAGTTACTCACAGAGAGCCATTTCTTTATAGGCCGTTCTTGAGAAAAACTCTAATCAGATCTTGTTATTTGGGGCACCTTGGCAATGCACCTGTATATGTCTTTGACCAAAAATCTATCAGAGACGTATCTACCACAGCTTCTTTCATCCTTTGCTGGCCAAAAAACAAAGAGAAAGCAAACAATACAGCGACACCATCAAATCCTAACAAATAGCTTTCTGGTCTCTGTTTTGCACTTGTGTGTGTCGGGGCAGGTTGGCTTCGAGTACAAACAGGAGTAGATTTCCTCTTGGACTCAATCTCATCGTGTTTTGTTGCTGCTTTCAGACAGATGGGGCAGCTTCTTACGCACATGTGGCCTATAACATGCGCTGGCCCCGCTCAGTAAAAGCCAATACATCATTTCATTACTCGTGTTCAGCTTAGTCAAATAACATCCGCTCGCTGGGGTAATAACGGCAGCCTGTCCCGCTGCATTTCATCAGGGGATATCAGAGCTGGCCCGCGTTGCCAGGTCCTGTCTTTTCTTGTAAAATGACCCTCCCCTCCAGCACTGCCACCAGCTTCAGTCGCAATACACATGATACACTGTTTAAATGAGAATTGGCTTCTGTCTGTCAGTGAGCGGCAGGAGAGGAACGCCACAGTGTTTACACGAAGAAGGAATGTATTATTTATGTACATTTACGCATACTAAAATATATTAGAACCGGCAGGTGCCAAGTTCGCTTCTTTAAAACAACTTTGGGCTTCTCATTTTGGAAAGCTGCTTGCAAGTGTTGAGTGTTGCAGCTTGCGTTTTTTGTCTCTCTGCGGGCTCCTGTCTGGTGATATGCAAGGCACATTTTTGGCCAATTTTTTTTTTTTTTCACAAATTCCTGAAATTTGGACACAAATTCAATTTTAGCCAACCGATCAAAAAAGTCAATGAGACTCATGCCACATTTCTTATGGTGGTTAACACTTGATTCTTTTTCTGAACTCCTCCTAGGGCGTTTGTCAAAGAAAGTTAAAATGTGTTAAAAATATTATTGAGCTGTGGGGCATAAAACGTTATCCACATTTTTGTATTACAGTCTCACATTTCAGAGCATTTCTTATATTTTGCAAACTTTTTCATGAGTTTTTGTGTTCTTGGTGTCCGGATCAAAAAAGCCAATAAGACCCTCGTTATATTCCTAGCGATGTCATGTCTATTGGAAATCGGCAAAACTCGGTAGTTAAACCTTCAGACATTTACGGTGAGGGCCGATCATTGCCACTCGTGTCCATATTTGTATTTATTTATATTGATTCTTTTACCAGATCTCTAGAGCATGAGGTGAAATGTTTCATTGTTATAGAATGACCCTCGCCAACATTGTCTAAGGAGTTTACAACAAGGCAACAAGGTCCTGGATTTAATTCCTAGACTGTGTGGAATTTGCATGTGCTTCCACCAAGAACCTCTAAGAAGAATATATGTACCCCTGACAAAGATCAGACGGCCTTACGATTGGATTGACTGATTGGATAAAGAGGCCTTATTGCTGCCTTCTATATAGATTCGACTGCTCCTTGGAGAATGGGTAAAATGCCAAGGAATACTGTAAATTGAAGAAACCTAATTGTTGTCTTCAACAAGTTACAAAGAACATCACAGGCAACAAAAGAAAATAGGTATGCCAAAACTAACCTACTCTATTTGCTCCTCCATCTTTTTTTAACTCATGACATAAGCTAATAGTCAATTTACCGCCTTTCATGTACGTGTATGGGCCTGCACGGGTAAACACATATGCCCTGGCATGCACTCTGTACACATGCATGTTCAAGCTTACCTATAGTTACTTTCACACGTGTTTGTTGAACAACGCCTCATGAGCTTTTCCACCAGCGCCGTCGACAACAGGGCTGTCACACCAGGAAGTCATCATCCTGAGTGTGAATGAATGAGCGGAGAGAGAACACAAAAGAGGAGCAGGAGACATCAACACTGTACTGGGTCAACATGTCAGAGCCGTGTGAGACTGGAGCCTGCAGCTGCCGCTCCATCATCACTACCCACAGACAGCACTGACGCTGCATGGACAACTTCCTACCACCTGACTAATGACATCTTCCAAGCGCCAAAGGCTTACTGTGTTGCAAGCACAAATGTGCACACTACAAATTATATTTACACTGTCATTCCAACCAGAAATAGTGAAGATCTTTAGGCCAATCTGGAAGCATTGTTTTATAATATTATGAGAGATTATTTGAAAGAGATATTGTGAATGTATGAAATTAGGTAAGTAAATCTTATTCGTATGGTACCTTTCACAGACAAAGTCCTTCACAGTGGAATAAAGATATTAAAATATATCCAAACAGCATGTACTGTACATCAACAGTTTAGTCACAGTGGCCCTGAGCTGTTAAAACATTTAAATAACTATAATAATGACAAGAAGAGCAAACCAGAAAATGAACTTTATTTATTATTGAAAATATATATGATAATTTTTTATGTCATAAAAAAATAGTGGTACTCAAGAAAATAAATGCTATAGAAATGAATATAAATGCTATATATTGCCTGTCCCAAAAACAAATGCAGTAGGTACAAGCCTCCTACTGGATAATTGCTGCATGATGATCTTTTAACTGCAACACGGTATTTAAACCCAACTGATGCCGTGAGTGGCTTCTCAATTCTGAAACAACCACATGGAAAGACAAATCCCGTGGTCATGGAAAAGATGTCAGTGTGTTTGAGAAGGGTCAAATCATTGGCAGATCATTGGTTGAGCTGAGAAAAACATCTAAGAAGAAGCAGAAACTAATCTCAAAATCAGAATCAGAATTAGAACAGGTTTGTGGCCATTGTCAATGAGCAAAATTCACAAACATAGGAACTTGTTTTGTCATCAGAATCAGAATCAGAATCAGAAAGAGTTTATTGCCATTGTCAATGAACAAAATTCAAAAACGTAGGAACTTGTCTCGGCCTTAAGGTGCAACATACTGAGCAATAATAAAACAACATATATTCAATCAAAAAAGGGCATGCATTAGGAAACAATTTAAAATTACTGTACAATAAAAATAAAAATAGGCATTTCTATGTACACAAGAGTTATAGTTAGATTTACAGTTTGAGTGCAGAAAGTGACAGTGCAGTGAGTGGTTGAATATTGCAGTTAAGTGACAGGTGTTTTGAAGTGTTCATGAGTCCAACAGCAGAGGGAAAGAAACTATTCTTGTGGCGGGAAGGTTCTGGTCCGGATGGACCGTAGCCTCCTGCCTGAGGGCATTGGTTCAAACAGACCATGTCCAGGGTGAGAAGGGTCAGCTGTGATCCGACCTGCTCCTCCCAGAGCCCTGGAGACGTACAGGTCCTGCAGAGATGGAAGTCTGCAGCCGATCACCTTCTCAGCAGAACGCACAATGCGCTGTAGTCTCTGTTTGTCCCTGGCTGTGGCTCCAGCGTACCACACGGTGATGGAGGAGGTGAGGATGGACTCAATGATGGCCGTGTAGAACTGCACCATCATCTGCGCTGGCAGCTTGGCTTTCCTCATCTGCTGCAGAAAGTACATCCTCTGCTGGCCTTCTTGATGAGGGAGCTGATGGAGGGCTCCCACTTGAGTGGTGCCCAGGAAGCGGGGAAGGAGTCCACGGTGGTGATGGGGGAGTCTGTCATGATGAGGGGGGGCTGGGGGGCTGTGGCTTTCCTGAAGTCCACGATCATCTCCACTGTCTTCTGGGCGTTTGAACTCCAGATTGTTACCGCTGCACCAGGACCCAGCCGGTCCACCTCCCTCCTGTAGTCAGACTCATCCCCGTCTGAGATGAGCCCGATGAGGGTGGTGTCGTCCGCAAACTTGATGAGTTTTACGGAGTCGTGGCTGGAGGTGCAGCAGTTTGTGTACAGGGAGAAGAGCAGAGGAGAAAGTACACAGCCCTGAGGAGCTCCGGTTAAGGTGCAACATAAAACACTGATCAATAGTAAAGACAACATATATGAAATCAAAAGGTCATGCATTAAGAAACAATTTAAAGTGACTATAGAATAAAATAAAAATAGGCTTACTATGTACTCAAGAATTTACAGTTAAATTTACAAATGTGAGTGCAGAAATCTACTACAGATCTGAACCCCAGCGAGAGCGTTTGAGACGAGCTGGAGAAGGCTTTGTGCAGTAGTCACTCTCTCCCATCACAAGATCAACTGGTGAAAAATAATGCAAGACTGGATGGAAATAAATCTTTGAATATTGCAGAAGCGTATTGCAACTATGGCACAGAGAATGTGTGCTGTAATCAAAGCTAAAGGCGGTCTTCTTGGACAGGCAGAGCAATGCAATCATCAATGGGACTTTCCACATGTTACTTTAAGGCTTATAAATATTTGTACATACATTAATTTCCACAGCTGAACCATCAAATATACAACTAAAACACATATTTTGTACAGTAAATGTCTGTAACCTTTAAATCCTCACAGATGACTGGTCAGTTTGAATATAAATGTACTTCTTCCAGCTCACTCCTCTGTGTTCCTCTCCACTGTTCACATTCTTGTTTTATCCACACTATTGTAAGTGCAAGCTGAGTCATGAGCTAACAGTGCTCTCTCCAGCCTTTTGTCCCACTCAGCAGCAAAACAGACTCATTCAAGCCTGAAGGTCAAGACGTTAAAGGGCCATGGCCCTCCTATACTTGCCTACACAGGTTAGTGAAGCTACTGTGTATAAATATATAGACTAGAAAGAAAGAAAATAACTAAGGAAAACATTGTAGAAATGTGTGGCTTGTTCAGGTAAATGTCTAACATGGCATCCACTGTACCTCAATTTAAATAAAGCCTAAAAATACCTAAAAAATTTACTTACGGATAGTACTTTTACTTTTGTATGTTGTTACTTTCCATCTCTGCATAAAATAAATCCTTTTACCATTATCTATTTTTGTCACTTGAATTAGCTAAAGTAACTGTTATTCAATGTGATGTTGAAAACGAAATTATTTAATTCAAGAAACACAATACGTAAAAGGTGGTTTAAGGTTCAGAAATGACATGTCTGTTCATCTCCTCAAACATACAACGCCTCACACTTCACCATGCTAAATTGATCAGTTTTTGGGTCAGCAGTGAACTATATAACTGCAGTTAAAGTGGTAGTGGTAGTAGTAGTAGACAACCAAATCCTTGTAAAGCGGCAGGGTTGGGGATTATTGGAGTGTGTGCGGCAGGACTGGCCAGATTAACATTCCTGGAGGTATTTTAACACTCGGGGTGACAAATTTGCAACACTGTTCCCCCTTGTGCTGCCTTCTGTGTGCTAAGCCTGGGACCCAAGTTTAGGGGAGGTCATCTGGAAAGAGTGAAGCAAAATCCCTTCCTCCCGGGGAGCTGCCGGACTTCTGTAGACCCAGCGTGTGTGTGTGTGTGTGTGTGTGTGTGTGTGGGAAGGGGGCATTGGGAGGAGATGTTGTTCCCACTGGCAGAAAGTGAGCCCTGTTCTGGAGGAGGTCCCGGCTATTCTTTTGCATTGGTGCGATACAAACACAGGATTTGTCATTGTTTTTTAAATGAGCACACAGTTGAGGGGTATTTGCATAGACAGATGCACTTAATCTCACTGTTAAAGAAGGTAACGTTTGTGGTCATTTTGTTCGATTAGGGTTAGGGTTAGTCAGTTTCTCTCAGTTTGAAGGTTATTTAAGAAATATTACAATATAATGGTCCCTGTGCAACGTGATCACTAATTTCAGTGAGTTGAGGTTGCAAGTACGTCATCAGGAGCTAATGTATGCTAAATGTACTACTCTAGCTATATGAATAAAATTACACTTTTACAAACAGTAGCCTATACTGTGCACTTGTTTAAATATAATAACAAATGGCACAACTATTATGACAAATTTTACAGTAGAGTCGGTAAAGGCAGTGGTTTCCAAAGTGAGGGTCGCGGGGGCATGAGCAGGGGGTCGCGAGATGATTTCAAGATATAGTTTACAATCATAACATTGCATTTTTAAAATTGAGAACAGTATATTTTAGTGAAATTGTATCCAATAACACAATACATTATTCAATAAACAACATAAAATCTGATTTAACATATTTTGCCACTTTAAATTTTTACCGCTTTCAATTTTATTTCGCAGTGGGGGTCTAGAGTCAGTTGCATAGCTCTTTTGGGGGCCAGTTTGAAAAGTTTGGGAACTCCTTGGTTAAAGTAGATTTTATTTATACCGTGAGAATAAAATGTTCTTGGATTTTGACTTTCCTTCAAACAAAGTCACCAGAAGAACAAAACTCGACACAGAAGGTCTACATTGTCTGTGAATTTAACATGTTCTTGTGAGAGAAGAGTCATCTGATCTATGGGCTAATCAGCCACAACATCCCACAACAACCAAATAAATACAAACTGTACCTGTTTTTTTACAGTCTTACAAACATGAAAAACAGAACTAGTCAACAGTTTAGAGGGTTGAAACTTGGGCTGGGAAATTCATCAAAAGCTGAATTTCTGTCAGCAAAAACGTGGTTTTGAGCAGAGGTCAGCCTTTGGAGGAAGAAATTTGAATATTATTTGTGTTAAATGACAAATCAAATACCAAATAAAATGTAATCCAAAATCGAGATCGATCAGTATGAGATTATTTTCCTTCCATATCGCCAAACCCTAGTTAAAATTTAGTCTTCATTTAATAATCTGATTTTATTTATTCCTCATAATGAGTTTACTGCACAACAGTTTTGCCATCATTTAACTGTTAACAACAACTAGCACTGGCATTGCTCTTGTTTGCAGCCGAAAATATGCATTATAATTGGATGCAGACAACACATTTTGACCCAAAAAGCTGCAATTACTATATGGCTTTTTTGTCTTAACTTTATTATACAAAGAAATTCTGGTACAGTGCCTTTCAGCTATGTGACCAGCACAACAAAACAGCGCTCTCCATGATGACCTTGCCAGGCGAGCTGAACTGATATTTACAGTAACTCTTATGTCAGCTCCGGAAATCTCTCTTCGCGTGTCTCTGTGTCGGCCGGGACAAGAGCGCTCTCCCACTGCTTATCTCTTAACAGCTCTGGTGTGAGTCACAGCTGGGCCCGTACAGACAGTAGAGTCATCAGCACTGCACACTGGTATCAAAGTAGTCCCAAACTTGTAACAGATAAGCAGTCACTCTATATTCTCACGCGCAAGAACAGAAAGAAAGTGGCAATTTTTAAAAAAATGACTATTTATTATATCATCATTGTTGAAAAAATACATAGTGAAAGTGTTTTTTTCTGCATATAGTAAAGAGTCATTTGGTTCTGTTGTGTACTGCTCTCTGCAACATAATGGAAAACATTTGGTGCAATCTCTTTCCAGACTCCAGCTGGACGTGGTGGGGTTATTCTCACCCTTTATAGTCTTTGTAAACGCAGTTCTACAGAATGGAGCTATTCATTCATTTTCAATTCATATTTTATTTGTTAACATTTATGAAGGTTTAGCGCTCAGAGCGTATGCCATGATTCATGAACATGAAGTGGTTTTATACCGCCTTTAAGAGGTAACTTCCACTATCTGCTTTCAACGAGAGTTCATACTTATAAAATCCATCTGTCACTCACTCAGAGGCCAACAGGGCTTGACCAATAAGAGGAATGTGTATGCTTGAGCACTGAGCTGCATTCAAGGTTTATGTGCACTAACATGTCAACACTGCCACTGGACAGATGGAAAAAGCCTTTGTATCTGTGTAGAACTTAATTTGACGAGATCGGCAGCCTTATGGAAACAAATACAAGCAGAGGGAGGGTCACAATTCACGGTGGCGCCCATGGCAACTTCCAGAATAAGTTGAATAGAGTGTAATATTCTCCATGAAGCAGGAAGTGCTCTGTTAGTATGCTTGTAGTATAGTTTTACTGTGACGGCACAACTCGGTCTGGCCTTAGCGAATTGTGAAAAGTGCTTATAAACTCATTACGGTAAATATTAATGTACGTACGCACTATCCGGAAGAAGGACCAACGCAAACTCCGGACCAATAAAAAAATCTGCCAGACGCAGCTCTTGGGGCAAATAATGATGTTCACTAAACTCTGCTCACCTCTGAAGTATCTGTGGGACCCAGACGAGCCGACGAGCCGATCGCCTCTGTTTTTGGACTTTGTAAAGTAAATACACCAAAGCCATTCTCTTAACCTGAGCTCCCATAGGACACAACTCCTCCACTGAGCATGCGCGCTGGCCGCCTCGGCCGTGCGTCTGTTACGGAGAGTTTATTTTTTGGCAGCGCATTTGAGGCGTCCAGGCGGCACGGCCAGGGCAGCTGCCTTCAAAATGTACAGGCATTCAATTTGGGCGGCCAGCACGATTTTGGACTCCGCGGTGTGAACGGGCCATTAAGAATGCAATAGATTTTTTGTGATGGAACTCAATTGACCATTGCATTTATTAACAACCCACACATTCATGGAAACAAAATGCCAAAAATCGCAATATTTTAAAGTCCCATTTCCAGACTGCAGCTGCACATTTTTGTTGCATGTCTGACTAGCCGCTCGACCTGTTTGTAACATAGTGCTATCTATGGGGGGCTATCAGCAGAAACAAATAGCTCAGAGGCAAAGTGAGGGTCAACATCTGGCATATGATTTCCCCCCATTCACCTTGTCAGAATCGCTATGTGTTGTTGCTAAAACCGCTTTGTTTTACTGTACGTTATATATGCAATTATTCACTTTACCAAACGATGCACATTTCTTTTTTCTGTAATTCACCGGTTTACAGGAGTCATAGACCTTTCAAACCAGCATCAAGAGCTAACAGCAAAGAGCCAGGCTTCAGGGACGTAGCAGCTGCCATAAAAGCGTATCCAGTCGTAAGTACAGATGACACGCCATGCACACTGCTGCGAGGCTCACACTGATAATTGTTTTATGTCTTCCTGCCAACTGAAAAAGCAAGACCAAGCATCTACACTCCGTCCTATTGCCATATTGCTCTGCTGGAAGTTGTAGGAACAGATAAGATGTCGCAAAGTCTACTCAAAACTTCAAAGCAGTGATGTTATGCTGTGCTGTTATAATTAGATAAAAGCAACAACATTTTTGATATACACAGAAAAGCTAAGATCTTTACATGACAAAATGATTTATTACACAGGATAATATCAATATCAATAATATCAATGTGAAGTTTGATATTTGAATAAAAGAGTTTAGAAGACACTAGCAACAATACTGGTTTCATTACATTCATTATTGGATTGGACGCTTCTTCTTGTTCATTTAGTATTATAGTGTCTGTGTTAACGTTTAAATTTGGGTTGTCAATATAATTTCATTCTCATTGTGCCAAATTCAGTGACGGTTCTTGCAGCATTTTGTGTTTTCACTGAATGTTGGCGTCATCAAACTAATTTTAACGGCAGGTCGGAGCAGGGTCTCTATTGAACTTCTGAACTCCAAACTCACTTTTACCATTTACTCAGATGAACCACAAACTTGAGAAAGACAATGGGTAAGTCACTTTATGGTTATTGGAAGGCTGGAGCGTTTGTGGGTTTTGTGGGTTGGTGAATTACAGCTAAATGCACGCCAATAGAGAAGGTAAACAGACAGGAGCAGTGTGCTGTGCCCCCACACACCTGAGCAAACAGGGGGAGTGGACACAACCCGGCTGATAGGTCACTCATTCACAGCACTGAGACTTATAGCCAGTGAGTTAAGACGGCACAGAGATGGAAATAAGCAGTCTGTATTTGTGTTTTAGTACATGTATATATCTTAACTTAACTTATCTTAATATTATGGGGTAAGGTGGTAAGCTCGAGAGGGCCTGATCTGGTCAGAACTTGAGAGACCACTGGAAATATCGAGTGCTACAGTGGGGCTTTACGTAGTATGAATGTGGTGTGTGCATGAGTGTTGGTGGTGGTCAAATGGGCCGATGGTGCAGATTCAGTCCACCCCAGAGCCACAGCAGTCGTAATAGTATAATAGTAATAATAATAATAATAATAATAATGATAATAATGCATTTGATTTATGTAGCACCTTTCAAGACATTTCTCATTTACCCCATACTCTGTAGTAGTAAGATACTTCTGCATCCCCAGCTGCCTTGGGTAGACTGACAGAAGTGAGGCAGGCAATCCGCACCATCGGCTGATCATTCACGCACACACCACAGTCACACTAGACAAGGCGAAGTGTCTTGCTTAAGGTTAATAAAACAGTTTTCACCTGGTATTCACGTCGATCTCCCATCCAAGTGCTAAGCAAACCTTACTTCCAAAACCAGACGAGGCGGGCCGCATAAGGCTCCATTTAGTCACTAATTACTTACTTGCCATCAAGCCTTCACAAAACTAGAATAGGCCCTATTAGTTATTAAACAATAAAAAAAAAAAAAATGTAAACTCTTCTTTATTTCACACACATTGTTTTAATATTTGTCCATGATTTCAACATTTGAAATAAAACACTTCATCTCAAACTTCTACCTCACTTCATGTGTGATTTATGCCTTTGAAACATTTTTCTGCCCGGCCAAAGCTGAGCCACAGATACTGGTTTTGTGCTTAAGAGCTGAGCTGCAGACACACACTGGTAAGTCTCTGCCAGCTCATGCATATACCATCTTCTTCAGCTTTGAGCGAAAATTGTGTAAAATGCTGAGGATGGGACTAAAATCAAATATATAATTCTTCTTTTCATTAAGAATGTAGTTGGAGTCGCAGAATCACTGAGGGCTGCTTTTGGCATCAGTAAAACCTCCTGATGCAAATAAATACCAGGCATACTGTAAGTTTTATGCGTTACCTGCCTTCAGCTTTGGTAATTGGCAAAATTTATAAATGGGATTCTGCAACTCAATGACTCATTTCAAATCATGACCGTCTGGAGGTTGGCTGTCCGTGATTAAGCCATCAATATCACTTGAGACCTTTTTGCCATTATCATTGCACATTGTTATTAATTCTTCAGCCTGTTTCCCATCCATTTGTCAACGGAACCGGGGGTGGATAAATAAAGGTTTTTTTCCAGAGGACTCAGGTGGAGGGCGTCTGCGAGAATACAAGTCAGTGACAGCTCGGTTCCGACAGGATTGATCCCTTACCAAATGTGGGACAAACATCAGCCATGTTTAATTCCTGATACTTATTGGGCAACAAGATCAACCTCAAAAGATTGATGAGCAAATAGCAAAGCCTGGAATGAATTAGTAAATAGTTTGTATTGACTAAAATACAGTAAAATACATGGGGTCTTACGTTTGCAAACCCTCTAGTTTAGCCCTGGAGATTGAGGTTTTTTGTCTGTTTAGCAGTTCAAATCTGTTCTGTAAGTTAAACCATCAATATTAACATTGCAAACAGATATTTCCTCAAAGTCGTTGTGTCGCTGTTGCTCAAAGATGCTGATGTGGCTCTTTAGATAAAATGAATAATGGAATTGTTATGCAAGTGAGTCGATGGGGATTTGAAATTTCCTAATAGAAATCATAGCTAACGCGTCATAGAAATTTACAGGTGTAGTAAAACCTCTCCATTTTACCTCCTCCAAAAGGTCTCTTCACTTATGCATGCAGACAGACGCAAAGTGAATGGCTCGATAATGTCTTGTGGGCCATCCCAATTCAGCCACTCACTCCATTTTGTGTCTGCGGCCTCCTGCGGGCAAGCTGTTTAAATCTTAACAATCGGTGAAATGTCAGGCACTCCCCTGACTGGCAATTCCATTGGACCTGGTTCTACGTGTAAAAAGAACTGGGAGTTAGAATTAAAGTTCACTCTTTGACAGTCTACAGTGCTCCGTTGGAGACAGTCTCAAGCTAGATCTACTGTACTGCCTGGCTCTCCAAAATGTCTTACTAAAACTAATGGGAGCAATTGTGAGAGCCACTACTGTAAGTGTGAGTTACATTTGTATCTCAAGATCATCTGTGACATGTCCTCACTGATTACATGGACATTACGTGCAATAATTACCATTTGTTTGGGGCTTGTGGAGTGTGGCCTACTATATTTTCCCCACATTGGTTCCAGTTTCCAATTGCAGCACAAATGTTTGTTTTACACATGTTTGTTTTTACAATTAGTGACAGAGGACTGCAAAAATGCATTCATGTATGAACTCAGCCTTACATGTTGATCTGCATACATGGAAATGCATATAAATTGTCTCAAAGCAAACTTTTTTTTAGGTACTTGAACTATAACATATGTTGATCTTTCTGTTTCATTGTAAACCACAACACTGATCTAAAAAGCATAATAATAGAAAAGGGTGCATTAACTTCTAATTGAAAACTGCACTGATAAGCCCCTCCTCTTCGTAGTGACATTTTACCGTAACATACAGTGGCTTGACATGGCTATGTGACATTTTAGAACCCTACATGTATCACTCGGTGTCTTCATTTGACAAATATTTGCAACTAAGTACAAGGATGTGGGTGGGCATAGGGGACAGGTGAAAGCAGGAATTTTCTGGGCACTCGAGACGCATTTGCAGGACAATGCAGAATTACTCCAACATGCAGGAATGACTGAAAACACGACTGAGTAAAATAATGATGAGGAAACAAAGCTCATTAAAGTTGATTTAGCATAATATGTCTGTTTAAGATACAGTCACTTTTCTGGTGGGGAGTATAGAACCTGCTAGTGTACAGTATGTTATTGCAAAGCAATAACATACTGATATTGCAAAGCAACATTTCTCCATGGAGACTAGCAGGTGGCACTGACAGGTCAGGTCACGTAGTGTACGTATGGACAAAACACAAACTTCCCCAAACCTCCTCAAACTTTCTCACTTTTCATCTCGGTTAGCACAGAACGCCTTCTTCCTCATCTCTGAAAGCCCAGTGTTTTTGGATCAGATTGCTCCTTTTCACGTCAAGTGGTGTTTTTATAGATCACAAACTTAACAAAAATTGCGTGTGTGGCATTTTTACATGTATGTGCTGTTTACAAATGGGACCCCTGTGGAGAAGCGTGTTATGAGACGCTGAAGTATTTTTAGTAACTGCAACTGCAACTGCCACCCCACACCATCACCACAACCAGAAAAGTTACATAGTGCACCTTTATGCCTTTTTCATTTTCAAAAGAAACTAACAAAGAGGATTGTTGTCATATTTTTGCTGAAGAATCTTCCACTGCATCTGCACAATCAAGGCCACATTCTGTTTGACTGATTATCTCATGTCAATCAACAAACCAGTCATGTCTATTGGTCATCAGCTTGAATTGTAACTGCTGTGTGGAATAGTGGCTCCTAGAGGTTTAAATGCATAACTGCAAATATTGAGAGCTTTTAAAAGTCCAATTACACAAGACTGCTGCCACAAAAGCTACAAATTATACTGTGTAAACGTCTACATTTTATGGTTGTCTCCAGAGCAGATTATATAGACCAAGCATTAGCTCTGGTTAGTGTAGGATATGTTACATGGTAAAGGGCCAGTGAAATGAAAAACTCATAAAAGTGTCACGGCACGGTGCACTGGTGTACGTGCTGTTTTCCCTCATCGACGCTCTCAAGTCTCAGGGATTTGCTCTTGAGTTCAAATTGTAAAATGATGGTGTATAGATATAATGAGATGGAACTACTACTACTGCTTTTTGTTTTTAAGTTGCAATTTTCTGGTAGAGGGTGCGCCACCAGGGAGACGTTATTTGCTTTTCCTGAGTGTTCCACATTAGCACTATGAAACTTCTCTATTTCATTAGAGGACAAGCAAGGGGACCACTAGGTCACGCGAGGGTAATAAAAGCACCCATAACTATATATACGTTCAATGTTATACTATAGAACATTTTTGGTCAGTTTGCTCCGTCACCATATAAACTATCACATGGAAACAACGCCTAAACAGGTTGTATCCATATGTTTATGTGACATTGGAAATTTATACATTCATTCATTTTCTACCGTTTGTTCCCGTTATGGGTGGCGGGCGACTTTACGGGTTAGGGGTCCCAGTGACTTTGGGCCTAGTTTCAACACTAACTCAAACATTAATTAAGATAACCAAAATCCCCTTTGTAAATGTTTTTAATATCTAATATGTCCCTAATACAATGAAGCAGGTGTGAAGCCTTTGTGTGGACCGCGATTAGCATCACTAAGATTACTGTTGCAAGGCGCCAAGCCCAGTAATTGTGGAGAGTGTGCGGGCAATCGTGGGGCGTCCGTGAGTCGGCGCTGGGCAATCTCTGGCCTGTTTTTGTGTTCTGCGCCGCCAATGAAGTTACTCTGGCTCCTCCCCGTGGGAAAGCCCCATTTCTCTGTGTTCCTCATTGGTGTGGTCCTGGGTTGTGTTCCTGCTTGTCTCAGTGTCATTCTGGAGGTGAACAATGCAAGGGACTGGTTCATAACGGCCTTAAGGTAAAATCAATTGGACATGACATGTGGAATATGGACAATGGACACGAAAGTACTGCTAATCTTGTTTATAAAATATGATGTAAACTTTATTTAGGCCTCACGGCAATTCAGTCAAACAAACCTGTGTGTCAAAAATGAATGTCTTGGTGTTGTTTGCTAATGTCCAGTTCCAACCAATAAATAATCAAATTTATCCATTCCAGCTAAAAAAAGAAAAAGAAAAAAAGACCACTCTGCTAACCCTGCTACAGAAGTTTCAAATTGAATGTCTCATAAAAAAAAATATCCACCTGCAGTCTCAAGCTTAAAAATGCAAATCAACTTCCTCAAAATATTTGAGCACACTTGATCAAGTTAATTATAATGCATTTAATTTCTTACACACTTGGACATAATCGTTTTCATTGTCAGCTAACCATTAAATGCATATAATTAAGAGTTTGGTATTCTGGCCTTTTTTTCACAAACTTAAGGGGTTTTTACTGCAGTGAGATATAAGCATCTAAAATCAGATAGTTGAGTTAGTCGCACGAGACTCCTTAAACTCTAACCGTGGCCATTAACATGCACTTACAGCCATATGTTTGTTACGGCTGAAGCGTTTAAGAGCTCAGTGGAGAAACATACCTTCATCCAGCAAATAAAAAGCTCCAAAGGCAGACCAGACGATGACCTTCGACGAGCTTTATGCTGTAATAAAGATGTTTACATGCAAGTTGTCTTGCTTCGATCCCGAGGGACGCGAGGGTGAAAAGGTTATCATTAAAAGGCCATCGTCCACAAACACTTCAAAAGAATTCTGTGGCTCTCTGTCAAATATTTTTGGAGGTTTATAATGCTTTTACTCTCTCTGATTTCTACAAAGACCTTCTGAACACGAGATCTAAAAAAAGGCGAGGCAAAGCCAAGTAGGGTGTTTTTTAATAAGCCAGAAGGTTTTTGTGCTTCCTAAAACAGCCTTTGATGGAATTATTGCAAGAATCAATACTTGGATTGGAATTTAACCCATGACCTTGACCTATTATCCGCCTTTCTAAAGAGAACTAAATGTTCAGTTTGGGTGGAATCAGCTTTGTGAACAAGGAATGATTGAGAAAATAACTGAGCTTCTATTTACTTTTGAGTATAAGAAAGATATCAAGATTCTCATGAGGCGTAGTTTCTATTCACGGAGGATAACATTAAACCTTGCCTGCTATTGGGTATCGTTCAACAAAAAATCGATACGGCAATATATCGTCCTAGACTCAGTATCTATACTGGTATATCTTTAAACAACGTGAATTTTATAATTTGTCCAGGCGGCCGTTTAGAGCAGCAACTCCTATCGAGGAGCGCGCTGGTTTACCGTCCTGCAGGAAAAGCAGAAGCTGCTCAATCTGCCGGAACACAAGCTAGAACTGAGACATGCAAACGAGGTGGAATAGAACTTTTGGATGAGCTGTTTGTGCCGCACTCTCGGCCGAGGTGAGAAGGAGCTGTGGACCTTAGAATAAGCTGATCTCGCCTGTGCAGAAGATGCTGCTGCAGCATGTTCAGACCATGCTAATTGTTTGGCAAGAAACATGCAATACTTTAGTAGAATGTGTTCTATATATTTCTATTGTGATCAGTTGTGCTTATAACGGCACTAACATGTTCTGGCAGCTGATTGGTGGAATTCCCAAACGGTTCTTATCCCCTCTAAGGATAACATCAAGACTTGTATTGTTTAAATTCTCAAGCTGAATTGTATTTGAGACGCATACAGATACGCATGGAGGCTTCTGTCCTCTGCGTTGGTCAGTCCGTCAGTTTGGCCCTCTCTTGTGTAGCAATGAAGCTGTGCATATGCATGTGCTGACCGCTGGGGGCAGTAGTGAACGCAGCGCAACAATACAGCAGAACGGCACAAATTCTCTTGACTCTTTTCCAACAAATGAGATCCGAACACTGCCGTGGGCGCCTCAATTTTTGTATTTTTTTGTTGGTCTACTTCTTCTATTTTGGTCCACTCTCTAACTGTCTTGGAGCATCCTCTGGTGGTTACTTAACAGAACACAGACCTAACATTAGAAACGGTTGGAAGTATGAATGCAGTGTCCGTAATATGCTTGGAACGCACGGATCAGTAAATGCAGATGAGAACTTAAGTATGCACTATTAACACCTTTGCTGCATCGATAAATACTCTTTTATTCAAGTTAATGCTATAACATTTTGAAATCTTTTGTGGTCTTGTGTCTGTTTGTCTGCTTGACCAAGAGACATGTTTCTCATGTTTCCATTTATCTTCGGAACTTAATGTTCTGTTGATCCTGGTTGCGTGTCTTTCTATAGAGCTCAGAGGTGCCCATGCATGGCTGAACCCATCTGTGGAGAGCCATAATGATTTGTTCACGCCACATTAGGTTCTCACATACAACCAGCAAAACGGGCTAAGGAGGGAACACTTTCTAATTACAATGGAGGAGACTGAAACAACAGAAACAAAGAGAAACTTCAGTCTTAGCCCAAATATTACTATCATCAACGAGCATGATGTTTGAATGTTTGAGTAATGAAAACAGAAAGAAAATGTGAGAGGTGTACAAAAAATGCCACAGTGCATCTACACACACATAATGCATATGCAGTGATATTAGGGTCATGTTCAATTAGAATGACATCATTCACACACATTTCCCTTCCATAGACCCACTCACAACTGCAATGAGTCCAGGAATCGAGGAATGTGAAACTGTAAAAGAGGATTCAATCGAGACATTTTGACTGCCATCCGGAAGTCCTTTTCAATCTGAAGGTACTGCTCTGCCCATGTTTGCATTGCTCTGACACAGGAAACATTTTCTTCTTTTCTTTTTTTCTTTTTTTCCCTTCAAACAATTACTTACATTTTCATTTAACTAAAATGTATTATTGCGGAAAAATATCATCCGCAAAGCCAAAGAAAGCACTTTGTTTTAGTTTGGAGTAATTTGTTCAGAGCTTCAAGCAGAGAAAATATAATTAACAATAATTACCATAGCTCAATTTAATCCATTTTAAAATGATAAACCACGTCGCGAAAACAAGGGATACAAACTGATGAGGAAATGTCTAACGTGCGCGATCATTATTTTGAGCATGTCCAAACCAGTCAGGCATAGTTCAGTATAACGGAATCGCTCTCCTGACGTGACATAACACGTGGGAATCCTGTTCTCTGCCTGACTGCTCTCTCGATGCTCACGCAGGAGTGACATGTTTTAATTTTCTCTTAGTGAAAAAGGGAGGCTCCCATTTCCACATCACAATTCATGAAGATCAGGCTTTTTTTTTTTTTCTTCTTCACATTTCGCCTGACATTACGATTATCAACATGTGAGCAGACAAGCTGAGAAGTTTTTAGTTTGACAGCAACCAGTATTGATGAGTTGACAGATGATTTAAATGTATTGTTTAATAATTCATTCCAACCATGCACCCAACAGTTTTGTCTGACAGCTTTCAATATCTTTGCAGCTTTGCAGCTTCGGTGTGACAACTGAGATGTTGTAAATGTAACAGACAGAAATGTTTGTAAAAAACGTAAACATGATTTTAAACCTGTAACGATTATTAATAGTCTTGTTTTAAGATGTGTGGATCAAGTTTGAGCATAATTGTGTAAAAACCATTTAAATATTATTCACGTAAAATATGCTTTGTCTCCTATTATTCCGATTATAATGGGAGAAGTTGGTGATCCTACAAAAGTTATTGGTCTAAATGACTTTATAGATCAGAAGGACACAAAGGGATTTTCAATAATTTCTGTAAAAGTAATCATTTTTCTACGCATTGTGCTGATATATGTCACTGCCATATAGAGATAGAATGGAAAACCTTTACGATTCTACGGGCAAAAGCGCACAAAATAGGGCATATGATAATGAACACAGTGCACACAGGTGTTGTCGCCTGTTTGGCCTGATGCAATGCAATCCAAATTGTGTATTACCATATCTTGCGCCACTGCTTCCTTTCCTCCTCATCAGTGCCTCATCTTTCTTTCTTTGCGAACACTGGTGTCTTCTTCAAGTGATAAATGCCTACTTCCTCTGCAAACTGTCTGGCCGCGGACACTCTTAAATTACCCCAAGCTGTGGAGAGAAAAGGAACGAGGAACTTAAAATAGCATTTGGATAGAGCAGGCCTCCTTTTGGTGGAGTGGTTGCCCCTGTGTGACCCTTCCGCCGCTCCATTGTCACTCTTCTCTGCCCCATCACAACACTTGGAGGTGAGGGGGGAGTTATTGATGATAATCCCATAGACCTCTGTCCTTCTTTGGCCACCGCTCACACATAGCACGTCCCCCACAGGCTCTATCCTTCTCTGGTTTCCACTCCTCGGGGGGCTACACATGAATAATGTTGTCCCTAAGCCAGAATGAGGTCAGGATCATAATGAGGAGACATATTGTGCAGTCAATAAGCAAAACATCAATAAGCAAAAGGTGCATCCCAGCCTCTTTGCCATGTTGGTATTGACTTTTTTCTGGGCAATTTTAGGTGTTACTTGTTTTAGTTTCATTTACCAAATCTTCCACAAAGACGTCCAGATGTTGCATTTATTACAGAAAGTGAACTATAGAAACAATTATTTGTCATTCATTTTTGAAGTTACAAATCTCTAGTTTTTCCAAGGTGACCAAAACAAAAATCCAAACGCCTGAATGTGTTGTGTTTCCAGACAGATGAATGTCGTTGGTGGACACATGACAAATTGATTGTTATTGGTGCCGTTAAAGTGATGAAGAGCCCAAACCTCTGCTGGGGTCTGTTTGACCTCCACCGCTGTCACATGAGCAACACAACTTGTCATCAAAGTCTGTTCCAGCCCAAAGAGCTGCAGTTAACCTCTGACCTTTCACCTTGGCTGCCCCGCGTTAAAGTGGGTGCCCTTAAGACTGATTTCTTATGGATTGTTTGTGGTGCTTTTGTTGAGGTGGGTTTGAGAGTATACTAAAGAGTTTGAAAGAATTTCTTTGATGTGCTTTTAAACACTAAATGTTTACAGATTCACCATCACTTGTCCATTTGTAAACAGCCACTTGCACCACCCGAAATGCAGTTCACCAAATTGGTTTGTATCACTGGAAAACACCCCCTGTTTTTGGTAATCGTGTTTGTACAATCTAAAATTGTTGCACAATTGAATTTTAACCAATTTCTACTAACTGCCGTCTTGCTCTATTTAGCTTGACTTCTCCATTACTCAATTGAAGCTTTGTTTGGAGGTCATACAAAGTGAAACACTTCAGTCAAGACCTTTCCAATAACCCTGGCTGCTAGCACGCAACCAATTAGAAGTTTTAAATTGAGCAGAATTTTGGTAAAGGCCAGAAATCAATTAAAATGTCAATAGGCATATAACATGCCAATAACAGGCTAGGAGCAAGACTGCCAGAGCACAGAGGTGGGAACCAGGAAGAACTAGGGAGAGAATCTGACTACAACTGAAATAGCCTGCCAAACCGCTTAGCTGAGCAAATCAATAGCATTCATTTGACGGCATTTCTCTAGTGGACGTATTAACAGAAAAGTTCGAACCAATAAGACATTGATAGGCAGGGGTGCTCTAACTTTTTTATACCAAGTAGCACCAAAGAAAAGATTTGGCTTTCCGGGTACCACCAGATCTAATTTGGGTTTATCACAGGACTATATCAGGGCTAAATCAAGTCTTAAGTAGGAATACATCATTGTCAGTCGTTTTGACTAAGAAATGACTCAAGGAAGATCAAGAAATGTGAATAAAATGTACTCTAAAGACACAAGACATGAACAAGCCCGCGTACCACAAGTGGTAGACAACCAGGTAAGACCACCAAGACAAGCATACTTAGCCCTAAAAATGTCTGTGATTTACTAAATGCAAAAGTTTGTAAATAAGTTAATAGTATTCTTATCCAGGCAGAGCAATAACATTTTCATGACACAAGCATGTGATGGACCCAACGGACTGGAAAACTTACATAGTGCACCTTTAAAATATCTAGCAAAACCTAGTCATAACGCTGCAAAAAACAGACACCTTTGCTAAGGCATTGCCCCAGATTCACAGCGGTAAATAAGTGACCTGCAAGGAATCTTTTAAATCAGAGATGAAGCCACTGCATCTCACAATGTTGAAAACAAAATGAATATATCACCTTTGCCAAGCTATCTAGTTCGATCACATCAAATGATGAATTGGATCCTATATAATCATATTTAATAAGGCTTGTTTGATGTTCATGTAGTCCACCGACCTTTTGATGTTAAATCTACTCTGACATCTGCAGCGATATCCTGGTGTGAGTGTGATTTAATTGATAACAACAATGGATCATTATTCATAATCGTTGTCCACGTTGGCACCTCTGAAATGACAGACCACAGACCCCTCAATTAGAATGGCTACTGGCAAGAGCCCTGTTCAGTGAGAGTTAGAGATGTGTGTGGCTCAGTCTTGGTTTCCTATTTAGCTTTTCTCAAACGAGGATCCTTTGGTCTTCCTAGATTATAATCGAATACATTTTCTTTGAACAGACCAGTGCAGTGCATTCCCATACCATAACCCGATAACCCTAACCCTTCCATAGATTGGGTCAGGTGATGTTGCACAGGTTTAAACAGATTTTGTTGCCATTCTCTTATATCGGTGGAGGAACAGCGCCATCTGCACCATCTCCATCCTATTTGGCTTTGTTATCGAGTTAGAATTAGCAGAGAAATCAAACATGAGATCCCATTTTAGATTGGTTATAAAACAAGCAAATGCATTTATACAATAACCGGTAAATGGTATCAAGAATATAGATGTACAGTCATTATTTAGAAGTGGTGTTCACATAAGGAATGTCATTTTGGACTGACTTTTCTGGTTGGGGTCTGGCTCCTGCTTGTCTCCATGGAGATGTTATTGCTTTGCCTTGAATATTCCACAGTATAGCATTAATTATATCTGATTAAATGTGTGCATTCTAACAACGAGCAGGGTCGACTCCCCACAGATCTTACCTGTAACTTGGCCTTCGTGGAGCTAGGTAGGTTTAATGTTATATTTTGGATTCTAGACGGAGCAAAAACAAGGCGTGCCTCATCCTTGTAAATTGAATAGTGCAATTTGTTTGTGTTGACAATACAAACAAACTTAAAGGGGACATATTATGCTACATCGCCCTTTATGAGATTTTAACCTTGTTACAACAGTGTTTCCTAATCGTTAGTTTACTCAAAGTTGTATTCTTATTGATTCACATTATTAGATTCTTTTGATTCAGCATGTCTTGAGTAATCCTGTATTGTCCTACAACTGAGGCTAGAGTGCTCAGAAAATCCTGAAATCAGAAATCCTGATTCACCTATCACTGCCCACATCCCCTGTACCCCATCATTTGAAAAATTCTGACTCCGAGTTATACAATTATGTTTCTGAAATGTCCACATAGCCAGAATAAAAACACTGTAAATCAAAATGTGCTACTTGCTACAGTGAAATGCCACTCAGTTCTGAGGGATTACGCCGCCACGCCATCTCAGTTCTGCCGTTTGGAACTACAGAAGTCAATGGACCCGTTTCGATACTAAGCTGTTTTAATAACTGTAAATAGACAATCTATCTTTATGATCGAGTTCAATGTAAATTAATAAATGAAAAAAAGCACATCTGTTTAAATTTACAAATCGGATTTTCCCAAACTGAATGAGCGGCCCACCTCGGGTTGCCAGATTCTACGACTTTTTCAACAAACCTGTATGATGTGTCCTCAGTATATGGCAGCCAATTGCATCTCAGGTTCATTGTAATATAATACATGTTACTGCTGTTACTGCACACTCAAATGTACATTATTTGTATAGCATGATCTGGTGTGCAGTTTGCTCATTTGTCTGTATAATTTTTTGCTTGGCAGGCTGCGCGACATCCTGAGTAATGAGGCTCCTCCTGAATTCCTGTGCCCAGCTGCCAGCAGAGGTCAAAAGCAGGTGAGCATTACTTTCCATCAGGTCACTTGCTCTGAATATGGCATTTTAAACTTAGCCACATTTGCAAAAACATTAAACGTGTTAAAGGTCTTTCCCTGGCTTACTTTAGAAGATATTCCGTACAGTACAGTCGGCTTCCAATTCAGTTCTGGACCATATTATTTCTGTCTAAATGCTACATAATGTCCACTAAATCGATTACTACACACATTTCAAGTATATATTTTCAGATGGAGATTAGATGGTCTGCCAAAAGACACTTTAAAGAAGAAGTCTTTTTCTTCTTCGGTCCTTGGAGAATTCAAAATCCGCCTTGCTGACCACCACACGTCTCGCAACTGACAGTTCGTGCACTTTCTCACTTCTTAAGAGAGAACAATTCTACCATTTCATGCACAGCTCTCTTATTGACGGAGGTAAGCTGTCTGGTAACATATCTTGGGATTTAAGACTCACCCAGGTGCATTCTTTGAAGACGCTACACCTTTTTTCCCAAACAGGAGACCGAGACGTTCCTCTGACAGAGACGTCCCTCTGAAGAACTTATGTAATCAATTTGACTGCAGCGAACGCACCTTTCTTCTCCATTTTATAATACAAGATTTTACCTTATCCTATCCACTTTAAGAACTGCAATGGTGTGCATGCAGAAATCGCTCCATTTACACTTATTCACAAATATTCCTTTTTAAAACAGAAATTTAAGACAATAAAATCACCCAAGTAATTACAGTGCCATTGGATATTTTTGCTTAAGCATTATTAGTGCTGATAGGGAATGTGCTGCTGTCTTGGCCAGGACTCGCTTGAAAAAAAGACAAGTAATCGCAATTGAACTTCTCATGGTTAAATAAAGGTAAAATTTAACAAATTAATAATAAATTGGTCAGTCATTCGATAGCTGTAATTGTATGTACTGCAGTAACATAGAACGACGCTGCTGCTCGGGTCCTGACTAGAACCAGGAAGTACGATCACATTCCTGTGCTCAGGTCTCTGCACTGGTCCCTGTGGCTCAGAGAAACAGACTTAAAGCAGCTCTGTGCTTTGTTCAGTACAAGTCCTGCATGCTTCGCAGTCCTAGCACCAAAGTACAATCGATCGGACAGAGTATAGTCGCCAAATATAACCATCCGGACTCTGAGAGCCTGACAGGAGACGGCCTCCGCTCGTGGTGTCGCCAGGAGATACAGGACGTAAACGTTTCGGGAATGTCGTTTCATCGATTTACTGCAGCTAACAATCTGGTAACAGTCTTGCCCTGCTAGGAATGTGAGACAGGCCTCTACTCTAGGCCCATATTGTTATCAAATCTAGGCCTCAAAACTGCTTTGTTTGAGCTGTGCATTATGACTGAAATCGATCTTATATTTGAGACTCATGGCTCTTTTATGTCTTTAGACTATTCCTGCATCTGTCCTTTGTGATTTTTGTATTTTTTTTTCCTGTTGTGTGAAGCACTTTGAATTGCCTTTGTGTACAAATTGTGCTCAACAAATAAACTTGCCTTGCCTTGCCTAGGGGTCTCGGACTCCTTACTTTAATCTATTCTCTAAATTCAACCTCAAGAAGTGGCTTAAAGATAATCAGGGCTGTAGTCATTCGTGATCTGGTGTCTGTAGGAATAATGTAAATAGTAAATATTGAAATTAATGGATTTCTGTTGGATCGCTGGCACGGTGCTCCCCTCTGCCTGTGATTGGCTGTCAGTCTGTTTTTAGATACATTTTAGTTGCTAGATGGGCCAGTTTATGGATTACCTGCACACTGTGAACCTGCTGGCACTTTGCCTCTGCCCAGGGACTGCAGATGAATATTAGCTTGTATATCTCTGGTCAGTGAAACAGATTTATTGTGCATTGGTCCCTGTCAAATAAATAAATACATACAAATATATAAAGTATGATACATTCAATACATTTTTATTGTTATACTAATGTATGTATGTTTTTAAAGACCCACAAGCTAGTGAAAGTTGGAATACATTATATATGTAACCTATAAAAATTATAGTAATACAAAAGTTATATAATTACTTGAGTAAAGATCACTGTTCTGCTAAATAATTGTACTTCTAACTTGAAAGTATAATTCTCTCACTTTTTATTACAAGGGTCAAATACACACTCACAGCCACACGTCTCAATGCCTCAGAAACCCGTCGATATTTCAGTACAAAATGGTTTGATTTAATTTCACATTTGTCACAGCACTAATCCTCCATCTTGGCAGTGGTGACAGGCCTGGACCACTGAGTCAGGCCTTTCCCAGTGGAGTCTCAGCATTAAAATGGCAGTGTGCTTCCCCATTTAACACTAGCATCCCACCAGAGGGCCGTTGGGTCCTAACAGTGCTCACTGCAGCCGCCCCTTAATCCAGCACTGCTCTTCCATAACTCAAGTCTGTTACTTATGCCCACACCTGGGAAAAAAAGAGGGAGGCATCTTTAAGTCTATTACAGGTCTAAGGCAGGTCTCTAAAGAGCTAACAACAGTCATGTGACAATGTGCGAGTGTCGTTCATACAGATGCAAGAGCAGAAAGGCTGTGTGGAATGGGAAAGTACCCCTTTACTTTGGTGCAGAAAAAGATCATAGACTTTCAGAGCATGATGCTGTTAGTCTGAATAAATGAATTATGAATGGGGCGCAACACACCGAACTGTAAGAGCTGACTAAAGCCGAGTTAGTTCAGAAAGTGTGAAGTGTTGCGGCAAAGGTGACCCGCTACGCTGCTCAACGCACAAATTTATGCAACAGCAAAAACACAGGCCATTCAGGGATGCCGAGATCAGAGGACTTTGGACTGAGGCAAGAAGCACAACATTATGACCGTCTGCGTCTATAATGCCAACTGTTTCGTATTTAGTTGGTGTTTTGACATTGTCTGACATGATAGCATAGACTTTAGACTTGACTGTCCCCAAGAGGAAATTCTTTTTCACAAACACGGAACTCACTGACAGATGCAGACGAAAACAAAAACGAAAAACAACAACACAATAAGTGCACTCAGCGGGGCCTGTCCGTTCAGGAATGTGATGGCCGAGGGAATCAGGCTTCTTCTTCTCAGTATTTAGTCTTCGGCCCATATACAAAGGTGCACCACATTCTACCACCATCTACTTGTCTCCATGAAGACGTTATTGCTTTGTCTGTAATGTTCTGTGTATGGATGTATGTAAAATTAAATATTTATTGTACTTTATGCACAATTCTAGTTTTTGTTAACTTAAAAAAAGACACTACTCTCACAACATATTCACATATTTAAATGTTCCTGTACAGTTTTACATGGTAACTGAATTTTTCTCATTCGCAAAGAGGATTTTACAGCACAGACTTCCATAGTTTGATGGCAAAAGCAGGAACTGTTTCCTGCGTCTCTCGGTGGAGCAGTAACTGTCTGTTGCTGAACGAGCGCTTGCTGACCAGCACACTGTGTGAGCGGGTGGGAGGGAAAGTACAGAATACTCCTGATTTCGGACAACATCCTCTTCTCCGACTTTTTGACAAGCAGGTGACGCCACGGCCAAGTTACAAGTCAGGTGGAATGGCGAGCTGACTGAAGAATGTATGTTTTTTTCTAGTAATACAATAAAAACACCTGTAATTGAATAAAGGCAGGATAGATATGCTTAATGCCATACTGTAGTACATTCTAGAAAAAAAGGTTATTTCTAGTATCAGTTGTGAGTCCTAAAATAGAAGACTCAACTGAACACTTAAATCGTCTGATGACTTTTAATGGCCTGTAAATATTTTATACAGTATGGCTGTGTCCCAGACAATAAAGGCTCGTAAAGCAGAACACTTAACTCTCTATCGCAGTGCTTTAATGGTGTTATGACTGATACAAATAGAGCTGAATGTCCTCACTTGGCTTGTGTTGAATGTCAAATCTCCGGTAATCCGCTCCCATCTCAATAACATTTTGAGTAAATAAAAGCAATTTGCTGCGAATAGTCTTGGTGGTTATGAGAACAGTAGTGGTTTATTTGCCGCTCAGTGAAATGGCTCAGAATGCCAGCACAAATTACGATTTGCATCTGACATTTACAGCATTCTCCTGAATAATTTGCTGTCCCGGAGCTATCTTTCCAACACATGATTCAGTCCGTCAGTTCAAGAGATATTTGTTTACATTTGCCAGCAGATATGGCAGGGGTTGTGCAGTTAAAATTAATTTACTTTAAAGGTAAGACGTTACGTTCTTTGAGGCCATCATCAGTGGTTTATTGGATTAAACTGAGGCTGAAATCGGCCCCCAGCGTTTTCCATCTTTGAAATATGAGTTTAGAGTGAGCATGGATCATGTGAATAATGTGCTTACAGGGGCGCACATAGGATGAGGCTGGTCTGGGGATTTACTTGATTAGAGTGTTGATGTTGAATTGTTGGGTTATTGTTGAATTGGTTAATTTAAGGAGGGTAGTCCAAAATTATATGCAATTGATTAACGTTACTTGTAAGTATAAGTCCAAGAAATATCTAAAGTAAGGGTATAATAGTATTTAGGGAAACTACAACAACAATTTCAAGTAAGGTAAAGCAGCACGGTAGCTCAGCGGTTAGCAGTCTCGCTTCACAGTAAGGTCTGTGGGGCTTCTCTGTGTGGAGTTTACATGTTCTCCTAGTGTCTGCATGGGTTTCCTCCAGGTGCTCCAGTTTCTTCTACCACTAAAAACATGTACAATAGGCTCCTCCCCTGAGTGGGACTCCACATCAGCCTGCCCAGGGACTAAAGGTGGAAATTAGCACTTGAGCTACAACCTGGTACAATGCATCTCTCTTGATAAGGTTATTGTGCACTGTCCCCATCTCAAAGAAATAAATTAACTAACGAACGGCAAATTCAAAAATCAAGTACAGTACAAAAAAATCCAATATATAATTTGTTAGTTGATAAATTGATGGATTTGGAAGGACTAAATATTAAACACAATCTGGTATTTTCAAAGGACAGACCACACAAATACGGTTACTTCAAACTCAAATATTAATCAGAAAACTACTTTGCAAAGTATAATTTCTTAAAGATGTTACTCAAGTAAATGTTACTGTGTGCGACCAACCTCTGAAAATCAAGGTGGTTGTTTTCATCTATAAAATATATTTATTTTATTTCATCCTCCATTAATTCATCAATACCTAAAAATACACTACATGATCTGTAGCAGTTTTTGCTTCTAAAGATTTCCAAATCAGATCCTTTCCACCCTGGACAGACCCCTGGAGCCACTCCCCTCAGGCAAGAGGCTACGCTACATCCGGACCAGGACCTCCCGCAACAAGAACAGTTTATTTTCCTCTGCCGTCGGACTCATGAACACTTCATAACACCTGTCACTTTGATAAATATGTCAACAAATTGTCGATTTGCGCTGCTAATTTTGCATTGTGTCGGACCAAACTGTATATTTTATGTATATATATTCAGTTAGCATAAGCATTTTTTAATTTTATAAAAAAAATAAAAAAATGTTCAGTTAATCCTATTTTTAACTCATATTGTTTTATGTTTCACCTTATCGCCAAAGCAAGTTCTTAGTTTTTTTGTTTCTGTTCACTGACAATGGCGATAAACCTTTTTCTGATTGTGATTCTGAGATTAAGAACCTTTTGTTTTGCTATTGTTTATGAGACCCTTTTTAAAACAGTGCTTATAATTTACAGCGCTATAGGCTTCCAAAATATGTGTCCAATCATAACGTGGCTGGGAGCGGATGGTGTTTTAGATGCCAGCGACAGTGTTTGTTTTCACAAGTCTCCAAACAGCATAAACATGGAGGGGGCGGCCATGTTGCATGCCAAGTCCGACTTGTGAAAGTGGCAATGAATTCAGTGTTGTTCTAAAACCTGGTATTCCCTTTCATCCTGCACGGATTCACCCCATTTCATATTAACAAGGCTCTTCAAGCTCCAGAAGAATTTACGGAAATCTCAGAGAAGATGACAGACAAGCCACTTCTCCTCGACAGGGAGAGGAAGAATAATGAGTCTTGTGTTACAAAAACAAATCAGTTAATTTTACAGAGAACCTGTCTGGGCTTGAGTACAACTACTGCAGTACGTAGATCTGGAAACAAACTAAACCTGCGTAACATTTTGTGCATTAGTAAAACAAACTTTGTTGATGAAATAATAGCTTTTGCTAAGATTCTTGGCAAACAAAAATAATAAAAGTATGTTTTACCACACTAGTCAAATGGCTGTCATAAATGGTGCACAACTGAAAGCTTTGGCGTTAGAATGTTCCTGACTGGTTGTTGAGGGCAAATTTAAAAGAGAAGTAGTAGCTATAATGTCTATTATCAAACACATGCCCACGTAAACATGTTAACCCGTTAACATGCACTGTCCTGAGCAGATAAACTAATAAAAAGAGTAGTGCAGTAGCAACAACATGGAGGTTTTGACTGATACATAGTTTCCGTAGTACATTTCTACCTCCTCCCAACCAGTCAACACCTGGCTGAGTAAAAAATAGCAGTTATAGTAAAAGATGGATCCATGACACCACCCCAAACACTGCGATGAATGTAGGAATAAAAAATGCCACAAAGCTCCACAGTGTTGTTATTGTAAAGTTGTAAAGGTGGTCTAAATGATCTAGTGTCCGGATGCAGGTGCCGTGTGCTTGTCTTTCGGTCAGACTTGACTAAGCCCAGACAGAAGCTCTCCATTTCCACTCATTCATCCAGCTAACCCCTCTTCATACCAGCCCCTCCGGCCTAAAGACCTGGCTTCACCGGGTTAATCAGTCACCTGTACAAAAAGTAGTGAAGGAGAGGTGTAGTGCATTAGTGTGTTGTGCTGAGTGTCCGGGGCAGGTGGCCAGGGTCAGTGTCCTCCTCTGTGCTCCACAACACTCACTCACTCACTGTACAAGTCTGTCCCACGCTCACAGAACGAGCGGCACTCCTCAGGGGATGCTAACACCACTATGCTAATTCAAGCCAGTTCATCAGTTTAGGCTTGGCTTGGACACAACACACTGTCAGCTGCCTGCCTATGCATATTTCTCAAGGTGAAAATTATAGACAAACGTGGAAGGGTAGTGTGTGTAACTGCAGTAAGTGACGCATAATATCACTAATGGGATCAACTCTACATACCATACCTCCATGTGTTAAGGCAGTCGTTCCCAAAGTGGGGGTCCTCCGGTGCATATACTTTTTCAAATCTTAATCATATTAATTAGTCATAATTCTTGTTATTGATTTGATTCAAACAAATACATAAAATAGATGTGTTTCATACCAATTAAAGGTGCACTATTTAAAGGACACATTGTGCATTTATATGGTCCTTTAAACATAATTTTGAGTACATTTGCTTTGGCATTTCATGCTTTGGAACTGAAAATATTGCCTATGGAAAACAGATAATGCCTTAGTCTGTGCTTCCTTATCTGGTTTTGGTGTTAGCCCGCCATCTACTGGTAGCATTGGCTATGAACCATGAAAAATGGTTCAAAGCTATCTGCAGCAAGCATGCAGATGTAATGATCATTTGACAATTTGACTGGCGATGATTTATGAATTTACAGACTGCACAAGATTTCTACCTTTGATGACACGATCTCGGGATATTTGAACAGAGTGATTTCTGAGACTTAGAGAAAGACTGCCTCAAAAACAGGATTAATGAAAGAGGCGTGAATGAAGTGAAACACAACTTCAAGTATGTTTTTTTTGCTGAGGGGACAATGTTATAACTTTGTAAATAGCTCAAAAAAGTCCATTATAATATGTGTCCTTCAACTTATAGTGGAGGGTACACCACCTGCATTTTTTGCTCAGTATGTTCCACAGAATGGCATTAAACCTAACTGTCTTCATGGAGAAAAGCAGGCGACAATGTTACATGTCTGGGGCCTCATATATAAAGTTTGCTTGTGCATTCCACAGTGTGTAGGCTGCCCTCTGCCCCATATGTGGTATTTATAAAACGTCCATAGGCGCAGGTCTTTGCTTATCTCTGCGCAAACTGAGACCCTTCTGAAAGTGCTGCGCAAAGTCTGGAGACACGGGAAAACACATTTGTGGAGAGGAGCAGAAGTGAAGAGAGTTTGAGGAAGTGTTTCAGGAAATTGTCAGCAAATACATATTTTAGCCTAAAAAAAATGTATTCAGAGAGATTATCACATTTAAACAGAAGTTGGCCAATAAACATGGAGAAAGGCTGTTTATTCCATTCATTATTCTGGACAACACATGACACATATGAAGCCATGCGCTCTCTCAGCCCGTGCTGTGACTGTATCAGTCTGTGTCTGTGACAGAGAAGATCCCTCTGAATCTGTAAATGGTTTTATGAAACAGCGATGGGACCTCAGAGAAAACTGCTCCTTCAGACATGAGTGAGGGTTGGTTTAATGAAGCGCAGAATCAAGTCGCAGTTCCAACAAATTGTCTGCGCGCTGGAGTTCAACTCGGATCAACTCAAATGATCCGATCCAACCCAACCCTGTGTACGACATGTGGCCGTGTCCGAACCTGACCACTCCTTTGACCATTCAGATCTGCGGGTGCACGTATCAATGTGGACATGATCTCACGCACTCATCTCATACAAACATGAGAGTCTGAAGCACAACAATAAATCAAAATCTGCAAAATAGCACCGTGGGAAAGTGGTCCGCCTTTTAGGAGGCGATGGTAATGAAAAGCGCGAGAAAAGCTTTTGCGCATTTTTCCTGCTAATTACGGTAATCGTAAAAAGCACGGCAGTGGTGTTCCAGTTTAGGGACTAAACAAAACATGGAGAGTGAAATCAAAGTTTGAAAAAATAAAGGACATATATAAGCCTACTGCCTGAAAGTGTAGGCATCTAAATCACAATTTATTCTCTCATTTTAAAAGGGAATTTTAGAGGGATGAATCATTGTAATTAGTATTATTTGTATTTGTCATAAAGCCTTTCAGAATCAGAATCAGAATCAGAAAAGGTTTATTACCATTGTCAATGAACAAAACATAGGAACTCAGCGTTCCGGTGCATAAAACACTGAGCAATAATAAAACCAACATATTTGAAATCAAAAGGGCATGCATTAGGAAAACAATGAACATTTACGATAGTATAAGATAAAAATAGACTTACAATGTACACAAGAATTTAGAGTTAAATTTAGAGTTGTAGTGCAGAAAGTGACAGTGCAGTGAGTGAGTGATTGAATTGTAGTTAAAGTGACAGGTGTTGAGGAAGTGTTCATGAGTCCAACGGCAGAGGGGAAGAAACTGTTCTTGTGGCGGGAGGTTCTGGTCTGGCTGGACCGGCGTTGGGTTGGCAGAAGGGTCCACCGTGGGGGAGGGACTCACATCAAACCTGGATTAGAAGGTGTTAAGCTCCTCCGACTTTTTTTGTCCAAGGCAGAAAAGGGGGCTCGGGGCCTGAAGTTGGTGAGAAGCCGGAGCCCTCTCCCCACTGAGGTGGGGTTGCCGTCAGAGAACTGTTGCTTCAGACGGGTATTGTACTGTGATCTAGCTCTCGACATCTCCCTGCTAAATCCATACTTCGCATCTTTGTAGCACTCTCTGTCTCCAGCCCTGTGCGCTGCCTCCTTCTGCTGCCTTAACTGCCTCAGTTTAGGTGTGAACCAGGGTTTGTCATTGTTGAAAGTGACTTTGGTGTGTGACGGTATAATGCTGTCCTCACAGAATCGAATGTATGACGTCACCGTGTCCGTGTACTCAGCCAAACTATCTTCCAGTCTGTAATGTCCAAACACGCACGGAGCTCCTCCACTGCCTCATTGGTCCACTTCTTAGATTTTTTTAGATTCCAGGTTTGGAGAGCTTCAGCCTCTGTCTATACGTGGGGATCAGGTGAACCATGACCTGACCATGATCTGAAAAACCCAAAGCAGCTCGGGCAACAGCGCGAAAGGCGTTGCTGAGGGTTGTGTGACAATGATCCAACGTGTTCTGCTATCTGGTCGGTACTTTAATAAACTGTCCGTACTTTGGTAGTTTGTGGCCGAAATTCACCCAGGATAATACACAAGGAGTCCAGGAAGGTCCGCTCCACACTAAGAATCTGGCCCGCCAGCGCGCACTGTGCCACGTGCACGTTTGCGCTCAGTGGAATGTAAACAGCGGCCAGAATGAGAGAGTAGAATGGTTTGCAATTAATGATAAGATATTTCAGATCAGGAGAGCAGTGTTTGGAGATCACAGTCACATCCGAAGCCCAGGCGCTGTTTGATGTAAAAACAGACTCCTCCACCTCGTGTTTTCCGAACAAAGCAGTTGAAATCCCTCCATGGCGCATCCCTGAATGGCGCAATCCGGGACCAACTCGCTGAGCCACGTCTCTGTGAAGCACAAAACAGGAGTTGAAGAAAAGTCTTTATTTTGTCTCATCAGCAGCGTCAGTTCATCCAGTTTGTTGGAGAGCGAGAAAACGTTAGAGAGCAAAATCCCAGGTAAGGGCGTCCGCACTCCACGTCTGCGGAGGTACACGAGCACGTTTCCATCGTCTACGGCGTCTCACTCTATTAGCCAAAAGAAGGGCTAATTCTGCAGCAGAAGCTAAAAAAACTGAAACTAGATCCGTAGGAGTTGTGGTTTGGATGGATAAGAGCTCTTCATGGGTATAGGAGCACGCTAACACACAATTTACAAACAAAACAAAGAGCACCGAAAAGCCAGGGCATCCGTCTGCGGCGCCATCTTTGATGTGACTGCTGCTGCGTGCCCCTC
Source organism: Chaenogobius annularis (assembly GCA_015082035.1). Classification (NCBI taxonomy): domain Eukaryota; kingdom Metazoa; phylum Chordata; class Actinopteri; order Gobiiformes; family Gobiidae; genus Chaenogobius; species Chaenogobius annularis. The sequence continues at coordinate 1,090,605 of BJKM01000042.1, forward strand.
CCGCTCTGTCCAGCAGGTCTTGGTCAAACCCGCTGATTATCAGCTTATGTTCTGGTAAATTTCATTCATAAGCCACTTTGCATGGCTCCTTTATGGCGATATGGAGGTGTGGAGAGGGCATGACGTGACGTGGGTTCGTATATGCAGATTCCAGCTTTTTTGGGGGGGAGTTTGTGTGGAGTTCTAGTGGCCACTTAGAGTATGCACCTGCCTAGCAAAATTCCTATCCCTTCTCGATGAGGCCCCAGATCTGCAGAGAGATTATTCCGCTCACAATAACTGCCTATTTGGGCAATAAAAACAACCATAAGATAGAAAGGTTACAGAGTGTATGTTTAATTTACATTTATTAACATGTGTCTGCACATAGCTACTGTCAGAAGCATACCAGTTGTGACCAATACATTATGCAAATACGAGTGTGTCCATTAAACATATTGCTGGGCACTTGGTTCTACCAGTTCTATTTCTGTCACCGTCATTTTCATGTAAATTGTTAATTGTTGTTGATAAAATATGCCTCTCCTCCGACATGTAGTAGATTGAGTGTGAACTGTGAGCAATGTAGCATCAGAGCAATTAAAAAGAAAAACTCTGAAAATCAGGGCCAAGACGAGATAAGGAAGGAAGAGACAGGGAAGGATGGAGGACGTACTTAAGGAATCGTGTATTTGTTGTTTGGAGATTTTTGTCTTGAAGCGCTCTCATGCATATGGATGAAGCTGTCAATGTGCTGCTGCTTCTCCTTCACTGGGACTTAATGCGGTTTCTACATCATCCCTCAACTAAAAAGTCTAATATTTGTATTCTCCAATGCTTTTAGTGGTATTCTAAGCGTATTTATGCCACTCATTTTTAAACGTCTATAACTATAGCACTGCAGTATGAAACAAATGTAAATCATAATTACAATTATTGCTTTACAAAAACAACAACTACTTATTAAACATGATCCTGTGTGCTTGTTATATCCAATATAAATAATAAATCACAAAACCTAAATGAATAAACGAAAATAAGTGTTTTTAAAGTGCAACTACAATAAATTCATTTTTAAAAAATTGTGATTTTGCTGATGATTCAAGATTCTTATTTTATTTGTAATTTTATTTGTATATATGTTAGAACAAGCTGACCATATTGACAGTTTTATATTGTTAAAGTGGAAGCCAACCCTGACCTCAGCATAACTCTATGTATAAACAGTATCTACAATACTACATTGTATGTATCCTACCAGGAGTATCAGTAATTGAAGCTTCCCTCAATAATATGCTGCTTAGCTGCTGCACATCCCTTTGCTAAACAGAGAATTCTATTGTAAATCCCACCGTTTTGCTTTATCTTCTGTACTTCAGCCGCCAAAAACTGTGAGTAGACAGAGAATAGAATTATAGATATAAGACAGAGAAAAAGTAGGTGTAGTGATGAATGCCCCTAAAATTGGCCCTTCTCTCAATGGTGCATGAAAATAATGAGCTGCAAATGCATAATTGAAGGTGTAGTTAGGGCATGATAAAATATGTCAGCACATTCTTCTTATAGTAGACTCTTTAAATAGACAAAGACGGAAAAAAAATAAGGCCTGCTACAGTATGTCCCAAACTGAACCAAGGGAAAATTTGAATAGGGCAGAAAGAAACCATCAGAATTTAATAACTAATCATTTGTTCTTAAGTGATTTATTGCTTGCAAGTAGAGATTGGGTTTGCAAGAGTGCAGAAGTCCACACTAAGCCTACATGCTGTAACTTGCTCTGAATGTACAACAAATTATGTTCCTAAAATTGGCTTCATCTCAAAATGGTGAAGGTTCTTGATACTGATACAAAACATGTCGGCCTTGCCCCTGAGCTGTTCTATGTGGTCTCTCAAAGCTCATATTTGTGTTCCTCAGTAGTTGGCGCCACGCTGGTTGCAAGTTGTGCGGCATGCAAAGAACATTTTAAAGATTATTGGTCATTATTTTTAAAGACAAGATGAGATGAGTTTGTAACCAAGCACCTTGTAATAGTTGGCAAACTTGTGCTGTAATCAAGTTTCAGTCTCTGGGACATCTCATTTCCTGCAGTGGTTGACCCTGTCGTGGGTTCAGGCCCAGTTCACCAACACTAATGTCCCTCATTCCAGTGTTGAGCCCCTATTCAGGACCAAAGGGTTAAACAATGAATAGCTGTCACCTCCAGTTGCTTTTTAATTTGTTTCTAGGTGGAGAAATGTGTTTGGGAAAATACAAGAGAGTGACTCTCATATGTGAACGTGTGCAGTTTAAGTAAAAGTTCAGAGTCGGTGTAATCCCTCATTCGTCCAGGAGAGTTCCATTGCAGAAAAAGGCTCAGTTGTAGTCATATGCAGGGCCGGCCCAACCTATAAGCGAACTAAGCAGCCACTTACGGCCCCGAGGCGTTAAAAGGGCTCCCAATCTGGCAACCTGATTTATGCGAAGCACATGCGCAGCGTGCGCCGCTAGCGTAGTAGTAACATATAACACACAAAAATAATTTATTTGTAGTGACAAACTGGCAACCAAGGCACCTGACCTGCGCTGATTGGTCAACTTCATTGTGCGCAAGCAGAATGAAAACAAGACATAAACACAACAGAACGGGGTCATCATGTCCAAAAGAATATATCCCTCCGGTGCCGAAAAACGAAAGAAGAAAAGACTTGACGATGAAAAGAAACTGCAATCTCAACAACACTCTCCAGGTACTGAACTCCTTTTACAAAGAGACCGTTAGTGCTGCTGTTTGAAAGTGCATGAGTTTGTCATGTTTTTGCTCTGATAGCGCTCTGAGGCTGGCGGCGAGACGAGAGCTCTGGGCCGGGGCCCTGCCTTGGGGGCCCTGCCATGGGGGTCCCGCACATACCTTTGTTAGCGAGAACCACGCCACTAATAATACGTTTGAATGAAGGCTATTAAGCACAACATTTACACCAGCCTGGCAATGTTAGAAGCAGGTGAGGGAGTGAGGTGGCGTCTATGCCCCAGGTCACTAATTGAAGACTCCGGTCCGGATGCGCACCCAAGCGTCGTCTCGTCTGGACCTGAACCTCTGACATGAAACTTCGGAGTGAACGGAGTGAACGGAGTGAACGGAGTGAACAGAGTGAACGGAGTGAACAGAGTGAACAGAGTGAACAGAGTGAACAGAGTGAACAGAGTGAACAGAGTGAACAGAGTAGTCAGTCAGTCAGTCTCTCTGTCTCTCTGTCTCCTCTCTCTCTCTCTCTCTCTCTCTCTCTCTCTCTCTCTCTCTCTCTCTCTCTCTCTCTCTCTCTCTCTCTCTCCTCTCTCTCTCTCTCTCTCTCTCTCTCTCTCTCTCTCTCCACAGTAGCCTGACCACCGCGTATCACAGTGCGTTCGATCGCAGCGCTGACTACATTAGAAATAAGCGCATCACTGACTAATGAGAGGAATGTTAAGGTTTTTACATGTAACGCCCGTCAGCCAATCAACTTTTAAAAGAGCCAAAGCACCATCAGACTATTTGTTATAAAATATAACAAATAAATATAAATTCAGAAAAATTACTAGGTCTATTATAATTGCGTATGTTATAATATAGTAATATATATTATAATAAAAAAGTGGCAAAGTGGCAGAAACGCTGTCTTTCCATGACAGGTGTGGCTCTTCACTTCTCGTTCTGTTCATTCTCTGTGGGAATTAACATTTTTGCACTGTGTAGTTTTATCAGTGTTAATTGTTAATCCCAATTGCTAATAAATTGGTAAAGATAACTATTACGTTTATATTTTTAGTATGTACATGTACATTTGAACTTATTTGTCATATTTTTAGTATTACCTGATGATGTTTGGTCAGTTTGTACTTGACCTTCCTTGTGTTATGTTATGATGAGTCCATCCATCCATGTTTAGTGGTGATTGCATAGTAATTAGTTATTAGTATTAAAAAATACATTGTGACCCTCCAGTGGTACATAGTTCATTATGGTATTTAACTTGGTATTCAACAAATGAGGTTTTAGGTACATTTATTTTGTTATGAACACAATTTGGCCCTAACTATTTTTCAGAGCCAATACTGTATTGAGTAATTAAGTATACTAATGTATTAATAACTGGCTTTAGTCACTTTCTCCTGGCACAGTTTCATTTCATCATCATTTTATAGTCAGTTATATAATTTTACTTTAGCCGGCTGGGACCACATTAAAATGCACCACAATACAGGACAAAGGTCTGAACATTTCGGGGGGACTGCCCCCAGACCCCCCCCTGCAGCATACTATAAACTGCTAATGTGGCTGTAGATCCTTTACACCCCTACAAATACATCTGGAACAACATCTATGTGTGGTGTGTTATTTATACAGGGAGTAGAGGTGAAGTCAGCGGAATGCCAAATTGCGTTGTAGAATATGAGTCGTCAATATTTGAGCTTGTGAGGTGCTGATAATAAATTAACCAAGATGGTGCCACAAATGGATGCCCTGGCATTCTGGTGCACTTTGTTTGCGTTGAAGCAAGTTCCTAGTTTAGGAATTGTTCACTGACAATGGGAATAAAACCGATTCTGATGATGTGGTGAGGGGCCCCCAAGGAAAAGTTCGCTTAGGGCCCCCTGAAGGCTTGGGCCGGCCATGGTCATCTGGACACTCTTTTAGAAAAAGAAAACATTTTGACTCTCATCCAAGTGCCATTCTCAATCTGCGGATCTGGTCTGAAAACTCGGATACTTCTCCTGTCCTATTATCAGGAGGTTCCCCCTAGTGAGCAGGGCTTAGAATAGGATAAGTATCCGAGTTCTCAGACTAGATCCGCAGATTGAGAATGAGTCTTGAATGAGAGTCGAAACGTCTTTTTTTTCTAAAAGAGTGTCCAGATGACTACAACAGAACCTTTTTCTACAATGAAAGCTCAGGGAATACTCTGCAAACTCTGTGGGAGATTGTTGTTTAATTAAACCGTAGGTGATGCGCGGTATGCCTTTGTGCACCAGTTTATCACAGTTAGTTGAGAATTACAGCACATTTAGGAAAATGAAAGATGATTTAAGAAAAAGGCTACTTTGAATGTGTTTTCGTGTTTTGAAGTTCTTTGATTGAGGTTACATACAGTACATTTGTGGCTGTGAGATTTGTGGCTAAGATTTTTGCACATGCAGTTTTACAAACTTTATGCCATAAAATGGATTTTTGAAACTTCAAGTCATTTCTTTCATTTTGAGTCAGTTACAGGCCACTGGTGTTTAGTGTATGGTTCTTGATGCCCGTCTGTATGAATAGTCAAACCCTCTCGCCAGTCGCTACAGCAAGTTAGCCACACGAAGCTAAGTCATCAAATAACCTAGAAAACTAAAACAAAAAAACAAGCTTTGCACAGAAACCGCAGGCACAGCCAAGACTCAATAAAGAGCGAAATCTCCAAATTCACTTTTCAGCTAAATCTTAATCCACCGTAAAACCACCAGCACCAGGCTGAAGTCCCAGGCTCTAATTAACCTCCTGTTGGGTGTTCTCCCTCTTACATGCAGCGCTCGCAAACAGCTCCACCCTGGTTTTCTTCTTATGCTCCGCACTCGCACCTCAGGTAGAATCTCTGACATGCCAACTTTTAATCCCTATGTGATCACACTAGGATCTGCTCCTCACAATGGATGCACACCTGTCTGGTTCATAACCTGGAGCCAGGATTAAATCAAAACACTGAATTCCTGCAATGCGGAAAAGCGAGCATGCAGGGAGCTGTCACTGCCAGTCCCGATTTAACCAGGAGAATGGAGATCCAGGTAATTAGAGTTTCTATTCTGTTAAATTGTGCATGTGGATTGAGTCACCAAGGACAAACTGAAGAAAATAAACATGCTCAAAATCAAGCATTTAAGACATGTCACGCAGGCTTAATGGTATTTAAAGTACTATTTCCCATGCAAGTTTGGGCACATTAAAGTATTATAAAGTAAAGTTTTTATGTTTTGCATTAATATTGTCAATATGAGGCTTAGCTTTTCTCACTCAGTATGAGTTCGGTTTTACATGCACAGAGACATAAACCGCTGCCTGTATACAGCATACATTGTGAAGTTTATAAGCAAATAAAGGAACAAAGGTGTACTATTAATGCTAAATTCTTAGACATCATGAACATCCCTCAACGCTTTTGACATGCAGGTAGACTGAGATAAGATTTAATAGAAATATTAAAGCTTCGTGCAATTTGCAAATGACTGTAGTCTGTTTTTGTTCATGTTATATCTCATTCAAGCACAAATATATTTAGTGACGCATGGGGGGCTTCTTACTGGTGCACAGAAAAGCATATTTGTGTAAATGTCACCGCTGTACCAAGGATACCTCAATGGAAGAATGGTCAAACTAAATGGGTACTACCACAAAGTGCAGATGTGTCCAGGGCTCGTACTGTAAATAAACCTCTTACACATCTCCAGTCTCCTTCCTCTCTTTACAACTCATGTGTTTCTTAAATTATTTCTCCAACAAATATGACATTGAGACACGTCTTGAACGGCTAAACTTTTCCGATGATGTAATAACCTGCACTTGAGGGTTGCTTGTCAACACACATCATTACTCCTCCTGTAAGTGTTCGATACTTACCATCACAGTGACGGCCTAATAACAGCACAAAGTGTGTTTGAATAGGCTCTGTTTAAAGCAGAGCACCTGGTGTGTTGTCAGCCCTCCTCTGTGTCACTGTACACGGCCTAAACTCCACTTTATGCCCAATGTGTTTGGGTTGGCATCGTGTGTGGAGGTGACTCAGTGTTTGCTCAAAAACACGTGAATGGCAGCTTTCAAAAGAAATAACCTTGTTTTCCTTCAGAGATTCAGTTCAAGGCTTGATGGTGAACGTTCAAACTTGACCTGTTGAAAGTTTGACAAGCCAAAGATGACAAGGTCTAAAGTTAGAAAGCTTTTTTTTATTTTTTATATATATTTACTTTATGGTTTAAAATTGAAGCATGTTAAAAGGTGCACCCTAAATGTCTGCAGAATTCTTAACCTAAATATTCTGTATTGTATATACGTGAAAAGCCAATTTGATTACAAGTGAAATTCAATCAATGCCTCAAAAAATGTCAACGAATATGCAACAATTACATTATCTTCTGTGCTTCTACTCCATATATCCTTCTTGCCAACATGACTGCAAATGTTCTTCTTACTGGAAGTGAGTACATTAGTAACAGGTCTACCACTACATCCTCAAAAAACATGAATTTTAAAAACTTGTTGCCTCTACCTTTAGGGCAGATTTGTGATTTATATCAACAAAGCAATGCATTTATTTCCATTTATTTCACCTTTCAGTTTCAAATATAATATTCCTTTGATCATTTCTCATTGTCAACTTCCCCCTGACTTTCCATTTTGCTTTGTCTTTGTGCCATCAACAGATCACAATATATGTTTGCAAACAAACTTATTTTTGCTCTGTTGAAAACAAGAGATAACAAAAAGTGCATATTGAGTGTGTAAATGATTAGAAAAGTTCTCAAATGGGGATCTCTAAAACACATTTGACATTATTGGTGCCATTTGTTTTTTGTCGGGGTTCAACTTTTGTGTTTTTCGCAGTCTCAACCAAAAAAATACTGATAATTCTTTCATCTTCGTGCACAAACACATTGAAAGATGGGGGGGGAAATAAAAACACAACCAATTGCACATTTGGTGAACCAGGCCAGACATGATGAATAGTTGTATCTTCAGAATTCCATTTGTCAACAACTTCAACTGCGTGTGGCTCGGCTTCCAATGTAAATCAGACACTAGACTGAGACTCGCTGCGGTGGAAATTGTTTGTTGACAATAAAACATTCTCAATCAATCTGGTGTCATCTCCAGATTGCCAATTGATTAAAACATTCATCTCATCTGAATTTAATTTGGAGTTCCATTCCGCAAAATAATCATGGCTGTGATACGCTCTCTAGTCTACTCTTTTGTTTTTGCTTTTCTTACAACAGCAAAACGAAGCTAGACAGGTGGCACTGAACAACCCACTGTGTAACCCATTGACAGACAGATTATTATTTTATTTATATCAAAGATCAGATCACACAATTGGAATAATAGCAGTTTTTGATTGCATGCTTGTAAAATAGACTTAACAAAAACATGGCTTACTATTCAAACTGACACAAAGATGAAACTTAACTGCCAAACCTGGTTAAAGAAACTAAATTGACTGATCTAAAAGACTGCATACACAGATGTCGATAAGGCCGTCACTGAAGGCATCTGAAATGAGAATTAAGTCAAATTGACGCTGAGAAAAGATGCGTTTTTAAGAGAATTTACATTGCACTTTACAAGCTACTCAGTGAGCCACAGACGTTCATTATTCATTCACTCTCAAGCAGTGGCAGGCAAAAATGGCAAAAATGAATATTTCAAGCTAAAATGTGCCTGTAAATGTCTTCGTTCAAGGTTCAAGTGTCGCACAAAATGTCAATGGACTGTAAAACGCAGAAATAGAACCTCCTAGAAATATTGACTTTGTTTGGGAGATGACACAATTTTTCGTCTCCAAAACTATAACTGTGACATTATATATTTTACGATCTCCCATCTCCGCTCTTAAGCCACTTATATGTAGCCACAGATGTCCCTGGGCTGACAGACGGCAACACGGCGGCCAACAACGTCTCCAACCCATCGGAGCAGGGATTACATCACCAACCTGACAGATGTACGTTGTTTTTTTTTCAATCTTTAAAGGGGACATGTTATACAAACGTTAATGAGATGTTAAAGTTGTATTTTGATTGATTCCTGCCGGTTTTAGTAATCCTGTAATGTGATTCTTAGAACAAGATAAGATTCCGAGTGATACATGCAGAATTCGAAAATAAAAAAAAATTAAAACATGAAAAGCCACTGCTTACTACAGTGACATTGTGGCTTATCTGTACTGCAGACAATGGATCTGTATCTATTACTGAGCTGTTTTAGATTGATATTGTGGTTTACAATGAAAAACATGTAAAATGATGATCTACTTATGGAAAAGTTCAATATTAAGTACCTGAAAAAGCATAATATGTCTCCTTTAAAGTACATAATATTGGGCTAATTAGCATCAGTATAGTATTACACAATGAATAAGCTGTACACATAACCAGTTGTTATTCTTTCTTTGTCTATGTTGACCTTGTAAGCCTTAAAAGAGGACACTGCTGTCTGGTCTTGCAGCACATGTGTGATATTTCCTTCATGCTACTGTACCTCCAGGTCAGATGTGAGAGATACTGGCGCTGCAAATCCGTTTTCCACCCCCCTGAGCCTGGATTCGCCTCCTATCTCCCTGCACACACATATGAATCAAGCGTACATGTTCTAAGCCGTTTTATCAGCCCTCGCAACATAACCCTTTCCTTTTGTGGACATGGCGGGACGGTAGAGAGCAGCTAGCCCATCTTTGAACTCGCGTGCCAATGCCAGCCTGTTCATGGCGACTGCTTTCGGCACATTGTCTGCCGCAGAAGTTGAGTTGCCAGATTTAGCCATGCCAGGCCTTTCGGGGTGCTGGGGATTGGGTTTCCCGTAGACCTCCTTGTCAACGGATTAGCTTTGAGTCTGATCATCGGCAATGCAAAACGGATCCTCCTCTTTTCTCGCCATTGTGTTGCCTCCAAAGATTTACTGGTACCCGTGCTATACCCGTCTCACCTCCCCCATTTGTGCCTCCTAACTTCCTTTTTATTTCCTCAACCCTTCTTCAGCCATGTGTTGATGAGCCTGAGTTACTTTTTTTTTTTTTTCAAAAAGGATGAGGGATTATGCTAAGCCTTAACTCGGGGAGACCAGCCTTATCTTGCCTGTAGCAGCTCCATGCACCAGAGAAAAATAGACTGGAAGAGGAGCACGGATGCAGACGGGGGGGAGACACGGAGGCGGGGCGGGTCAAAGATGGGCAATGTACGAGTGGAAACATACAACGCTTCCATGATTTCGGACGATGTTGACACTCTTCACTCACTGTTTTATTGCTTCAAGGGATCATTAATCTGTACTTGTATGGTTAATGGGGGTGGAGCCTGAAAATGCATTTCGAAAAAAAAAAAATTTAAATCCCTATTTGGTGAAAAAACAGGAAGACGTTATAAGCATGGAAAGTCAACCATTTTCAAACAAACAGCACGATTATATACTTAGCTGTGATTTCTTGGGCAATGATGGGCTCAATTAGGGTTCAATATTCTTCAATTTCAGCGTAGTAAATATGAGGAAATACACATATTATACGCTATGAGCTCATAAAAAGGCTAAATATGTTAGAAACATTTGAATAGTAACATGCCTTAGTAACTCAGTAACTTATTTTATGCTTGTCTCATTTTATTATAGTTTATATTTTGCTAATATTATTCATTGTTTCATGTTGCACTATAAAGATCGTAGTTTGGGAATTATATGAATTCATATTTTAACAATGGCTCTAGCGTGTGCTAAAATGTGTGTAAATGTCTTGGTTGAGGTTAAATGCAGGACAAAATGTGAATAGACACTACAATTAACCATGAAAAGGCAGAAATATGACTTTATACCAGGGGTCTCAACCTATAGCTGCTTCTATAGCTACCGGTAGCTCACGGCCCCATTTTGAGAAGCTCGCGAAGGGATTTACAAAACATTGGCTGCGAAACTGCCTTTTTATTCACAACATTCACGACAAGTGTCTAATCTACAGATCCAGTTGGCTGTGTAAGCGATGCGATACAGCGCTTTGGTCTATGATTTTTGTATTGATCACTGATGCTTAACTGTCAATACCCTCTCCACACTTTAGTGCTTTCTCGCCGTATAGACCTGCACGAACTTTACTCTCCTCTTTCCTTGCGGTCACTTCTCTGAACTGGGCCACAGAGCCTTGTTATGCTGGTGTCAAGCTACAAAATGTCTTTTATTTTATGTTAATCTGCCTCATAGTCACGGAGAAAGATGCAAAAGAATGGAAGTGCAAACTGACGCCAACGCAGCAACACAGCTGCAACAGACTTGTTCTTGCAAAAGACAAACGTCATACATTTACTCGCAACATAAAACATAAGTTTAGCTGTCCTGAGAAAAACATTTGCAGCCTGAGTGTCACCCGGAGCGTCTCAGTTCACAGGCAAGGAGAGAAAAGAGATGTGAAGGGCCAGGGGCTGTGCAGCAAAACAGCCGGGAGATTTTATTTGACTAAAAATAGATAATTGAAGGTGGAAAAGCTCTATATAAATACACAGTAATAATATATTAGTTTGTATTATGAGATAATTGTTCAGACAACAGAAATTACAATCAAAATAAGCTATGACATATCTCAGAACATGAGTAGCTCACGGTTAGTTTTTTTCTAGTGAAAGTAGCTCATGGAGGCCAAACGGCTCTTACAGACTTTGTCCCCTCTCTCACTCGCCAGTGTGTGGACAATCCATTGTGCTGGATCATGCTCCAATCCGATCCTTTTCTCTAGCAAATCTTCAATTACAGTTGCATTATACTCAATTATAGCAAGTCTAATTAACGAGCCCTCCCCTGATCCGTTTCCTGACTGAGTCGCCCTCAGTATCTTAGACTTGAGACAATGGGCTGTGCTGCAGTGGAGAACAAGGCCCCACTGTGGACAGGCTGCTGCCCTATTCACCTGGCCTAATTACCCTCACTCTGCAGGGGCCGGGCTCCAGGGAAAGGCCCTGGCAATGGAGGGGGCCCACAGTGAACTCAAATTTCCGTACTGGTTAAAAGCAATGAGTAAAATTATGATGGCAGTCTTTATTACGTAACTGAATAATGTTTATGGTAGAAACACATAAAAGTCATGTTATCAAATGAAACCTGTACTAAGACTAAGACTTGTACTCATTGTACTCATGAGTATTTGAACTCAAGGGCAACTCAAGGTGCGGAGCAAATGAGTAAAGCTGAAGGTAAACTGATAGACGAGTACTACTACTACTACTACTCATAGGCAGGCAAGGCAAGGCAGTTTATTTGTAGAGACAATTCGTACACAAGGCAATTCAAAGTGCTTCACACAACAGGAAAAAAATGCATTAAAATTCACAAAGACATGGCAGAAATCACAATTTAGTTCAAGACATAAAAAGAAGAGTGCAAAGAAAAGCATTTCAGTCATATGCACAGCCAAACAAAACAGTTTTTAGTTTAGATTTGAACATTGCCAGAGTAGCGGCCTGTCTCACATCCTCAGGAAGACTGTTACAGATTTTAGCTTGCATAAAACTGAAATGCAGATTCCCATGTTTAGTCCTGACTCTGGGCACCAGCAGGAGGCGGTCCCTAAGGTCTCAGAGTCCGAGATGGTTCATATGGCACTAACATTCCGAGATGTATTTGGTGCTAGGCCATGGAGAGACTTGTAATCAAGCAGACTGTTTGAAGTCTTTCTCTGAGCCACAGGGAGCCAGTGCAGAAGACCTGAGCACAGGACTAATGTGATCGTACTTCCTGGTTCTAGTCAGGACCCGAGCAGCGGCGTTCTGGATGTACTGCAGCTGTTTTACAGCTCTTTGGAGAGGCAGTGAGCAGGCCGTTACAGTAGTCTAATCTACTAGAGACAAACGCATGGATAAGTCTTCCAGGTCTGGTTTAGACACTATACTTTTGATTTTGGCAATGTTTTTTAGATGGAAAAAGCTGCTGATGTGATTGATCTGACGTGCTGTTAAAATTCAAATCTGAGTCCATTATACCCCCAGATTCTAACTTGATGTGTAGGTTTTAGAGCGAGACTCTGGAGGTGACAGTTAAAAATTTCTCTTTGTTTCTGTGGGCCAAAGACGATGATTTCAGTCTTGTCTGAGTTCAGCTGGAGAAAGTTGTTTTGCATCCACACACTGATCTGTTGGATGCAGTGACAGAGTGAATCCACTGGTCCATATTCACCTGCCGTCAGTGAAACATAGATCTGAGTGTCGTCTGCGTTTCAAAGACTATTGGGAATGTCCAGTTGAGCGACATGTTAACTATTTGAGTGAGTGGTGCTAACAAACTGTTCAGCACAGACTTTAGAAATTGGTGGTAACACATCGAGGCAGCATGTAGATGAACTCAGCTGGTGATGATCTCCTGGACAGTTTTTGTCAGTTACAGGTGCAAAGTGAGTCAGCTCTAGTTGGTAGGTGTTTGAGGGTTATTTTTGCATTGTGAATTGATAGCATTTTTAATGCCCTGAACTTGTCATTAAAGATAATGCAAAACTCATGAACTTGATGTGGAAATGAGTTTCTAACGGCAGCTGAGCTGGAGGGTTTTGTTATCTGTTTACTGTGGCAAACAGGCACGCGAGTTGTTACTGCAGCTTCCAATTATTTCAGAAAAATATCCTTCCCTAGTTCTAATAAATGAGGTTGTACATGTACAACTTCTTTGTAAATCTCTTTCTGACCTGGAGCTTCGACTTGCGCCATTTTCGTTCGCCGACGGCACTCCCTTTTCTGTGCCCTGACCGAATCATCATTTCTCCATGGCGCCTTCTGCTTCTTTTAACAATTTTAGCCTTCATAGGGAATGGTGTCGAGAACATTCAAAACACTAGATGTACAGAGTTCAACAAATCATTTACATTAGAACATGAGACATTTTCAAGTTTATCATTTCATAACAGTTTTCCGTGCTGTCATTTATGTGTCTCCTCCGGACAATTGCAGGACAGCTGGTGGTTTGGGAAAAACAGACAGGTCAAAGAGACACAGAAATGATCAGACAGAGCACATCGACCAATTGACGTTTGGAAATATTAACCCTTTTGTATTGAAGATCTAGAGTGTGCCCTCTGCTGTGGGTGGGGCCATCACGCGCTGAGTAGAACGAAAGTTTCAGGACAGCATGAAGCTCTTAGCGTTTCTGTCACAAATATATCACAGAAACATTGAAGACACCTGTTATAACCAAACCATCAAAGTCTGTGCATACGACTGAAAGCATCTCAGTAAAATCATCAATAAAACTTTGCAGTGCTGAGGAGGCTTGTATAAAACATGAAGAGAATGGATGGAGACTGTTTTAGCTCAATTTTAAAGGCTACATACTCAAATGTTGAAAACACCCAAAGGACAACCTGTGGGTAACTATTTCATCTCTCACAAAACACACACACCCTCCTACACCACAAAGCACCACACATTCGTCCTCCTCAACGACACAGCCTCCTAACACTATACTACTACTACTACTACTACTACTACTACTACTACTACTACTACTAATAAATAATACCACTTAATATAAACTAATATTAATACTAATACTACTACTACATTCCTACACAAATCATTTTGTAATGTATTACCCAAATGTAATTTCTGTTTCCATTTAGGTAAGAAATACTTGATCTGTACTGCTACTATCATTTTTGTTCTTTTGTTTACTGAAGAAGAAGAATATTATATTATAACATTCTTTACGGGTGTTGCCACATCAGGGTTATTCCATTAAAGTCACTTAACAAGTCCAGGCTTATCCTGAAATCCTGGGCTGAATCTAGTTCTATCTCCCGCTTAAGCTTCAAATCGTTCCATGAAAGAAATAAGATTGGGTCTGACCAACGCTTAAACAAAGGTTAAACTGTGTTGTGTGCGCGCTCTGTAGATCTGGAGAGGCCAGATCGATGGAGCAACGAAACTACGGAGAATGAGCTCAAAAAATACATCAGTCGCAATGTTTTTTTTATGATCCGACTGATCGAGGGAGGAGCCAGAGAACGCACGGACAACAGTTTGATTTGTAACACGGAAGTTTTTAGTTTATTCAGATCAGAAGAGAAAGAGGAAAGAGATCGCTGCTCACCCCTCTCTGCAGTAAGAGGAGGTTTGCTGCGTATTTAGTGCAAAGTTCAGGATAAAGTTTCCTGATCCTTCTCTTGAGGTGTGATAGCCTCAAGGTTTTGTTTTTCTGTGTGTGGAGCTGGGCCCGCATGTAAAGAGAATTGACCAATCAAAGTGCTTATGTTGATGTAATTTGACAGGAAGTGAGAGATGAGGGAAAGAGGAGAGCGAGACAGTGCTAATGGAGCAGCCATATTTTATTTTAATAACTTATGGTAAAAAATGTAGGAAGAGATCATTTTATGAAAATAATGTAGGTTATTGGCTTTCATAAGATTTGTGCCTATTTGATGAGTGCAACATCCCCAGACTTTTATTCCCAGTGCGTAGGAGCGCACAGCTGATAATAAAAGTCTCAGGCGCCATAGGAAGAAAATGTCACTTTTAAACTGTAAGACATTTAGGAGTGCACAAACTGAAATTTTTGATTAAAATGTTTCTTTAGATGTTCAGAATTAACCTAGTCCCGACCAGATTTATACCACGTTGATGGAACGGAACTAAGGATTTGATGAGCCTGGATTGACCAAATAAACAAGGCTTTGGTTTTCTCTGGCTTCATGGAATACCACCACTAGGCCCTTTTCACAAAACCGAGCGGCTAGTTCCGGTTACCTTAAAAATGCGGAGCTCCACTTCCTGCTCTATTCATTCATTACTCATTAAAATAAATATATATGGAATTATATAATGTAGCTTATTAAGACCTTTACGTACCATGTAAATATTTCACCATGAGACATCTATACGTTTATAAAAGTGTTTTGTCTCTAAGCTAATGCTAACAATATGTTAAAATGACACCACAAACAACAAAAACACTCGATTTTGCATTCTTTGTATTTCTATTAAGTTTGTCTGTTGTATATTTAAGTTAATGTATGATAGCCTTTAGCTTTGAGACAAAAACACGTATTGTATTAGGTTTCCTCTGGTGACATATTTACAGCGTATGTAAGTCTTTACACGCTGCCAGTGAGTATTCATCTGTAACTCGCTCACTGCTATGACATCTTTTTCATTTTGACATTTAATTTTTATTTATTTATTTGAGCAAGATTCGACTAATTCCCATAGAGAATGAACTGAACAAAAAGATCTGCACTTTTACGGCAACCGCAACTGGCTGGGCCTATCGTGAAGGGGTCCCTCACCAATCTCTCCTCTATGTTGCGTTTTTTATTTTGTGTATATTCATTAATAAACATTGCTTCAGATCACCTTCTTTTGAGGCCAGTTCTTGTGTAGTGCAGCACTACATTAATTTTCAATATGTGTGATATACAATGTTTAGAAAAAACTCGTAGCTTTCACAAGGAGATACCATAACTCTTAAGTGATCCTGCCTGCATCTTACTTTTATCAACAGATGCAAGAAAAACACAGCAGCGGACTAGCTCACAGAAAACCAGCCTCTAGACAGAGACAACACTATGACAACCAAGGACTTGCTCTTTCAAATGTGCCAGACAGTTCTGCAGCCATGAACGCCTCAAGTGATTTCAACTTTCCAATTATGCTTTACCAATAGGGTAGGGACTTCGAATTTCACAGGGAAACAACAATAGCAAGGAAAAATTTTAACTTTTTTTATTCATAAATTGCTCCATTTAAACCATCTCAATCTTTTCAATTCTTGCCGCAAATGGTGGAATGGCATGGAAATCATTGTATGCTCTGGTGCTTTTTGACCTTTAAAAACTTGGTCATTTTCCCATATAATTAAATTTACATGGCAGTTATTAAGTACAGTGGAATCTTTTGAATGACCCGAGTGGCCCCCGGGGTTATTAGAGGGCCAGATTGGGGCATTAAAGAGGGCTACGTAAAGTTCAACAAAGCTTCTTTCTTCGCTCTTCCTCCTGATCGTATCACTCCATTCCTTGGCCGGAGAGATGAAAGACTTGTCTGTAATTGGAGAGTAGGGAGCAAGTGGAAGTAATGAGAAAGTGAAAAAATGGACCTAGGTTGGAGGGTTCTTGAGCAGAAGGTAGAAGGAGAGTAAAGAAGGAAAATAGCTTTGATTTCCTTAAATTAAGTGAAAGAAAAACAGTCGAGCCCTTCCCTAGTTCCGTCAGAGTGGAGTTTGAGTGACAATGCAACTACGTAGGGCCCTTGGCTGTAATAACTTCTCCTTTGTGAGCAGGAGCCAGGAGAGAGAGGTGCTTTGTTCAGAGCTGGGGGGGGGCAAGTCCCAAGATCAGGCCTGACTTATGACTGGCTTTTGTCCAGCACAAGCACCAGAAGAACCCAGTCCATCTCTGCTGTGAGACAGAGAAGAAACTCCACACAACAGAAATTCAGCAGCCACTGATGAAGGAATGACAGGAATGAGCTTCCACTTAACTGAGAGAATTTCAATGTTCTTTACATACTGACTTAGAAGTTTCAAAAATCTAGACAGTTATTTTATAAGTTGAGTTGTTTGTGAGTAGGTAAAAATGTAACAAATCAAAAAAGAATCAGAATCAGAAAAGGTTTATTGCCAATTGTCAATTAACAGAATTCACAAACATAGGAACTTGTTTAGGCATAAAGGTGCAACATAAAACACGAGGAATAATAAAAACAACATATATGAAATCAAAAGGGCATGCATTAAGATACAGTTTAAGATACTATAGTATAAAATAAAAATAGGCATTACTATGTACACAAGAGTTACAGTTAAATTTACAGTTGTAGTGCAGAAAGTGACAAAGTGCAGTGAGTGGTTGAATAAATTGTAGTAAAGTGACAGGTGTTAAGAAGTGTCATGAGTCCAACGGCAGAGGGAAAGAAACTGTTCTCTTGGCGGGAGGTTCTGGTCCGGATGGACCGTAGCCTCCCTGCCTGAGGGAGTGGTTCAAACAGACCATGTCCAGGGTGAGAAGGGTCAGCTGTGATCCGACCTGCTCGTCCCAGAGCCCTGGAGACGTACAGGTCTGCAGATATGGAAGTCTGCAGCCGATCACCTTCTCAGCAGAACGCACAATGCGCTGTAGTCTCTGTTTGTCCCTGGCTGTGGCTCCAGCGTACCACACGGTGATGGAGGAGGTGAGGATGGACTCATTGATGGCCGTGTAAAACTGCACCATCATCTGCACTGGCAGCTTGGCTTTCCTAAGCTGCCACAGGAAGTACATCCGCTGCTGGGCCTTCTTGATGAAGGAGCTGATGGAGGTCTCCCACTTGACGTCCTGGGTGATGGTGGTGCAGAGGAAGCGGAAGGAGTCCACGATGGTGATGGGGGAGTCTGTCGTTATGAGGGGGGGCTGGAGGGCGACTTTCATGAAGTCCACGATCATCTCCACTGTCTTCTGGGCCTTGAACTCCAGATTGTCACTGCTGCACCAGGACACCAGCCGGTCCACCTCCCTCCTGTAGACAGACTCATCCCCGTCTGAGATGAGCCCGATGAGGGTGGTGTCGTCCACAAACTTGATCAGTTTTACGGAGTCGTGGCTGGTGGTGCAGCAGTTTGTGTACAGGGAGAAGAGCAGAGGAGAAAGTACACAGCCAAGTGTGGTTATATACCTTTAAAATATTCAGAAATTGCAACCCCACTGTATATGCCAGTTAACCTTTCCCATCGGCATTGCTGCATTTCTACTTTCTGTATACGTTCTTTAATTTTAGGTGAATCTTGCCCAGGGCTCTTGTTGATGGGCAGATACATTACTTTGACAGCATTATAACAAAAATATTTATTCACTAACTGAAAAATATACATATTTTATTGCTTATACTTATTATTAGCGCGTAAAATAAAGTATGATATACAACCTTTGGTCCACTGTTCCCTGAATGTAATTAAAATTATATATATTCTTTGTATAATTTACCTCACCACTTCCAGCATCCATTGTTTAGTCATAATTATTTATTATTAAACCTATAAATTCTACTGTATATCCTTACCCCAATGAATGTAGTTTAGTGCAGTGGCCTGTAAACTGGTGACCGTCTGAATGAGGAGGCAGAGAACACCATCACAGCAAGAGGACCAGGCTTAGCCACAGCGGCACATGTCTAACATTATTCCGCAGTGTTCCTTCATGTTTTCCATAGTTGAACTCTGTGACTTGGCTACCTCCCAAAAACCTTTAGCTTGAGTCATTTTAGGAAGAAAAGATAAGAAGATAAAGCCATTTGGGGCGCAAGATACATTTAACTGCTCATGAGTTATTGTCCTCAGAGCTTAATGGCCAAACAGTGGATTATTATGCCTGGAAGATTTACTCCTGTCTCCTACTCCAGCTCCCATACAGACAAATGTATTCCATTATCCAGTTGGAATTTCGAAGGAGACTTATCTCCACCTAAAATCTGCAAAGCAGGGCTCTCCCATTCCCCTCACACGGATTTCATAAACTGGAGCAATAAAAGAGTTCTTAACCCCACCTCGCTGAACCAAGTGCTACACCTGGTCACAGTTGGGGCCAAATATTTTAAATGGTTCTTCAAAGGAAAGTGAAGTGTCAACGTACACCAGGCCTAGATACTGGAGAGGGAAGAAAAGCAGATGGGAAAATATTGGTTTTGTCTTAGAAACTCAGCATTAAAATTACCACATATATCAATGACAAAAACAGTGTAGGATTATTTAGCCTTTTGACTTATTTTTATTTCTAGTAAATTAGTACATTTAATGTTTTTTTCCCATACAGTATATTGAAAAAGCATCAGTTTCAAATCATGATCCGATATTTGTATTGCGGCCAATTGTATTTTGTGGCCAATCACCAATATTTGCCGAAACCAAAATTAAGACCACATATTTGAGTTAAGTTATGGTAAAGTTCACAAATAAACTTAAAAATATATTTATCTGGGCTATAAAAGCATCTGTTTCAAAATATGTTTTGCCTCATGTTTCTCCTATTTCAATGTTTTCAAATTTTGTTTTTACTATATAGTCTGTTCAAAAAGACGAACACTGAAGACAAACAAAGGACGTAAGACAAACACACAGACCGGGAAAAACTTATATTGGTGCCAAATATCAGCAAAATGTTCAATACCGGACCAATACCAATATCTTGAAAAACCCTCCAATATCACGGATTAAACCGATATACCATCCCTAATGTGAAAATGAATGATTAGTCGTGTAATTCCTCATCTGTCCAGGAGAGTTCTATCGTAGAATTTGAGGGTAGTATTAATTATGTCTCTGTAACAGCAATAATTGACACCGTTTTTATAGTCTGCTCCACACCACACAGCATGTTATGTTTCCATGCCTTTTCTCATAACTGTCTTCACATTCTTTGATGTTCTTGGGTTGAAACGTAATTATATCTGCGACTAGCTCCAATCAAGTGGTGTGGTAAAGTTATATGGAAAAACACAGAGTGAAGAGCACGGCAGGTGTTCTCTCCGGGGTCGATCCTGAAATAAGCATGGAAATGAATATTTGAAATGCATTCATAAGCCAGTGTGCAGAAAGGGAGAGGAGAGAAGGTTCAGAGCATCTTAGGAACTGAGGTAATTATTCTCCGACTCCTCCACCTGTGACAAGTGCCTTCAAAGAAAGGGGAGTTTCAAAGGGAGTAGTCGAACACTGAAAAGCAGAAGGGTGGGCGGTGTGCTGCTACCCGGAAAGCAATTGGTCCGAGCCCTCTTGTACCACGCTCACTGACTCCCACAGCACTTTACGCTCCTATTCTGTACAGCCTATTTAAAGGAAGTGACAGTCGGTTGGCCTGTTTGTGCACCAGAGGTTGAATTCTGAAAAGGCAGGGAAGTGTGAAGAATGTAAACAAAAGCAAATGCAGAGAGTTATAAAGCTTTAAAAAGTTTTCTCAATAAGATGACTCGGACAACAACAGCATGGGGGCAACAGAAATGAGGATAAAGTTGAGATGAAGTTAATAAACACAGTACCTAACAAACGGAGGTTAAAACTAATCTCACAGTAACAAGATTTGAATCCTGGGCCAGACAAGACCTTTATGATATAGGGTGTAGCATGTGTTCTCCTCGTGTCTATACAGGTTTCCTCTATACACAGGGTCTGGGCAGAAGCAGTGTTTTTTTTGGCCTGGCTCAAAACCATTTAATCTGCACCATTTTTGTGTAGATTTTACGTTTACTGGCCTTTACTTTACCTACTTTTGACCTCTTTTAAACGCAACAACATGCACCTGAAGACCCCTTGTTGAAAATAAAGTTTCACTGTAAAAGGAAATCTGACTTAGCACTAATCAAAGTATGATCATTTAAGAAGTTAGATGACCCGATAATGAATGATTATTAAAACTATGACAGTTCACACCTTAGTGTAGTTCATTGTATTGAACTAAAAACAGATACTCCGGACTGTAAACAACTAGTCTGCATTAGTTTCAGTTCTAGTGATCAACAATCTTTTTGTTACGGCCTGACAAACAGAGCAGAAATAAGAGGTGTTGTACTAAGGAAACCCACGCAGACATTGGAAGAGCAACGGCAACCATGCAGTCACTATCTACATGCATTCATATTATTTCGTCAGTAACTTAGTCAGAGCCACGTATTGTACATACATTTATAATACATTTGGTCATTTTATCTGATGTTTATTTTGTCCATATTCTGCATCACACATAGCCACACAGTACATTTTCATTGTGTATATACGTTTGCTCTACCTGCTCAGGCTGGTTAGATTTAAGTCTACTTTTAAAAGTTATGTATTGTGTTTTTTTATTGCATGTCTCTATGCTGTTCTTGAGCTGTGCATTGCAACAGTGGAATTCCCACTGTGAGACAAAAACATTCTTTTATCTTATTATTAATAATAGTTAGATTGCATTTGCAATAAGTCTTGATATTACCAAATACCTTTTCTTCACAACTCTCTTCTCAAACCTTCAGTTGGCTCTTTTTAACTTCCACCTGAATACATTTTCTTTTTTTAAACTTTCCATTCTTCTTGCTCCACTTTACTTACTCCATCAATAGCACCACTTCCATGTCACTCTCCGATTCAGGATGCATCTCACTTAGGATGGAAATTAAAAGCAAATTGTGCCGAGCGCCAACCCCGGAGTCTTCCTGTGCCTATCTCTGTAACTTGAATTCTATACGCGCCCTCCACTCTCTTGTTTTTAACAAGCTCAGCAACCTTGGCCCAGGGTTTTGTGCATGACTGCGCACGGGCTGAATAAGACAGAACGCCACAATGAGGAAAGTGGAGGAGTAAGGTGAAAAGCAGCAAACACCAATCAGTCTAAAGGCGGAGGGGCCAGAGACGGAGCACATCTATTTGGCCCAGAGGTTACAGATCAATAACGCTCTGTCCAGTGGGCTCTATGAAATGATAGCTCAAAAAGGACAGGGGACGTGAAGGAAGGCGGTTCAGAGAGAGAGTTACGGTGAAGATGAATGCATTTTATTGAATAAAAGAACCGAGGGCTTAAGATGAGAAGAGGCAGAATATTAAGACTACTCCACTCACAACTGAGATGCGATGTGTTTTTACTCACCAATACCAGTCTCACCTGCCAAGATTTTAAGGCAAGACACTACAAGCAAAACACATTTTCAGTTTTTTGGTCAGTTTGCTCTCTCAGCATACAGTAATAGTTTGATTTAATTCAACCCACTTACATTCATGGATTTATGTAGGACCTTGTAATTTCCAAGGCTGCTCCTCAAAATGCAGTTATCTCCCACAGAGATCAGCCCTTAAATTATTACCTATCAACACCAAACTTTATATAATGTTGTCCACTTTATACACTTTATAACTCCAAGAAATTAGTCATAATTGAATGTTTCATTGAATTGATTTGATTCATTTTCAGTAAGATCTAGTTTACTCAAATACTAAAAAAATATTTTCAAACTCCCCTCTGTACGTTTTTCCTATTGAATATGTCAACAAAATGAGGCAAGACATTTAAACCTGACTCTGTCCATGTTTAATTTTTTGATTTATTTATACAGGAAAACATTGTATGTGGTAAACCTTTAAAACTTACATTTATGTCATTAAGTTGATATATATAAATTTAAGATTTGTTCCTATCCACCTGAAAGGGTCTCTCCTGAAAAGCGTCACTGTGTGTACATTTCATCCAGATAAATCATAACTGTAAGCCCTTTATTTATGAAGCAATTAACATGATTTTATCATCAACAACACAATTTTCAAATGAGCAAATAATAATAAAGCCACCAACCCAACCGTTAGTGGGTGACACACTTAACCTTCTGCACTATTGTTACTTCACCACGATCAGGGCATAATTTGTTATTCATTTCACCTGTCAGTGGTCATAAAGTTATGGCCGCTCTTTCAGATTTGTCTTGCATTGAAATCTAATTTCTACATTTACATATAATATCTTTGGCATCTGCTCACTGGCTCCAATTTTCTCCATTTCTACCCCATCTGTTAGACTTCAAAAGAGTGCAGCAAATATGAAAAGTCTTGATGATTAAGAATTATATTACCCATAAATTTAATCAGAAGGCATAATGTGAAAAAAAAAAAAAATCTATTATGTGGGATGCAACGATGGGGGTGTTTTTCTTTCATTAATAGAAATGCTGAGGCTTACAATAAGTGGAGTGGATTGGCTTTAATCTGAAACAGTAACCAGCGTGTTCCTAATTGCATTTAGGCCCAGTCTGCGCTCTGCTCCTGACTGTCTGTGCTGTGCCAGAGGAGCCCCACAAATAGTGCCATGGAACCATTACAGGACAATTACATTAGAATGCATTTGCCTCTGACATAAGGGCCATTCCAAACACTAAAATACACAAGGGCCATTTTCTGGCGCAAAGAAGAAAGCAGAATACAAAGTAAGAAGTTGTTTGGAAAGCTGACTCGCACAAACAAAAGTGCTTTTAGCCTATGGTTTGGTTTCCAGTGTTACATCATTTAACATACAAATGTGCAGTCTTGTAATCGAAATGTTACAATAAATTAAAATGGAAGCTTTGTGTAAAATGACAGCAATTCATGTGTGAAACGGACAGCCAAAACCGCGCAAAGTCTATTTCAAGTGTCCGAGTTCTTCTCGCTTTCTTCCATGTCCTTTTAGATAACTGGAATTGCTTCTTAAAAATGTACATTGTATACCCGTAGCCGCTGAGATCCATGACCAAATGCAGAATTAAGCAAAGTTAAAAGAATAAAATACTTACATAGGTATAGGCTCATCGTTATCACATCCAACACTGTATTGAAAAGGAGGCTTTATAATTACTATACAGGCATGTTGTGTTGCATATACAGTTTAATCATAATAGTGGAAGTCTATATTAACTGACCCCACTAGTCTTGCTTTGAATGACACCTTTAGAGCGCACATACAAAGCAGATGAAAAAGTCTCTCTTCCTGGAACGAACCTTAATGAACCTCCGAAAGCCGCCAGAATAGCTGATGTGCTTTGAACTGCACTCCGCTCCCCTATGCTGCCAGGAACTGCTCACCGAGACCCAAGAACAACCAAAGAAACTAGCACACAACGGCCGACCGGAGTGTGGCATGAGACAGGACAGGCAGAGAAAGCAGGAAGAAAGGCGAGAGGAGAGAGATGTAGAGGAGAAGAGGAGAGCTGGGCCTGAAGGCGCTGTGCAGAGCCAGCATGACAGCAGCAGCAGCAGAAGGAAGAGAGTTTGTCCTGCTTTTCCTCTGCCTGTGTTGCTGCGTCTCCCAGGAGCAAACATGGCTCCTGTCTTCCCTAAAAGGCTCTGCCCAAGTCGATGCGTTGAGATGCGAGAACAGAATGAAGACGTACTAAAGATTACACTTTCTGTAATTTATCTAAAAAAATAAGTATGTTTGTCGTTATTTCACTTGGCCCAGTGGGTACATGTGTTGTTGACAAGTTTGGCAATACATGTATTTAAATTCCATTCTACTCGCACTATGAAATCGTACCCTTCCAATTTCAATTTTCCAATATCAAAGAAAATAATACATATTCTTTACATATTTTGGCATACTTACTTTGTAAATATATTCAGTTTCAGATGAAATATTCAAAGCATTTTAAATAGACCATAAAAAGGATACAAGGCACAAATGGGGGAACATATGCTTGGATGTTAAGCAAGCTCAAAATACCTCAGAAGAACCATTCACCATATTCCGGAAGCCAGTCTGGGCGCCGAAATGCGACGTAATCCTCCTTACGGTTGTATTAGTTAACATAGGGCTGCCGACCTCGAGAGAAAATAAGTTCTACACAGACTAAAAAGCAGTTTTCGGGCCGCCTAGGGAATCGGTGCTTTGTTGACTTGTATGACATGAACATTGGACATTTTACACAAATCAATCTACTTTATAGCATGAATATAGCGGCGAGACGTTTCCCTTGCTCTCCCTTTAAACCAACAGAATTTCCGCTGGACCAGAAGTGCGATTACAACGGCAATGGTGATCACGGGTGAAAAGAGGGTAAAGTGAGCGGGGCGGAATAAGGTCAATAGCCTGTAATATGTGAATTGTTTTGCCCTTGTGGCTGGAGTTGGTCTAACTGAAAATGTCACCCTTTTTTCCCCAAATTTCTGCAAATACT
This sequence comes from Chaenogobius annularis, assembly GCA_015082035.1. Classification (NCBI taxonomy): domain Eukaryota; kingdom Metazoa; phylum Chordata; class Actinopteri; order Gobiiformes; family Gobiidae; genus Chaenogobius; species Chaenogobius annularis. The sequence goes on from BJKM01000042.1 coordinate 1,115,931, forward strand.
TTTAAATTCATTTTATTGCAATATTGATTATAAATTGACGATAGTATTAGACTCAAACCCCTGTCCAGTCCAGTTCCAATATTTAGTGTGTAAACGGTGATCCTACATCTGCAGCAGCCCAGACAGTCTCATACAGTAGATGGCGTGCTTCATCCCCGAACAGCAGGCAGGTGTATCAATTAAAGTTCATCTCTGTCCATTAGTCTGATTGGTTCAGTGGCAGTGATTATGTCGTGATTGGGAATCATAACATTGGCAATGGGGAAGAACAACTGCGTTCCCTGGACACTCAGCGCCAACCGACCATTCAATCCTAATTATATCCACCATATTAGGGGATTAGTAGACAGCCTGACCCTGCCGTGGAACAGAGCCAAGATGTGGCCTGGGCCAGTTGCAAGGCAGGTGTTGGATCTCCCCCCACTGTCCCGCACCTCCACGAAGCCGTCCCGCACCACTTTACACATGTACAGAGGCAGCACAGCGTTCGCTCATTAATGATACATGGCACAAGGGCACCAGTGCACACCAAGGTGGACAGATGTGACGTGATGGGATTTCTGTGAAAAGTGTAAAGTGAAAATGGAAGAAATATGTCTGAAAAAATTCTACATTTTGCCCCTTGCACTCCAACTTCATACTCTTCTGCAACTGTATAATGACAAATAAACTCAGACTTGATAATTTTCCAATAACGTTTCTCCATTTTTAAAAGAATATATGGAATATACATTTTAATTAATAAATAAATACACTGATTGATTCACATACACTAAAATTACTATACCAGTGCAAATGCAAACCTTTAAACTGTTAATTGGACAGTGATACCTATTACTATATAAAAAATACGGCAAATAACTTTTTTTTTTCATATTGCATTTGTACTGCTAAGTAAAGTAGTATTCTGAGGGTTTTTAGCTGAGCTCACAAATGGCAGTAGTCGTGCCTGGAGTTTAAATCTGGCACAGTTTGTTACATGTCCTTCCCCCGTCTCATCCCCATTTCACAATGAATTGTCCAATCCAATAAAGCCTACGGGCCAAAAAATCCTAAATAAAAAAATAAAAAAACATAATTCTAATGAAAAGAAAAGCAACAACGCCACCTGGGAGTTGGCCCAGGACCAGCAAAATGTAAGGCTTGTTGGTGCTCATCAAAAGCATGACTCAAAATATACCAAACATATACAATCGATGTAGTATATGTTTTAATCAGTTAAATCTACTGACACTGAGTTGTGATAAATTAGGCAGAAATGAATAAATTAAGGTTGCCAAACAGTTCAAAAGTTCCATGTAAAGCTTGTTCCAGTGACAGTTCATTCCAATTTACGTGAACAATTCCACATCTCAACAAGACAGGGAAGGGCAAAGCAAGACAGTGACAGTGCATTCAGTCTACAAAGTAAAAACTAGTTGACCCTAAATATACAGCTAGACAATTGACTAAAGTGCTGCTCTTGAGAATTAGACCTTCAATATGCAAATTATTTTACTTTATTGAATCACAGAATCTAGTTACTTCCCATTGGTTATAGTAGGTTTGACATATACTAATGTTTGAGCAGCTGGCGTCCTTCCATATGATATTCTATCTCTCATACTGTCTTTTCACACGTCATATGTCCAGCTCCTTTTCCCACTCACCCAGCATGGCCTGAGGAATGTGACCCACAGCCCTACTGGTGTACGACTTATCAATAATCTGACAAGTCCATCCTGCTATCAGTGGTCAGGCTTATGGGAGATTTGCTCTTCCTATATTAAGAAGAAGAAATGCGTTGTGTCAGTTTTATTCACTTAGAGAACTGCAGTGATGAGCCTAGACTCTGTACAAAGTCAAGTAATTAAGTGTCTGATTAATTAGGCCACGATTCATTTTTCTTTTCCATAGCACCGCAAACAATGCAGGAAGATTCCCCCAGTGAAATGCAGTATGGGAAAATAGCATAACGAATAGCGGACTGTGTGCCAGAAAATATAAGGTTTACGAGGACTTTTTCTTAACGGGGCTTAATTAACAGATGTTTACCTTCAAGTTTCAAATCAATCTCTTGCTGAAACTATACTTTATTACTAGGAATAATTTCCTTTATTTTCTTTGTAAAAAAAACAAACAACAACAACAACATTATCAAAAATCTGTTTTAATTAACACAAGGCAACAAGCCATATGACGCAGAATACCAGCAGTTGATAATAAGTATTCTTTATTTATTTGGCATTTTACTTTTGGTTTACTTGTTTCTTCTATGATATGTGGTCAGCATTAAGTTTGTAAAGCATGTCATTTTGAGGGATTATCCACACATCCATCTCTAAATACACACTTGAAAAACATTTAAGATACAAAACTGTTCTGCCTCAAACATCGTTGCGTTTCCTTCAACAGTTCCATTGTGACGGCATAGGCCCTTTAGATTAGAAGAGACAGTGAATGCAGTGAAGCATCACAGGGATAGGAAGCTTTTGGTTGGGCATGAATTCCAGTCTGGATCCACAAAGCAGTGTCCATGACAGACATGCAGTGTTTGGTAAACGCTCACGCTGAGCCGATGTGCATAGATGTGGGCTGGCTGATGACCAACACTCTGACTGCTCTGCCTGCACCCTGACACCAGTAACTTTAGAAACACCAGGGGTGAAGCCGGCTCTCCAAGCCAAAATGGCTGACATGTCAAAGAGGCCAGATGCCTTTGTATAAAGGAGGGCATTGCTCCACAGCGTCTGGTTTATTCACAAAGTGGGCACACAGCAGGAGGGGAACATGGAGGCAGCCAAGCTCCCAGGTGACAGGCGGCTGGGACAATATCCCAGCGCTGTCTTCATGAAAGGCTTGGGCCTGCGTCTGTGGCTGCTGCCAGGACATGAATGTAATTAGAACACAGTTGAAAGGTCAGGACTGTACTTTCAAGTGTCAGAGAACGCTGTGAGACATTAATGTACTATTGATAAAGTGACTGACTGAGGCCCTCCTCTTCCAGACACCATCACACCAGAGGCTGTTTGTGGATGATTATAATAAAAACAGTGTGAATATAATGAAGCTTTACACAGGAAAAGGACAGACAATATTGTTTTTTTTTCTCTCTGAAAATCCCTGTTGCCAGGTCTGCTGTTAGGCTTTGCATTTTTTAGCTGTTTTATATGATATGTAAAATCATCAAGTTGAGGTCTTATTGTGGATGAATAATAATGATGAACTAAAAACCTGTCATGTCCTGCTTGCACCATCGACATGTGACAGACCACACAAACAGGGTTGAACACATCTCACACAACACCCACTAATATTCAACATACAGTGGTTTGGTATTGTGCGGTGGCGGCTCGGTGGGGCTTATGGTTACTCCTCATGTCTTTGCGTGTGATTTCTTTGACTTCCTGTGGCTATATTGAATTATGTCTCTGTCAGGTCCCTAAGCCCCCTATATTTCCTCTACTGTGTTGTAGCCCTGAATCGGTATCAAATTCTCCCCATGTTGGCACTTTGAGCATCCCCTGGCCCCTCAGATCTTTATCCCAGCATCCCCTTCTCTGGCCTGGGAAAAATACTGGATTCATGTGAGGGTAGGTTTGGGAGGATTTGACAACAATTGACACATGGAGATCAGCCCACAAAGCCCACACTCACTGTCAGGCAATGATTAGGAAGTGTCTGAGTCTAAAAGTGTTGTTGCTTTGATATCGATAATCAATCAATATCATTGCATTGCACTGACTATATAATGTGTTTTAAGATGATAGGTTCTGGTAGTTAAAGGAGAGGCGCAAAATCAACTTTTAAGAGCTTTTAACCATGATATAAATGTTTTTTCATTAGAATTTACACACTTAAATTCGTACAGTATTTGAGTGATTCCTGCATGTTCAAATTAAGTTTGTTCTCCTGCATTCATCACCCGTTGCTCCAGAAATGTTCACCTATACACATCCTCTGCAGCACCTCTGATCTATAGCATAATATGTCCTCTTCATCTGCATGCTTACAGTTAGGGGCTATAAAGGGTCGTACAAGCATTTCCATATTGTAAGTGTAAAAATTAACATAATTTTTGTGCTTGTTTTTCTAGTATTCCAACCTGTAAGATGTAATCTCCATAGTTGCCTCATGTAATTTAAATTCCCCCCTGTAGTTTAGTTTTAATTACCCATATGTCTGATTAGCTCACTAAAATAAGTATGTAGCCCTTTAAGCATGCCCTGAGATAATGGATTTTGAATTGCATTGCCGATCTGATGGACTATAGACACTGTTCAATGGTGGGAGACTGAATGACGATAGAGATCTCAGCCTTCGCGTTTCTCTATGGACTCCTGTCTGAAACGTCAATGGTGAAGTAGCAGGGAAATAGGCCCGGATTGCTCAATTTTCTCAAATGAGGCAATTAGGAGGCACAGGCTTGAATGGAGATCGGGCTCTGCTGCTCTGTGCCACAAGGAAATGGGTGTTATAGTTGGAGTTAGAGGCAAGGAGCACTTTGCACCTCCATTGATTTCTTTGTGCCCCATAGCACCATGATATCCAGAAGAAAAATTGATCAGACGCCAGGAGCCACCTTCGATATCGATAAAGACAAACTGGGGACCTCAAAATACTATGAAATGGCTTGGGATCAGGTCTGGAGCTGTATAACCAATCTCGAAGTCGATGTGGACTATTGCCCACGAGGGAGCGGGCTGGAGAGTCCGTCAGTCCAGGGAGGCATATACTTTACTGCAAGGTCAGCCTTTCAAGTGCAGGCTAACAGTGAACAAATAATCAAAGCAGCAACATCAAGTGCTGTCCCTGATGAAGAACGTGTCTAATGCCAGTGCTGACAAGTCGGATGATCAGGGATGTTGGCCATCACATTGACACTGCTAATTAGCAGAGAGTATAAAACTTTCCAGTAACAAAGTGAAATCTTCAAAAGGCTAGTTAGTTAAATACAGCAAGGGTTATTTTTGCACCATGGCTGTTAAAAGAACATTAAAGAAAATACTGTAGTTTGCACATCTACCAACAGTCGTAGGTCTATCTATCTACGATTGTTCTGCAAGTATTAAAGTAGAAACTTTCCTGACTTTCTGAGATAAAAGCACATCACAAAGATAGAACAAACTCATCTTATCACTGAAATACACCATCAGAGGAGCACCTGATTGCAGCCGTCGTCCCCAAAGTTCAAATCGACCAATGTAACCATGGCAACATACAGTAGTACAAATCTGCTGTATGTCCAATATTTAGATAGAGTTTCTCCTGTGTCATGTTGGTAAACCATGTTCAGAAGCATATAGTACCCACAGTACAGTTGAACTTCAGTCTGTGACAGTTAACATCAGGAGTCGATATTTCCTGTTGTGCACGGATCAGGTTCTGAGAGCAATGAGGTGAGCTTGGCATCAAACGTTAAGTATTACAGGGGAAAAAAACAGATTTAGTGCAAAATGTTTTCTAGGCCAATGGTGATTATTTCAGAACAACCACAAGTGTGAGAAGGAAGAAACATTACAAGCCTGGCTCGTCATCTGAAAATAATGCAGTTGTCTTTCCAGACACTCAAAGTCACTTTACAATTGTGTGCACTATTATTTCACTCCATACTCATTCCTATTGTTGCCAGAGTTGCACTGGGGTAGACTGACTTGCCTAAGGACACAACAACAGTTTACATTAGAGCCACTGCTGCCCTTCTGTGGCACATGGTGTCCAGTTGTCTCCCATCCAAGTCCTAACCAGGCCCAACCCTGCTTAGCTTACATGACCCATGAAAATCCAAAGTTATGATCCACAATCTCATTATTTCTTAGCGATTGGGCTCAACAAACTTGTGATATTAATCCTAAATCCGTTAAACTGATAACAATCACATCTTTGGTATTGAATAAAGGCAGCACTTTCAGAATGCATTGTGAAAAGACCAAAAACTGTTGTTTATGTATGCCGACAGAGAAGACGACAGAGAAGACTTTATGTTTTGCATGGACAGGCCCAGTAATCATAGCCAATGATATTAACAATCATAAACCAGGTCAACAAATCTGCAATCTGAAAACATTTTACCACAGAATTCTGACCTGTCTCCAGCTCAATTTTAAACTATGGTCAGGGCTACTGTCCTGGTGCATTCTGGCAACTGTTTTCCTTGATCCGGTTTTCCTTGCACCTTTAAGTTGAATGTGTTTTTTAAACAAACAAAGCCGAGATATGTGCGTCTCTCATCTCCTCTGATTTGGCACTTCGCTTTCATCTCACTCAGAAAACTGCTGTCCACGTGTGTCAGTTTTGGTGCTTCTGCAGTGGAGGAGAATAGCCCACATTGGTTCTGGGTGCATTTGGATTTGCAAGCCAAATCTACTTGAACAAGCAGCAATGATGCATGGAATTTTTGGTAAATTATAGGGTCTTTCATCACACGAATGCAGTGACTGATGCAATAATTTTGAGGTGCTGTTGTGCCTCGAGTCAGAATGAAAATCCCTCTGTGACACATGCATCAAAAAATGTGCCCCGACAAATATGATATCCTTTAGGTTGTTTAAAAAGGGGTTAGAATGTTGTACTTTGGTCTTTATGCTCACGAATTGTGTGCGTTTTGACTCCGGTCCGGCCACTTTTTGTTCTGGGAACAAATAGTGGCTTTGACTATAGGGATTCCGATATGTTTACCTGGTTTATGTTTAATATGGTTAGTAAGCGGTCAACTCCACAGAAGTGATTGAAAGTTGAAAGTGCTTTAAGTCATGAAATGAATACTGTAGCTTCAACATTTGTGGATTCTTATTTTGGACATGTCTCATGGAGTTACATAGTTCCTTGCCCACCATCTGAGATTATAACATCATCATAAACATCAAACGATTGGACGTGAAAGCAACCTATTGGTGGTGATAATTGGAGACAAATGCTTTTGACAGCTTCACAAGTAAGAATCAACTTTCTCTTCCGTTTTGTGAAATGCTTTTTGAACATCTGTTTCCCTTGACATCGGATCAGGAAAAAAAACAGGCATTTAAAAAAAGTGGAAAACACCGGGTCATTACAAGAATGTGGAGGGCATCGGGATCCATACAACCCAACAAGGCTTGCTGCTCATGCGGATCCAGACCGTCTTGCTGCAGATGGGCTAATTACGAGATGATGAAAAGCTGTGAGGAGGAGGGTCTAAACTGTCTCTTTGTATATAGGCGGATTTGCTTGGAGATAGAAGAACACCTGCTTTACAATTTAACAATCGGGAGTAAAAGTGGAAGACATTGGTTGCCAAAGCATTTTAAGAAAAGACCAGTTAGACAATAGAAATTATATGGGAGACATTCCAATCTTTAATAGCGCAGTAAAATGTTAAGACCATTGTAGAAAATCAAATAGCAGATATCTTTGGGAGGAAGTGACAATATGTCTGACTAGTAACAGCCCATGAAAGCACTTTGACATTGGTAATAGCTTTGTTCTGATGAAAAAAGGTGCCTATAAGAATACATATTTCTTCACAATTCTCAAAGGCAATATAAATGACTTCCTTCAAGTTCACCATTCTATCAAATGTTTTTGCAAAGAAAAATCTTGAGATGGGCGTTTCAGCAGTTCATAAATCTAGCCTGTGTTGGATGCTTTCGTTTCCTTGAATGTTAGTGGAATTCCCTGTGTCTGGGTAGCAGACTAGCTCATCTCTGGAGGCCTCCTGTAGATTCTCTAACTGTTGCAGCATGTGTGGCACCAAGCCACGGGAAGCATGGCATTTAAACACAATACTTAAAAGTAATCTGTGTCTACCATGTCGTTTGACCTTCTCACTATCCATCCAGAGAGAGTTCAGAGCCGCGGTGTGACTGCTATCTGACCCTGACCTAGATACCATCAATATCAATACTTTTCTCTCTGCAGTTAACATAATGTAAGCATTTTCAGTTTCAGACGATTAGCTTCATCCCTTTATCAGAAAGTTGAGTCACCTTGGAAAAGTATGACCGTCACTTGCTGGAAAATAATTAGGAAGAAGCAAGATATATTGTGAAGTGTAAAGAATGAAAAGTCTTTAAATTGGTATTATTTATGTAAAACATTACTTCAGAATGATGTATTTAGGCCTACATCATTGATACAATAAATTGAGCTTACTTAGAAAAGAAGGCAATTGCGAAAAAAATGTATGACATAAACTGCACCAGCAGTCAAGAAATGGACCAAACTTATAACTGATATTCAAAATATAAAATTACATAATAATGTAATAATTGCATAAATAATATAATAAATATATTCATTAATTTGATATCAATTTAAAAATTGTATAGACTTTGGGCCAAATATGATGACTATGCAGGACTAACCATGCAGGACTACAAATATATGTGTCTTGATGCAGTCCTGCGTTTCTATTTTTTATACAAAAATGAGAAAGAAAAAGATTACTTTTCAAACCAGACATATCAAACTGTGGTTAGAGTGGTCACACACAAACACGTTACCCACCCTGCATGAATGTGATGTGTGAAGCTGTAATTGGTAGAGGAGGCGCAGATTGACAAACTTGTATGTCTACATCAGCGCAGTTCCATCTACAGAAATTGTTGTTTTCTGTTTTTACTCTGTAGTACTTTGGGATGTGATGTCATGTGTAAAGTGCAATCAAATACAATTTTGTATTATCATTAAAAACGTTACCACCACTGTACATCAATAATGCATTATTTTGTAAAACAACTGTAAAACGACTAAAGGATATCTGACTAATGCATTATAATTAGCATATTGCATTGCATTTACAACTATGGTAAGGCAATTCATACATTATCGAAAAGGTTAGTGGATTTTTGTTTTTACTTGAGTTTAGTTATTAATCGTCATACTCTATTTGAATTGTTTGCAGGATTACTGAACGGAGTACAACGATTTTTGGATTGGTTTCCAGCCAAGTCACACAGGGCTTTCTCACACCAAGACCCTGGGGGGCTGTCCAGTGGCAGAGCCTGGCGTCTCCTCTCCTGCCTGCTCTGTCTGTAGTCAGGCCAAGACCACATCCTGTCGATACTGGCTCAAACCAAACTTACAAGTTAGGGAAAGGCTTCAGACAGGATGCCAGGATGGACAGGCACAATATCACACAATTTAGTTAGCATTTTACCCTTCTTAGCAACAATGACCACTTAGACTTGGATATTGGACAGAGCTAAAGAAAAACAATACGAATTTACCGTAATAATTTAATAGAATACAGCTACAGCAATCTACTGAAAAACTCCGAGCCAAATGGGATGAAACCTGTGAATTCCTCTATGGTATGGTCTGTCAGCATGTTGTGTGTTGATGTGTGGATCACTGACAAGCTGGACAGCAGAGTGAAAGGAGTCCTGGGGAGCCTGCCAGGATAATGAGCTGAGGAGAAAGGAAAAGCAAGGCCAGAGGAGCTACATCCTGAGTCAGTATCTTCTTCATATTAATATTCACAGTCATCTGGCGGCGGACAGCCACAAAACGCTCAGGCAAAAGATCTAATCAAGGAAGCCGCAACGTACCAGACTGAAATTTCCACATACTAAGACAGAAGCATTGAGTCAACAGTAGCAAGTAATAACCAACAATGCAAACACTATTTCCCTTAACATGTTGTGTTTGTTTGTCAAGATAATGAAATTGTCTGTTACACAAATGCAAGTTATTTGCAAACGATGCAGTAGGAGTTTAAATTCAAATTCTGCCACAATTGATCGTTTTTTACCCCAATAGGGAATATAATTTGCATGGGATTTACACAGTTATTAAACTCCCTATAACGCATGACGCACAATTCAACTAGTCTATTACTACTCACAGCAGCTTTGGTTCAGAAGACTTTCAATCATCTAAAGATTAAAAAAATTATACTTCAATGAAAGTTAATACACTTTAAAAACAACCTCGGGCACATTCTTTCAATGGTACATGCTTGTTGGCGTGTCTTAATTCTCATGCCATGTTCTAAAAGGTAGTGGATAAATTGGTTAAACAATCTTTTACTTGTCTTGTCAAGGAGAATAAAGTCTATTTGTAAGAGTCAATGTACCATTGCACATCAGTAACTTAACCACTTGTGTTGTGAGGTAATCAGTAACACAGATCTAATTGTAGCCAGTATGTTGAGAGATGTTATCAGGCGCTCGTAAATGGCTCTGTTGAGTCCGAATAGAGCACAGTTTCTTGCAGGAAAAGCAGTGACCTACCTGATCTACAACTGAGATATCCCACATTCCTCTCTTCTCCTATATCCTGCTGTAAACTAAAGCATTAGTCACTGGCTGCATGACAGAATCCCGCAGGCTGTACAGGGATATTTTTACACTAATTTCACATAGAAAATATGTATTAGTATAGAGATGACACAGGAAATATGGCTTCCAGGGCCTATGAAAGCTTGTATAGTCTGTTAACAGTTTTGGTTTGTGTCAAAATTCAAACGAAAATAAAAACCAAAACTTCACAAGATCACAATGGTTCATATGAATTCTTTCAGATGTTTCCAGAAGTTTATTTTCAATTCAAGAACATTTTTGGAACTGGATCAATACATCGAAAGCACAGGGGATCGGTGCCTTGGTCTCAGTGGGGTGTTGACTCATCATCCTGTCTGTCTGAGATGTCAATCCTGATGCCCAAATAGATTCACGCCATTGAAGGGTTCTGGCATAGCTGCCTTACAACTGGACCGAGAAGACAACTGACCATGCCAACAACTAGCCAAGACAGACACAGCCCAAAATAGAGGAACAAAACCACTTCCAGGAGCTCAGGGATCCCTCCTGAGTCCATTCTACAACCATCCATCACCAAAATGAATCCACGCCACGGGCTGCCTGGACTTATGAGCCGTCTGAGGCTTTTGGGAGATTGGTAAAACAAATTAAAGAACATGACATGTTAAATCTAAATTATAACACAATACAGTTCATTGAGACCTTTGTTCAATAACTTTTTGCAGAGCGGGGAACATTTTCGGAAAAATTATGGATTATTTTAATTCTAATATGTTTTGTCTTGCGGTAATATTTACATGTGTAGAATGCTGATGTTTTGTCCCCTGTCTAAATGGTCGGCACAGATGGCACCGCAGTGACCAGAAGAGGACATGAAAGGTAAGCTGCAGACACAAGGTCAAAGCAGCTGGCTGAAAGTGGACCACTCTGTTGTATGAGTGTGTATGTGTCCGTGTCATCGGGGCAAGTCATGACAAACGATGGCAAATTGGAGTGAAGGCTTCCTGCTGATGCTTGCCATGCCAACAAAGACAGGGAAGGTTGAGAAAATGGCGGCCCAACACACAGATACACATACACCAAAATTGGCAAGCACTCCATCCAAGATTCTACAAAGGCATTGCAGAGGGCGAGGTAGGGGAATGGAGCAATTCCAAGCAGACTTCTGAGCTCTTATCTACACTTTTGATTTCTTTTCAACAAGCCTGTAGCCATCTTTAAAAAAGCCTTTCCCTGGCTAGTGCACATACTACCAGAATACACTGCATCTTCTAAGTTCTCTTCAAAAATGAAACTGTATCAGTTAAGAGCAGAAATAAAATGCTAGACAGGATTCTCCAAATAGCTAAATCACTGAGTGTGACCTTAATCCGCTCTCTTGAATTCTGATGGATTCTAACTTAAAAGATGAACATGCACGTCTCTTTCCATGCCGCTCTTCTTCCTTTTGTTGGAACCATTGTTTTACTAACTAGATTAATGTGTGCTGAACCTCAACCCCCACGATGGAATAGAAGTCACATAAGCATGGTCCAAGTAATGCACAAAGAACCAAAAACCAATAAAGAAAGAACCCAAAGTGCAATTAATGGATTTATTCTTGTTAAGATGATTGACAGCTTTTGACTAAAATGCCCAAGAGAAACTCATCAGCATAATGGGCCGATAATCAACCCAAAATATATAGCAGAAAAATGAAAGCTAAGACTGACAATAAGGGAGCTAAGAAAGAACAAAAGGAAAAAGGAAATAAAGCAATGAACCATTTCACATTATATTAAATCAGTAAAGCAAAGGCCAAAACAAAAGAACAGAAGGCAAGATAATTTTAAAATGGGAGTAATTTTATTCTTTACGCTCACTGTTTATTTGTCTGAATGTTTGCTTTTAAAAAATATATATATATATTTTAGCTTTAGAGATCAAACGCTAAATGTAATGTTTTAAACGCAAACCCAAATAGTTTTTCACCGTTTTGAAATGTGAAAAACAGAACTAGTTCATTTACCAGATTTTTTTGCATGTATAAAAGTATAATCTGTTATGCTCCTGTGCTGCTATATTATAAAAGCATCTATTCAGGTTAAAATGAGACCCCAGCACTTTCTCTGCATCTTTTTAGGGGGCGTTTTATTTTCAAAGAAGCAGGAACTGCGCTGTTAGCATGGTAATGTTTGTTAGCTTTACCTGTTGGGGATGCTATGGGCTCAGAGACACGTGAACAGTGTTTATACTCTTATCGCAGTGAAAATTTAGGATGCTGGGAATGCATAAGGTAAGTGAGAGATACATTTGGACTACTGTAAAGAGTAGAAAATGAACCAGTTCTGTTTTTTACGCTTCAAAACAGTAAAAATCAGGTAAAGCCACTTGAAACCAATAAGGCTTCATTCTGCCTAAAAATAGCCAAAAAGATATTTTATCTTCTAAATTAAACTTTTGCTATAACTGTGAAATTGTACTTACTCAGTGACAAAATACTCGAAACCAGTTAAAATATTTGCCTAACTAGACATCGCTCCAACACAATATGCAATAAGATTCAATTTAAAACAAGACATGAAATGATCATATTGAGATTTTCAAGGTAGGTTCAAGGCTGTTTCAGGGAGAGTTGACCCTTCGTGGGCATACTTGCACACTTAAATGGCCGCTGGGGAACTGTGAATCTATCTTCTCCTAATGGATATAGGAATCTCACTTCCAGCCTGAGTGATAAATTACTATGAATGACCATCTAAAGTATCGCTCTCAGTGGCAACTGCGGCTTCATTCGTTCTGATAAGAATCGTAAAGCCGGGAAGGCGTGCTTTACTTGGGTCAATATCCTGTTCCGAGGAGCTATTAAGCCACGTGCGACAATGGGTGCTAATATGATCAAGGTGTACCTGCTCTTCCACTGTCATTGCTACCATTTCCAAGGTGAATTATAAATGATCGTCAAGCTTCCAAGTTGAAGGCCCGCGGAGGAAGACAGCCATGATTAACTGAGTCTTGTAATCCATCAATGTTCAGAACGGCCATGCATGAGGATCCGGGATTGAAAACCATTATTCTTGACAGACACAAGAACTATCTCTGCTATGTAGGCAGTAATATTTTTATGAGATCAAAAGCAGAATGATAAACCCCCACAGGAGAAGCTAACAGGGAGAAAAACGCAAATTGTTTTTGAAAACTTCCTTTTACTTCTGCAGGCTGGTCTCCCACATTCTAACTGATGTGACATTTCTTCTGCTTGACAGGAGCTCTTGAACGCAGCAAGGGTCGACGCAAAACCTCCAAACAAAGTAGACTGAGGTTGAAACATGTTTGTCATTCTTGAAAGACAGCAGTCGGATCCTTGCAACTATGGGCCTTTGCTGGGGTACAACCATTCTGTTTATTGGACACATTTCTAGTGGAGGTATTTATAACAAAACCATACATGCTTAAATCTTGTCTCCTTTAAATAGCCGGCAGCTGTTTTTTTGGGCCTGCTGCATTATAGAAAGAATACATTGTTCCTGCTTTAGCTCATATTGATAGATGTTTTGACATGTCATGGATTACCTGCTCAGCTGTGGTCAGACGACTGCGGCACACCTGGACTGAGTGGCTGAATGCACCTGTGTGGGAGTGCAGCTGTAAAACGCGCTTCTGTTTGTCTATGTTTATTTATTAACCTGATCGTTAATCTAGGTCGCTTTGATGGAGACTCTTGCAAGCCACTTCAACGATTCACGGTTGATGGCCTGAGGCAAGCAGACATTATGTTTGAACCAAGCTGGGACCCAAGATAGTGACAATGTGCACACAAGGGGCTATAGAATAGTTTTTCAATGGAGTATGTTTTGCTGAAATGTTCCACAATATGGTGACGCCACCAATAACAATAATAATAATAATAATAATAATAATAATAATATAATAATAATAATAAATAATAATAATTATTATTATTATTATTATTATTATTATTATTATTATTATTATTATTATTATTATTATTATTATTATTATTATTATTATTATTATTATTATGTTGGCAATAAAAACACCTGTAATTAAACATAAACAAGTTTGTACCATACTGTGGAACATTAGAAAAACATTTTTTTTTTTTTTTATGAGAGATGATGTGCACCATTAAGTAGACACAAAGCCAATCCTCACAAAAAAAATTTACAGACGCTATTTTGACCTTGTAAGATGAAGGTTTATGCTATGTTATTTCACAAGCAGAGATGTCACTGGTAGCCTACTACCTACTGTAACTAATTGTTATTCTAATCAGAATCAGAAGGGGTTTTTTGCCATTGTCAACGAACAAAATTCACAAACATAGAAACTTGTATCGGCATTAAGGTGCAACATAAAACACTAATCAATAATCAAAACAACATATATGAAATGAAAAAGGGCATGCATTAAGAAACAATTTAAAATTACTATAGTATAAAAATGAACCTTCTTGCATACTGTTATGGATCAAGGTAACAGCTAGACGCAGCAAAAGCAGTTTTAATCACAAATGTACATTTTGCTGTTATATAGCTGGGGCCAATGTGAGCATAAGGGGCTTCAGTTTACGTTCACATACATTTGCTAGGTACAATTCAGATCTTGACTATGATGCTAAGCTACTGTTGTTCATGCTAAAGGCCAAAAGTATCCCGATATAGACAAGCCTGACATCCTAGTTGCTAACTGGATGATAGTTCTCTCATTCCCATGTGCTTTGGGGAAAACGATGGATTTTCTTCCAGTGATGTTGAGGATTAAACTCAGTGGGATCAGTTGCTTTCGGAGGCAGACGCCCTGAGGTGCTTGTTCCGTCTTACCCCACCACCCCCACCCAGAGCTATATACTCCAGCCAATTCTCACTTCGATTCAGTCAGAGGTTCTATAAATCTGTACGATGAACTTCTTTGTCAAATGTATCCACCCCGAGAGGCCTTACCACTAATGTCTTTCTCAGGCCAGTCCACTACATGGACACTGGGCCTCCGGATGTGAGGATGTCAGGAGCTTGACTTTTTTCTAGAAATACGTCAGTCTGAGTCGACTATTTGTACTTTTCCACTCCTAACTCCATCACCCAGCGTTGGCTTTGCTGCACCTGTAGCCTTAAAAGGATCCGACATTGTACGGTGTCATGCAAAATAATGACACTGGTATACACACAACCAAAAAGCACATGTAGTGGCCACAAAATGACAATTTTAGAAAAGCATAAACAAGATTTTCAGGTGACAGTGTATCGAGCTGTGGATTGGTCTCTGAACACAGTTTGCACAAATCATACAAGACAACAACACTTATAAATTGAAAAGTCCAACAATTGTCACAACATTTTTCTGCATTTCATTTTTATTTATTTTTTTTAACACAAGGAACAAGAACAAGACCAGAGAGAAAAGACTTAATCCTTAACAAGCAGATATCCACCAAAAACAGAACAAACAAAAAAAGAGAAATCATGACACACAGAACCCAAAGAAAACGTCCCAATTAGTCCATAGTCTGTCGAATTTGTCTATTTTCAAATTAACTCCGGAAGTAATACTCTCCATTTTACAAATGTCCAAAGTAATGTCTGTCTAGTCCCTGATTGTTGGTGTAATTTGTGTCATCCATTTTTTTGTGATGGCCTTTTTCGCCGCTGCTAAGAGTATGTTCCAGAGGTAACGGTTTGTGTCCTCAGGCCCAAGTACATGTTTCCAAAATCGAGTGGAATGGCAATGTCAAAAACTGTTTGTTGTGCATTCTTAATTTCAGTCCAAAACTTTTGAACAACAGGACAGTCCCAGAATATGTGATAGTGGTTTGCCTCAATTTCTCCAACAGTCTGCATCTCCCTGTGAACACCACTTTGATATGGTGTCATGAATTGAATTGTTTCCTAATGCATATCCTTTTGATTTCATATACGTTTCATATATGTTGTTTTTCTTATTGCTCAGTGTTTTATATTGCACCTTAACGCCAAAACAAGTTCCTATGTTTTTGAATTTTGTTCATTGACAATGGCAATAAACCTTTTCTGATTCTGATTCTGAAAAAACTTGATATATTCTTCCAACAAAACTCTCTCCAAACATGAGATTTTGTAGTCCTCCACAGGGATGTACAAACATCTTCCCACTCTTTGTCTGTCAAAAGAAGACCACTCTCTCTTTCCCATTTGTTTTTAATATGTTTAGTAAAGTAGCTGTCCAGATTAGAAATGCATTGATTTAATTTAGATATAATTCTGTCAATACATTTTCCAATCAAGATTTTTCTTATTACTCTTTAGCAAATGACAGTACTTCACATTTTGTATTCACATTGCGAAGTTTGCGCACACTTTTTTTTGCAAGGGGGTTGGAACCACATTCCTTTTAGGCTCAGTAGAAGTTTTGCTTTGGGCCAAAAGTCTTTTAAGCCGTCTGATACACATTGTAACTCAGTGATGTTAATTGCTACGTTATAGTGTCCAATTGTAGAGGCGTGAATGAGTGCCTATCACTTGCAATTACTGTATAGGTGCTACATTCTTTCTCCTTTGCGGCAAAAAGGAAGAGTTAATCCTCTGTCTGCAATACAACATGTTTATTAGACCCTCCTTTAAATCCTTTAAACCTTTGAAAGCCCCGGTATCTTTACTTTAGGGCATCTGGTAGGTGTAAGTACATTCATATGAGGGCGTATTTGTGTTTTTATAGCTTAAAACATCTTTGTCTCTGCCATCCTTAAATTGTGTGCTCATATTAAAAACCACAGGACTTCCTTTTTACTGCCAAGCGCTCCTGTGTGTATTAGCCGCCTACATTGGGATTTAGTGTGTTCTTATGGGGTTAACATTACAACAATAAAAAAGCTTTCAAGGTGAAGTGAATGGTAAATCAGTGCACAGGTCCCTGAATCAGCCTAATAAACGCATCAGACAAGGGAGGGGAAGTCGGCTTGAACCTCGAGAGGCCTCCAGATAAAATATCCATGATCATGTACTAGACCAAATAAAGCACATATAGACTAGTGATAGTGATTACTCTGAACAGGTATATGGCTGTCTAGGCTGGAGCATTATGGCCACATGCTTCCCTGAAATTAAACAAGCCTATATTAAAGAAGCAAATCTTGTGGAAACATGATAGCCAAGATGTCATTCCCAATTTTGTGTCGTCTGCCTTTCGTTCTCATTTCCTGTCTCTTTGTTGCCATACATTCTGAGTACGCCCACTCAGCTTTCAGGGATTTTAATAGGCAGTTACAAAACATATTTAAGAGCTACTTTGAGGTATCTCTTTGGCTGGTCGTCAGGTGGTTTTTGGCACGTTTTCTGGCCTGTGGTCTCCAGGACTAATTGCCCTAAGTGCTCATACACAAAAGAAGGTTTACAGAGCATAAAACATCTCTGGTGTGGACATGTTCAGAGGTGAGTTTGGAATGGGCAGCTGCTGTTGACCCAGGTGTGTCTTAACAATGACTAATCTGAAATTTGGGTTTTTGAAGCTGGTTGACAAATTTGCAGTGCTTTAAATGTGTCAAAATGTGGATTTTTTTTTTTTTTGCATTACACAGTATAGTTGTTGGTTGTTTGTTGCAAATTTGCATTTGTTGAAAATCCTGTTTACAAAATGTATCCTTAATAACCTTCTAGTGGAGGGCCCGCACTCCTGCTTGTTTTTATAGAGATGTTAATGTGTCACAGTAAGATATTAAATGTGCATCTCCATGGAGACAAACATGTGACACCATTACACCAAGTTACATGTCAGATCTGTGGAGAAAGGTACATGTTGTTGTTGTTTTATCTATTTTTTCTTTATTTGAGCAATAAAGCATAATGTAATACATGCAAGATAGAGCAGAATCAAAAAAGCTTCATTGCCATTGTCAATGAACAGAATTCACAAACATAGGAACTTGCTTTGGGGATTCGGTGCAACATACAACAATGAACAATAACAAAAACAACATATATAGAATTGAATGTATTATATACATTCAATTAAACCATACCCAAAGTAGCACCAAAAAAGAAAAAGTGTGAATGCACCCAAAGTATCAAGTCGTATCAACCCAATTCGCAGTGAGGCTTTTATTATTGCATTTTTATGAATATGTGTTTCTTCGTTACTGAATACCTTTGGAATAAATTAATAAAATACTGATTTGGCTTTAATTTATTACACTGTATGATGAATAGATTGTGGATTCTGTAATTTCTTAATCTAGTATGGATTTCATTGCATGTAGATCCATTAAGCAGAAAAAGGTAAAAACAATGCTAAATTATTATAATGGACTGTAAAATTGACTGGTCTTGCCATTATTGATTTTGTAATTGTAAAACATTTTTGGTTGTGCCGAGAATCAATATTTGGCAATGACATGATATAAAACAAAGATGACTTCTCTAAAGCATAAAGACAATCTCTTATCAGCAAGCGACGACCTTGAGCTTAAACAATGTCTGTAGAGATACTGTACATGTTCAAGATCTCCCTCCACACTGCCATAGCAACAAGCATATTCTTTACTGTGCTGTGCTTAATTAGGTTGCACTGAGACCCATTATCGCCTATGGAGGCCAGCAGAGGTCACTCTGATTACCTGATGCGCCTGCCAGTGTCTACCAACTGCTACTGCAGAATGTGCGCGCGAGCACTTGGGGGACTTTCCAGCACATGAGAGCGCCGTTCCGTTTGACACTGGAATGAGAGAATTAGGAGATTTATGACGGTGCCGGGTCACAGAGGGAAGCGCCACAGCAGACTCCACACACACGGCTTTACAGTCTGATGGCCTGTGTCGTACCCCACACCCACAGACTCAAGACCATATAGCAGGCATAGCAACATGTAAATTTACAGTAATAAACCAACGGTAAATGGAGGGGGTGTAATGAATGTGACATGTGCTGTGATATTATGCATTGAACACACTAACCCTAATGGCAGATTTATGTCAAATGCTTGAGTAGCGTGTCAGATAAGCAGAGCAATTTTGTGCCATCTTGCTTGAAGTGTTAATTTTTTCACTCTGAAGAGGCACATCCTTCTGACTGTGGTAGAAAAATAATATGACGACATTAATCATACTTAAAATTCCTGTATTTGAAGATGGCAGTACATATTTTTTTAAGTAAATACTGGGTCAGTCGTGCATGTATTTATAAACTAGATTATATGCATGACAGTAGTGGAAGTGGAAT
Source organism: Chaenogobius annularis (assembly GCA_015082035.1). Taxonomy (NCBI): domain Eukaryota; kingdom Metazoa; phylum Chordata; class Actinopteri; order Gobiiformes; family Gobiidae; genus Chaenogobius; species Chaenogobius annularis. Next base: position 1,135,336 of record BJKM01000042.1, read on the forward strand.
GACAGAGACACGTACAAAAATATTCTGTGAACTGTTTTCCACATTGAACTTTAACTCTTAAGTTTATAGATTTGCTTTCATTGTTAGAGTGAGAAGAAAAAATAATTGACATTGTGTTTACTGTGTATGAATTCTGTGTGCACACTTTAGGATTATATTGTATTTGTTGTTTACTCTAAACGAAAGATAACAGATTATGAATTAACTGTATTTCATAAAATCCAAAAGGTATAATTGATTTGGTTTCCAAAAGTAATGAATTTACTTTAAACAAATATTAATATTGTTTAATGGCATTGTATATGGTGTGAATCATTTATGTTGGATTTGTGTGCGAGCAGACAATACCATCCACATTTTGAGATTTCTGGTCACGAACTGGTTGCTCTCTGCACAACGAAGCTGGTTTACCCGGATCTATCTAGAACCCGGGTGGACTAACCATAACCTGAGCACCTATAACTGGTAGACAACAAAAGTGATTATCAACTGAGTTAACCTGGCTTTCTCTTTGTCATGGATACAGGTTTGCTTAGACACAATCCAGAAACCGTACATGTTAACAGAGAGATCTAACCTGACAGAAAGTTATTCTGCTTTGTTGTCTTGATGAAGCAGAGTCAAACGTGACTTAACTATCTCTAAAATGTATACACAATACTCCCATGAAGTAAAATGATCTCAAAATACTGGAATCAGAGGTAAAATCCTCAGTCTTGTATGCACATCACCTTCCTGACAGTTCCATTCGCAAACAAACAAGCAAATAGTGTTCATAAATCTTTCTGTGCTTACACTTGGGCACTTTCTGTTTCTCCCTCCCATGAAATGACACAGACAAAGAGGTGCGGCTGCTCCTCGTGCTGCTCCACTGGCCAAGCAGCAGATCGACCACTGAAGGGTCCTTTGTCCCCAGGCCCCCGACATTTCAGAGGAAAGAGTGGGAGGGCCAACCGACAGACACTGATCGTCCTATGTCACTACACACCCACACACACCCACACACACACACACACACACACACACAGACACTGGTGCACAGAAAGACATTGTAGCTTACTCACAGTAGTATTGCATGTCACAACGCTATCTCTTTAAGCAGCCATATTTCATCTATGACAGACTTAACCAGGCGCACACACATACTACACGTACACATTCTGGGTATTTGCCAACTCCCAACTGTTGGAGCTTTTTCATAGAACCAGCTGGTGGACATGTATAGAGGTATTAACAGTTTTAGAGGCAATGTTTCTCCCTTTTGGTGAAATAATTTAAAGCTGAAGGACACTTTACCCCCTCCCCGAAAGTGCACTGTAAAAGCAGAAAACGGTGTTCTAAAGCTGTGCTAGTGACACTAGAAATAATACAAAGGGTTTGTGAGAGCCAAGAACAAGTCAGTCAGATCTGAACCTACTTCCTCCTCTCATGGTTTGAATCAGGTACTTACTTACTGAAATATTGACAGTTGCCATATCTGTTGTGCAATAGCGCTGTGTAACGATACAGTTGTCAATATCTGGGACTCTAATTATTTTGTCATTGAACCCTGTCTTTCGTCATTACACAATTAATACATAAATGGTAAATAATGGTCATTGTTATTATATAGGAGATATGATACAAAAATATATTACTAGCGTGAACATACAAATTTGTGGTCCAATAAATTACGCAAGTATGAGTAACTATCAGGATGTGAATTTAATTACAAGAACAAAAGCATAAATAAATCAGGATGTGAATTTAATTACAAGAACAAAAGCATAAATAATTACAAATACTTTGTGTTTTCAAAGGATGGACACAACAAACGCTGCAAAAGCACACATGTTTAAATCATTATATAAAGCTTTTTTCACTCACTCACAGTGGAAAGAGAAACCGAAATGTAAGTAACTCAAGTAAACTACCGAAAAGTACAATTTTATGAAAAAGTTACTGTAGAGTCCCACCTCTGCAAGCAACGAATAAAACTATTCTCAAATACATTGCACAGCCCACCTGGAGCCAAAGGCAGAGTACACCATTCTGAACTGTGGTCACATGGCAAGCCCTGAGACAGATGAACACGTCATTTGCTGCAGTAGAGTTACAAATGGATTTACATTTTTTTATGTTTCTATGTATTGTGCCAGAGTACGCCTCGGAACATATGGGGAGAACATCCTGATTCGACTAGCAAGCCACTCTCACACTGAGCATCCATTTTCTTTTAACCAGTGAATAACAGAGCCTTTCTTTTAGCATCTCAGGAATGTTAATCTCTCCTTTATCCTGGGAGCAGACTGGATAGGCACCTCTTCTTTCAAACACAAGTCACAGTGACTACAGACTGGGTCACTAATGCTTGTCATCATTGCTCCCTGTACTCCAGCTCCACACAGTTTCTCTTGTGTCTCCATGGCCCCTCCTTACAGTCCAGTATTACCTTCACTACAGGTTGTATTACTCTAACTTGCGTTTGACTGACAATACCACAATAACCAACTTGAAATGTTTTTGAACTTGAACTACCAGAGATTTCTGTACAGAGTTTGCATAAAACGCACACGTAATTGTTTATGTATTTATGTTTATAATACAGGCCACAAAAACGGACAAAGAACTAGATACTAGATACCCAGTTCAACCATTTTTGTGAAGTTTATAATGTTACTTCCAGGTTGGACATGAGCTAATCTCACAAGTGTTACCTAGCAACCAGGCCCAAAAATAGTTATACCTTTACAACTGATATGATAACACCTTTATTACGGCAAATGATTGTCAGAAAATTGTGTCAGTTGTGAATTGTTCCTGCATTTTGTTTTGCACGTCCCTTAGTATTGACTTGAGTGGTGTGAAACTATGATAAATATTTACCAGAGGGTCTATCCCACCAACTAAAGCAACCATTAGAAAAACATGTCATATGCACTTTAAGTCACTTGATCAGTAAATATTGTGTGCCCAGCAAAACTAAATATACTACTTTGATTCAAATAGAATTGTGATTTCAATCATTGAATTCCAAACATGCTTTTGGCATTTGCGACTTGGTATCAGAAATGTAAGTGATTTATTACCAGTGAGTGAAAGACACAGATAGAAATACTTCAAATATCATAATTCTGAAGCATATTCTGACTATATCACATGCTACGTCGTGAGGTATTTACTTCACACCTCAGCAGAGATTGATTTAACACTAGTCTTTGACCTTGTGTACATAAGGCGAAAGAGAGAGGATGTTTGACAGAGAAACTGCACGCGACCATGTAAACACACACATGTGGCGTCCAATCACACGCCTGGCCTGCAGCTGACCCCTCGTACACGTTCATGCCCTCTGCACATCCACACTGTATTTAGCCAGTCACCCGGACATATGGGACACACAGCGCAGAGCTTCACGAGGGCACACCCAGCGGTTATTGCAGCATACTGATCATTCTAGTGTTTGTGTCAGACGGACCATCTGTGAAACGGCTAAGTGACAGGGAGTGAATGTTTAGAACACAGTGGTTTGTTTAAAGGAGACAGCATCTGCTAATCACTGTCAGGCTTTACAAGACACAAAAGCATTTTATTTGTTTTCAGTTTTTAAATATGTAAAACAGAACATGACCAGAAACAAAGAAGAAGAAGAGAAAAAAAACAAAAAAAACATAGGCAACAAAAGACATCCTAGGCACATATTGTCAAACGTAAACATCCCATTTAATCTGTCAAACGTGTCCATTATCAAATTGAGTGCAAATTCGATTTAGCAATTACAGTGTCGATCCAGTAGATTGTTGGTTCAGTTTTGTCATAGATTTTTTTGTAAAGGCAATCTTTCCTGCCGCCACAAGTATATGCTCCAAAGGTATCCATTTACGGTGTCCATGGCAGAGTTGTGAGGCCAAAATACATACTTCTGAAGTCAAGTGAATGGTTATGTCAAAAACAAAGAGGAGGAAGAGTAACACACAGATTGCAGGTGACATTTTATTTTATTTTATATGACCGTTTTGTCTTTATTACTTCCATCATTTGGGCTAAGATTCTTCCCAACTGAGTAGGAACGATCTTAGCCACACTCTGTACAGCCCCAGCCCATTCATAAGTACATTAAAACACATAGTTTACAGCCACCAGATTACCACTTCTATGGGGCAGTTTAATGTACATTGGGATCGAATTTGAAAATAAAAGATCTGACGAAGGCAATAAGGTCAAAAATCTGAGAGTGCGATGCTTTATTTGAGTTTTTTTATGTCAAAAACAGAAGCAGAAAAGGCATTTTCAACATATTTAAATAAAATGAACATTCTCTGTAGGAGAAAGAATATTGCCGGCGTTTGACTATAATAATTGGCTTTTTATATTATTTTGAGTATTTCTTAACCATGATTATTGTGATAATACGTTAATGAAAGTGAAATTTATATTTAATACAGTTAGGGTTAAACTGTACCAATGGGATAACTTTTTACTGGAAATATACTTTTTAAATCTTCAATAAAATTACCACAAAAATCAATAAACATTTAACATGAAGATATGGGAAGCAGAGTGGTAATGGGACTCAAAGTATCATAAGACATGAAGAATCAGTGGCAAGACAGAACAAGCAGGTGAAGATACAAATTCTAAAAGCATGCGAGACATAAACCCTCAGAAGGATGGAAAGATGGATTCCTATGAAAACTTTATTATTATAGTACTTAAATGCTTTACCTGGAATATTCCACAGTATGACATTAAACCTGACTATTTTGCAATCATCCAGTTACAATTTTATGTATTTATATTAAAGAGGGACAAAATAAAAGACGACGACCAGTGTAGCATTGGTTCCTCTTTGTCTTAGCTTGATTACAGTGATGCTTTGGATGTTATTGGTTCGACTTGTGATCGTGAGTGGCTTCTTTTTACTCTAGAAGCAGAATTATACTGTCTTTATCCATGGGTTTCTGAGTGATGACAGTCTATCATGGTTACCTCGGCAATTAACAAATCAAAACAATATACTGTGTCTTCTGAATGAGCAAAAGATCTCAAAATATCACCATTAAACAGGAAGCTGAAACTCATGAATAAATATGTGTAAGTCTCAGTTCCATCTCATTTCCTGCATTTCACCTTTTGAATTGAAGCACAGAACTAACTACATTCAGAATCAGAATCAGAATCAGATTCCATAGCATTTGAATGTTTCAATTGTTTTTCTATTTATTTCAGATAGTTAGTTGGCATCACTTTTCATATGCAGACAGCACTTTGCAAAAAACACATTTCTTCCATTCAAAAGTTGAAATCTCATCGACAGAATTGCAGCCTATGTTGATCTTTCTAACAAGTTCCTGACACAGAGGTGCTGTTAGCCGGCCTTAGACTGCAGAGGTGGGCGGCTGTAGAATACATAACTCCAGGCTGTGGCGCACTCTGCCGCAACGATTGTGGTTTAATCCATCTCTGGGAGTCCACCCGCGGCATGTGTTAGCCTACTGGGTTAACAGGCGAAGCAATGTGCGGGGATTGAGTTGTAAAGTATGATGAAGGACCTGGCTCCGTAGTACGGGGGTCTTACAAAATGTTCCTTACGGAGTAATATATATCAGAGAACTAGAATTAACAAAACTACATAACACTTTAGGGATTTTGTTTTGGTCGATCAAAACTGTTCCAAACATCATTACCAAAATGTCACTCTAATGTCCAGTTATAAAGGTATAAATATAACAATGCAATTCTCATACTTTTTCACACTGGGTTATTTTTTCCAAGTTTTTTTGTTTTTTTTAATCGTTTTTTCTTGTTGAAGGAGGGTCTAAGGACAGGGGATGCTCTGGGTTATCCATTTACTTATTTCCTGTGGACTTTGGTTGATCTGCTTCTCTATCATTCACCAATGACTCATTGTTGATTTCTGTTGGTAAAATCAACTATTTTAAGACGAGGCAATGATGTTGTGATTTTGGGCTTCACATGAAGAAATTAAATTAGATTGAATTGAAATATATTTTATGTTACAGGCAAGCATGTTTAAAATGAAAAAGATTAAAATGAGTAATATCACATAATAACCTCCTGAACATTGTGTTAATTCTAGACATACTAATAAATATAGTGCACGATTTCACATTCTGCTCTTGACATGTTGTTTCTCATTAGAGCTTATGAGAATAATATGAAAACTAACTTTATTATACTCATTGGCATCTTTAAATTATGTTGTAAAGGACACGCCGTGTGTGGGAGGGCTCCAGTGGGGCTCTTTGACAGACATGCAGAGCTCCGTGTTGGTCTTATCTGAATGAGAGGCTGGAAATAACCCAGTGCTTCAGTCCCGTGTGTCCAAGATGCTCCCAGCACCTCAACACTCAGCCAGCACCTGTCTCTCCACTCGCACCTACCACTTGTGCTCACTTTTAAAAGATGCAATAATATATCAACCAGGAGAGACATAAACGGACAAACAAACAAGGTGAATCATTGTGTTAAAGAATTAAACTTTCAAGTAGCTGTGGACACAAAGGAAGTGTGTGGTGATTGTTGGAGAAATACTATCATACATCTTCCTTTGGGGGCTAGAACTGGCGATGGAGAGGAGAGGTTGAGGAGGCTGACTGTTGTGCTGCTGCGGATAGGGAAAAGGGTGTATTTGCTTATGATTGACCCAAAGAGGCATCACATAGCTTTTCTTGCGAGGGGACTGACACCCACCTCCGCTACTTGGATGAGTGGCAAAACATCTTCACATAAACCTTGTGTCTAATTGATAGAATTAAATTAACTTAAGGTTCATTTATGGCCCATTTCAATATGTAAACAGCTTTGTGCGTGCTAAACTTAGTCACTGTGGCTTAATTTACACTTCTCACCGTTTCTAATATCATGGCTGTGTTCTTCTAAATAACCACAAGAGGACGCTAGAAAAAGTGCAACTAGAAAAACAAACATGGAGGCGCCAGCGGTTTTTAGATCACATTTGTTGAAGAACAGCCAAGAAAACAGGATGAGAAACAAATGTATTTGTTTTGCAGCTTGCTCTAGTCACCGCAAATACACACTGTGTTCACTACTGTCCCCAGTGGTCAGCACATGTACAGCTCTGTTGCTATGCATTCATAAGCTGAGCAAATCGTATATGACCCAGAGAATGTATAGAACGGACAGAAGCCTCCATGCACATCCATATGAGTCTTGAATGTGCATACATGAGCCTTTAGGTACTACACAGACTTTCCAGTCAAAGCAATAACATCTCCATAAAGACAAGCAGGTGGCAGACCCTCCACCAGAAAAGTTACAAACCTCATCTTTAAGGGCTGATTGGTTAATTAGGAAAAGCATCTAGTTTTGATTAGCTGACAACAACGGTCAGATGACTGGATGATAACAAGTCCCTCTAATTTGTGTACATCAGTCTACTTAGGCCTTTAACACCCCTTATACTGGATCTTTACATCTCAAATTAAACTTTGTCCAAGAATGTACTCATCTGATTACTACAAATAAAAAGTACAATGCTAGAGACTAATTGGAATAATGACATTTGCAGACTTAATTGTGAAATCATTACAAACAATAAAAGAGTCAATGTGATTTAATAATACCACCGTGTCGGCTCTGACTGCCAAGGAAATGCTATTAGCCGGGGCACCTGAGTCATCACTTCTAACAGAGCATTTGAATGTGTCTTTTTTGCCTGCAATGCTCATTGCCCACTCTAGCAGTTAATTAAAGCTCTTGAATTTGTTATAGAGATACAGAAGAAATCTTGATGTATGAATAAAGTTAGCTGATGACATAATTTTCAATGTGCAAGCTTATTAAGGATGGTCGCATTTTAACTCAATTAGATGTCAATATTAGGTAAAAAAGTTCAATACTTCAAACGTGTTACGTGGACACATTAATTCAACACTTTTCTACCCTTATTTTACTCTCAAAAGTCAAGTTAAATCAAGGAACAACTCACACACATTGGAGGAAAGGTGGGTAAAGTGTCTCACTCAAGGACGCAATCAAAAGTACGCACTGGAAATGGAATCAAACTTTCGAGCTTTGAATCAGTGGGAAAACACGTTACAGATTGATCTACTGTCATCCTCAAAACTGTGTTAATGCTTTGTGATTCAACGTTATTAATCAACTCTTTCTGTTGCCTAATTACATTCAAATAGTTTAATTAGATACATTAACAGTAAATCCCCTGTGTGGGAGGCTTACACTAGCAGAGATGCAAATGCCTTTCATATTGAAAATGCAAACGCTGCACATTCAGTCTGCTCCTCAATTTTGCCATGAGAAGGAAGACAAAAGAGCATCATTTTAGAGAGCAAAATAGAAGACCATAAGAACTATAGACAGAAACCCAGGGTTGTAAACAGAAATCTGAATGTGTACCGTATTTTCCGAACTATAGGGTAAATTGGATTATAAGGAGCACTGTAAATGAATGGTCTATTTTCGATAATTTTTCATATCTAAAGCGCACCGGACTATAAGGCTCATTAAGCGAAACAAAACAGTCAGATAAGTCAGTCAGTTGAACTTTATTAAACACGTTCAACTCATTCAGCTCAACATTGATCAAACGATAATGAGCGTATTCACAATAACTCTCAAAATTTCTCAGTTATAAAAACGTAAAAAATGTAAGATTTGTTAATTAATCCATATATAGGGCGCACTGGATTATAAAGTGCACTCTCATTTTCAGAGAAAATTAGAGGCTTTTAATTGCGCCTTATAGTCCGGAAAATACGGTAATGTGGAGAGAAGAGCCCATGTGTCATCCTGGATATTCTGGAGCATCACACTGACTCATAACAGTGAACAGCCAAATTAATGGCAGGCTGCGCACCCAGGTGTGGAATACGGGGCTAAGTAACCAAATTGTGATGAATGACTCACTGTGTTTTAGCGATGTTCCCTTTTTACAGCGGATTGAGAAGAACTTTATGTCACAGTATGAAGAAAAATCAATGGTATAATTGGTATATATCTTTGACATTACCGTACACATTACCAGAATACAATACTATATCACTCTCTAGGTCTTTGCTTGTTTTCCTCTCTGCATATGTTTCTGCCACATTAAGCCATTAATAGCTTGTTGTTTGACTAACCATAACGTACCATTTACATGACAGTGGGATGGCGAATGATAACACTTGCAATAACACATTTAATCATCATATAAACTCCAAAACACTTACAGAACTTACAGCTATTATTTTACATTTTTGTTCATTGTAAACTCCAAGATGAATCAATAATGGCTTCACTGTAGCAAGCATAGTTTTATCATAGTTGAAAAATTCAATTCAATTTTATTTATTTTTGTAATGCCCAGAATCACAACAGCAGTTGCCTCAATGGGCGACAGTGAAAAACAGATTAAGCAATGTTCATAGGGACTTGGCAATGTCCCAGCATTCCGTGCCCTTGGACAAAAGTCCCAAGCTCCCCTGTCCTGAGATCATCCTTCTCGGCCAGGAAAAACTACCAAACCTCTTTGTGAAAAAGTAGAAACCTCGAGGAGTTCCACAGTGAAGGAGAGATTCGACTCCCTCGGACGGACAGGTGGACGCAAGATAGAGAGTGGAGCTGGGCCTACTCAGGAGGAAAACCAGTTCTTCGAGGCAGATGAAGAATCGTTCATATGGAGTAGAGACCGTTTCTCCAGGCAGTTGAGGAGCTCGATCCCGAGGGGAAGTGGGAGAAGAAGAAGGAAACGCAATGAACAAATTTGCAAGTGAAATTAAATATTAAATATTGTTTGATAGAAAAGTAGTAGGAAACAGAGGGTAGTGCTCAAGCTGCCATACTTCCCCCAGTATAGTTGCTCCTAGGGCAGCGTAGCTGGGAAACTACGTTTTTATTTCGGTTCCTAACTGGCCTGACCATAAGCGATTTCAAAGAGGAACGTTTTAAGCCTGGTCTTAAATGAAGAGACTCTGTTGGCCTCTTTAACATGGACAAGAAGCTGATTCCATAACGCAGAAGCTTGGTAGCTAAAAAATGGCAACTGTTTTTTGGGTGGTTTTTTTTACCATATGAGTGACTCAAAGTCTTATTTTATTTTTTTCAAATAATGGAAATTAAGACTTGTGGCCGGGGATAGGGGGTAGGTGAAAAAAAATTCTGAGCACTCAAGGCTCAAATGCAGGACAGTAATATACATGAATCAATCTATATAAATGTCAGTCCAGCCAAAACTTTACAAATATCTTTTTCACTCTACATATGACAGTGAAAAGCCACCCGGGTCTAAATGTCCTGGCGCAATGTGAGCCTGCTGCTCCATAGTCTAATCAGATTGCTGCTGTGGCTCTGGTCCTTCCTGCCGGTCCTTGGGGAGACCGCTGTGCCATGGAGCCAGCACAAAGGTGGATTAGCTGGCATCCTATCCCTGCGTCTGGCCTTTACATCACAACCAGAGCCTGGGGTCCACAGCAATCCCACCAATTACCCCGTCACTCACTGGCCTCTTTTCTCCCCACACTGGCCCGGACTGCAGCTTTATTGGAGGAATGGCTTAAGCACCCCCTTTGCGCTGCCATCACCACTCAATCCACTGCTATGTCACTGCATTTGCCCACAATTCCCTTCCCAAGAAACCGTTGTTAAGAAGAAAAGCTCTACAAGTGTGCCAAATAAAACATATCCATCAGGAACAATGCTATGATTAGTTCTGTAAATTCATTACACAAGCGGTTTCAGTTGAGCTGCTTCAAGAACACCAATAACACAACTTAATAGCCTCCACTCCAGGTTGTGATTAATTTTCAATTAATGCACACTATAATTAATCATCTACTTCAAGGTCTTTCTACAACAAGAGGCAATGTTCGGAGATATTATATTTCTGATAAGCAGGTATAAATCATTTGTCAGGAGGGAGATTTTACTACCATGAATTTTGACTTTGTGACTTGAAATACAGCCAGAGAAGCTTTAAGCTTGTGGGGCATTAGACATTATACTAAAGTATTCTCTATGTGAGAAGAAATGTTCTGGTAACAATGCAGACCTCCCCCTTCTTCATAGGCTGACCACATACTGTTGAACGTTATATTACTCTGTGACCCCTTCCCCCACGGACTGCAGATCAAACATTGTGGTTTTGTTTTTTTCTATGGCCGGTGCCGATTGTTTAGAACCCAGAGAAAACAATGACTAATAAGGTCTGCCTATACAGTATATTATTGGAACGATATTATTGGCCGATTTTGATGATTTTTTCCAGATTATGTCATTTCAATTTACTACAAACTGACAGAGAGCCATGTTTCACTACACATTTCTAAGAAAGTAGTGTAGTCATGTTTTAAGTGCAAAAATAAAGCTTTATGAGTATTCTTTTGGAAGCAGGTTGGCCAAAATATCAGCCTATGTTGGAGAATTAAGGCAGTGCAAATATCGGTCCTTTAAACTACAGTCTGGCACAAACATTTTGCCTATATTGCCCTGTGCACATTGCCCTGGTACATAAATGGGGAAAAAGTACTGATAGTGACTTCCAGGGCTGTGTAGGGTTTTTTTATGTGAATTTTGCATGTACTCTTTTGTTTAGAGTTCGGGGGTTCCTAAATCACAACAGACAAAATCCTCCAGGTCTTTACAAAGCCTTCCTCACGATCTGAAGGTGGGTCCCTAGTGTACAAGGTCAGGGACAAGTTACCCCAGTGGAATTGAAGTGGGTTAAATGCAGAATTTATTAGACCTGGGACAGACTATGCTTTGCTACCAGGAGCATCTCCCAAGTTTATTCAATAATTTTCCCTATAATAACCAAAATCCCTTCAAAATATCATAAAATGATATGGTAAATATTCCACTCGTGCCATTTTACATTCTGCAACACCGAAAGAATCTGACAAACAAAACAAAATGTTCTTCACAACGCTGCCGTATTCCGTATCGCGTCCCACTGGAGAACACTGTGCCTTGGCATTCGCCTTTTTCATTGTACTTTGTTGATTCTCCACCAGCTCTGATCATTCTCTGCTCCGGCAAGACTCCTGCATTATTCATATAGATTGCCAAGAGTATGGCCAAGTGCAGAACCGCAAAGATCTGTTTTAAAGCGTTTTAATATATAGAATGTAGGACATAAATAAATTATACAGTAGTATTTAATGATAAGGTGTAGAAAGGAGAGATAGGAATGTACAATGAGCCTATTGAATGTGGATATAGGGCACAATGTGATTACAAAGGACCTAGAGCAAAGCATTTTAAGAGGTCATTCTATTCCGAGTGTCTCCTCAGGATAAGCATTAACAGTCATGTGGGATGGCTGTATTAACGATCAGGGCCTCCCCGTGCATAAAGCGGTCATATTTCTTGTGATAGAGCTCCCTTATGTTATGACCCTTGTCTCAGAGGGCCGTAGCATTAGCATGTAGGCAGTAACAAAACAGGAGCACAACTCATCAGGTCCAGTCCGGCGTACTGGAGAGAGGGGGTGCCATCAGGACATCCCACTCTTTTACAGCAGGGGCCTTCTGGGCCCAGGTGGACCTGATTGCAAGGCCCGCCCCAACTGGGACAGCTAGGGCCTGTCACAGGGGGCTATGAAGTCAAGATCTGAATAAATGTACTGTTTGTTGTCTTTCTTCCAGGTCATTTTATGTTGCTTGTCTTGAACCTCCTGATGAAAGCTAAGCTCATCTGTCATTGGCTGTAATTATCAGCCACATTCCGGCACATGTTCAAAACAGAGGCACAGTTAAGCCTTCTCTTTCTTATTACAATGACATGGGAAAATACAAATCTTACATGAAGTCTTCTTGTCCATGGTTTTGCTTTATTCTTTGTATGACACAAGTATATAGCATTCACAAAATTGTTCTCTGTAAAAACATGTTAAGCACAATAAAAAAAATAAAGTGCAGACATAAATATTGCATTTTCCCTTTCTGTGGTGCTGTTCCATGACCTCCATTGGATTTTAATGGTATAATATTTGTGATCATACAGGCAAAATGGTCCAAATTAGGACTATGGCCTCATTGAGTATAAACAGTGATTAAATTTTTTACTTGAAGGGACAAGCCATGTGGAAGTTACACATAATTATTTGAGATATGCAAGCATTTTACATTACCATGCCCACATGATTGAAAATATGACATGTAAAAGAAGAGGTGAGTAACAGGTTGACTGTATGTAGAGTTTTTGAGGTTGTTGGATCAGTTTAGAGCTACTTATCAAAGAGATGACTTGCAGATCAGCCCTGAGGCAAACTAGCTCTAATCAAAATGTTATTCGTAGCTATGTTTTAATATGTAGGTACTGGAAGTTATCATTTCTGTTTTATAATCATATTACAAAGAAGCAGCTCCTAATGTAAAGATAGTGATGATAGTGATGATAATTTACTCAAATAAATCAGTGTATTGTTAATGTGTCTGTTCCTGCATAATTGAAATGTTGAAGAGTTAGATTTATGTCTCTTTATAAGTAGGCCTATTGTTCATGTAATTGCGATATAGAACTTGCACTGAAATTCAAGTGTTTTTGGTGGGTCTGATTGATCTAATTTTACAGATCAACAAAGTGTCTTTGTCGTGATTGAACGATCGTGATTAAGCGGCCAATTGATCTGACGGAACACCTCTATTTGTACACCAGAAGTAAAGGTGTGATTTATGTTACTTTAAAAGGGTGCACCACGGTTAAAGTAAAAGCACTGAATAGTAGTAGTATCACCAATATTTTTTAGAATGATATGATGCAAATTTTCAAAAATTCTGATTAAATTAGAACAATATTCTGATTCAGTATAGTGATTACCGTACTTTTCAGGCTATACAGCGCTACTGAATAAAAGCCGCATCAACAAAATGTACGTTGTAACATGAGATATTTACACATATAGTACACGGAAGTACACGGTATTGATGCGTCAGCTGTCTTTTGAACCGGGGGTCTCGTGGCGCACCCGAGGTCCGCAGAGCTGCAGGATTTTAAAGTTTAACATACAGAGAACACGGTTCATTCAGGGTGCATGGTGGCAGAGCAGTTAGAGCTCTTGCCTCCCAAGAAGGAAATCATGGGTTCGATTCCTGGGCGAACATAACATCACATGATTTCTCTGGGTGGAGTCTGCATGTCCTCCCCGTGTTACCGTGGGTTCTCTCCGAGGTCTCCGGCTTCCTCCCACCGTCCAAAGACATGCATGTGTTAGTAAATTGGCAACTGTAAATTGGCCCTAGTGAAGAGTATGAGAGTGAATGGTTGTCTGTGTGTCTATGTTCTGTGTTAGCCCTGCGACGAGTTGGCCACTGTCCAGGATATTACCCCGCCTAAGGCCCAAAGGCACTGGGATAGGCTCCAGTCACCCGCGACCCCTAACGGGAACAAGCGGTAGAAAAAGAATGAATGAATACAGAACAACATATCGGAGCTGTCCCCACTGTCCTCAATTATTCTGTGCGCATGTACTTAGCGAGTGAGTGTTACATTGTAACATGAAATATTTACACAGAAAGATTGTTCCACGGTAGTGATCTACAGGTTTTCCACGGGTCGGGTCAGGTCAGGTCATTTCAATGCGGTAGGTTCTAAACTGCAGGCCGCCGTATATTGCATGTCCGCGTTCCACGTGTGTCTATGCGTTTCGCCGCATCTAGATTCACGTCCTCATTAGACTATTTCACCATAAATATGAGACTGATTGTAATAAAACACTCAGCGTTTTAAAGCTTAAAATACAGGGAACACAACCACTTCTACAGTGTGTCAAATGCTTACGCTTCCTGCTAGAGAGCCCCCCAGTGGCCATTAGCCAGTAAAAATCTATAAATTAGACGCACCGTTGTATGGGCCGCAGGGAAAAAAGTATTGGCTTGCAGTCCGAAAAGTACGGTAGTGTTCGTGAGTGTCAATGGATACATTTTGGGATATTATTTAAATGAACATTTTCTTTTACAAAGTAGTAGTGGTGTACCATGTACGTCATTTTGGATTTGGGGTAAATATGAATTTAAAAAATGTTTTTAAAAATGTCCCTAATCATTTTACAATCCTTAGTTTGATAATCACAGTTTTTTGAACAGAAAAGTTACAGTACAATTGAGTTATTTTTATCCATTTTAAGTAATACTAGCATAGATTAATGAGAACATTCACAGAGCCGGTTTGAGTTATGAGCAATAAAACACCAGCCTGTGTTTTTGGAAGACTTATCGGAGCTCTATATTTCTTTGGCATTAGTGAAGTAAACAACACTTTTGAAACATTGGACTCCTACATACAAGTTCACACCATACCTTGTGCATGTGAGGTTATGGGGGGACATCCCTGCAGGGAAACCTCCTCTTGTTTTTCAGTGCACGTTGGCAGCAGATCGTGCGAGCTGGCCTCACCCCAACCAGTCGAAGCTGTAATATAATTTCATATTGATTTCTTGTTGACCTCACATGAAGCAGTCATCATTCTGTAATGTGCTCCACACGTCTTCTTAATGAAATCAATAGACCCCCTGCCAAACAGTGCAACCGGAGTCTATGGGAACTCAATGTTATTACGCCGAGAGCAAGGGCCAGATCTGTGAAACACTGGCCCATTGAATTATGTTCAAAAAAACATACATACCAAAGTTGAGCGTGAGGAAAACATTTGAAAGCTACAGTTTTAAATTTTTTTACTGTAACATTTTATTCATATATAGCTAAATGTATAGATTAATAAACCTATAAATGGTTCGATTTACTTAAAAATAAGTATACAGGAAGTGAAAAAACTATACAGATGATAGGTTATAACATGGGCCCTGTCTATGAGTAAAACTGAAACATATTTTGGTTTGTTCAAAGTTCAAAAAGGCACAGAATTCTGAAACGATAAATAGTGGCCAGGATCTTCAACCAAATTCATCTTGAATTTTCAGACTAACTGTCATTAGTGGTGCAGTGACAAGTGCAGTGATGTTGGTAGAAACCTTTCCCCTACTGCCCACTCCAATTGTGGGTGGGTGACAAAAAAAACAGGTATAAATGTCAAAAGGTAAATTAGGCAAACTTTTACAAACATTACCATTTAGTGGTTAAATGCAAATTACTGCAGAATTTTTTTTTTATATATATATATATATAAAAAGTAATCTTCAGGAGCGACAAGGCAGCATTGTCAGCAGAAATCCAACATACAGTGGATTTGAGCCGATGACATCAACAACAGCTCATGTATTCAATTATGATATATGACACTGTGTGCTTGTGAGGAAATGTAAACAGTAGAATTTAAAGATTGTGCCCAGTGCACTATTTATCACTTATAGACTGCTGTCTAAGACTCTATATGATTAAATGAGGAAGAACGTTGGTATGAATGAAAATCTTATTAGCAGAGGTGACTATCTAGGCCTACTATGCTTTTGTTTGTGTACATCCTTAATCGTATGGGATATGAACCAGTGACCGTTTACTCTAAAACCAATATTGTTCAATACCTGCCACCGCCTATCTCCAGAAGAGCAGACAAATATGTACAGCTTAGTCTATAACCTAAATAATCAAGATAACACAAAACACAGATGTCCTTTAACTTGCCTAACGCTAAACATCTATTTCAATGACAGTGTTGGTAAATAACGTGAGAGCGCTGTGGCGGAAAGTATCAAGGTGACTTTAACACATCCGACCTGATTTGCCAGGAGCAGTAGCTAAGCCAATGTTGACTGTGGGGCTTTTCACAGTTTAATTTTCAAGAGCTGCTTTGGATGTCCACCAATACAAAATATGCAATGTGCGCCCTTGAATTTCAGGAAACTAGTTGTCTGGTGTGAGTGACGCCCATTGTACATCGGCAATTTGTCCAAAACCCCCAACATCACATCCTGTTTTCTGCATTTAAAACCATTTAACGCTGCTGACCTCATGACTCCAAAGCACAAATATCATTACTAGCTAGAAATTGTTCCCTTAGAATTACAAGCGTTCAGGGTAATTCTGAGATATGTAAAGTTAAGGTTTTGACCACTTGTTAAGTAAGAATAAAAGAGGGGATACATTTATTTGATAAGTGCGTGTTTTGGGAAGGGGTCATTTGCAGATAGAAGAAACTTATAATTATGAAAACGCAATATTAATTTGGTCAATTTATTTTAACCAAACTGATATTTTAGCGAATATTCTGTACTAAATTGAAACATTATGACAATATTCAACATGTACATTTTAAATGATACATCATTACAAAAAAAGAAAAAAGAGTATGGCAAAGAGACAGATTTTTAATAACGCTTAAATTCAGACTTTTACATATATCAGTTAATATTCCAGATTTCATCCAAGAAAACTCTGAATCAGCTATTTGATTCCTACTCTTGAAATACTCATCTTTAGTCAGTTAGCAACGTATTAAACGATTCCAACTTTAAAAATTTTATGTTATACATTTATAATGTCTCAAAATAACAACGATTTATTTGATATTAGGTTTATTTAAAAAAATAAAAAAATGTAATGTAACCGAACAAGGAACATTCCAAAGGAGTTGATCTGTCAGTATACATTTATTCTATGTTCTAATTGGTTCAGGCAGGTAGAACCTTGTAACACCAAACGGATCTCAGAAATGGAAACTTTTTCCTCATAAAATCCTAAAAACATCACCAAACTCCATAAAATTTGGATATAGTGTACATAAGTAACAATAATATATGAACAACTCAATTTTGAAAAAAAGAAAAAAAAAAAGGTCAGATAGAACCTTATAATTCAAGGGGACCAAAATGTTGGCTCTTATTATCACTAAAACACTATTTTGTATTATTTGTTAATATTTATCTTTACACAGATATGGCTACTATTGCTGGGATTCATGACACCACAACATGATAGAGTCACATTGTGCAGTGTTTGTGGGTGTATTGGAAGATCAAGAACCTAAACACTAGTATAAATGATTTATTCTATTGTCAATGTAGAACATAGATAACTCTGGAGTCTGCATAATGACATCCCAAGATTCAAAAACAACTAATTCCACTGAAGACTCATCTCAC
Source organism: Chaenogobius annularis (assembly GCA_015082035.1). NCBI lineage: Eukaryota > Metazoa > Chordata > Actinopteri > Gobiiformes > Gobiidae > Chaenogobius > Chaenogobius annularis. The sequence goes on from BJKM01000042.1 coordinate 1,153,331, forward strand.
ATATATTAATCACATTTTATAAGAAAATGTGATTGTATTTTCAAACTTTGCAAAAAGAGCAGTATTTCTATGTAAGGCATTCACAGTTGAAATGTTAAAGCCCTTGTTTCCGTGTCTCTGAGGGTGGAAGCAGATGATTGTGTGGTTAAAGGGCTGAGGATCGGCTGTATGCTCAGAGGGAGAGGTGTTCCAAATGTAGTGAGAGTAGAAAGAGGTCACCGGTCTGAGGGGGCTCATTATCAGATCCAGACATGTAACCCGCGTGGAGATCACACTACCAAACAAAGAACAGCATCTGTTCTATGTGCAGGAATATTCATTTAGATCTGTTCTTACAGTTCCAGTTGGTAAGAGTATTCCAAATACTGAAACTATTTATTATTACAAAAATATATTTCCACAAATGCTTTCATTATTTCAGCTACTACTACTGCCTCAGCCATTACTACTTCTAAAATGTAGACTATGTTAATAGCTACACCCTCTATGAATACCACTTTACTACTGCAACAAATACTACTTCTACAACTCCTTTTACATCAAGTGTTCACATTAATTTCCTATCTCACTTAACATCATGTTCTAAAGTAGTTATACCCTGGTAATAATTGTCTCTGCTCTGCATGTGGTTATCCAACAAATAAGCCTACTGTAAACAACTATAGGGTGTGTTAGTTTCAGTTAGCTCCTCCTGTCAGATAAACAGAAGAAACTTTGATGAGTGACGAAACCTCTTCACTCAGAAAACATTTGTCCAGTTGACAGAATTCAATTTCTGTTTACTATGAAACCTACCAGGACTGAAGGTTTACACGGACAAGAGTAAAAGTGCAATCGTCTTATAGCGCTATTCCGACGCTCAAAGATGATTTACAAAGACCATTTTTTGTTTGCACCTCACTCTGGTAAGACACAGATGCCCTGGGGTAGACTGACGGACACAAGATCTGAGGACGAATGTTCAAACCACTAAGCCGTTGCAGCCGTAGTGGACTTTTCTTTTTTTCAAGTCCTTTCTCAAAGGATTTACAGCAAAAAATAAAATCACATTTAACCCCACCAAAAACAAGTTGCCACGAGAAACCAAACCAGATTCATTTTACAATTTCCCTCCCTGCCGTGCCACCACATGACAGCTCTCCAACACCCGCTCTTGAAGTCCCTGGAGTGGATCTGCTAAATACCTTGATTATAAAGTGTAAACATGTTTTGCATTCACCCTCAGTATGCATCCAAACCTGCCAAAAGAAAGTGATGTTGACTCGCAGAAGCCACTGTGGGTCCTCCGACACTGTGGCTCTGCGCATTAAAGGGCTTTTTCAAATGAACAACAGCCCAGAGCTGGCATGTCTGACAGCCACTGATAACATTATATACATGTCCGTCACAGTCATGGCTGCTTGAAACAGAAACTTGTGTGCTACTTGGCTTCTGAAATATCAAGCCTTCACAGCAGAATGCTCCAGATTGGGCCAAGACGAGAAAGAGAGGCGAGGGAGAGAGAGAGGTGGTTTTTGGGTGAGGATTTGGGGAGCAAGGGGTGTGGGGTGACGAAGGGAAGATCAGCCTTGAGAAATGAAAAGGGTGGTGATAGAGCAAGTGCTAAAGACGAGAGGGCGAAAATGTGAACCGAATGCAGTCATAAGAAATGCACAATCAAGCTCTCCCTAATAGGGCCTGGGGGATTATAAGGACTTAGTTCTTGGTACGGTTCTATGCAAAAACGTCTATAGTTAAAGTGCTTGGTGGCTCAAAAGGTAGAGCAAGAAGCATGTGAATTCAAGTGACCTGGCGGACTCTAGTTTCATGAGGTTGACGCATTTCATTGATCACCCCACCACAATTTACACACAGTATCAGTCCAATACATAACACTTTATAAAGTCCAGGGAGATTTTTATTTTATTTTACAGGGCTGCGTTTATCACTCTCGGCAAGAATGTTTTGAACTACTCACTGTTTGTTACTTCATAGTTACACGTACCAAAGTAGTTACACTCTGCCAAATTATTTTAAAGTGCATTTTAGTAGATCTTCCTCATTTATTTTTAGTAGAAGCAATTCCAACTATACTACTTTTTATTTGTGATTTTCAGATAATGTTGAAACATGCCAGTAAATGTCAAGTATATGTCAAGTATAAATGAATGGACTGTAAAATCAACCACTACACTGCGGGCATGTTTTTATACCCTTATGTGAAAGATTAACCTTCAAGTTTGGTCTATTTTATTTAAATCAGCTTTTTTTTGCAGTAATTGAAAATCCTTAAAGACAATAAACTTCATAATCTAAATTTGCCCCCAAAATGACTATATTATCTCTTTTCCGTCATATCTCTTGAATTCCAACCTCACAGACAATAGATAATAAACAGTAAGAAACAGTAGAGAACAAAGAGGACGTGTGGAAAACTTAAATCTTCAGGACATGAATTTGTATTTTCTCCTTCTAAAATATATTGCAGACATATGATGACACAAGCATACAGAATATAATTGGGTTCACATCTGGGATAATCTCAGGCAATGAAACATTCCCAGGTAACAAGTATACATGAGCCTCGATATGTTGCCAATTAAATGATAATTGTGTGGCGTAAATGAACAAATCCAATGGCCCCTGTTTGCTAACGCGCTACAGATAATGCAAATTAAAATGTTGTGGACTCAGAAAAGTGTGTTAAAGCTTGAAGGAGGATTACTCTGCTGCTTACAAGGCAGAGTGCAGGGTCTTTTTTTTTTTTTTTTAAATAAGAAGCCATTTAATTTGGGCCAGAATTGGAATAAAGCAGATTCTCCCTCTGCTTGAGTAATGAGCTGGACTCACTTTATAAGCAACACATACACATACACATGCATGTAGCAAGTATAAGCATTCATCCAGATATACTACTATATATACATATATATGTATAAGTAATGGTAAAACATTAGCATGCACATCTTCTGTAATTATGTTTAAACAGTACAGCAGATGTGCCCGACTCCAAAAAATGCCTTCAAATATTGCTTTTTATGTAAATGTCGGTGTCGTTATGATTTTGTTTGTTGTAATAGATATCGTAGTTCATAATACATTGCCTGTTTCATTAATCGATTGCCTAGTGGCTTGTTATTTAGTAGTTAAAAGCCCTGCTCAATAGGTCAAGTGGTTCTGAATACTTAGCAGAATGCCAGGTACTGAAAAGCATTTACAAAGGCCTATTAATGACCTTTAGTCACCGTCTTTATATGTAGAGACTTGTTGCTGCAGACTTGGTCAAGTAGCTGTGCTGAACCTATTATTTCAGATCACAGCGCACAGTCTGATGTAGTTAAGGCACACACAAACTCACCTCGGCCCACACGTCTACAAAGGTCCACACGCTGCAACATGCTACTACGGCCTTATGTCACAAAGAGCGCATTTAAAGCATGTTTGGGTAAAGAAGCTCCGTCCACAGAGTGTTTGGCTACTTACCCAAAGGTTTGTGGTTTGAGCCTTACTTCAAACAGGGCATACATTTGCTGTGTGCAAGAAGGCTTTATAGTAGTTGTTGTATTTATAGTACCGTAGCTATAGTGATAATAGTAAAATACAGCACTTCTGCTAAAAAATGCATAAAATGCTTAAGCTGTGCTTGCTCATTGCCCACACTGAACATCCATGAGTCAGTGACTGTTGTCTGAGCCTGCTCCTGCCCCTGCTCTGGAGTGTGCTGCTCCTGCTCCGGCTCCTGCTCTGCATTGGAGTGTGGGGCTCCTGCCCTGCTCTGGAGTATGCTACTGCTGCTCCCTGCTCCTGCCCCTGCCCCTGCCTTGGAGTGTGCTGCTCCTGCTCCGTCCCTGCTCTGGAGTGTGCTGCTCCTGCTCCTGCTCCTGCCTCTGCATTGGAGTGCTACTGCTGCTCCTGCTCCTGCCCCTGTCCCTGCTCTGGAGTGTGCTGCTCCTGCTCCTGCTCCTGCCACTGCTCTGGAGTGTGCTGCTCCTGCCCCTGCTCTGGAGTATGCTACTGCTGCTCCTGCTCTGGAGTGTGCTCCTCATGTCGCTGCTCCTGTTGCTGCTCCTGTCGCTGCTCCTGTCGCTGCTCATGCTCTGGAGTATGCTGCTCCTATCCCTGCTCCTGCTCCGTAGTATACCCGGTGAGCTGGTCCTGATCTAGGTCCACTCTATTTCTGATGTGCTCGTGGCTGTGGTCTGCCTGCAGCTGTTAAAGTACAGTCCTGAAAGCAGAGAAAGACAGAGGGAGAAAGTGAGCTCATGGCGCCCCCTGTAGGACACCAGCTATGGGACAGAAATTAAGATAATATGTCCATTAGACATAGATGGGAATGTGTCTGTCTTTGCTCAAAACATTTGTGTATGTATACAAAATATACACAAAATATATACAATGTGACTGACATTTGTTTTCTCATAGAGAACTGAATACTGTACACATTATCATAGAATTAAAATAGAATATTATAATTATTGTATGTATTTAATTTGATTTGTGCATATGGGATTATTTTGTTATTATTGTGTCTAAAGTATATGTGGAGAGGTTAATTAATGGTCCACACTTCGGTCGGCTTGGAGTTTGCTAGCCCATATTTATTTGATGGATTATGAGAGATTATTATTAATGATTTACTTTAAAACAGTGTAATCCTTGATTACACTGCGATTGATATTGCCATTGCAACCATATTGGTGAAAGCTGTTAGGAGACTTCAAATGTGGCAGTACAAGCAGAAGGAATTGTCCGTCTTTGTCTACCTGCATCGAGGGCCTTGTAAAGGTGGAAGGAATTCGAACCATATGTCGGATATCCAAGCATTTGCGCTTTTATTATTCTTGAATAGGGCCTCAGTCAGTTCCTCCCTCTCAGCAAAGTAGGGTCAGAAGGTTAGGCAGGTTGCCATTAAGCCCCTTTATCCTCCCACAATGCATTGGGAGAGAGGGATCCTGGCTTTGTGCTCTGCTTCATCACCCCCATGCCTTTAAGACTCCGGAGACTGGATCATGTCTCAAGTAACAAGCCAGAGGAGTGGCTTTTCCAGCCTGTGTCAGGTGTGTAGTGAAGTGCATTATCATCAGCATATGGTCACCAGTCCAAAGGAAACATTTATGGACTTGTTTCCAAAATGTTGAGGTAATGGGTCAGTAAACTCAAAAGAACATACAACTTTGCCGATATGTATAGCATTATTCTTTATTGTGTAATTAATTTAGCTGCTTTGTATTTATTTATATTACAAACTGGGGTTATGTGAACCGGCGTGATTTTGGGGCCTAAACTCAAGACAAGCATGAGTTGATCAGCAAAAACAAAAGATAGCAACTTTCTAACACAACTATGGTTAAAAAAGTGATAAAATGATATGAAGAAATTGATGCATATAGCAACATCAGCCATTTTGATTAGATAAAGATCAGTCTTAGCTGCTGCAGTTTGAAAGAGGGTGCGCTGAACATAAGATGGAATCCTACAGTGCCCGTGACAGATTGGTGCTGACGTTAAGTGATTTAAATGAGAAAGTGAGAAATTCCTCGGAAGAATTAGATGTACAGTCAATTTGAGAAGGAAAGATCTGTAATAAGAACAAAAACATTAAAGGGGCTACAACTTTTGGTCACTTATGATCAGCTAGCTCCTTAATCTGCCTGAAACTAGAAAGGCAAGATTTCATGGGTGTTACATCAATACATAGGGGAGAGAGAGAGGGGAGACTTCTATGAGTAGAATCTGAATTTACTGCTCTTATGCTTCATGAGTGTGCTGCAGAGCTGGCTGCAAATCGGCAGATTGATCAGACTCCACAGCCGAAGGGATTCCCAGCCTTATCTGAGTCAGGGCCCAGTCCACAGCACACTGTCAGGGTGACTGACGGTCCGGGACGGCATCTGCGGACGCACTATCACAAACACACACACACCCACTTTGTAGGTATGCACTTTAACTTTAATCCATCAGCATATATATATATATATATATATTTTGTTTGTTATATTTAAAGAATGTATTTATATAAAGAAAAAGAAAGGCCAATCAATGTGTAAAAAGTACAGCACAAAAGGCAGGTGGAGATTTTAAAAGCTAAAAGGAAATCCCGGTCTTTTATGTGTTCTAGTTTAGGAAGTTCAGGAAAACACCTTTAACTCCAAAGAGTGTACAGTTGTCCCTCTCTATAACGCACTTCACCTTCACCTGCTGTGTCGCAGATTTTTTGGGTGCTTTTTTTTTTCCTTTTTTTTACAGCACATTGTTTTCTGCCTCCTGATTGGCTAAGGGCCTGTAGACTATTGTCAATCAATCTCCTCCGTACCGTGTCTCTTGTACAGTAGCTACAGAATGTGTTCAGCTTGCCAAATGTATTGCTGGCAGAATGACTGAAATGCTGTATGTTTGTAAGTGTTCTCTAACCCTAACCCATAAAGTGTGTAGAGGAGGATTTTGCCACCTTAAAACATTTATAATAATTGTGAAAAAATAATGCTGACTACTTCGCGGATTTTGCTTAGTGCGGGTTATTTTTAGAACGTAACTCCTGAGATAAACGAGGGACCATTTGTGAAGAAAAAATAGACTATGATATAGCTCATACATTTTAAAGGGCATTTTGTTGGACGAAACCCCGTGGAATAATATCTAAAGTACATAAATGCATTCATAAACTGGACAGCCAATCACATAAATATATTCAAATTAAATGGGAAAGAGGGGGTAATTTTGTTTTGATAGACGAAGAACAGGAAAATATATGTACTTCGCAATGGAGGACTACAGAGTCACATGTTTGGAGGGAAATCTGTGAGACTATGTCAAACACCATGTCAAAATGCTCATTATACACAGGGAAAGGGTGAATGTTGGAGAGGCTGTGGTTACCAGGAGGAACACCATTATCACGTGTTCTGGGACTCTCCTGCAGGTAGGAAAAAGTCTATCACAAAGGACTGGACAAAGGACTATGTGTCTGGACCAACATTGTAATCAACATAGGGAAAATGGAAAAAAATCACATATGGACTCCAGGAACTGGATTAAATGGGACTTTTATGTGGGACTGTGTATGCCATAACTTTCTTTTTCTTTGGACGCCACACCCTCCTAAATTCTTATTTTCAGTCTTGCCCGGTTTGATTTTTTTAGTTGTTTTATGTTTTTACATTTTAAAAACTGAAATAAATCATTTTTTTAAAGATTATATGATTATATGAATGAATGTTTTTATCATTTGTCATGCACTCAGGTTTCCACACCACATGGGGTTATATGACACAATGTTCAATATAATAAACAATGTTCTGACATAATCACAACTAAATCAGGCTAGTGCTATTGCTATCCACTTGACCACTGAGCAGCAGAAAACATTTCATTTTGAAATAACAAATAGATCATTTCACTTCCGTTCTTCAATCATTGTACAGTGGACAATAAAACATGGAATGAAATGCATCCTCCAATCCTCCCCCAAACAAATACAAACATAATCTGTCCTCCTTTGGAAGTCCTTTAAAGCTATTATTGTTTCTCAATGACGGTTCAACATCAGAATAAGAGAAAGGATGGGGCTAAAGGTTCATTTTGTTAAATGTTATTCATGCGCAGTTCAAAAAGAGGTATAGGCCCTATGAGAAATGTTTTGGCTATGAACACATTTTAAGCACTAATAGTGCAAATAAATAGAAAATTGCAAAGCCAAAGTACATGAGGTCATAAGCGGCTCCTAACAGTAAAATGTCTTCCTGTTGCAGTTTTATAATTTCATATTTCTTGTCAGTTTTAAATACTTTCCCTTGTATGTCAGAAGTTGCATGATACTGGCACAAAATTCTTGCTGTTCAACTGTGGTAAGAAATACTGATAAATCCAACGCTTAAGTGAACTTTGAACCTACTCTTTGTAGACTTGTATTTCCTGACTTTTTGCCCACAGCTTGTTCTGCCCTCCAGCACACTTCATTACAGCCCAAGCAGGTAAACAATGACCTCATCAGAGTCAGATCCATACCTTCCCATCAGCCTACCATCAATGTCTGCCAAAAAGACAATACCCCATCCATTCAACCATGTGTGTGTGCGTATGAGGCCGTATTGCTTTTATTGAACGTCAAGTCGGGCCTGAAGGCAACCGTGTGCAGCTGGGAGGTGTAGCCAGGGCTTCTCTCCTGCTAATAGCTGCCTTTTGCTTTAGTGCGCCACCAGGATCTGATCCGTCACGGCACACGCTCGGGGAGAGGCAAGGGCCCAGGGCTTCAGGGAGAGGAGCAGCAGCACAACCCCAAGAGCGAGACACTGTGAAGGGTCTGTCTGACTACACTGTGTCAAAAGGTGTTGCATTTGAAGAAGAGGAGGGACTGAAATAACTTGAGTGGAGGTAGAGTGAAAGATTTACAGTAAGTTTAGGTGTGTGCACCATGTTAGAAATCTGGTACAGTATTACTACAGTAGCTCTAACTTTATCGATATGCAGAAGCAATCAAATTTCCACAAAGTTTCAGAGTACTTAGCTCCTCCCTTCAGACAGATATTTAAAATCGTGATTTACCAGAAATGTCAGAAATGAAGAAGCTACTTGGATGAGTGCCTAAACTTATTCACCCTCAAAAATCTTTGTCCAGTTGAACAAACTCAATTTTCTTTAGCTAACTGGCCTTCTAAAAAAAGATAAAATTAAATTCATGAGAGTATTGTTAATTATAATTTCACTTATTTGAAAGATTACTACAAAGGGTCATAGTGTGGTGTCCTTGGGTGATGCAAATGGTCAACAGAAACTTCATGAGTAACGTGTAAATTATTCTCTATCCATGGGTTGATTAAAATCTAGCACCATCGTCATGGGAAATTTATAATTCAAAACTAAGTATTATATCTTTTGAATGGGCAAATATCACCTATAAACAGGAAACCCATGAATATCTAGTAGTGAGGAAACCAAGCGTATGGCACTGCTTGCTTTCCTCACAACTAAATGATGGACAAGAACCATCTTCTATATTTTATGATTGCTTGCTATGCTATCAATACCATTCCCATCCACATCCGCACTAATGTTAACATATCAATCTTGTTTGTTTTGCCTTCCTTTTTTTAGTTTAAATTGCTTAAATTGCCTTGCATGTTTGAGTTGGTCTAATACTTTGATTTGACTAAGCTTTTGTTGATCCACAAGAGATCAAAAATACAACATATTCACAAACAGCAAAAAGAATAGCAAAAGCAAATACATAAATGTCAATAAAATGATAAATGCAGCATGAATGGAAACCCAGCTTATGGCTAATACACCAAGACACAGGGAGCATCTATTGGCGAACACTTGACAGCATTTAGCACACTGGACACCCACTGTGGAACACATTGGCAGTGTCTCCTTTGACCCATCGCGGGGGTGTGGGGGAGCGGACACCAGCCTTTCTTGTGGTCGAGTGGTGACCATAACTCCTTCCAGATGCCACGCTGACAGACATAGAGAGCCAGTTGTAAAGTGCAGTGTGTGGGTGAGAGAGAATAAGGAAGGAAAGCGAGAGGGAAAGGATGAGCTCACTTTTCATTTGTGTTGGCTAAAAATACTGAACACATGCACTCTCTACATTTGATTGGTCCTCTTCTACTCTTCTATATCTGTACAGTCGTAAATCAGGCCTAGCCAAGGTCTGCGAGTGTCCTTAGTGAAAGGAAGGATGAGATGAAGTCTGGTAAAAAATACATATATTAGTTTTCTCCCAACACTGTAGATCCTGATCCAGTGATGAAATGTTTATATACATATATATATATATATATATATATATCCATCCTATAACAGGATTAGTAGTAATGTATCACTACCACTACATTCTGTTTGACTTTTCTTGTCTGAAAATGGTCTAAGAAAATCATCTTTCTCTAAGTTTTACGTATAAGATTGTCAGATCTTTTGTATCGTACTCGATATGTTTTGGTTGCACTCTGCTGCTTTCCTCAGAAGTCTTCCTACTTGAAGTCTTCCTACTTGGAGCAGAATGACTATTGCAGTTTGACTTCTTCATAACTGTATCCCAGGTATGAGAGAGTTGGTACGCCCCCTCATCCCGAGTTATTGGCCGGCAGGCCCGTTTCTGTATCTGTTTATTTCCAGACACGTCACAGTATTTTGGACAGACTCTGCACACCTGACTGGGTGACAGGCGCGTAGGAGGAAAGGCACTTAGCGGAAGACTTCCGAAAAGGACACGTCACAGTAACCTCATGTAATACTTATGAGGAGGGCAACAGAGTTCATCCAAAACATGTCAAGGTACCGCACGATAATAAAAGTGTGACTATAAGAATCCTACACTTATCAAAGCGGGAAGACTTAATGAACACAACCAAACTATTCCTCCAAGTTTGCTCACATTTCTATTTTATGCACATGGTTTTATGCTGGATGCCACATTTCCTTCTATTCATCCATATTTGAAAATTGCACAAAGGCATGTGTGGACCCTGTTTTTAAGTGTATATCAGTCTAGCATTTCAGTTGGTTAAATGGTAAAATGTTAAATGGGCACACATATAGCACATTTCTACCTCTGCAAGGCACTCAAAGCACTTTAAATCAATTAACCATTCACCACACACACACACACACACACACACACGCCAATATGCACCTGTGGGAACCTGAAACAAACCACCAACCTATGACTATTTTATCATTTTATCATTAATGTGAGTGAGATTCAAACCTCTGGACAGTAGACAAACATTTTGACAACTGAGCGACTGCTGCCCTGGTTCATTACTATATGGTTCTATTACTGATTATTATTATAAGTACTTTGTAACTACACTTAACAGTCCACGATGGGAGTACATATACAGACAAAGTTTAGCGTTGCCATATTTGCTTCCCTTGAGTATCTACATTGTCTGGAAGATGCTGCAGATTCAGATAAATCAGTACATTATCAGCACACTTTCTCAGACCCTCTCTGCTCTTACATTATGCTACACTGTGGTCATTTACAGTACATGAGGCATTTGTGGACTAAAACAGTGCACTTGGGCCACCATCTGTCAAAAAAGGGACGCCAGTTTTGTCAAAATTAAGCGTGACGAACTCCAGAAAAACTCAAGCGAAGCCAACGCCGGGCCAAAGATATGTTGGCAGATTTTCACTTGTATTTGCTGCAGTTGAAGTGCCGCCCTGTGATCTGTGGTGAGAAAGAATGCAACGCTTGATAAACCAAACATACATCATACTGGGACTTTTTTCATCTTTTTCTTTTTTGTAATTTCCAGGCACTCAAGATATTCCTATGCTTTGGAGCCGTGCATTTGTCAAAATAGACATGCTAGTGGTGAGCGCTTGCTGGCTGGACATTTGATGGTAAAAATATCTAGAAAAAGACAAGACTGGGGTAAATATTATGACTGATGGCTTTGCGGGTGTGGCCTTGCGTCAGTAGGCACCCCATAGTACCGCTGCGCGTAAAACCATCTCATTACCTGTTATTTTACCTTAACACATAGAAGAGCTAGTCCCTTTTTTGGTTTCTCCGTGGGTGTTTAGAGAGGGGGAAAATGAAGTGACAAGTTATACTTTTTACTGTCATAATTACTGGCCTATTTAAGTTACTTTGAAGTACTTGGAAGATTGTGTTAAGCCGTTTTAAGCAGTACTACTCCTAGAATGGGCTTTCCGTAGTGAAAAAATTAGGACATTTTACAAAAATAGTCTGTGTGAATTTTGGTGTGATTAAAAGTGTCTAAATGTAATGTGATATTGAAATAGAAAATATGCATACAATAACCTTATTATTATTATTATTATTACTTTTAATAAAGGAAATATGTACCATGTTTTTTAGTGTGTCACTATTTCCAACAAGCAGGCAGAGAAAGCAATGTGGAGAAAATGTTCCACCCATAAATCATCTTTCAGCTCTGGCCTCAATAATGAAACTTTAGTTTGCTTTTTCAGTGTGTACAAAAGTGACTGCTTTTAAAGAAAATTGCACTTGGTGAGGACAATAGAGCTATAGGTGGCATACTATCTCACAAACACTGGAATTCTGAAGAACACGCTGTAGTATTCTATTGTCCCCGTGCAAGAGCTGTTCACTTTTAATATACAATTTTTGTACAGTGGCTCTGAAATGTGCACTTATGGTCCTTTGTTGTAAGTGACAGTGAATGTTTAAGTCATTATGTGGATTCTTCTTAAGGAAAAAGACAACATGACACAATAAATTTGGCTGCATCCCCGGGAAAAATTCAAAGAGTCAACAAAGGGAGCAAGTTATTGATTTTTGTTTGTTTGTGTACTTGAAGTTCATATACTTACCAATACTACACTCTTCAGCTATGTAGATATACTATTTTACTACTATTTTAGTTGGTGTAAATTTGTGCGACTGTTGATCACAAGCTCCTAACAGAAAATAGATATTTCCAAGGTTTGAGTTTATGAAGCTTAATTAAAATGAATACTTCTGTCAATCATAATTTACTCTGCAGCGATTCCGCAAGGCGACACGTAGACAGGTGTGATTGCGGACCCTTTTCACAGATAGAAGTTGTCAGTGTGTGTGTGAAGTTGAGTTGACAGTCCTGTAGTCGCTGGCGAACGGTCACGGAGGAGCCCCAGGTCATGGAATTGTCAGACATGGAAAACACTAGTGCATCCTAGCCCCCAGCTGATCCTGTCCCTTGGATACAGCACAGGGGCAGTGGAGACCCAAATATTTACCTTCTGCGTTTAAGTCACCTGCCTGGATACAGAGACAAACTCACAATGCACCATTGGAATTCTTTTGTATATGAAAGTGCTGAAAAGACCAAGAATGTGTCACTTTGACTTACAGTATGCAGACCTCCAGTGGTTGCGACTTATGAAACTCTTTAATGTTGGCTTGTGCTGACTAGTCACAAGTTTTTGTTATATTGTTCTAGTGTTAGAAGTTCAAAAGAAAGCACCAAATAACTTCTAATCCACTATTTGTTGTTTTATTTATTTATTATGTATTGAGCTGAATAGAGTATATTATCATGACAACTGCTGTACTGTACTATATTAGTATAGTATAGTAAGTATTTTACCCAGATTGACCAGTTTGGTGACATCTATAATGTTACTTCCTGATTGGACATGAGCAGCAGACACTGCAGGAAGAGTTAATTCCACAACTGTTATCTAACGATACCGTAAACAAGGGACAAAATTACGCAAGATTTATGACAAATCATAATAATTCCTGATAACACCTTAATTTTGTTAAATGGTTGTTTAAACACTCCATTTAGAGTAAATTGTTCCTGCATTTTCAATGGAATGTTGCTTTTTGATTACATAAAAAGAGAGATTTGTTTGTTTATTTAATTTAATATGGGACAATATGGGACATTAATGAATGGCTGGATGTTGGCTCGAAATTTCCCTTTTATCTATTTTTTGACAAACTGCAACTTGACTGATGTGAAATAATGATAAATATTTACAACAGGCATTTTTTTGGCAAAATCATACATTTTACCATTTTAACTGCATTTTAGTACATTAGTAGTCCAGTCTATCAGAGGCACATTTTCCCATTATGCAAAGAAAATGTACACATGATAAATACTGAGCCCCAAAACCAGAACTAGGCTCTACAATGTATGACCATTTACCTTTTTGTCAACCTAAATCTGTGACAATGGGCGCTTTTTTAAGGCAGTTAAAGTGCTTTACATCAAGGAACCAGCCACACACACATTCACACACCAGTAAATACAGACACTGGGGGCACTGGGTGTCTTGCCCAAGTGTCTGCCACCAATGTACTCTTTTAACTGAACATGTTGACCAGACCCGCCTGCACTTCAGCAGCATCTGTGCTTTTTCACATTGTCACTTTGTTTGATTCCCTGAGATATATTTGCTTTGAGAGACAGGCTTGTTTAATTCACAACTGTCTCTAGTACGGATAAAACATATCAGACTCTCTTGGATTCTGTAAACATGCAGTTCATTGCTGATATATCATATCTAATATGTAGACATGGATAAATGTCTGTTACTTTTTTCTTCTCTTTCAGAAAATGTAAAGCTTACTTAAGTGGAAAATAAAGATTTCATCCTGTTGTTTGCACCTGATATTAGGGTGAAGTGCCGTTTGTCGTACGTGTGTTGCTTGTAATTGAACCCTTCCACTTCTCTCTGAAAAGCTATTAATCACTGGCCTAATTGAGTCAAGGACCAGTAATTAGCAGTGATTGGGAGCACAATGGGCAGAGTGTCCCCTATGTATCAACACCTTCAGACCCTCTTGTCCACTCGAGAGGACATCCACTGCTGCTGAAATCAATGTGCATGTGTATTTATTTATTTCCCCACGACTTATGTTCTTACGAGAATGAGAATGTAATTAGCATTATTCACTTTTTAACATTTAGTTTGAAACCAGCAAGCTCACCAAACCTTCACCACTCAATAAATTTTTTTAAAAAGCCTTGATGATTTTCAGTTTAAAATTCAATTAAAATAAGTCTTTGTGTTATTTATTATTTAAAAGGTGCCTGGAATGTTATTTATTCAACAACACGTGTTTTTACGGTTCATAAATACAGTGGGAAAACAAGCATTTTTACTGGCTTGTCTTCTCCACCTACTCACCTACTTTTCTCCTTATAGATACTGTAAGTTTCATGCTATGTTGTGGAACGTTCTAGGCAAAAGAAAAAATCTACCAAGAAGGTACACAGTGCACCTTTGAGTATTTTTGTCCGTTTGTTTATTTTCGGTCTATGAGGCGTATTATACCGTAACAAGGATTGAAGGATTGAGAGAATGTTCAAATTGGTTTGCAAGGGATAACAAAGGAATCATGCTAAATCTTCTTTATCCATTGACTTTCCTGCCCAAGTCCTAACCCAGGGCTCAAATTGGAGCGTCAGGTGACATTATTGTACAAACATCGTAGTAAACACACAAACCAATGCAGTACAAATGTTATGACCAAGAATAGCCCGTGCCGGCCCGTTTAAGGTTAGGGTTGTGTCAAGACAGAAAACATAATATTTACAGCGTCTAATATTCATATCTTATTCAAACCTGATGAATTACATAGAGATGGTAAGACGCAGTGCAGAGAGGTGAAATAGATGCAGAACAAGCTGACAATAAACTGGACGTGGTTTCGTATTTGCTGTAGCTTTAGCCACGTCTCATAGCACCTCAAAATCAGAATTACAAAATTAAAAAGCGTAATTCAGCTATGATTTAGATTGTCTTTATTAAGAAAACATGTGTTACATTTAAGAGGTGTCAGTTGATTACGAAGCAGACCCTTGCACGTTGCGGAGTCTTTGGAGTGCCAAGACAAACCGGTCTAGGGGATCAGAGCCAGTCAAAATGTGCCTATAATGTCCACTTTGCAAGACTTATAGAGACACATTCAGGTGTACAACTTGCCATTTTTATTTACGACGCCATTTAAGAACAGCACACCACTCCGAGAGATAAAATCAAACTCTATACCTCCTTGTTTAGAGGTAAATAAATAAATAAATAATATAGCCTACCCGGGAGAGTTATGCTCAAATAAATAAATTGCTATTAAGCTCATCAAAAGAGGTTTTTTTCCTTACACACAAACTGTCTCCATAATTAGCCACACAAAACATGATAGACGTGCTAACCGTATTAATTAACCGATGTGGCAACTTCAACAGTCAACATCACACTATCCTGCCAGGGTATTATTCTTATTGTCAACATACACTATATTACATGTTCAATTATCACCACATCCTGCTTTAATTCTTATAAGTCATTAATTTACTATTATTATGGAAAGTAGCACAGGACATGTGATCCCTCGATGCACACATCCCTGCTGCTTAGAAACTGCCTGTTGACATAGCAACCAATTAAGTTTAGCTGGCAATTCATCTTGTAAACAGTGTTTCTAATACACAGCTATGGCTAATAGGATTACTTGGCTCAGTTCACCTGTAACATTAATTACAGCACATTTATATAAACAGTGGGTTTGATATGCATCCCCCTGCCCACGGGAGCTTAAATGAAAAGAGCTTAGAGTATAAAAGGTCAGTGTTTTTAATAGTTTACTTTGATGATAATTGCAGAGTAAGGGGACTGGATCAAGCAAATGGAGTCGGACCACAAAGCCTTATACAAGTGAAGTAATCAAAAACATTTACTGTTTGTGATGCGTTCAATCAAAATGTTAAATGTTTGTTGACTGAGAAATGTTTATGTTTTTCTTGAGAGAGTAGTTTTCATCAAGTCATATTTTGTAAATTGTTTTGCTGTGTTGACTGCGTTTGCTGCCATCTTGCCCAGGTCTCTTGTAAAAGAGAACCTGAATCTGGATGGAAGCTTCTGGTTAAATAAAATGTTTAAATATAAAAGGAAAAAGACAAAGATAGCTGACTAGAAGACAACATGAATGCATTACAAAATCCCCTCAATCATTCCTAATTTGTTATATTTTACCGTTTTACTATTCAAGTGAAAATGAATAGGTCTTCTTAGCCTAAACTACACCACAGGACACAGGAGCTTTGAATACAAACACTATTGAGACCACATGCTAAATGCTAATTGCATCATTACGAATAGAGGTAAATGTCATTGCACTCCTAATGTTTTCTAAGCAGACTTGGAAGTTAATGACATGTGCGTCATTGATTGTTAGCTGCCAAAATCACAGTAATTATTTACAATTAGAAATGTCTTTTATTTTGTACCATCTGTCTATGCTTTTATACTGCAGATTTGATTAGCCAGCCGGCATCAAAGACCTTCTCAAAGTCATTTCCCAACACCAAGGGGAAGACCAGCAGAATACGTCGAGCGTGGAGAATGAACTGAAATGAGTCGGGGCGTTTATTAAGAACATTCTCTGATGGATTTCCTGTCAGGTGAGCATCCGCGCTGATAAGATCGATGCAGACAGGATCAGGAGGTAACGCAGGAAGAAGAGGGAGAGGAACAGTCCAAGAGATCTCCCCATTCTTTGTGTTGCCCTTCTTCTTCTCGTCAAAAACTTCTTTAAGTAATTATGGCATTCCTTGAAGGTTTGTATTCATATTTGATGACCACCCAAGCACTTTTCCAGAGAGCTGTGGTGTGGTGCCCTGGCTTGACTGATTGATAGTTCCCACACACACACACAGCAAAGGCGAATGGAGATGGGTCAGTGAGTTGGCAGCCTTCTTGTGCAATACCCTTTCACCCCCAGCCTAGGTGAGCACGTCCCTGAATATGAATGCCGTACATCGTCCACTTAATGAATTAAAACAGCAATTTAGCTGCCTCTCAGATCCCACAGGAGTTCATTCCATCTTCTTAACGATTGCCCCCCGTACCCTCCGCTCAGAAGACAGTGCATTGGATCGTGAGTTCGACCATCAGGGAAGCTTATTAACAATGGCTGGAGCAGAGATGTGGAGAGAGGCAAACGCCTGGGGTTAGAATTAGCCTAATTGTTTGGACACTGTGCTACAATGAGTAGGCAAATTGGAATGTTGTCCTTGGCCTCTGCCCTTCAAGCAATTGCCCACTTTATTTTTATTTTGGTGATTCTGCAATGCTTATTCACGCACTAGTGTAAACATTAGAAGCACAAAGTTAACACACCCCTCCGCAATTGACATTCACAAAGAAAGAAAACTAGCCAAACCTTAGACAAGGAATGTTCTAGTTCATAGGTAAATGTTTTAACTATTCAAAATAATTAAACATAATTTAGGACTTTTCCCTTGACACTGACCCCTAGTGCCTGGAGGTAGTATCTTCTCTGCCTTTATACAATTACAACTAAAGGTCTGCTTTTATAGCACTTTTTGTGTACTACATAATCACATAATTGACTTTCCCGGACATTATTGTGGTATTTCAAACTGCCAATTGTGGATTTCATTCATTTGTTTTAGTGTTATTAGACATTTTTGAACATTTTATGTATGACCCGGAGTACAGAGCACAATAAGCAGTGATAGGGGGTAGGTAAAAACAGACATTTGCTGAGCACTCAAACCTCAAATGCAGGACGATACAGTATTTCTCAAAAATGCATGAATACAATTTACAGGATATGTCTGCTTTAAAATCTCCAAAATAACTATTTGGAATATGTGAATCCAATCCAAAATCAATTACACCAAAGACAGCACTGCATGTTCAAGTTATCCAGTAGATATATAGGCGTATAAAGAAAACTGTGGCACCCCAAAAGCCATATTGAAACAAAGTTCTTAACAAATCAACACTTACAACGTGCAAACTTCCTTAGTGATAGATAAAACTACAAAATATGTCATGACTTGCTTCATTTGTCTTAGTATAACCGCCTTTTGCGACTGCAACGGTATATAACATTCGCAGCAAACACATTTATTTTTATGAAACCACACTCGGCTGGTTTTAACTTTTATCATTTCAAAATGCGACGTCTGAACCATCCAACATGCTGTATTTATATGCCAAAAGGAAATAGTGCATAAGTCCAAAAATCCATCTTTAAAACAGATGAGAACACAGGGCTCTGGAGCGGGTAATTGGATGAAACTAGGCTGCAAGTAGCGCTTCTCAGGCCTCACTTCATTTTATGATAATGATAATTGAAAGATGAGGGAGGAAGAACTGAATTACCAGGCTGGATTAACAAAATGCCCACGTCGGGTGCTAAATTCACTCTTGTTACACTTGTGCGCTGGCGGTTCACAGCAGCAGGCCTCTGGTTATAGCACTCTGACTCCATTACTGCCCTCTTAATGAAATTCTTCGCTCTCAATTGCATTTGCAGCAGTTTAGAGCGTGTTCCTTCTCTCACAACAGTAAAACACTTGCGGTAGGTAAAGATATTCCCCCGCCTGGAGAACTAAGTACCCTGCATATTGGAGGGCAGAGGAAATGTGTGTTTATGAACTCAGAAATGATTTGAGACTTGCAGTACATAAAGTCGCTTCATCACTGAAATCTCTTTTCATTCCATCCCAATGTTGTGAAAGGTGGGGCTTACATTATGGCGCTTTGGAAATGTTGTTGCTGTTAAATTGTAAAGTCTCACACACACACACAGAGAAAATGAAAATAGAATGTATGAAAACAAAATTCCAATTTACCATGTAAATGAATAATCTCCATGTTTAATTGACAAAAAAAAGAGCTATTCGAAAGCTATTCTTTAATTGAAAAAATAAATGAATGGTTTGCGCCTACTTTTGGCATTTAAACCTCTTAAAATCTAAAAAACATTTACACCCATTCACACACACATTTGTATGCCAGTCTTCGCAGATTCTGGAGTGCAGGGCGGGTTAAGTGCCTTGCCCAAGGGCACAAGGACAATGTGACACGATTTGAGCATAAGTATGGTAATACTTTACAAACTTAGCTTCTTCTGCCCCTATAGACTTTAATTAAATATTATGAGCACATATCGACCTCGCTTATTTTCCCCTTTATCACACCTAAATGTCTGAACCAACAATGTAATGATTTTATTTTATGTTTGTATACTTCATTTTGATAGTTGTTGTGATAGAAATCCAAAAGTAATGAAATCCAAACACCTGGCTCTATCGCCCAGCTACATCCAGTGATTAAAAACTGAATAAATGACTCAGATGCCTGCAGACACTGGTCTCATTCATCATGAGCGTAAGAAGCATGATTGGATCCAGGATGTATGGTCTGGATGTCTGCCATGTCATGCATGTGACAACACTTAGACGGCCTGCAGAGAGGACCGCTCCTGCTAAGTGTTACTGCTTTGTTTGGCAGCTTGCATGCTCACTGACCTGCACCAAAGGGTCTCACACTAAAGAGAGAGCTCGACATCCACCCCCTGCCTCGTTCAATCACAGGAAACGCACCAACCACCCCCCGCTACACACAGCACAACTAGGATTACATAAATCTAAGAAATAACTTCATGAATAATTTATATAAGACCTTTTTGCTGGGAAAATTAAGGGTTCTCTGAAGTATATTTTTGTCTAAGTATTTTACTTAGTAAATGTTTGACCTCACTAAATAAATAATTTTGTTGTGGGAAAGATTATAGCCAGGACAGAGCTAATAATAGTAGCAGCAGTATTAACAATAGTGGCAATATTAGAAAAATTCCACTGTACATTTTTTAACTGCCTTTAATTTTTTTCCTGAATTAAAGACTTGACTGAATATTTTTAAATATTGTCTCACAAACACATGATTCCTTTCACTTCCTTTACACTTGAACTGCTCCAGCCTGAGTCTCTCTGCTGGAGTCCTCTGCAAAATTAATACCACGACACTCTGGTCTAGACTGTCTCTGCATGCCAGTGAGAGCAGTGCCTTATTTATTTAGAGTTGATGCAAGTTAGCTTGTCTTGGTTTGACAACCATATGTGGCGCAAGGCCAGACAGGAAGGATTATATTTTAGGTGAAGTAAAATTATTTGTGTTTTTGAGTTTTCTAATTTATCTTCATTAGAAACCTAAACCATCATCATTGGGCATACTTCAATTCAGATTATTTTTGCACAGTCCAAAATCACAACAGCAGCTGCCTCGCACAAAAAAGTTTAAATTAACCATCAGAAACAATTATAAAATCAAACAATGAAATAGTCATGGTTCATTAAGACAAGCAGATTGACCAACATACACGCTGTTCACAGGGAAAGCAAATGACAATGTCCCAGAGCATCTCCTGTCCTTAGATCTTTTTTTTTCTCAAAAAGGATACTGATGTCATATCTATAGTCCTCTCACTTCTACCTTCAACTTCTTGGTCAGACCTCATAATGTCTCCTAGTACATGTCCTGCTCCAGCATTTTGCCCATCCATAGAGATGGGCAAAATGCTGATCATTTTTTTTATCATCATCTCATCCCTGTGATGATATGCTATTTTTAGTCAAAATGATGATCATGTTTCACAAATGTTCTCCTGAAGGCAGCTCTATCAAACAAAAAAACTTTTTTCCACCAACTCCAACTGAACATTCTGAAGAAGCAGATTGCTTTTGTAGATTCCTTTAAGGCAATATGAATATACATTAATATTAATACATCTAAATCGTGGCTACAAGAAAATTATGATATACCTTTTTGGCATATTGCCCCCTCCTACTTGCAACCTGGATACATTTACCAGCATAACCACCACTGTGGGGCTACAAAAGTGTCTCTTCTATAGTGACACCTCAAAAGTATGTGCTTGGATGAGATTTGAACAGTACCGTCCCGGGCCTGCCCACTGTCACCCCATTACCCCAGGGACTACAGATGAAAATGATCTTGTAGCTATCTCTGGTCTGTGCAACATATTTATTACGCAATATCCCTGTCAAATAAATAAATAATAACTTTTGAGTGTAAGTAAACTAATATTTGAATTTATCATTGTACCCTTTAATTAGATAGAGCCATTTCATCAAGTCTGGGATGAGGATGTAGAAGTTGAGCTAATTGTACTACAGTGGCTCCACTCCCATTCCTCTTGAAATGTCATCCCCGTGCGCTTTTAACATGATTATGAATTCATTTTTAATGAGCACATAAGACACAGCAGGAATAATCAACATGTAGCTCTATTCCTCCTATTATTGGCTGACGAGGAGCAGTGAAGCGCTTTTTCCTGAGTGGGTTAGAAGTTTTGGCATATGAGCCACCATGTTCTGTCATTTTCCTTTTATTTTCTCCACTTATAGGCAGCAAGCCAATGCCCCTGTGGCGGTAATGTAATGTTAAATGAATCTTCCATGCTGTAAACCTGTTGTGACGTTTTAAGAGCCCGCGTGGGAATAATGGGGTTGACTGAGAGGCAGGAGGAGCAATGCAAAGAAGCCATTAATGATAGCCAACACAGATTTTTTTGGGCCGCTTGACCATTACAAATTTTTACGTTGAGTCTTTGGTGCAGGCATTGGTCGTTCCCTTGCCAAGGTTCAAAGAAATTCAAATATTTCTGTAGAGGAATAAATGGCTCGAACAAAAGATAATGTCTGGGAATGGAACCTGAAAAATTGGAATGAAAGGGGAATGGAGGCCAGGCGTAGTAAAGCAGAGAGCCCAGAGGCATTGTTCTCATGTGCAGCTTGACCGAGTGGGTTTTTACAGTTTGGTCATGGTCCTTTTCCACTGCCTTTGTTCAGGTGTTTAGTTTCAGGTGAGGATGAAGAACGATCCAGAAGTCTTAGTGAAGAAGTTGCAAAAAGGCGGAACTTAAATCATCAAACATCTGCTGCTAGTCCAGACAGGATAAAAGCAGCGAGGTAAATGAGGTGGGACTTTAACCTGGAATAAATCACACAGGCAAACATTGTACACCATGATACTAAAGTTAGTATCGAACCAAAATCACATTAAGACCTTTCTTGGATTGTTTTCAAAAGGTCTTGAACAATCAGAACTAGAACAATTTAAGAAATTACTATTTTGTGTTGAAAAAAAATATTTTTATGACTGCGGTATTGAAATCGCCAGTGAGTATCAAGCCTTTACCCAATAATTGAAATTAAGTAAACATTTTAGTCACTTGTGAAGGTTTAAATTTAGTTTTAAGTTGTTGTTTTTTTGTTTTTTATATAACAGAACAGCAAAAAAGAAGCAGAGAGCAAGCAAAAAAAGTTTTTTAAAAAAAAGGTAAAATATCACCCTAGTACCATAAAAATAGAAATCATGGCACAGAATGTCCAACATAAATGTCCCATTTTGTCCATTTTCGGTTAAATTTGCCCATTTTCAAATTGAGTCAATTTAAAAAAAAATCTCATTTTCCATTCTTGTCTTTAATCTTCAGTTCAGTTTGTGTCATAAAGTTTTTTGTAATTGAATGTTTTTGCTGCAGCCAGAAGTATGTTCAAGAGGTATCGATCCATGTCAGCATCCATGTCAGGGGTCCTGAGGCCCAAATACATGAAGTCGAGTGGGATGATGATGGTAAAAAAATTATTGCATTGCGGGTGAACGTTTCCTGCTGTCCATCATGAGTTATATCACGGCTTAAGTGTGCATTGAATATAAGCAGACTTTTCTACCATTCCATACAATATTTGGAAAGGCCTGTAGTCAGTGTGGTTTGTTGGGTATTGCCAAGACCCTCGCGATAAAATACGTATCCCGATACAGGGGTCACGATATACACAGTATATTCAGATACATGTATATTCTGATACAATTCCCTCATTACAATACGTATACCGAAACACTTTTGAAAAAAGGGTCTTAAAAATCAACCAAATGTGTCAATTATGCTCTAATAACTTCATACATCCAACTAATTGATCAAAATAGAAATACATAGAACAACACATTCTTGTAAAGTATTGCATTTTTTTTTGTTTAAAAGTATCGATCCAGTGCTGCCCAGTGGATGAGTGGTTAAGGTACAGCACATGTATGCCAGGCCTCAAGTGCAGCCAGCCGCAGTGTCGTGAGTTTGATTCCCGACTCTGACGATTTGCTGCATGTCCTCCCTTCTCTCTCATCCCCATTTCACTCTCATCTGTCCTTTCCATAAAGCCTACGGGCCAAAAATCCTTTTTTTTAAAAACGATACTGTGACTCAGTATCGATACTTATATTGATCCTCGTATTGATACTGAGTCTGTAACGATATAATTGTATATTGCCGTATTGATTTTTTGAACACAACCCTAGTGGTTTGCAGTATTGATATCATGTCAGTCCACCTTTTTGGAATGCAAAAATGTTATATGCACACAAAACTATAGCTCCTTTAAACCATAATATGTCAGCTATGGTACTACTGCATGCACTGTGGTCGCCCACTGCTCCTGACAGCCCAAGCAGCATTGAAAAATTGGACAAATGATAAAAAGATAAAGATAATAATAATAATAATAATAATGATAAAACTTCTAAATACAAATCAAACTGATCTATTAAACACAAATCTCTTTGAGACCACTGAACCAAGCAGCCACTCTAAACTGGTTTGTCTCGTACTGCTCCAACAGAAATACTTTTGTGTCAGTAATTACTGTAAATCAAACCTTTTTTGCGTGTGTAGCAAAAAAAACTTATATGAACCTGTGTTGCAACTCCTTTCCCTCATTAATTGAGTGCTTGTTTATCAGACACTAATCTCCCAGGCTTGTGAGCACAACACTGAAGGATGCCATCTTAATCCTCTGCACTCAAAAGTATTAGCCCTCCAGATTTGTCAGACAATTTGAACTCTGCAAAATGGTGAAAGGTGGAATCAAGCTTGCATTAACTGATTTAGCAAGTTGCATGTAGTCAAACACCAAGCATCTTGATGCTAGAATACAGATCCCACAGATCACAAAAACATACAATTATATTGCATCAAAGCCCTTCCTAACATTCAAAATAGCTTTTAGAGTTGCAATTTTACACACTTGTCAGACAGCTCAGGTGTAACATGGCCCATTGAAAAAGCATGAACACCTGTCTTTCTAATCCCACCAATTTACCTGGGGACTAGAGTCTATCTTGGGTTACAGTTAACACTTGAACAGCCTGTCCAATCTTTTAATCAAAGTAACTCAATCTCCAACGTCATCCTCCAGCTTGAGCTTGAGGTCAGGTCGACAGAAAGGACAGATCCAGAAATATTGACTAATATACATTTGACATAGTTGTTTGCTATCTAACATATAACAGAACTAACAGAAGCAGAAGAATAGAGAAGTATATAAATGTAACAAATTATTAGGCCATGCTATGCATGGTCACTACAGACTATATTATTTTCCTATACTATCAGAAAACGTCAATAGTGTAGGACTTGGTTTTACCTCTTGCAGTTCAGATGGGCGGGATTGACAGGCAGATTAAATGTCATAGCATTAGATTTTTATACAATGTATTCCAAACTTTAGCAACTCCATCTTTTCCTTTTCATTGTATTAATTTTTTTTAAAAATATATTTTCACCCATGGTTCCAAGCCAGTATTTCAGTCACAGATGGAGAGGAGGAATTATACTGGACAGGTATTAAGCCATGATTTATTTGTCCGAGATTGAATCCAGACTGCTCTCTGCAACCTATCATCAGTTTGGACTGCCCATAGTTCACCTCATGCTCTTCCACAGCGCATCCCCTGTGATACCATTGATCGATCGCTGGAATATAATCTTTTAAAGGCAGATGGAGGCTCCTCTCAAGTGGCAATGTGGACAAAATCCAGTGGCTTATTATGGATTTCCCAATGGCAATGTACAATTTTAGATCAGTAAAGTAGAATACAGTTGGGTACACATAACGAGAGAAATGTTCGAATGACAATTAAGGGTTGTGGCAAAGGCTTAGCGACAGTAACAATGGTGAAGATTTATTGATCTGTATTCCAGTTCAAGTTTTTCCTTCAAATGTTTTGCTCTTAAAAAGTGCACTGTGAGAAGGAGAGCTAGTAGTCTTTCTATTGCATTGGTCTTTCAACACATATCACATGTCCTAACAAACATGAATGTTTTATTAATAAAATCCCTTAATTCATAAACTTGAGCACTGACTTTGCAGACCCACAAAATAAAAAAATGCACTGTGAATCTTTTTTTTTTTTCAATCTAAAGCTGGTTAAAGGCCCTTAAAGCCAGCAGTTTTTGAAGGAGCGATCCCAGCCACGTTGATATGGTCAATTAGTTTAAAAGCTTATAAAACTTATCCGCATTGGATATTTCAACATATCAGGATGCTGGTAAAAAGGGTTCACTTCCTTCATATAATGTTGGCGAGCAATGTTTGGCCAGTAACTGTTAGAACGCTTCAAGGTTTTCACGTGTAATGGCAAAGGCAGCTTCTCTCTCACCACAGCAGCTGAAGCCATTGTCCTGTGCAGAAACTCCAATAAAGACGAGGAATTTCAGTTAGTATAGGTTGTGTATGTTTAATATGGTCATCTTTTAAAGCAAGAACCAGCATGCAAAAACCATACCCCAAAAACTGTAAAATGTCTAAGATGGTAACAGTTCCCAAATGGACAGTGGAGTTTTGAAGACATTGCAGGGACAGTAATGGTGCAGGGTTTGGAAATGTCATAAGATGAGTTGGACGGACTGATGCCATTATAAAAAGGATTAGGTGTTCCCAATAAATGTTTAATGTCTGTCTGGGCTACTGGTCGTTATGTTTTCTACATCCATGAATGGGGACTATACATCGGAAAAATACCAGTCTATGGCAGCTGTTGGTGCCGATAGCGTCCCAAAGCTCTCATCTCTTATCTGTAAATATATAGGATAGAATGACAGTTTTCAATTTCAAATAGAAAGTTGGTAAGTAAAAACCAAGGGGACTTATTAGATGAAAAACTAAATTAATTAACCCTAATCTGACCGGCAGATGTAAGAAGTGTCTGATTCCATATTTGATAGCACAGATTTTGAATTTGAAGTGTCTCACCTCAAGGTTAATCATTATTTTGAGCACAAAAGAACCATACAACTGTGGAAGCTGCAAGGCTGTTGGATGTAGAGATGAGTATTTTCACATTAAAATTTTTCTCCATGACTTGTACAGCAAAATAAAATGAATAAATGAAGTACAGAAGACTGGAATGGGGCAAGTAAATAACAGGTTCAGAAGATGTGGGGTCGACATTTACTGTTCTGACATTGCTATGCACCACTCAATCAGGGTACTCTACGAAATGTGTCAATTGAACAGCGTATTTATTGTCAAGTTAAATAAAAATATATATAAATAGATGTGAAAAAAAATTGATATACTTGATATTCTGATGATGTGTATATCCCAACAACAATTGCGATATTATACATTTTTCAATGCATCCCCCACCTTTAATGTGGATCCTAAAGAAAAAATTAAAAAAAACTAACATGAATTAGTTAAGAGATGTGTGATATTATAAATGTATGAGTCAAAATTATAAAACAAACACTGTCTTAAATGTGTTAGTGGCATGCCAAAATATCACAGTGGCAATAAAACACCTACAAAGCTGAAGGAGCATGCTGAGAAACCTAATAACTTTTACAATATTATATTTCAATTTAGAGATCTGAAGATGTTTTTTTTTTCTTTTGTAAAAGCAAGTCCTCACACAACCTGTGAACATTATGAGTCTTTATAATAAACTGCTTTACTGCAGACAGAAGTAATCCACCCACTGAGGAGCGGCCGCGGCACAAGGCCAAAGCACTAAAAAAGGCAAATCAGGCGCTTACTCTATTGTTTTTAGCCCACAGTGGAAGAACAGGGAGAGACAAAAGCACAAGTGAAATGTAAGGTACAGACCCTGGATATCAAATTATAAGTGGGAGGGCGGGAATTTAGACCTCCATTTTGCTCTCATGACATGACTGTTCAAACTTAACACCAGGAGGCTTTTTTGTGATGTGCAAAGTCGACATGCATCCCCACATCCATATTAATGCACGCGCTAGAGCCAGCTTTGCCTCTATCTGCATTGTGCGTGACAGCGTACGTAAAGCTGCACCCAACATAGCATGCATGCAATTTACATTTCACGAGATGACATCATGGCTTCACACCGGAGCTAGGCTGAAAGCAAACTTTATTTTTTTCAGTGAGGGTGAGGGAAGAAGGTTTTTAAGAGTCTCCTCCACCTCTCCCATGGGCGATGTTTTTCCAAAGTGAACTCACCAAGGCGTGGAAAACAAGAGTGAATGCGCGGGCCGGACTCTGAGGAGAGGCAGATCAATGAGACAGCTCAGCAGCTCATGCGGAGCAGCTTTCCACAGATAGTCCTCGGTGGACAGTTCTGCTTTGGGTCTCTCAAATCAGTTTTTGGGTGCCAGTGTATGGGGGCTTTCTTATCAGCGTGCGTGAAGCATGGTACAGTAAGAAAGGACGGCCAATGTGATCTAGGTGTGGACCTTTGGTGAATTATGTTTTTATTAAAAGATTTGTATTATTTATGTCATTCATAACATTAAAAAAGACATTATCAGTGACATACAGAAGGAATGAAAATGAAAAGGAAGTAAAAAGAAGAACAATCTTATGCTATGTGCCCCTTTTTGAACTTTAAAAACATATTACAATAAACATTTGCAATAAAGTAACATAAAAAATAAATTGCAAAAGATCCGGTCTTTTATTGTCTACTTTTATTTTTCATACTTATTTATTATGATATGTTTCATGTCTTTCTTAAATGCAGATTTTGTTCCTGCTTCTTTTTTTTCTTTGTATAGATCATTCCAAAAATTCACTCCTTTCACAGAAATGCTTTGCTCCTTTATCTGGGTTCGGAATCTGAGCTTTTTGTTTCTTTTTCAAAAAAATCCTTGAATGTTTACAGGTTAACATTTTTTTGGCCTTTGCTTTATACGTTACTTTGGGAATAATTAGCTCAGCAATATTATCTATTTTTAATACTTCAAATTGGACAAATAATGGTTTTGATGGCTCTCTATAACGACCGTTGGTGACAATTCTCAAGGCCCTTTTCTGTAAAATAAATAATGGTTGCATACATGTTGTACAAGTGGACTCTCATTTCTACAGAGAAGGTCAAATATGGACAGTTATTAGTTATATAATGATAATGCTGTGCTATTCAGTGAAAGGATATTTTTCCTTTGTGTAATTTATGTGAGATCAATTATGACTCCTAAAAATGTGTTTCTTTTACTCTGAATTTCACTTCCATCAATTTCTACTTATTATTGTTATTATTGTTGAACAAAATTAAAAATTAAAAAAACTTACAATTAATCTAAGTCAAACCACAAACTTTTTGGATCTTTTTAACCTCTATATTTTTTCCATGTTAAAAGTTAAAAGCATAGAGACGTCGATAGGACATATTTAGATTTCATGTCTTGTTTTGGAATCAAATTAAACTAAAAGTAGATTTGGTGGATATATATCATAGTACAAAAACAAATTTAAGTTAAAGTAAGTATTGTGTAATAAAACCATGACTTATTGTTTTTGCATTTTTGGGTTTTAATAAACATCCAAAAATGTAGTTGTAAAATTAAATTATAAATGTGATTACAACGTCACTACCAAAACTCCACCAAACTGAAGTTGAAGTTAATCATCTTTATAGTTCTATTTATGATAGTTTTAATTAGTAAGCATCATTCATCACTACAAAAACAACCTAATGCAAAGGTTTTTGAAATTTGGAACAGATGGAAAGGTCCAGCCAAAAAGGAAAGGAACTTGGATTTATTTATTCATGTATATGTTTTTTAAAAGTTGCTCAAAGACACTTAAAAAAAGAAGTTTGTATAGTATGATAAATTAAAAATAAATAAATTAGTCTAATTTCTATTGTCATGCTCTTTTTTTTGTAAATGAGTACATTTTGGTTTTGCATCTTGCAAAATCGAATAATAAATAAAGTATTCATAAGCGTGTAAGTAAGAAATATATCCTGTTCTGACTGAGATTTAGCGGTCCAAACCCATTTTCAATTTGCCGTCTGAAAAAAGCTTTTCTAAAGCCTAGAACGAACCGGAAAATGAATGTATACAAATAATAACTATTACAAGCTTGGAACTATTTAGATTCAAACATACACTTCCTTTTGCGGTATGAAAATCAGATACTCCAGCGATAAGATACAGCGTAAGCTATGGTAAAAGACCTAAAAACTAAACCTTTCCAAGCATGCCTATAGTAAATTTAACTGAATAAGTCAGAATTGGCCCAAAAGTATAACCAATGATGGAATTTCAACTCAACTCCAGCAATTACCTGGTTCCATTTGCATTTAGACAAGCATTTTGCAGCAATTCCCAAGCATGACCACAGGTAGCGAACAGCTCGATGGAGTCTCACAGAGTGCAATAATGATAAAACACTATGAGTAGGGGAATGAAAATCTAAACTTGAAGAGAAGAAATCATTCCCGCAATGAAAAAAAATTGCATAGAGCGAGCTGTGCAGGCCATTGATATACTTACACTAAGATTATGTACATGGGTCTCATATTACTACATACAAGGAACCCAGGACTTATTTATCACATCTGCAATTACAGTAAAAGGGGAAAAGCTTTTTATATCTTATCAATCTACAGTATGTGAACAGATTTCATAACTTGGATATTAATCACTCAGGCTTGTGTGTTCTGAAACAAATATGGGGAACGTACAGAAAACACAAAATAATACAGAGCAGGGGATAAACAGTGTTATGACCTAAAAATTACAGCGTTATTTTATCAACCGTAGCCAAGCAGATGTTCCATATTTGCTGCACTGAAAACTAGAAGCAGTGCTGGCAAGAAAGTTGAAAGTTGAAATGACTTTAATAAAGTCATTATTTAAGTAAACATAACTGGCCTGTTTCAGTGGGGTCTTTTATTGTAATTGAAGGGAAAATGTCAAGACATTCATTTTTTACAGTTGGAATGTTTTTTTTCCAGGGTCGTGGTTTTCAACTTGTGATGGTAAAAAAAATAATTGTACAGTTCAGTATCGCCATGATGAAAAGCAAAAAAAGAATTCAAACCTTTTTTTATAATACCATTGAAATAAATACACTTTTTAAATTGATGTAGTCCTTTACCATACTATCATAATGGTAACTGTTAACACCAAATTCAACACAAAGTAATAGCAGGGTTTCTGAGGTTCTGCTTTATATACTAGCCTTAGTATTTAAAATAATCTGGGGGCCTAACATTTTGACAAATCAAATACTAATCGACTATCAACACAAACAAATGCTGTTACTGCATTATACCACAGGTAAAGCAAAGTGGAAAAACAAATTCCTTCCTTAAATTGAATATTTTATTTGACCATAAATATAAGCAGATCGAGTCGTCGGTTGTCTGTTGTATTTTTCTGAATGCGCCATTTAAAAAGGTACAGTTTTGTGTACGAGAACATTTTTCTGTTAGGATACACCAACCTTCCCTTTTATCTTTCAAACTCTCTCCAAGGGGAAAGACATGGGGCATATATGTATTTATTTGATAAAAGATACGACCGTGTTCTCACCGGGTTATAAAACGCTGTATGTTTATATATGAGATAGCCGACGATGGATTGAGCACAAATGAAAACATTCTATCTTGTCCTTATCTGCGTGGCTCTCATAACCAAACAAACAGGCCTGTGTTCGCCCAATAGCATTACTCCTGTTTTATCTGACTCTTTTCACTGTATCATGTCTAACTTTGGTTTGGAGCACTGTTGTGACATGTCGCTGTTTTGTAAATGAAGCAGAGGCAGCTGCTGGGACAGATTTTATAGATGTTGATTCCACGTTTTTTGTATTGGAGACACATGCAATGCGACAACTGTGTCTGGGGAATGTCTTAACTGAAGATACCGCTGCTGAATAACTCAAGCACATTTATTAAAAGTCATCTGAAATATTTACTAAATGTGGAATTACACACTTGAAGATAGATGTGTCTTTTACATAGTGTGATCAGAGCTGTGGTAGAGAAACATAAAATCAAAAGTTGTTACATTTTCACTGTATTTCTTCTGTTTCAAAACCCATTAATTGAACTGCGGTATATATCTTGAAACTCTTCTCAGACCCAGTTCACAGTGTGTAGTTACGTCAACCCACAACTTCCTGCTTTTCTTGCTGAAGCACTTTTATCCGTTTACTCCAAACCATGGAATATGGAGAATGCGTTCCACTCGTTCAGCCCCAGTGCTTCTGCTGCTCTTTAGATACTTCCAATTGAAGCCATGCTCCACACCACCACCCTCTCTCCCAAACACCAATTTCTTCTTCCTCTCCCTGCCCTCCTCATCCTCAACAGAAAAACTCATTGTCCGCTCACAGTTTCTGTATCTCACATCCTTTTGTTGCACAGATGAAGCTTTTTGGTTTTCGTCTCTCCTCCGCAGCCGCCCTCACTGACTGGGCTGGGATTAAATGATAATTCGACCCTCATTCTCTTTTGGAACACTTAAGGGCCCGATTCACTCGAGCATGTCTGATCCTCTTATAACAGGCTACTTACTGACATGTTCAGAATTCTTCCCTTCTTTTATTTTCCATGTCGCTGCTAGCGCTCAGAATGCCAACACATTGTAAACATGGTAAAAAGTGGAGCGCAGGCATAACCCAAAAGAAAGAGACAGGAAATCAGGGGGATTGTGAATTTTATCGTGGTTAAGTATGCGCTGGTGTGCTGGAGAAAAAGGATATTTTCTCAGCAACCAGCATCAATCTCAAGGGTAGCAGCAACCAATGAAAATATACACAGAAACAACAAGATGAATTGTATTTTGACAAGTCAGACATCTGTTAATAACTAAAATAAGTGCTGTAAGTCTTCGCACTGAAACATTCATGATGTTTTCATGGAATAGGCAAATTTACAGGTGCATTCTTCAGATTTTGACCTGGAATGTGAAATCATAATTGTAAGTTTCATATGTTGGATGGTTTAAGATGTGTTTTCTGCTTTTGAAAGCATACGTGCAATACTTGGAGTTGGTTTATTGGTAAATTTGAGGGAAAACGTATTTAGGTTGATGACCTAGGAGAAGTGGTAAGAGGTGCAATTCAGATTTGTGATATTATTCCACAATATCAAATTCATAATTAAACACCAAATAAAAGTAGGAACGGTCCAATAGCTATGGATTAATAATATATATTTTTTAGAGACTACAGTATATCCATATAATACTTCTTAGTCTAGCTGCTATGGCCGATTTTACGATTTTAAAATCCATTATGTTATGTCATAGTAAAGTTCACAATTAAACTTTTTACTTTTGAAAAATAATGAAAAACTGTTTTGGAAAGGAAATAATTTGTTTGATTATTGTGTAAACATACAGCCTCATTTTTAGCCTAATTACACTTCTATTTCCATATTTACTCATTAGTCTGTTCAAAAAGACCAAACTGAGAATGACACAAACTGAAGCGGCGCAGAGGAAATATTGGTGACAAATATCGAACCGATATCTGAGGGAGCCATCCGATAGCAACGATAGCCCTTCTCTAAAAACAAGGACTTGTACATTGCCCATATACATTTTGTCATCTTTTATTGTTATTCAGCAGTTTGTGTTGAGCAAAGGGAAGAATCTTTTTACTTTACATTTATTTAGATGCACTTAATTCCATATGTTTCATGTACATAGTTTGTAACGGTCTCCAAGCCCCTAACCCAAGTCTTTTGAATCGAACACCATGTTGCAGCCACACAGACAAGAAGCCCATCTAGTAGAAATAGATTCTTGTCCTATCATAATTTGCCTTGTCTTATGGCCAGCCCTTTGCCTTGGTTGTAGGTAGAAGAAAGCTTGAGCGGACTGGCATTACAAATCATGCGTACACATCGAAGCGGCGATCAATGCGAAGAACTGCAGTCAATCTCTTTTATGACTCCCTACACAATTTCAGAATTCAGATTTGGTGGCAGGGATGGGAGATGAATGAGTGGGCGTAACAGCAGCACATGGATTATACCCACACAGAGACAGACGAGGGAGGAGGAGGCAGTCGCCATGGAGATGATGGTAATCCTGAACATGCTCGGATGGCTTTTTTTTTTGGTTTTGTTCTTCGCTTCTACGCATTGGCTTTTGCGGGACATGCACATCCGCGAACAAAACAATGTGTGGGTAATCTTCACCATATGTCTGGCTGACACCGCACAAAGACTGAGAGACATGCAAAAAACATGAGAGGTGGTCTTCTTTGTGACGATAATGTGGAGAGCAAAAGCTAATGATCAAAGTAAACATTACAGAGACGAGACTGTTTAAAACGGATTGGAGAAGCAAAGTGGGAGGACCTCAGACATCCCTCTTGACAAACCGGTTAAAAAAGTATTTGTTAATCCTTCCGGTGGCATTTATAGAAAAAGATGAATATAAAATGTACTGTTAAAGGAGACATATTACATATTATATTTAGTTCTGCAGTTTTGAACAGGAAGTCAATGGACCCGTTTCTATTACACAAGACGTTTTAGATCAATATTGCAATTAACAAAGAGCAAAATGTTAAATGATGATCTGCTTATGTTATAGGTCAATACTAATTAGCAGAAATAAGCAGAATATGTCTCCTTCGATGTGCTTTATGAGTACTGTTTTCCTAATAGAACTGGAGGTATTGTCTGGGATGAGGCAAGTCTGACCATTTCTGCTTCACCAGAGATAGTGCACTGTTGGCACTTTGCTTCCCCTGTATTAAGCTCTTAAACGGAGTTTAAGTATCTTGTATCGTTTCCGTCTTTCCTCTGGTATTCCTCTACTTGTTTTTCTCAACAAACTGGGCAAATTTACAGTCTATTTTCTACATTTGAAAATAGACGAATGAAACGATTTGATTTGAAATTCAGAGATTGCTTGTTTTTCCTGTTGGTTGCACATTTGTGAACCAGGGTGCATGCATGTCCATATGTGCGCGTGTCCGTGTGCTGTGCCTTCATAAACATTCAGCCCCCCTCCTCTGTTATCCATCCGAATGTTTGAGGCCGAGCAGCGCGACAGACTCTAGGAGACAGGGAAAGAGGAGGCAGACTCACAAACTGTGCTGCATCACAATCAGCCTGGCGCACTGAGGCAGAACTGCGCCCAAAATGCAAGGACTGGAGCTATCCTGTTTCCAATTCGGCTCCACCACAGGCCAGCACAGTGCAAATAATAATAACAAATGACCGCAGACTGGATGGTCAGACAGCAAAATGCACTTTTGCAAATATGAAATTCATTATCAACAAAAAAACTTGAAAACTTTTAAGCAAGATACATAGCCACCGGCACAAAATAAAATCTTATGAATCTGATTCACCTGTTGGATTTTAACCAGGTGGTATCAGTTTTTTTTTTTTTTTACTAATGTACCTTAATGTGGTTAATTATCACAAGAACCCATGCCACCATATACTCATGTTCTGTTAGTGTATAAGAATAAGCAACAAACCCGGACCTTCTTGGTCTGAGAAAACTTGTCAACAACTGTGCCAACCAAAATACATTCGGCTTGCATATATACAGGGCACAAGGATCTGGATATCACAAGAATCAAAAGGAGCAAATCAAATGTCTTATAAGTATTTTTCATAGTGTGTCGCATTTTGGAACATGTACAGAGAAGAGGGCCACTGACAACAGGTATATGACACTGAAGTGATTCATACAAAATTTTGCAATTGAAGTAGTTTTGATGAGCCACAACAACTTTAATAAGGCTTGGAACATTCATGTTAGGTCTATAGAACATCAAAATGTTTGTTATTTAGGTTATAATAGCAGTATGTTTCATATTGTACAGTAAAAATACTATTTTTGGTTATGGGCCAATGAAGCAAGAAGCCTGAGACCCAACTAAAATTGGACTGAGGGCCACATTTGGCCTCCGGGCTATGGTTTGGACGCCCCTGGCTTGTTGTTTACATTTTGCTGGGGTTATTGCAGATACCTATGGACAGTTTATTCAGTAATAGCAGCAATATTTTCAGCGTGAAACTGTTTAATCCAGAGACTGTAAAGCTTCGCTTCACTACATTCTTGTATTGCAAACAACTGTGACCAAATGCAATTCAAGAGGTTGGCAAATTGAAAATAAATTTTGGTTCAGTTTGCACACAATAATGCAGCAGCTATGGTAATCTAGTCTAGCGGCACACAAAGCCAGGATCAATCTGGGCTGTAATCCTATTGTGTTGGCTGTACCTGCTTACAGGGGCTCATCGCTGTTTCCACGGCATTTCGCCCTCTATTATTAAGCACCTGTTGGAACAAGCACTTTCTCCTGAAACAAAATAATTTGCTCCAGAGCTCTTTGACGTAGAGAAACAGAACTTTAATTTACAGATAAAAAGTTATTACAACCAAGAAATTAAACAAAGCATTGCTGACCACTAACCCTTTGACTGAATTTTTTTTGTTAAAGTAAATAAATATATAAATACTAGGGGAATAATATCTAAATTATATAAATGCATTCAAAATCTGGACAGCCATTCTACTAAATATTTAAAAAATATGTGGGAAAGAGAAGGTTGTGTTGTTTTGATGGCTGAAGAATGAGAAAACATATACTTCTTATTAGAGGCCCACAAAATCACATGTTTGGAAATAATTCTGTTGGAAAAATGTTTTACTGTATTATATAACATTATGTCAAAGTGTGCATTGTTCACATTGAAATACTATATGTCAAGTGGCCCACTATTATTATGCGTTTTGGGACTGCCCTATTGTTCAAAGATACTGGTCTGAGATGAACAAGGGCGCAAGGTGGCTGAAAGTCTCGGGTTTGACTCCTTAGCCTTAAAAGCACTCCAGATTGTTTTTGACACTGGCATCCCATTTCAGAACTTAATAAACCTTACCTTTGGTGCATGCTCCTGACTGTAGGGAAAACAGCCATCACAAAAAAAGTGAATGACATAAACTGAACCAACAACCAAGAACCGGATAGACATTATAGTTGACTGTAAAAAAATGTAACAGACTTTGGACCAAATTGCATCACTATACCGGACTACATGTTTATATAACTATGTAAAACTGTCTGTATGCTCTCATTCTGTTTTATTTGTGTTCTGTGCTCTTTTTAAGTTAAGTTCAAACTTGTCTTTTAGAGTTAAACATTTGATTCTGATTGCCTCACACCAAATTAGAATATTTGCTGTTTTCATGGTGCACTGTTTTGTTTTTTTTTGTATGTTTAGTGTTAAAGTGATATGTAACTGGCATTGAAGAAAAAGTGCAACTAAACATATAAACTGTGGCTTATTATGCACTGTTACTAGAATGATTGAGTGATCATTTTGTATACAGTAATGCGGCCATGTACCAAGCACACACCAAAAAATATTGTGAAGTATACATTTTCATAGATATCAAAGTGAGTATTGGTATTGAATGTATTTTGTTTACAATATTTGACTTTTTCCAAACAGTTTTTGCTCATCAAGCACGCTTGTCGCCGCCTTTTCCGTCCTCGTTCAAAGCCGTAGTGCCAGTGTTGCGCCGCTGTCTGGTGTTCGTAAAAGAACCAAGTGCAAAGCCCCTGAATTTGTTAGTTCAAAGAATTTGTTAGTTCAAAGAGTTTGTTAGTTCAAAGAAGAAAATTCAAACATATTGAGCAACTCTACTTATCATGTTTTAACTATGAACTGAAGTAATTGCCATCTGCATTATTACTGGCAATACTTTGTATTTATTTATACCAAAATTGCTGGTATCGCACACCTAAACAACCAGATAACAATGACTTGAGTGAGGCTGCAGCTGTCTGGATTAGTGTAGAATGAACCATAGTCTTCATTGAGTTTTTAGGCCACAAACAGAAGACATGAAATAAGACTAGAACACAATGTCTGCTAAAGGACATATTTTGTAGAATATCTGTCAGTTTGCTACTTGTTTTTGAATACATTCACGGAAGGACAACAGCCATTACTGACTCTGATGGTGTGAGGTGCTGTGGCATCAGAAATTGAAGCATTAACCTCACCCAGGCAGAGCGGGCAAATTAAATTGTGGCATGTCAAGCGGAGCTAGTGCTGCAGCAGCCGCTTATCATTGATCCGTCTAGCAGGCTTTGTGCCAATGACACGCACAGCACTTTCACACAACTCAAAAACAAACAGGCCTCACCACCTCACAGCAGACGAGTAATGCTCTCAAACTTTTCCAACTCTCTGTCAGGGATCCTTAACAGTGGCATGAAGCTGCAGCAGATACACAGGTGAAGCTTTTATCTGGCTGGAGTGCTTTACTGGCATAGCTGACTGCAGCAGGTAGTGTGGCCAACCAGTGTGTAACAGTGATAATAGAAGCTGAGATGAGTCCAGCTAAGCCACACTCAGAGCTTCTGCCAGAAAACCACATGCAATCACAGCACTGAACCACAAACAATAAGAGTAGAGGTCAGAATGGTTGACTGGGACTTTTCCAAAAAGACTATATTATATTCTTGTACAATGTACAGGTTTTGTATTCCTATTTAGGTCAACCTCACAGCTCCCTGTAAACAAAAGACAAAATAATAATAAGTCTCAATTGGAATGTAAATTATGAAGGGACAATGGTAGAATCATTTCCACTGTTTAGGTTAGGGCAGCAAGATTAAATACAAATGAACCATAATTTGTGTGGTTGCAATTATCACAAAATTGTGGGTCATAAGTATCACAGTGAAACGGGGACAAGGAAAAACTTAGGACCGTCAAACGACCAAAGACGAGCTGCGATTTATATCAACCATGTCTGATATTTTGGTATCTTAGTCACAGAGTGAGCCCTCCTATGACTGCTTCTACTACCAATCTCTGTCACCAACAGAAAAAACACAAGAACTCCTCAAAGTAACGGCAGAAGAGCTCAGCCGTGAACGCAACCATATCGTTAATTTCTATTTCCTTTAGTAACTTTTTCAAACTAAAAAACACTGTTCGCATGTAGCACAAAGCTTTTACCACACGGAGCATGCAACCTGATATTTGCTCAGACAAACTTTGGCCATGGCCACAAATGATCGTGTGAACCATGGCACAATGTGACTGTCTTCTGACTTATGATTTAAAGTCCCCTCGTGTTGTAGTGTGACATCCATAAATTGGGAACCTTTCAAATCAGATGGCCAAAATCATGCAGTTGGCACCTGGCTTTACAGGATTGATGGGTTTAAAATAGCTCTACACACAGCCTCGGACCAACATAAATGTTCTATCACATTAGTTTTAACAAGGTAGCAAATTAAAAATAATGTTGACGTTTTTAGACAGCAGAAATTGTTGTTGTAAATATGCAAGTATGCAAGTCAATATTGGACTTAGAGCTCCATTTTCAAAGGTTCACAAACACTAAAAGGATCTATTTCAGTCTTCCAATGTCATATTTCATCTCTCATTAATGTGAAGGAAAAGATTGATTTTAATCTGAAAAAACTAAACCTCAAATCTAACAGACATTATTACCAATTACATTATCACTTAACTTATAGATAAAATCATTATATCACACTGAAAAACACCATTTTCTTTTTTACTTTTTTAAGCAGGCTACTCTTTCAAAGACCACTTCTGTTTTTGCTCACCCACCTTCCAACCAAACTTAAACATTTCCCATTATGTGAATTCTTTCAAGAGCATCCCCTGCTGAGTAGAAAGGCGGGAAAAAGTCTTCCAGGGAGTCGTCGGAGGTAAAGTTAAACTAAACAGGAAGGAAAAGGGAGCACAAAGTTGGTCTCTACTAAACCTTAAAGTCACCTATAGCCTTAGAAGGATGCAGGGGATTTGCGTTTGTGGTTAAATGTAAACAATCCAGTGTGCCCTTTGACCTCTGAAACTGTAAACACTTGAGGAGAGAATAGTCAGGCTTCATGTTTGGTCAGAGTCAGTAAAGGGAGTGTGAATTGGCACCGTGTGTGGTATTGTCATTGCACAACAGAGACATTGCTCAAGTGCCAGTAATTCTAAGTGCACATGGAAGGCGTTATATCACATACCAATGTGCGCACATGTGTTTGTAAAGTGAATGAAGTGGTTTTTTTGAGCTTCTAAAATAACATGACATTGGGGATGTCGAGGTTTAACAATTTCCTTTGAGGTAACTTTGCGTGCCTCAACACCGCAGTTTGCGGTATATACTGTATGTGGTATGGCCCATAGCCCCATATTAATGCATGTAAATTGAGGTTGTACTTGAATTATAGCCACAAAAAAATAATGCAAGCATAAGTGACAGTATGCGTGTGTACATTAATGGCCAATATTATGCAAAAAAGGCATCTTGAAAAGCATTCAAATTTGTATTAATTATTATAACCAGCCTGAGGTCAGCTCACAGCAGATTCTCATGTTAATTATCATTTTTGTTTTCCGCATATACAGCTTTTACTACACGTTTATGGGTGGAGCAGGAGGACTATGGCAGATTGGATAGTATTTTTGTTTTGGCTGAGTCTTCTGACTGGATTTTAACCAAGCCACATTTACTTGCGGTTTACACGTTTACCTGGACCGAGGAGGATGATTACAGCCAAGTGTTGTTCATGTTTGTTTTGGCTTCAACGCCAAGAAAGTCAACAGACTTTAAAGTGGATTTACGCACAGTGCTAAACTGTTTCCAGGTGGATATAAGGGCAACTGTGGACCTTCAGTACTTCTTCATCTGTAAGCTGATATACTGTGCTTTGTTTGGGTCAACGTAGGCTTATGGTAAATATTGTGCACACCTGCACTGTTATTTCTGTACTGTGTTTTTATTGACTTATTGATGAGATTAATTTAAAGCCAAGGTATCGAAAGTTGGAATCAAACAATCCCTTCTGATGGCAGAACAAGTTTTCTTAAAAGGCATATGGTGTGAAAACCTGAAATAGTTCTTCATTAAACAGTTAAATTATGTCAGGCATGTGCACGAAACTTCACTAAAATGTAAAATGCGGTTACCTCAGCCCTTTTACAATTTTAATGTAGCAATATTGCGGTTACCGCGACAGCCCTACATGACATCACAAACATTGTTGTTGTAGCTGAGGAAAAACAGGATGCAGCCTCAACCTCTTGCAAGTGAATTTGTTAATTTAGGTTAAAGAAACTTTTCAAACTTCAAAATTATTTTAATGTAGTTTCCTACCATTAGCTTGATACAAACTTCACTACATGGCGATGTAATCCTAGTGACTCAACTAGAATTGTGGAAAGAATCAAGCATCAGGATATATTTATTGCCATTGTCAGTGAACATAATTCACAACATAGGAACTTGACTTGATGACATGGAAAGACATGCAAAAAGAGCACCGGTTACCCGGGCAGCTGTTTTTCACTCAGTGCCTGCTGGGTTACTTGAACTCTTGGAAAAATTAAAGAATGTTCAGCATAAGCAGAACAATAATACACAGTACACAACACATATAATGAATACGTTGCGCGAGGTCACGCGCAGAATTTTTCAGTGGATTCTGGGCCAGGGACACAAACGGCGATAATGAAGGGAGATGTCTGTTGTTTGTGCGTGTGTGTGTGTGTGTGTGTGGGGCTCGGTTTCGCTCGCTGTCCAACTGGTCTCAAGGCCAAGGCCGGGAGAAAAGATAAGGAAAAGGAACAGGAGTATGGAGCATAACAGGGATAAAATACTTTTTAGTACATTTGTTTGATCAGTAATTAGCCAGATCAAATAGTCCAATCACCTCTGTGAAGCGATCCGTTTGTGCCATTGAGTTACACCATCTTTCAATCAAACCCAACCTTATTATTCCAATATTTCAGACAACACATTTCATTGTTAAAAAGCTATCAATCTAATGTCGGTGTAATAGCTCGTTCGTCCAGGAGTGTTCCATTGTGGAAAAAGATTCAGTTGTAGTCATCTGGACTGTTTTAGCGAAAAACAAAACTTTTCGACTCTCATCCAAGAGTCATTCTCAATCTGTGAAACAAGTCTGAGAACTCAGACAACTGAATCTTTTTCTACTATCAATCTAATGCTATTTTTTGAAGTTGCAAAGCATAAAACCCATACTGCATTTGTAGCGAAATACAAAAAAGCAAACCAGATTACCACCAGCCAAAGCCTATTTTGGTTAAAGTGTTCATAACTGACTTAAAAAAGGGATTTCATAGTGATAGCCTTCCAGGATAATCCGTCAGACATTGGAGCACCAAATGACTGATATACAACATGAATACCGAGACAGGTGCTAATGTTTGCGAACTGTGTTCAATGACAATGGCAATAAATTTGTATGATTCTGATGTAGCCTAGAAGTGATTTATTTTTAAATTTCCGGGATGGTTTGAGAAGTGTGGCCTGGGAAGAGATTGGAAAAGTGGCCGCTCTGGAAATGTTCTCAAAAGCTTATTGCGTAGACTGCAGTGATTTCCACCTTTATCATTGAATTTCACTTTGTCTTGTGGCGTCTCTGTAGTGGCATCTTTAATGTAACCTAATTTAAAAGTGAGGAATTACTGAGTGCAGATAAAACGATGGCGAATAAAGCAGTGGTCCAACTCTGTAGGTCATTATGGCATAGGCTCAGCAGAGGTCTATTGACCTTGCAGAATGGAATACACACACAGCTGAATCCATGATGCTGACTCCGCCTAATTTGATGTTAATCACATTTGAGTTGATCTCAAGCATCAATGTGAAATTTAGTTTATACAAGAGAATAATAAAACCAAAATATAAGTTTTTTCTTACAAAGTACTTCCATATGTTTTTACATACTGACCCTGAAAGAAGGAAATGGTCATTTGCATACAGTGGCACATTTTTTTATCTGAATAGGTTTGTGGGTGACACAGGCCTGGGATGCCGTATTGGTAAATGCAATAGAACAATGGTTCTCAAACTGAGCTTGTTCTGGTGGTACACGGTCACTTCTTCAGTTCAGTGCCCACTCAAATTAGAACAGGGGTGTCAAACTGATTTTGGGCCACAGGCACGCGACACTCAAACATAACGTATAATTAATATAAAAAAATGTATAGCTTTATATCGTAATACTTTTTTTGGACATCATTTTGCATAAATCTGCAGCACGTGAAAAACCTTAACGTGTTTTAGTCCGTATTCATGCATTATCAACATGGTCAATATGTCAAAATGGCTGAAGTGCTTAAGAGTTAGCATTTAAGCCACTGTCTGAAACAGGAGCGTGCCTCTCCTCTCACTTATTTTTCATCTCCAATGTGTCTAATTAATCGTCCTAGTATAGCAAAAACAGCAAGTAATTAAGAAGGAACAGTACCTTTCCTCAAAATGTGAACGTGACATCGCAAAATATCTGCAGAATAAAGAGGCAAGTCTGGCGTTCACAGCAGCTAACATTTCGCTAATGGGGTAAAATGTCGGTCTTCAACTAAATGTATGCATGCCAGAGGAAGGTGTATGTCTATTTCCTCTTTGTTGTTTAGGACTGTGCAAAATCCTAAAACCATCCTAAAATGAGCATTAGTTAACGTATGTCTCTCTCTGACAGCTCACAGATTTACTGCTTGTTTAACTATGTTCAGGTCCAATATACTTTTCATTGTGACATTGAATGAGCTCTTTTTACGTTAATCAGCAAGGTTGTTCAATGTAATGCAATGTAAAAAC
The DNA here is from genome assembly GCA_015082035.1 of Chaenogobius annularis. Lineage (NCBI taxonomy): Eukaryota > Metazoa > Chordata > Actinopteri > Gobiiformes > Gobiidae > Chaenogobius > Chaenogobius annularis. The sequence continues at coordinate 1,196,271 of BJKM01000042.1, forward strand.
AGATGCTGATTAATATTACCATTATTATTAACTACAACTAGAATTTTTTTTTGTCATCTATGGATGATGTAACTGCGTCGTCATCATCATGTGCCGATGTTGTTGATGTCAGTCCGTTCGCTTCTTACAAGTTGCCGGTTTGACCTTCAATCTTGACAACACTGGGCTAGTCCAGAGCATGGAGAGTCAGAGCAATATAATTTTAAAAACCAAATCCCATAGTTGTATGTGTTGTACTATAAAAAAGATTGCAGCACAACAAAGGCAGTAAGGTAATTGCGTTATACTGATATTATAATGCAGTCATGTTGAGGAAAATGTATAAAATGACAGGAACCAAAGACCACTGACGCCATTATACTTACTCTAATATTTAGTAAAAGAGCTAGTATTTTGCTCTGATCAAAGTGGTATCATAGTGGTACGTTACTACAGAATAGATTTGAAACATGCTTACACCAAGTCACAAAAGGTATCACAATGTTCGGGTATAATCTTTTTTTTTTCAAATTGTGCAGATTAAGTTACTTTACAAAATGCTTCACTTCTGAAAATATGTTTGAATATCCATGGATACATGTGTTCACTCCATTATTGATCACATTCAGGGCCCGACCAATATGGATTTGTGGTGCCGATACGAGGCCGATATGTAAGGAAGTTGGAGTCGATATATTTATTAATGTAAAATAACTAGTTTATAGGCAACTCATTATAAAAAGTGTGTCATGTTCTATTTATTTTAAATTGTGTTATTAATGCGACATTTACTCTGTTATTCTGCCATCTAACAGTGAATTTTGAAGGCTGAAAGTTTGCTTGCATATCATTATTTTTGATGGATTAAAATTAGAAGTGAATCCATGAGCCTAAAAGTGTGGTGAGCCTAATTAATGCGTGTGCGTCGCAGTAATTAACACCTCTTTTCACAACTCATTTACATGTCAATGTGAGTCCAGTAAACACAGATATAGCCATAATCACAGAGAACAGAGGCAATGTTTACAATGCTGTTAGCATTTCACGAGCTAAGCGCTAACTAAATTGAAGGAAAGAAACAAAGCATCAAAGACATTTACAACACTCACTGCTCAGACAGGCCACCTCAGATCACAGCTCTTCACCAATAACATGTATTTTAATCCCGACTCCAAATAACTGTCTGTAGTGAATATAATCCTGCATGTTGTTGTTGAAAACAGTAGTAGCAACGCTTGTGCTAACGTTAGCTGACCAGAACCTTCCCTCTTCTCCACTGACACTTTGATCAAAAATAAATGTTGTCACTGTGCTGAAGTTAACTTTTATTATTGAGTTTGTAGCAGAGTTCAGAGTATTTAAATCCAGTGCTGCCTAACTCCGAGCCGGGGTCAGCCCTATGTTCCCCGAGACCTGGGTTAGAGTTTGGGTTAGGGTTATATTCTGCTATATTTTATGCTGTAAAACCATCCATTAATGCACAACTATTGGGGATGTGGAACCATTAGCCTATGCTAGTATATGCGTAGTTCCAGCGTTCATAGAAAAGAGGGAAAACATAGGTACCGAGGAACATAGGTACCGGTGAATATAGGTACGCGCCAAGCCCCCGGAAAACAAAATGGCGCCCAATTCAAGCCTATGGCGTGTGTTCATTGGCGCATGTCTCCAAAAAGTTCCCTACTTCCGCGTTACTTCCTGAATTGGGAGTCTAGTGCCTCCCCTTTTGTGACGACATCGCCATGTCGCTTTGGCTTCGGGAACGAGCACGGTGACAGCAGACTGAGGACCGTTAGTGCGGACTTTTGGAGTATGTCGTCTTGAAATGGTCTGGTTATGAAATGTATAATGATGAATTGTTATATCCATCTATAAATATAAAAGGTATCATGTTGTAAAGCTCTGCTATCTAAGAGAATTAAAACAAATGTTAAAATTAAAAGTCAGATTTAATTGACAACAAATTACATTTGCCCATTTAGAGGTTCTAATATCGTCACCCAGATTACTTTGTTTTTGGTGTGGATGTTTGTTTGTTATTAACGTTTAATTTATGAACGTACACTATATCATTTGGCCTATATGCACTGATTTCTTGCCACTGTTTGCTGTGCGATTTATATCAAACCAGAAGAAATAGAAAACATTCTCTTACATAATGGAGTTATGCAATATTTAATTGTATTACATTTTCTCGTGTGTTATTGTCTTTTTTGTATCATGTTGATCTTTAATAAATGCAATACACATATTTTATAATTTTTTTAATAGGAATAATAAATATGTCTGATTATAGCTACAACTCTAATTTGGTCTGCAGTCCTTTAGACAGATAAAACAATACCACATACAAATAAAAAAATTATATAATACAAGGAAATGTTAAATAGTAAATCAATGGCTATGACTGACTGGTTTGATTGTAGCCATAGTTTAAGTTGAGTTTTAAAGCTCTAATGCAGGACACTCCGTTATTCAGAGGAGGCTTCTTCTTTGTACTGTTTATTGTCATTCCTTGTCAGTATTTAAGTTGAGTGAGTGTGAAAGATACAATACAAGACAAAACAAACTCCATATTTTAAATATTTAAATATATATATATATATACGTAAAATCTTACCCATTGCACCAGATTATATTTTAATCATTTGTAATTGTTTTTGATTGCACATAATAACATAACTTTCTCTCCCCATTCTTTCTCTAGTTTTCCTTTTACTGAGTTTAACTTAACCTGAAGAAAACACCACACATACAACAATTTGTCTCTTATAATATTTTGGACGGCGAAAATAATGGTTTATTTGCAGAAAGCATGAGCCGAGAACTCATGAAAGAATGCATCTTCTTTTTGTGTGAGCTGAAAACGCACATCGCGTTTTCACTTACGTCGCTCTGTGTGAACTGTGGACACGATCCAAGCTTCTCCTGCTACACCGTTCACTACTCCAATATATGAATGCCATGTGTGCGAAACGGTCGAGCAGATACCAATGCCTCACTATATAACCACATTTACGTGTACTGTGGACTTATAGTCTCGTCCACTGTCTTCTTGTGTTTGCTTTCTTGTCCGACAGGCGCTCTTCTGATGACCGTTCACGAGGCAGTTGCGTTGCCGCGGCGAGCGCAGCACTATCATGTCTTCGCTATGATCGTGCTAGACGACGTTAAAAATGTGATTTTTAAGGATTTTAGAAACGGCAAAAGAGTGACATTCCTTCTATTTTATTTTTAGACTAAAAATAATTTCGCACTTTTGGTAATTTTACAGGCCGAACTGTTGAAATGGTTGGTGCCTGAGGCTGCAGTCCCGCGTAGTGGTCACTACTCAATTTGGATCGCGGACAGAGGGGGCGTGCCTTATCCAGTTAATATAATACATCCATGGTACGCGCCCGTCAGAGCCATGAATGGTCAGAGCGACACAAACAGGAGCATCACACCGGAGCTGTATTCAGCCGCACTACAGCACACAAACAAACTATTGCACAGAAAAACGGAGCTGCACTAAATACTGGGGCATTAATCTGTCAGTACATTGGAAAAAAAATATGGTATTCTAGAATGTCTAAACTTTAAAACAATGTATAACATGCCCAGGTGTAATATCAGCCAAACTCTGGCCAATAGCTGAGATATCTCCAAGTGCCCATAACATAAGGTTTATGGGCCCTAATAAATAATACATTACTGTAGGAAACGTTCATAGGCATTGCACAACTGCTACTAAATAGTGAAAAATATGCTGCTTTTTCTATCCATTTGAGCTTGAAATGTTCTAAATTATTAATTTATATTTTAGATTTGGACAATGACAAAAATAACAGTTTGATATTGATGACAGAAAAAATTTAAATATAATCTTGTGTACAAAAGTCTAACGGAACGTTCACAAAGCGGGGTCAAAGCGTCCAGTTTACATTAAAAGTCTATGTGGAGAGTTTTTACGGCGCAAATACTGCGTTTTGAGTGTCGGGCAAGACGTGTTGGCGTTTGAGCGGCCAGAGAGGCCAGAGCGACCAAAGCGTCCGACGCAGAAAAGTTGGACAAAGATGAACTTTTTTTTGCAGCAATCAATCAGAGATTACGCTCTAGTGACGTACCTACGCACTACCCGGAAGAAGGACCAAAGCAAACCCCCCACCGACAAAAAAAATCAGCCAGACGCAGCTCCTGGAGCAAATAATGATAGTTACTAAACTCTGCTCGCCTCTGAAGTATCTGCGGGACCCAGACAAGCCGCCGAGCCGTTTGCCTCCGTTTTTGGACTTTAAATACACCAAATCCACTTCCTCAACCTGAGGACAGCTTCACCAGGAAACACAACTACTCCTCCACTGCACATGTGCGCTGGACGCCTCGGACGCTCGTCTGCTGGTGAGTTTATTTTTGGGACGTCCATCCAAGGCGCCCTGGACGCATCTGCATTCAAATGTACGGGCGTCCAACTCGGGCGTCAAGCGCAAATTTGGATCCCGCGGTGTGAACGTGGCTTTAGGCAATGTTTGATAGACCCACTTTAAACAAAACTTTGTTGTGGTAGCAAAGATTCTAAGAATCAGGCTCCAGAGAAGGGATGTCTTTCTTTACACACATAGTAAAACAAAGGTAAAGTGTAGTTTGATTCTTTAATTGGCCGCTAACGTCTCTCCTTCAGAACAGAGCCTGACACTTTTAGTAAAATAAGAAAAGAAAAGATGACTAAGAAAACTTAACACAAGGGGGCACATTTGACTGCTTGGCTTTCCTGAAATAAAAAAAATACAAATGTTAATTGAAGTATCTTCACACACAATAAACTATTTTAACATTAATCCGATTCACTTTTAATTATTGCACCAGCATATAAACATGAGTACAAAAATGTTATGGATAAAATCATAGCACTGCATCTTCAAACTAACCACGCCTCACATCAGCTTCAAAACCTGCGCCTACGTCAGTTTTTGACCCGTTTAATTCCAAAGGATGGGAAAGTAGGTTGACACGCCGCTAAATTAATTAGCCGTAAACTTTTCATTCCACTTCCTCTTCAACTACCGGTAGTTAGCGTTTGGTCGTGCAGAGGGTCTAGCCACTGCTCACCTTTTTTCCGATTGGAAAAACTCTTTCAAAAGGTTTGAGTTCCAACCTCCGAGGACAAACGGAACGCTGCATTAGTCCTGTTTTAGACCTGGTTTAGATCTGGTGGTACTTGTAAGGCTAAATATTTTCTCAGGTGATAATTGGTGAGAAAAGTATAGAATAAATATGTAATAGGCTCAAAACTTAAATTTATGGCAACTGAAAGGAATGCGTCGACACTCTTCTCTTTTGATATAGGCAAAATGTTATGATTAGTTTATGTTTGACTTATTTGTTTGTAATGCAATTTAACGCGCCGCTCTTGTTCTGTAAAGCACTTTACTTTACTTTACTTTTGTGTACAAATTGTGCTCTACAAATAAACCTTGCCAGAAAGTATAAATGCTGTGTCTAACCCTAACACCTGACCCTATCACAATTCTGAACTTTACATACACTGAAACACATTAAATAGATGCAAATTGCTTGATATCCAGTAGAAAGGGAAGATTACGTCATTTGCCCTCTGGGTCAGTCATCCAGAGCTCCCAGTCTCCTTTACAGCCATCTGTTGGAGAATGAATAATGCACTCACACAAGGAGAGAAGCTTTCTATTTTTCTCCAAGCAAATTGCGAAACCTCACATAACTTTTACAATGGACTTTCATATGGTAAAAATTAAACAATAGCACACTTCTCACCAGCATGAATGAGTGAAGGTTGAGGTAGATCATCTCCTGGACCACAATTAAATTAGTGTAAACCCAGTGCAATTTACACAGCACTGGGTTCTTAGAGTTGAATAAAGGTATTTCACAGGCTGCATTGGCTCTGCAACATTGGCCTGCTTTATTGCCGAGTCCTCAAGGGTTGGGATTGATCTGCACAGTAAAAAACGACTGTAAAGAAGCGATGAAAGATATGCATATAAAATACTGGCAGCACCTACAACCAGTTTTGGTTGTTGTGATGTGTTTGAAAAGATGAGAATGATTAGCCTACTAGATATACTCTTAACCAAAACCAAAATGTATCTTAGAGGTTCATAAATAAAATAGAAAAGTACTTGCAGTTACTGCCATTTTAGAAAACAGTTTAGGAAATTGACAATGTGTGACGTTTATTCCAATTTAGCATTTTTTGCTCTGTCCCAATCCGTGTGAGATGTAGGGCTGTACTCATAATACCAATATTATGATATATTGTGACAGACTTCTTGGCAATCAATGCAGAAAGGTTGAAGGACATATACATATAGGACAATTGTATTCTGATATGAACGATTGTGAAATTCCAATGCATGTTGCTACTCTACATAATCAAAACATACATTTTATCACTATCCTTTTTAAAGGCTGTATTAAGTCACATTAGATTAGATTAGATTCAACTTTATTGTCATTACACATGTACAAGTATAAAGCAACGAAATGCAGTTTAGCATCCAACCAGAGTGCAACAATAGTAAGTACCATATACAGATAATAATAAATAGGTGATAGCTAAAATAAGGAGCTGTAGTAGCTGTAGTACATATCATATCAAGTTCCAAGTATGTAGTGTAAGATTGTATTGTATGTGTGAGATGTGCGTGGAATAGTTTAAGGGATGTTAAAATGTCCCATACATGACCTTAATGTTCTATAAGCCCTCGTTTCTGAATTCATTTTAAAACATTTCGAGCTTTCCTTCAGTACAGCACGGGTCTTTTGTCAGTTTTGAAATGGTTGAGTCGTGATGACTTTAATCTCCCTGCCTACAGCACACTGCTTCAAACCATAGACTCAGCAGTCAGTCACAGTCATTATTTATTTTCCCCAACTCTGTTTAAAAACTTGTCACCGTTGGGCAGAGCGTGGCATAAATCAGACTGGGTGGAGTGAGATATACCAGGCTGATTATTAGAAGAGGTGCAGAACCTCTGATAAATGCTGCTATAATCTGCTGATGCATGAAGAGGACACTACATCATCGCCTGCTTCAGATGAAGTCATCACAGCCGTTTGTTGTAGGCTCCGCTTTGCTCGCACTCACAGGAGGATAAAGTGTTGAGCAATAGGGCTGTTTGGATGCATTTAAGATTCCAAATTGTATTTTGCCTTAGTGCATAAAAACATTGATTTCAGTAGAGATGGATGGGAGATTTGCTGATGCTAATTTCACAAAAATACTCTGATAGAAAGCAGTGTTGGAAAGTAACAACATATACATGTAGCGACTATACAGTACATATTCAGAATACTTTTTTTTTTAGTTTTGAGTAACTATGCAATTCCTCATATGGTGGACTTCAGTATTACTGAAAAAAAGAAAACATCTACTCTAATCTAAACTTTAAATCAGTAATAGATAAACGCATACTAAAAGGTGAAGCTGTTTTAATCCTATGTTGTATTTACACTGTAATATACTGCAACTCTATGTGAAAGTAATATTCAGACTTAACAGTTTATTGATTGGACCATGTAACGGAATATGTCACGAAATACATTTCAACCTGGACAGACTCAGACAAAAAAAAGGTGTAGTAAATGAACTATCTTATGCGTTAAATATGTGTATAGTGAATGACTAAGAGTCTGTCCCCCTGAAGCCTAAACACTGGTGGTGGTGGTGGTGGTGGTGGTGGTGGTGAAGAAAGAGAAGGTCTAGAGAAAGAGAAGAGAGGAGGGAGATAGCTCTGGAAGCGATGGGGTGGAGGAGGGCTGCTCGGACTCAAATCAGAGCAGCCCCTTTTGAATCAAAATCAGAATCAGACGGAATTACTTTTATTCACCCCAGGGAAATTCTCTTTTAACAGACATGCAACCGACCAGCAGGAGAAAATAGAGGTTATACAAATAAGACTTTAAGAAAGTCTATATCTCCATTTCAATGCAACGGTATTCAGTAGTCTTAACGATACATTCTCAAAGTATCACTGTAGATCAGTAATGTCAATGGCAGCTTTACTAGACAGACATTTCAACATTTCGTATGTTATTATATTTAATATCTTTTTAATGTTTTTTCTTTATAGTGAAAGTGCCCTACTTTGTTGTAACAAGCGCTTGAACAAAAGAATACATTTTAGTCTCCTTGCTGTCTGGAGTGTACAATTTTATGTTACGTTATTACATAATATTACACTAGATTATGCTCCATGTGACAGCTGCATCATATTGTTCCAAGTGAGTGTTAATTACCGTATGTAAAGGAAACTATATTTTCACATCGTTTGAAATCTGCTTTTCTCATTTAGGCTCATAACATTTTCAGGTGCATGTAAAGTCACTCAGGAAGGACTTAGCATTTCCCTAAACGTAAGCCTCTTAAGGTATACGCAAACGCCTATCATTAGGCTAAGTAGACTCTTTTCCATTCACGTCCGCTCACAATCTGCTTTTTCACTCACTCTTGTGGTGAAGCCATGGATGGAAATTAAACATTGGGACGCACTTATAAAAAGCCTGCAAATCCTGAACAAATCCTACAGTGGTGCTGCAAGGAGTTGGAGACAGTCACTGTGCTGCGATGTTTCTCCCCTCAGTGAGAGAGAGAAATGGAGTGCTTACCTTAGCTGAGGGGACAAAGAAAAAGGGGGTGGGTGCGGGTCAATTACCTGAACACAATTACCGGCGCCTAACAACCACCATCCAATCACTTGCATCCTTCTTCGGCTCTGTACAGCAACCCTCCCATCCGCGCGTTTGAGCCCAGCTTTCCCGCCAGATCGCCCGGACACTCTGTCATTGCACCTCCTAACGCCAATTGAAAACCTGAGCCGCATTCTTAAACACCTTTACTCCGAATGTCCTTGCTCCTCTGCCCGGCACGGCTACAGTCTCCCGCTACCTCTGGTGGTAAAGGTAAGGTAAAGCCACACTCACACGTGCACGTCAAAGCTTGAGAGTGGTGAAAAGGCCAGACCTGCCAGAAATAGAGCTAACTAAATAGTAGAGAATCGGAGCCCTTAGAGCCCTACCGGCGTATCTGTTTGGAGGTGGCCAAGGTATATACAGGCCACTGTGGGATGACAGCTAATGCCTCACAAATGATAAAATAAGCAGCTCGAGATTGCACTTGGAGGCTAGCCTTGAAAGCGCTAACACCCAGTTGTTACCTTTTTAAACATTTTCTCCATTACATTAATAAAATGATCCTGCTTTTTATGTACACAAAGCTAGTGTTCCATTATGTCGACTACACTATCAGTTGTCGGGAAAAATGGCAAAAAATTATATTATGCCAGATCGACCTATTTTGATTTTACCATGATTCGTGTTACTCTATTATACTGTATGTAATGTACTATATTTGTAGCAGTATGGGTTTTTGACACTAAAACTATGTCCAGTAGGGGACTGTTTATAATATAGAATATAAAAGCCCCTCCTCATTGTATTCTTCGCCCTCTGACTTTTTGCATGGTTTATTTAACGGAATATGTGTACTTGTCACATGGACAAATGGGAAACGTGCAATAGACTGGATTGAGTGCAATTGTAATGTAGAGTGCAACGAATGTTTTTCAAGCAAACTAATTCATGCCTACAGTATTCATAGATCCTCCTGATTGCAACAAACCAATGTGCCGTAACTTTATCTATATCAAAGGCAAAGCAAGTTGTTTTATATGAACCAGTTTACCCAACTACATCAGCAGGTGGACAAAGGATGTTTGGTGGAAAGGATGTTTTGACAAAATGTGATGGCAAACGATTAAGTCAAAGCTTCCCCAAATTGTAAATTCAGTTGTTTGTAGTTCTAAAGTCTGAATCCTCATTGTTTCATAAAAATGGCTTTGTAATGTTATGCTTGATTGGTGTACGTTGCAAAAGACATAGATCCACTTAAATATGTATAACAAAACAACAGAACAACATGAAACAATGGGTTCATTATAGTGGTCCAGTAACTTTAAAGGTTTAAATTAAAGCAGCACAGCGTAACATTCCTGGTGAGGCCCAGCAAGAACATCTCCGTGGAGACGAGCAGGAGGTCCTTGGAGAGACAAGCGCCCACTAGAAGGCATGTTTTTGGAGCTGTTTTAGTGTAATAAATACACCTATAATGGAATAAACTATTTCATTTCAGTCTACTGTTTGGCTGAAATTTTACATAATGGGGCTTTAAAATGAAACTCCATTTCAAGCAAGCGAGGAGGGCTGTAAATAGTTTCTGTCGTTGTTTTTTTCTTCCAAACCACATACAGCTACTGAAAGGAGATTGGAACATGGGTGACCACAGAACAAGTGTTTTACAATAAGGAAAGAGTGTTGAGAGGACAGTTAATGTGGCTAATAGTGTCTGAAAAGTCATTGGTCCAGGAGTGTTCCATCGTAGAAAAAGATTCAGTTGTAGTCATCTGGACACTGTTTTTGAACATCTTTCATCCAAAAGTAATTCTCAATCTCAACCTCTCTTTAAGGTTCAATTTACCGTTAATATATAACAGCATTTTGAAGCCATTGGGTGAGATCAGCTCGGGCCAGTCAGATGCTAGTCAGGTACTCATCAGTGATGATGGGCCTGCGGCCAGCTAACAATAAAATTTCTATGGCCCATTACAGGGCTGTTAGTGGAACAAAGAAGATTTGTTTCAGGGGGAACTTAAAACAGTGTAAACAAATAGATAAACAGGACAGGCTATTATCAGGAGGCTCCACCCGGTGGGCAGGTGTTACGCTGCCCAGAGCAGAATAAATGTGTAAATGAGTTCTCAGACTAGAGCCGCAGATTGAGAATGACTCTTGGATGAAATTCAAAACGTTTTTTTTTTTTTTTTTTAGATGACTACAGCTTTTTCTAAAATAGTGTCTGACTTTGCACCCTTGACATTAAACTGGGGGTTTGGCAGTCATGACAACTAATGTTCAAGAGCATATCTGTGTGCTTAATATACATTTCACAAGCCATTGCCTTAGGGATTCCGAAAACGGCAATATACAGAAACTCCATTGTAATGCTTTCACTCACGCTCCAATCCACTGGCAGGACTTGCATTCCCCAGCCAAGAAACCATTTTAAACTTGTCTCTCTCCCTGATGCTCTTCCTCTGGGACGAAGATCAACCTCTTGCCAAGCAACATGTCTCTGTCCAGCATTTTCTCTCATGTCTCCTGGCTTTGTGCGCTGTCTGACAACCAGCACCTTTCCTCCTATTTTTACCTTGGTGTGCAGCCCCAGAGCCCAATTACCTGACGAGAACAGAAAGATGGAATCACAAAACCCCGTCATGCTCTGCTGTTCAGCATGCTCACTATCCACCATCACAAAAATCTTGCCATCTTTGCTTTACACTTGGGCATTTGGGCTGAGTGGTCAGTAAACAGTTGATATGTCATTTAATTCATTGAAATCTGAATGCCATTTTGTTAAATATGTTCCGTATCTGCTGGGTTGGTAAAGTTTCATGTAAGATCTTCAAGCGCAACATTTGATCACATACTTTTATGTGTAAGAATAAACATTTGATGGAGCCATATAAACATTTATCTGACAACACAATACAAAGAGAATTGAACCAAGGTACATCTTGCTTCTAGATGCGATTGCTACAAACTTGTTTTATGGAGCTGTTGCGTGATGGAATGTACTTTTGGAAGTTTGAGAAGTTTGAAAAGCCTGATTAGAAAATTACAATATAATAATGTATACAAAATTCTGCAGTAAAAGTTTTGATCCACAAAAAGCTGGAAGCAAATGTATTTATTTATTGTTGTGCAGTGACCACTTTTGCACTGCTTTGGCACTTAAACCAGACACATAGAATCCTTCAAAGGTCGATATCTTTATTGGGATGATTTGGCCATAAAGGTCAGTGCTGAAGACCTATAATGACAGAGGAGCCTGCAGATGCTGCCAGCAGACATCAACATCAACACACTCCTGCGCCTGTTCTACACTGACATGGCACTACTAAAATGGAACTGGACTTGACAGTTCACTGCCTGCCAGAAAGGTCAGGCCCCGAGGCTATTGAACACCAGCCCAGAAGACGTTCAGAAAGCAAAGAGTGGAGAGTTGAGCTGAGGTTCAGTGTCCAACGTGTGAAACGTAGTAAAAGCAATAAGCAGCGGGCTGGAGCTCAGTGCCCTGCGAAGAACTGTGAAACATATTGCTGCTGCAGATGGAGGCTGCTCACTCAGAGCTAACTGTAAATAGGTCGACTGCATCTGTTCCGGGTCAGCACACAGCAGTGAGGTTTATCTGAGCAAAAGTCAGAGAGCAGCAGCCGGCGGCTAGTGGTGGGGCCTTGAAATTTTACTGCATTAAAATGCAGATTTGAAGAGAAGTTAACATGATCTGCTGGTAAAAAATTGGTCATTTCAAAAACATGTCAAACCTGACAAATGAAAGAGTAACAGCACATAAAAACACAGCAGAAAGTTGGCTGAGAAAGAGACCAAGGCCTAACGAATCCTAATAACTATCCCCAAACTACTGCATTGTAAACAAACTGAGAAGTTTTTCCACATACTGTTCCACATGAACTTGAATTCAAATCATGTCATAAAATGTTATGCTATTTTCCTAGTTCTACAGACCCTAAAAATGTGTAAACAAAAACCTTCTAAATTCCAGAGGCAACTGGAGGCGAAAAGGAAGTGGAACATAATGTGATTTCAATGGAGAAACTGGGATTAACTTCAGAATATCACAAATGTTTTTGGCAAATTAATGCCTAATGTGAGCGATATCGGAGCCTGGTTTAAAGTCATTTACTATTGTATTTTCTATTATTTGTTTATCTGACAGGACATTATGACATAATTAGCATTTTTGATTAAGAAAAAATCCAGATTTGTTTGTTTTCCTGGACAAATAATTACAGAAATGTTGACTCCACAATTGTTTTTTATTTTATCTTCAGGTATATTACATACTGTACCACAAATTATACTTATGTGAAGCTCAAAAAGAAATTTGAAACTAGAAAAGTTCATTTCTGTAAACTATGCAAACTATCTAACTAACTATGATATATTTATATCTAGTGAATTCAAAATTGTTGCGTATTTATTGTTATCGAGACCATTGTTATCAAAACCATTAGCATTTAGATCAGATCTCAGTTAATCTTTGAAAATGTGTTTTCTTCCTCTTTTCTTCTCTTTACAACATTGAATAGGAATGTTTTCTCTAGAAGTGGCTTTAGAAATGTAGTTTATTTTATACTATGAATCATATAAAATAACAATAACAACACCTCCATCTATGTATGCGTCTCTTTAATTATTGTAGACAAAAAAGTAACAGACAAAAAATATAAATGTAAAATCAGTGGATTGTCAGTTCAAGGTGAGACAAGGCCGCACAATCCATAGTCAAAATAGTCTTTAACACATCTGAAAAAAACATTATTTTCTTCTTGAATGTAACACCGTTGTTGTTGATGTTGTTGTTGCTGTTGTTTTGTTTTTTTGTTATAGTGGGAATTATCCAATTGCAAATGGAATAATTACTGTGAGCTTATACATTACTTACAAACTTTAAAAGAGGGTATTTACAATGTACTTTCTTAGACCCTAACCTTGGCTGACAGTAAACCAAACTCACATTCATATTTTGGAGCTTCTTGGTTGTAGAGTAGGAACAGAAGAGATTCATCATTATTACTGCACTGGCAGGTCTATTACCTCCAGAGACTAAAGAAAACAAGTGAAACATTGCAAAAGAGCTACTGTAAAGAAACTTTTGGGCACCTTACGATTGGTACTTCATTCTGTATTAGCCATATTCATAGATATGGGGAAAGGTCAAAGTAATTCAGCCCTAATGTCTGAGTAAAACACCACTGTTGATGACCTTAAGTTGTAGTTTCAAAAAACATCTGTTAGCAGTTAGCGTGCTATGTTATGAAGGCAATGTAAGCACCAAAATGATCACGTTTATGAAATTTCAACATAAATTTGGCATAAGATTGGCCTTTTGTTGTACTGTTGAATTGAATTGGTACAGTTAAAGTATATGAATGTGGACCAAATATGAATGTACATAATTTTTCAGGGTAAAAAGGGCTTGCTAATTCCCAACACTTTCACAAACACAATACACCATGCAGAATGAATATCTGAAGGTGTATTAATATAAGTGATAAAACAGTACAGCGATAACATTTGGTGACATATGATTACAAAGGCAAACTTGATACTTTCTTTCAAAGTCATACAACAATATCACTATGTATTTTAGTCTTCTATACAGCATGCACCCCTCCTTTTTCCAATTTCCTTTGCTTTATCCATTGTTACCGTGCAAGTGTCATCACTTCCTTATCTTGTTGAACGGGTGTGAGGAAAGCAGGCTTTCGCACCATGTACCACCCTGATATATTCACTCCTATATCTCGGTTGGGCTCCTATCTGATACAACATAACGCTGCACGAGCTTGTTTTCCATTGTTTTAGAGATCGGCTTTAAGTGCATCACTCATTCTCTTGTTCAAGTTTTACTTACTAAAGTACAGGTGGAGATAGTAATCTTAAATTGTCTCTTAATGCGTGCCCTTTTGATTTCATATATGATGATGATTTTTATTATTGCTCAGTGTTTTATGTTGCACCTAAATGCCAAAACAAGTTCCGATGTTTGTCAATTCTGTTCATTGACAATGGCAATAAACCTTTTCTGATTCTGATTCTGACTGCAGGTGTTGGGGATAATTATTTTTGGTTCATGTTTCCCCACTTGGTTTTGTAGAACCATTAAATAGTTGCTTGAAACTGCTTCTTTTTTTTCTTTTTTTCCCCATTACTTTAAGCCATAGTTTATTTTGACTAAATATAGTGTACAATTGTATCTTTTTTTTTCTCCTTTCCTGTTCCTGATAAATCTCCAACAAAAGCTGGACAGATTGTGACTAAATTTAATAATGTAAAAACACTGAAATGGCATTATATTTAACTTCACAACAAGCTCAATGATTAAAATAACACAGCGCCATCAGCATTGCTGCTTTGAGAATCACAAAGATTGAACAGTGATAATTAATGATATAGAGTGTTAACAAGATCTGTGAGATTGCACCTTGTTAACAAAGGTGCCATCAGACGTCTATAACAGCATCACCTCACCTTGTTACTGTCACAACACATGCATCTCACCCAAAGCCAAGCCCAAATACCTACAGAAGTCTGATAAGTTGAACACAAACTTCTGCCACGTAAATGCCCTGGCGAGGATACAATCTCAGCACTTGTCCAAGCAAAAGGAAACCAAATTCATCTCCTATAGGTGATGAGTCATCCAGGGGTTAGAGCTTGAATAATCCGCAGAATGTCGCCTGTGTTCTGCTGACAGTGCTGGGATGCTGGCCTGCTGATAAGTGTTTATGACCAATAGAGGCGTGACTGTTGATAACACCACCACCGGGCTGTAGGAAGATGAGAGGCGAGGAGGAGTGATAGACTCCAGAGTGGAGTGGACAGCCAAGGTTGGTTTGTTTTTTTGCCTGTTTTTGCAAGTGAACTTAAAGTCTGATAGTGTTGAGTTTATTCAAACTTGTCCGTATCTTGGTCTGACAGCAATTTATCTTCAAACCTCCAGATGTCTTTTCACTCTGGTTGAAAGAAAAAGTTGTTGATGGACAATTATGCATGAAGTCATTCTCTTAATAGACAACATCATAAGAAGTATCCCTTCAAACAACCATTCTCCCCCCTGAGAATATTATCTGTTCACACCAGACCGAAGCAGTCCCATCACTTTTGGCTTCCAAACTTTAGACTTCGCAATAAACCTTAACTAAAACAATACATTGAGACACAGACACTTGTCAGTTTTAACATATGTTATGATCTTTTTTAGACTTCTGCCACTGAGTCTTGTCATAAATGTACCTGCCATTACATCTGTATTCTCTGGCACTGCCTTCCTACTCCATCTGACAACATCAATGACCAATTGTTCTGCCCTCAGCATCAGTCTGCCCTCATTTATTTATCCAAAAGGTCTACAGCTATTTTTTACTCAGAACATTTTTGCTGCACAGTACATTTACATTTTAGCTTTTTCTCTTGCCCTTTTCTTGTTTTTAAAGCAAAAAATATATAATCGTCATTTTATACATTTTGTTTTAATAATATGTAAATTGTTGGGAAATTGACATTGATACAGAAAATGAAAAACATAGGGGGAAAGCCATTCTCCATAAATGTATACAACAAATTGAGTACTTAGCATTAAGGGGTTACCAACAGACAGCCATAGACATGTTCAATGGTCATTTAAATGCCAATGTCATTTAATACCGTCTATCTCCAGTGTCTAGCTCCAGTGTAGTTCATGAAATATAGATAAAGGGAGTCATTTTCCGAATGAACGCCTGCCGTCTCATATCAGCACATCTACAGTTGCCATTAGCCTGTGACACGAGCACCAGAGGGGGCCTCATATATATATAGGATTTGACACACTGCAATTTGATAAATTTACTGTTGGTGCTTCTTGTCAAAACTTTGTCAGCAAGATTATGTGTGTGAGATGGGATATGGCTTGGTTATCTGTCAGTTTTTGTTATTATTTTCTCTCACAAAACGAACTGTCATTGTACCACATGCAGCATTTATGTTGTCAAATGAGGCCTCTATAGTTACTTTCTACCAACACAGAATATTAGTCACGTTCATTTTTGCAAAGTGAAGTGTAGTGTCAATTTACAGTGATGTATGAATGAAAGTGTTTTGTGAAAGCAAGTTGGGATCATGAATGGATATAAGATCAGGGCTAAGATCTGGTTTTCTTGCATATGTCAAGTATTAACAGGCTAGTGGTCTGACATAAAGCCTTATATGCAGAGAAACTACCCTGTCTTTGGGTGAATCTTATGTGAGAATTTAATTTTAAAGAGCAATTTGTCACAATATTCACTTAAATACAATATGTCATGAATGCAGAGGGAAATGTTTTAATATTCCTCCGACAAGCCGCTCCAGTCACCAGTAATACAATGACGTCCTGAAACAAATTACTTGTGTTTGTACAATGCCCTCCGGAGCTCTGTTCATGTCTGCTACAATTTTTCCTCTCACCTGTTGGAGCCAATTATCGATATTAGCCGGGTTGTCTGTATCGGAGCCAGCCACCTGACATGTTGAAGTTGTACGACATGAGCGCCCATTAATGAATCACATACACACCAGAGGAAGAAGTAAGGATGCTGATTACTCTGAGCTTGGCTGCAACAGCAGTGCATTTAGCTGATTCAGACACTTCAAATTGATGTTAACATATTCATCCATCATAGATTAATGGAGGGGGTAAAATACGTTTATCTTAGGTTGTTAAATGGACATGAAATTTTTGCTTTAAATCATTGTCATTGCTAATGTATGTGCAACACTGCAGTGCACCTAATGTTGCAAAGGCCTTCATTAACTCTGTAACAGAGAGAAACATACAGGAAGCAGTTTCTCAAAATCACTGCATTTGAATAAACATTCTGGGGAGAAATATCAAAAGTATATGCAGACAGCAGATTTGATCTGCTGTTTAAAAGCTCAAGATGAGCACTTTAGTGTGAGAACAAAAGATTACGAGAGTGACAGAGAAACTGTGGTATTAAAAATCCGAAGAGTAGCAAAAGGGCTGAAGTGTCATAAAACCAGGAGATATGAAGAGCTGTCTGAGCAGGGTGAGGGGGAAGGCCTGTGTTTGCCTTAACGCTGAGCTGCCTGCTAAGCAGATGATGATAAATGAGCCAGTGGGGAGGCAGTGGGGAGGCCGGCTCCCCGCGTGCTCACCGGATGGAGAGGCTCACACTCTCTTCTCTATAATTACCTCTCACTTAGCATTAACACTGCCACACACAGTCATGCTTCATCATTTCATGGACTGCCTTCTCTTCTCCCATTGGTCTGTCAAAGCCAGATCCAGAGCTCACTGTCCATTGACTGCCTCCTGCGAGATGTGGACACGTATGTGTTCTTCAGTGATTATGTGCAACTGGATCTAAGTAGGTTACCAATAAGGTCTGGTAGCTAATTCCTCAATTGTATGTGTATAGTTGTACTCGTGCGGTACTTGTATGAGTGAACTGCCAAAGATTTAAAAAAAAAGTCCCAATTTTACCGTCATCAAATCCAAAGTTCCCAAGAAACAGGAGATTTCAATTAGCAAATGTGCTGGTGTATTTATAAAGACTTTCTCTGCCAGTACGGCTGTTTTCCATTTTGGCACTCAAGCATAGGGCTTGTTTGTTGCAGCACAATTTATTTCAAACAAATAAAATGTGATTGCAATGAAAGAAAAGATTCATAATGATGTCAAAAGCCATTTCCTCTGTTTACATGCAATATGACACAGTAAATTGCAGTGCGGCAAAACTACTGAAGGAGTCCATATATTGTAGGTCTATTGATTTAAACTTAAATTTGATTCTCACTCACAACACTCCCAATTCCTCAGCAAAATATTTCATTGCTTTGTAAATTCATCCATGCCCGTTTGAAAACACTTTCATTTGCAAGTATCACTAAAGTCAAAAACCTTATGAAAGGGCCTGAATGATCCAACTCCATCTGCGCATAATCCAAAGTAATTCCAAATTGTCACATTTTATTGACGTCATAAAATGAAATACAGCGAACTTGATATTGCGAGAGAATGAAACGACACCAATGACTTTGCACAAATCAATCCCCTATGACCAATTAGCTGCTTCTCCACCTGCCTCCGTTAACTCTTCTCTGCTCTTCAGTGACATCAACAGTCATTTCTACACCTCTGAATCAAAGAACTATGGTTTTTATCTTTCATTCGAAGCTCTGTCCATTACAGTCCTTATTTATTGAGCTGGAGGACAGATAGTAATTAAATAGAAGGACTGGTGGGTGTAAAATTAGGCTTTGTGCTATTAAAAAGTGTGGGAGGAGTGAGTGGCTAAAAGAAATAGGCAGATGACTGATGACTGAAGACCAATTAAATCGACCAAAGCGGAAGCGTGGAAGAAATTATGTAAAAATGTGAGAGAAAAGTCTATAGATTGGTCTCGGATTATGAACTCTTGAACATCGATTTCCTACAGCGATGCCAGATAAAATATGAGCATATACTGTAAGAAACTCCATGGAGACCTGGTGAGGCGTTTGGCCCACGTCAACGGGACAAAGTTGATGTCATTCTCATAAAGGGGCACAATGTGATGTTTCTGTTGGAGCACTTTCTTCTTTCTTCAGTGTTTTTGCTTTTTTGAGACACATCGCAGCAACATCACATGACCTGAAGAAGACTGCGAGTGAGCAAAAAAAATAATCATCAGATCTGACATTCTTTATCTTAGAATAACCGCAGTATAGAACTGAACTTGTTTATCTTTCTTTTATATAACAAATGCCTCAAGGTCAAGTTACAGGTCTGTGGAGGGGCGAACACACTCACAGTAAGAATGCATATTTTAAAAAGGTATTTCATTATTTAATCCGCTTGGGTTTTAACATAAAAACAAACATTATTGCTGCAAAAGATGCGAAATGTCCATAGCCGAAACTTTACTTTACGAATACTTTGAATGAATGGTGAGTTTATTACTTACCATGATCTTTGGTTTAACTAGGCTATGATGTGTGACGACATGCACAATCCCAAGCTCCAGACTAATATCCCATGAGCTTTTGAACTAAAATATGAACCTGTTCCACAACAAATTGCTTTGATCAAATACGAGACTCAGAAATTGAAAATAACTGGTAAAATGCGTGTTTACAACCGTCTCAATCGCATACAATAAAAAGTTCTACTATTCTTATATAATATGATGGCTGTCTGTATGCCACATCCAATAAGTAATACATACAAAATGCAGCATATTATAGAAGAACAAATTCCAACCGCACATTTCTTTCCTTGAGCAAACCAGAAACATATGGAGCGTATTTCAGTCAATCCATTGGTTAAGTGTTTGTAACATTTCTCTAAGTCTCTCGCAGGCTCACGTCCAAAAGGGGTTCTTTGAATATAAAAGAATATGACATCAGCGCCGTTCACTGGCTAATATCTGGAACCAACACATTTCAGATGGCAAACTCAAGATATTCTATAAGAAGAAACTAACATATATAAATTGCATGCTTTCTGAATAAGCCCGCTCAATACGTTTGAATGAGTTTCTTTGGCGAAATTGTTGTGCAAAACATCTTAAGATCTGCTCCATCAAAGAGGCCTGAAGAGCTTTCTGAGAAATCTTCTGAAGCGTTACAGCGAGTTGAGAGTGAATGACTGAATTCAGTATTAGAGGTTGCCATCAAAGCGGCGGTTGTTGTGTTCTGGTTGTACACAAGACTAGAGCATATCAGCGTTAAGATGCTTGAACCAACCCAATGACACTTTGTGCAGTAGGTAAAACAATATAAATATTTGTTAGAACATTACAGTACCACAAGATATAAATAAATCAGGCTATAATGCAATGTTTATGATCAGAATATCTCAAATATGTGTAAATTGTTATCATGGACAGATTATTGAATTAATAATACTGAGAATGTTGTTTTGAAGATAAACATTTTGAATATATTATATATTTGAGTATATTGTTTAGAATACGAAATGCAGCAAAAATAACTGATTATTAGTAAAAAAAAAAAAAAAAAAGTTGTAAACTTCTATATAAGGGAATAATGAGATATTTCTGTAATTTTATGTGCAATTTTAGTCATTAAACCTCAATTACTAAATGTAAACACATTTCTGTGTGATTGACTATTGTCTGAATACCGCTATCAGGATGCACCACAATAAATAAACAAGAATAAAACATTTAGATATTAATAACAATGTCAATATTCCCAATAAATAATGAATTATTTGGCACTTAAAAGTGACTTAAAAGCTTTTAAAAGGCAGCAAAACCGACAACTCAAGAAAACATTTCTTTCCCAAACAAATTGCATCAGCTTTAATGATCTCTACTGCGGCGCCATCACAAAATCCTATCTAACATGATTTATCAGCGATGCACAACATTTGGCGAAGAACGTATTTGTTAACTCAACCTAAAAAGTTTCTCCTCTCTTATTTCTTGGTGAAACTTGAGGGACATTCAATAACAGCATGTTTCAAGGCCAAAAGTGCAAACTTCCATCAATCTGAGAGGCCAAGACTTGTTTTGTTGTTTGTGCTCTGACACGATATAAATAAATGTTCAGTCTTGAAGAAAAATTGGTGAAAAGTTATCACCAAAGAAACCAGAACAATTACTAAACAATTGTGCAAGGGTATTTAACAAAGAAGGGTCCTGTCACCTCCAGTGTCCTCTGAATCTGAAGGCTAAATCCCAAACCCAACGTTACAGGCCGGGTGGATTAATATTGCAGCTCCTTCTGTATTATTATGAATGGAAACAAGTTTGAAGTTTTGGAGAGGCATTTTACCACTTGAAGCTCATACAAATAATAAGCATATTTGTGAAACAAATATGCTTATTATTTGCAAAGTTGTCGTTGTATGCTTAAATGATGTGGTTCAAATATTTGTTGTTTTGGCCATAACATATTTATGCATTATTATTTTCTATGACAGGTGTTTAAAAGTTAGGTTTAATTAACAATACAATTATTATTTATTTTTTTATGAAGTACAGAAACAACATATAGAACATGACACAGAGAGGGAACAAATATAAATGTATCTACACATAATCATAATTATTTATTCCGGCATGTCTGTTCCTGTGAGTCTGTCAAATTGATCCAGTTCCAAATTCTGCGTAAAAGTAATTATTTCCATTTTTCTATTGTCATTTATTATTTCTGTCCTGTCTTCAATTGTTGGTTCAGTTTGTGTCATCCATTTCTTTGTTATGTTACGGCCCTTTCCTCCAATTGAAGATTTAAGGTAGGTGGGACTTTTTTTAATAGATCAGATTAGTGGAGAGGTGTCTCCGAAAGGGCAAAGCAATAGTATGAAAACAAACGTGGTGACCACCCCCCAGAAAAGTTGCACAATACACCTTTATTAGAGCCAATAAAACTTTACAAAGTTACCATTTCAAGTTACTCCCTGAGGTTGGTTTCCATCTTACTCGCACATGTTTGTTCTGCCACAATGACAATTTATATTTGTAGAGCACATTGAAGCCTCTCTGAGCTTCTTTATAAATCATTCACTTTTTGTCCATTAAAGTGTCCTGTGACATCTGTAACGCCTGACCTGGCTGTGGCGTTGGTGACAGTGGAGAGTCACAAGGTGCTGCACTGACTCCTCTCAAACTTAACCCACGCTCATGTCCGCTGTGAGAACAACAGCTGCTTTAAGTGCTTCCAGATTTAGAACTACTGTACAAGAGCAGATAAAAGGTTAAAAACAAAACAAGTTTTGGAATAACTTCCCAATAAAAGGGACTTTTTTCAGATTTTCACCAAAATATAAATAAATAAAGGTCAGCATGTCAGTCAGTTTGAACAATAAAAAAAGTGTAAATCAAAATTTAAAATGGTCAGTTAAATATTTTTCATTTTTGGTATTATTTAGTAGGGATAGCTAATGAATCAGAAGACCTGAAAATGCTTGATCGTTATTGTCAGTGAACAAAAAGAAATTATTTGACTGTTGGTAATAATAAAATATATACCGGTATATAGAAAATTGGCAGGCAGAAGAATTATTTCAGCAACATATAGAAAATATATGTATGCTAACAATTCATTTCCATATTCAAATTTACCTTCATATGGACTTAATCAGGGCGTCTTTATCCATTGTCAGATTATGTCAAATAATGAACTCAACTATTTCACTCCAGCACAAAACCTACAAACAAACCATTCCAACTCTTCACATAAGGGCCTTTCCCTTTTCACTCACACATGCTCGCAAAGCCAGTGTGTTTGTATTGGCTGGTGAGGAAGTGCATGGTGTGCTGCCAGGTGTGCTCCCAGCAGTGGACGACCCCCGGCCGAAGGCTGCTCCACAGGGCCCTCTGACAAACTCACTCCAAATGTTTGTTGTCTTGTCTGTCCTCTTCACCTCAGCTTCCTTTCACAGCTTGTAATACTGAAAACAATATACACTTGACAGGCATCCTCCTCTGGCTCATGGTTGGTCATGGCTGTCTGGGTTTCTTACAAGGAAATATTGCGTTTTTGTTAAAAAATAAGTGGTCATGTTGTTGCATGCATGTATAAATTCACACACAATTCACAAGTATGGTAATTGCAACTACCAAATTATGTATTGTACATCATGTCAAAGCCTTATTGGCAACAGTGTGCGTAGACATTAATAGAATCTGAAATGTCAATAAAGAAAAATTCTGACTAAGGAATACAATTTTCATCATGCGGTCCATCATGCGGTCCCAAATATTGGCACTATTTTGTATTATAATGTTTCAATCAATCAACTTTATTTAAAAAGCTTTCTTCATACATAGTAACCCAAAATAATTTACATAAACAATGAAAATCAATCACCCACAAGCACAGATTATTTCTTTTTAAGGATTTTTTGGCCCGCAGGCTTTATTGGACAGGACAGTGTAGCATGGGATGTGACTAAGGAAAGACATTGCAACAAATTGTCCGAGCCAGAATCAAACTCACGACGCTGCGGCGCGCTAACATGTGTGAAAACATTAGATGAGATAGAAAAGGCCCATAAGTAAGTCATCATTTAGGAGTCACTTAGATTTTGCAGTAAATAATTAATGTCTTAAAGTCCCAAAATATCAAACGTGTCCTGTGCCCCATTCTGACAGAGCTCAATTTTCCAAACCAAAAAAATGAGAATAGTTCCCTCTGTTTCAATAAACAGCAGTACTAGCCTGGGAAATCTCCTCTTTCAACAGGTGTCTTTTACTACAGATTTGCCTTTTGCATTATTCACCAGGCTCTTCCACCTTTAAGAGACGCCCTATCCCATTCATTATTTATCTGCCTTTTTTCACCGGGGACGGAGGCACCTTCAATTATTCAACAACAATATAGAGCCTAGCGGGGGTTAATAGGGCTTTAGCTGTGGGCTGGTGTAATGGCTGCCCAGGGTGGGGGAAGATTTATGATACAAGTCGACGGGCGATGTGAGAGATTGTGCTAGCGAGCAAAGGTGAGGTGGGACTGAAGAGTGATTGAAGCAGAAAGGGTTTAGTAATGTTGGGTGTCTTGGGAGAAAAGGAACAACACTGAGGCATAGGGGACCGGTCTGCAAATGTACCAGAAAAAACAACAAATGTAAACAAGTCGAATTGAGATGATAACGTTACTTTGGGGACCAATACCATGGGGCATTGTATGTAGAATGAAGGCAAAACTACATAGAACTACTAGAAAACATGCAAAATGTGAAAATATATTGTGTTGTGGGCTGAAGTCACCACAACCGAACCAAAACAAACATGGCGGCGCTGATGGCCGTACTAAGGCTTATTTTAGGAGAAATACTGACTATTTTGTAGTTCAAAAACATGCACACAATGGCACTTTGTACCTTTGTGGATGAGAAAGAGGACTGTACTTTTCTAAACACTGGATTTAACACAATTTAGATTTGTCTGCTTCTTCCGCTATTGTGATGCTTCGACCAATAAGCGCAAAGTATTCTTTCAACGTCACGAGCCTTCCCAGATCGATTGATGTAAAGAACTCAATTCAGAATGAGACAAAGATCAATCTGGCATGAGCCAGGTTTGGTCAGAGGGACCAATGGCACACGTTAGCAGCCTCACTTCTGTTATATTTAGCATAATATGCCTCCTTTAAAAGGCATACTTATTTATTTAAAAGTATAAACCAAATTAAATGAACAATTTCCCTTGAATGGAGCAATATGAGGGTTAAAAAAATGTATAATATTAATAAAAATATAGCCGACCATTATTGATTTTTGTTTACGCACAACAGCACACAGTAATGGGTGATGTTAATATTTGGCTCTCAAGTTTAAGGGAATCTCTAAATGTCAAATTAATGCTATGTTTTAACAGCAGCAAAGTGGCCCCGTAATTTTCTTTTTTAATACATAAAAGATCACCAAACATTAGTAGTGGGTGTGATAATACGCTACAACAAACGTTGGTATTACATTGGATTGTTCGGAGCGTAGGATAAATGCTGTTTTTACATGACTTGGCTTCTGACAACATAAAATGGTAGTTTAATTTACATTAATGCTGCTATGTTGTCTCTCTGTTCTCTATATCGTAGCTGGCACAACTCTGTTGTTCTTCTGTGCTGGAGCCAGAAGAAGCAGAAAGGTGTTGTTGCCTTGGGCTTGGTTCTATTTACTGAACCTGACTAAATTTCCACAAGAGCACTATTCACTGTATGTGCACAGAACTAAATACATTTTGGATTTTAGGCTATAGGTGAAAGTTTATTAAGAATGCATAGAAATGGCTCAAAAGGTGGTTATGAACTGAAGTGAAAGAAAAACAGTTTCGCACAACATAATATTGTGCTATAGGATTGGGGGGAAAGCCTGTGGATAACAAAGAATAAATGCATTTTGCAGCCCTGAAGTATTGAGTAAAAAGGTAGTTATTAGGGCTGTAAACTTTTAGTCCAGGAATATTCCACTTAAACCGGGACAAGACTAGTACCAACCAGGCCTGAACTAACCCACACCCACCCCCACACCACACCCCCACACCACACCCACCCCCACACCACACCCACCCCCACACCACACACACCCCCCACACCAAACACACACACACACCCCCCACACACAAGCAGGAGTAGCCTAGGGACTACAGATGAAAACTAGCTTTGTAGCCATAATCAGGCATATTTACATCTGCTTTATACTGATGTTCATTAATGTGCATTGTCCCTATCAAATATATAAATAAATTAGTGTGCTGTTAGCATGATAAGAGTTGTTAGCTTTACCCGGAACGACAACACTGGCTCAGGGCTCAGAGACTCGTGAAAAATGCTTTAAAAACGTATCACTGTGAATATCTAGGACACTGGGAAAGCAGTGTTTTGTTTTTCCAAATTTCAAAATAGTAAAAATTAGGAAGAGTCCCTTTAACAAATGGAAGATGGATTGTGGGCCAGATCAGATCATTTAAAGGGCCTGATCTGGCCAGAAGAGTAAGCCTGCTTTACTCTGCTGTCGATTAATGTGCAAATGACAGGTTAGACAACACTCCAATAAAATGTCGTGAACAAAACAACATTCCTCAGACATCTGGCACCTAAGAAACCCAATAAAATGATTACTTCATAACAATAACATGATTACTTCATAACAATAATATTATTACTTCATAACAAATTAACAATGCATATTCGAAAAGCAGTGTAGGAAAGTAAAAATGTCACTCAATCTCACCCCTTATTCCTCATTGTTTAATAAATCATATTTTTATACCTTACAACTGTTACCTAACAACCATATTATATTTAAACATAAAATTGTGTCAGTTATGCCAAGGAAAAGCGAAACAAGCTGATGTAAATAATGATTTCATACAAAGTATTGAAATGATATAAAAGTAGATTTTTCCATTCTTCTGTCTTTAGTTCTTTGTTTATCTTCCTCTTGTTTTTGTCAAGGAGCTCAGTCTTGTTATTATTATCATTGTTGAACAATGCATTTTATACTATACCCTTATTGATTAAAAAGACAGAAAGAAGGAAAGAAATACATTTTTAAAAGTTGTCTCATCACATATTGATGACATAGGTAGGGGGTTTCCATTTTAGAACTCAGAACTACTTCCTGTATTTTTTTTGAATGTTATATTTCAAATTTTTTTTCACAAACTGAAAACTTCACGGATGCAAACACCTTGAAAAATACTCACCACAGGTTCAACCCACCAATATAAGTCATAGGTCGATGCTGTTGAATATATAAATTTTATATGATATGAATTCCAACAAAATATTTAGTTGACAAATTATTATGTATTCACAAAAGCAGAAAGAAGAAAGCATGCGAGTTATGTTGAGATTGTGTATGAATTGTACGGTTAATCTGCTTTTTCATAGCTAAATACACTTTTTTTTTTATACATACCGTATTTTGCGGACCATAAGCGCTACTTTTGTCAGATTTTTGAACCGAGCGCGTATTTACAGCTGCGGCTTTCTGTAGTTTTTTTCTTCACCGCTAGGGGCCACTAACCGGAATAGAATCAAAACTAACAGAAAAGTTAAGCAAGAAAGCAGATGTTGCTTTTTTATTCAGCTAGCAAATAGAACACTGACGACAAATTTACCAACTATAAATTATTTTCAAATTCTTGCCGCATCATTATGGAACCCAAACGAAGAAGTTCGTATGAAGCAAGTTTTAAGCTGAAGCCATCGATCTTGCTAGGAAACCGCGCTGCTGCACGCAAAGTTTAACATCAATGAATGTACGTTAGCGCTGGAGGGAGAGCACGCTGGAGGGGGACAGCGGAAGCATCCATGCCAAAAAGTCAAGGAAAGAAGTTCTTCGGCCTATCACAAAAGGTGCGGCCCTATGTATTGTTTTTATTACTTTTTTTTTAAAAATAGAGCAAATGCTGCTATATAGGGAGCGGCTAAAAGTCCGGAACAATACGGTATTGTTATTGCAGTCTCATGATCTCGACAGGCCACTTTTGTACGTGTTAATCATAGAGCTAAATAGGTTGGAGAGCTTTTCAAGCCCTTTCAGTTGACTAATGGATATACTGATCATACTTAAGTTGACTCCCTAATAATAATAAAAAATATATATATATATATATATATATATATATATATATATATATATATATATATATATATATATATATATATATATATATATATATATATATATATATATATATATATATATATATATAATGTGTATACTGTAATAACTGGAGATGTGTCTAATATGTGTCAGATGTGTCTGAGTTTTTTTTTTTTTTTTTTTTTTTTTTCAAGAACTCAGGCAATATATCTACTATCTGTACCCTTAATACAACTCATACAAACGATATAATACTTTTTTCAAATAAATCTTAACCTAACTTCAATTCATTTTTTAGTAAGAAGTTAAGATATTCACTGCAGCCTTGTTCCTCCGAGCTCTGCTGCAACGGTCACATCAGTGCTGCCCCATCATTAATCCTCATACTCTTCTGCACAGCTCACCAATCGTCGATCAAGCCCCATCATTTGCAATGTTATCCTTATCATCACTAATTGATTTTATGATCCATGCCTTACATTAATATGCTAGCAATGTGAGAGATTAAGAATTTAGCTGCCCATGACTATTAATGCTATCTTATCACAAATGGATGAGCTACATTTCATTACATTTAATCAAATTGCACTTTTTTTATACAAGTTTCACCCCGCAACTATAGCCAATATGCAGCATTTATGAACAATGTAGAAAGTTCAGTATCTTTAGCATATAAAGTGCTTTGGCAAGGTCTTGTTTGTATCTTAAATTGCATTGTGTAGTAAATATCTCAGAAGGGAAAACAGATTTGTATTTACGTTACCTGTCTTTCCCTCTCTCTTTTGTCATACAACGTGAAATGTTGCAGCGCCCCCTTTTGGCGTGATCCGAATCAAGCACGTATTGGAGATCCCAGTTGTATTTGACCTGGAATTGCAGTGAAATTGGATACTGCCATTGGGACGGTTCTGGTCGATGCAGAACACATAAATTCCCAACGATTCGTTGAAGCCGGGCAGCACGGGGCTTGTCACCGGTGAAATTAAGCACATCTAATCTCAAATGTCATCAATATGTGAATAAGTACATCTGAGCACATTCATGTCCTCCCAATGAGAAAATGATATCAATTTCCTGTGATCAAACGCCAGCGGAAATCCTTCAGCATGGAGTGTAATCACGGGTTTATTGCTGCAGTTTTAATGAAAGGGCTCCTTCATGAGTTAACAGTGTGATCTGGAGTGCTGCTTAATGACACAGCGCTTTGTCCAGGCTGAGGCTTTACGCGTAGACGTAAGAGATGGTCGGTGGCGTCATCCGAAAATCTCTACATTCACAGCTGGGAAGAAGAAAACTAAAGATGGCAGTCGGGAAAGACACTTGCCCATTGCCTTGAGGAATATGTTTGTTCTTATGGCACCTTCCCTGAGTCATACGTTTGTGTAACACCTAAAGGTGGAAATTATGGCTAAGTCGCAAAAACTTTAATGGTGAATTTGATTATTCTTCATAAACTTGGAGCCAATTTTTCCTAAAACACCTAAAATGACCAATTCAATCTGAAGCTGTTTTTGATCTCTTTGGCTTATAAATGGAGTCTGTGAAGCTGAGACTCTGTAGTTCTGGACTCTGATGTTTGATTTACTCTAATTACAAATGTAAACAAACTCTGCAAAGAGGAATATCAGATTTTAAAACCAGATGCCTAGAATGTCTAAATAATATGGATTATAGCTGGTGTCTGGAGGGATGCTCTGATAGACACTAATGGGCATTTGTTGGGTTTTGACAATTCCTTTTTCAAAGATGAAGCTAATTTCCCCAAAAATATTAGTCTATTCATTTTTGTATTTGTTGGTTTGGAGAACTTGATTCATCCCAGAATGTTTGATTTGACTGAAAATTATTATTATTGCTTTATTTTTATATTTTAAATACCCAGGAGCTTGATAGTTTCCTTTTATCAGATAATAAAGTGGGCCCACCTCACCTCAAGAGATTAACTGTAGTCCTAGCCCAGAGGAAAGCCCTGTAGACATGGGGAGAACATAACTCCACATAGAAATGCACACACTACCCAGGATTTTAACCTAGGAAATGTCAAAAATGAGAAATTTGAGGGGAAAAAATTTAGCAGAATGTTAAATAGATGCTCAAACGTAATAAATTAGGAAATAGTACACACATTTACTGAAGTGGGTTGGTCCATTTTGTTAGGAAACATTTGTCCTGGCCACAAATCAGTCAATCCAACATGGTTCAAATTTAAGGTCATGGACAAATATTAATTTCATTGTTAAGATTGAAGACCTCCAGCTGTGCTTTTCAGACATTTTTGCTTAAAGCCGCACCTGAGAGTTGGCCATCAATGTGCAAATGCATCCAAAAACAATCAAAAGCCCAAATAGATTTCCTGCAGTTTGCTGAAAAAGCAGATTGGGTCTCCTGATACCGGTGCACACGTCTAAACGCACATCTGTCAGCAGGAGACAAAAGAATATGAAATGCTGGCTGTAGAACGGAGGAGATGGTGTTGCAGCGAGGAGAGTTTGCCTCAGGTGACAGCAGTCTTCCAGGAAACGTTCAGAGAGAAGAAATGCATGCTGGGACACACAGAAACAATGCACTAATTAAGGCGTGGCGCTCCACCAGGGTTCAGAGAGAGAGGAAGCCAGATCTCAGCTGGACAAAGAAAGCAATGTTTTTACATTTTATAATCAAAGCAGTGGATGCAATCTGGCAAAAGTTTGGGATGGATCAATTTATTCTGGAAAAATGGAAAAGCTTGGCATTTGAAGGCATTGGAAGTAAATGAATAATAACTTCAGCACTCTGACGTATATAACTTAGTCTTGTTACAAAAATACAAACATGGCAAGGCAAGGCAAGGCAAGGCAAGTTTATTTGTAGAGCACAATTCGTACACAAGGCAATTCAAAGTGCTTCACACAACAGGAAAAAATGCATTAAAATCACAAAAGACATGGCAGAAATCACAATCTTAGTTCAAGACATAAAAGAGAAGAGTGCAAAGAAAAGCATTTCAGTCATATGCACAGCCAAACAAAACAGTTTTTAGTTTAGTTTATGTAACATGTACATCATATATACAACCAAGATCACAGTTTTCAGTTCACGCCACTTCATGTACATTATACCACCTTTAAGGCTAACAAACATCACCGCTGACAGATGTACGTATGTCTATTTATCTCTATTTAGCAGAAATACAGCCTTTTGTTGAAGAGCAGAAGGAAGCGCTTTCTCTTCCCAAACTGATAATGTGCAGAATTTTACTCAGAAATACAAACTAAAAGTATTGAATATGTGGTTCTCTGTGTGATAATATCACTAAAATATCATATTGTCACAGGATCAGATTTCGTATTGATTTATGTTGTCACATATGTAACTTTTGGAGCAGAAGTTAACTTTCTCCTGTATCTCCTTTCAGGCCTATCTACACAAAACATTATTATCCAAGACACGACACGATTCATATGGTTTTCCACATTATGGCTCCACTAAACTAAAACAAAAGGCTCTGTGTGCATTTGAAACTGTCACATGCATATTGCTAAATTGAGCAAATAAAGCCCCGGATTCAGCCTCTGCCAAGCACATAAAGAGGAAAGATGGATTTAGAAAATAAACACATATGGGCATATGGTTAAAGCTCGAGGAGATTAGGGAATGTCTTATAGAGCAGTCAAGAGATGATGGAAAAGTGAGCGGAAAAAAAAATCAGACTTTTTTTTTTTAAAGAGTAAGTCTTAACACACAGCCAATGTGTGTTTAACATTGAGTGATTCTGGGATTAGGATTTAGAGCGGGTTTAACACCTAATCAGAATGGAACATAAATGGAGTGACTTTTTCCTGCTCTGCTAAATCATTATTTCTGCTATAGGTTCTATGAGACCAAAACACAAGTTGTACGCACATTTTTTATAGAAGAGTCTAATTTGTCTGGAGAATGCAATGTGTACGCTGCACCGATCCAATCTCACACTCCATCCTCCATTCTGTCGTGATCAAGTCTCCATTTGAGGCTGGGACTCTCCACACACCTGGCGAGGGCAAGTAACCTACCTTGGTGGTCGAGAACCATGGCTCTGGGTTTGGAGGTTCTGATTTTAATCCCGGGCGCTTCACACTTCCCCAGTGAAGCACCACTAACTGGAAATCATCATCTGCAAACAGCAGATGGACCCCTTTTGATCCTTGACTGCCCCTGGAAATGTTGTCTATAAAGACAATAAACAGAACCAGTGACACAGGGCAGCCCGGGCCGAGTCTAACACAAACAGGCTTGACTTACTGCCGGCAATACAAACACAGCTCCAGCTCCAGTCAGTGACAGCCCTGAGCAAAGGGTCCCCGGACCAAAAACTGATCAAATGCCATCTCCACAAAGCAAATGTGAACAGAAGTTGTTGGGAAAAGTCCCATGAACACTCGATCACCAGATGGAGGGTAGAGCTGGTCCAGTGTTCCACGATCAAAACAAAAACCACATTGCTCGTCCTGAATGAGGTTCATTGTTTTTTCCTAATTTTCTCATTAAAGTTTTCCCCAAACTGTTCTCACCTTTGACCGCTGTAAATGACCAAAAAGACAAAAAGCACTTCCTTTCAGTATCTTTAATGCAGCCTTAGGGATAGCGATTTAAAATTGCAACCAGAAGTCGGCTTTAAGTGGATAGCACTATTGTTTCATTCCCTAGAATCTTAGTCAATACGGTGACCTCTGAAGAGCCAGATCATGAGAGTTTTATTTGAGTTCGTTTACTCTGATTTGAAAAGTACAATAAACTGGTTTTGAAGAAAGAATACTTTTAGTTTACTTAAAAGAATAAGCCACATATCCTCTTTACTATATAGTCTCTTCTTAATGATGAAGGTTTATGGAATACATTTTGGCTAGTTGTTGTGACATTTGACTTTGTACTTGACCCATTCCTCAGTTTGCCTGGCCATAAAAGAAGAGGTGAGATCTTCTGTAAAGAATATGCATACAGAACATGTCTGGATCCCAGGATGTCCCTCAACACCCATTGGGGGCAAGTGTTAAGGAGCAATGGCCAAACACATTGCAGCTGGTTGGGGAAACTGTGGCTCCTGGAAGTAAACTAACTCTTATTTATACAAACTTATACAAGCTCCTATAAACACACACTCCAAATGTTGCTTATGTTTTGGGTTAACAACAACTCCTCCATACGTTGAAAACCATCAGAATTGAAAAATAATTCTTTCTTCCATTTAAAAAGGGACACTTCAGTTCTTATACATAATTTGTTTCCCGGTTTTGCATCCTTTCTTCAATACAACTCCAATCTATCTCCATTGCTCACTGACAGTTCATTCTGGGAACTTAAACCATCCGCTCCAAGTTGGTGTTGACATCTGTACGGCTTGTTGATGACGGGAAAACAAAAACATCCTGTCGTGTGCCGGCCCAGCTCCATGTCTGTCTATCCGTCTATGGCGCTCTAAATCTGTGCCCAAAATGTGACGTTTCTCACCACTGACAGCCTCCCAATGCGCCTGCTTGGCTGATTTGAATGGAGCTGTTGTTTATGTTGTGTGTGTGGGACCAAATGTGCAAGCACGGCAGGTTTTCCTTTGCACATGTACTGTACGCCTGTTAGTGCAGAATGTGTGCGCATATGTCCAACAGACTGAGTTTTAGTTAAATATTTTCAGATGCGGAGCTCAAGCTGGCAACAGAAATAAGAAAGTGGTTTGTATTGCCAGAAATAACACAACATCACTCACTCGGGAAACATAGTGGCACTGAGGAGGGAAAAAAATATGGAGACGTCATCTGCTGTAATTTCATAAATCATTTGTCCCCTTTAATTAAATCCACCAAATGTCCATGACAAACGCCCTCCGCTTCGGCTGGAGGAGGAACCCAAACAGAAACGCTCGGCTCAAAGTCCCATTCATTCTCACACATGACAAACAGTGGCGAGAAAGTGAGACGCCTAATTGGCACATTCAAATACACACTGGTGCGTATAACCAAGACTACAGTATTGTGGAGTAAAAAGCCTCAAAAGGAAGAGGTTTGCCAACATCTACATACGACACAAATCCCACGGTTAAATCAATAAATGTTACAGTGTCGGAAATCCCAATTAACTGGATTAAAAATTGCTCTTAAAAAGGCGCAGAATGTTAATTTTCTCCTTCTCGTCTGAATGGAAATGGTATTACTTAGCTTAGAATGTTACACAGTATGGCATTAAACGTAACCATCTCCCATGGAAAAAAGCAGGGGGCACCACCAGGGCAAGTTACAGGTCAGAGCTGCGGAGAGGCGAGCACACTCACAGTGAGAATGTATTTTTTTGTGAAATTCCAGGTTGAACCATAACATCTCCACAGACAACAGTTTAAATGTTACGAAAGCGTCATTAAGTACAGTAGATTTTTGTGGAAAACATAATATTAGAGCCGTTTTTATTATATTATATTCACAAACAAGACATTAACTGGTTGAAAATAGTTTGGTAGCTGCTCACTGAGTACAAAAGTAAACAATACTTTTAATGAGCAAAGAAATATTCTAACAACAATGACCCACCAAGAATAATGTGTTCGTTCATTCATTCATTCATTCATTCATTCATTCATGTTCTGAAGTATGGTTTTAACCTTCTATTTCAATGGAATCATGCCGGTAACGTGCCACCTCAGAGATATACTGCTTAAATGGGTGAAGTGTCTAGGGTTGGTAAAAGCATCAAAAATATAGTATTGATACTACAAAAAAATACATTAATAAGACAAAATGTAACCTTTTGTGAACAGTTTTTGAATTATCTAGTTCTTGAATTATCAGAACTAGCATAAGACCACAATGCATTATTTTATGTTGAAATTGTCAGTCGATTCTCTAAAACCTTGAACTAAAAAAAGAGCATTTTTAATTATCATTGTGGTATCGAAATTGGTATAGAAAATTTTCCTTTGTTTTAAATTTATTGTGACAACTCTACCAGAGGCACAGTGAACAGTGAATAAGAGCGTTGCACATGTGTGTTTGCTGCGAATTCGGTTCTCTGCCGCGACCATTTACCAAATGTCACTCCCCTCTCTCTCTCTTTCTCTCTCCTGATTTCATGCTACAACTGTCCTGCCAAATAACAACTATGGGCAAGAATAAATCTTAAAAAATATATTGGGAGAGCAAGAGGTTTGAACTGCCAAACTGTCAGATATATTTCAATGAGCAAGTACAGAAATCATGCTTTTACATTTATTACAATTATTGTTTTTTAACATTTGTAGTTTGAAGACGTTCTGCTTTTGTTCACGTGACACTCAGCAATGTAGCTGAATATTAATATTGATTCCATCTTGAAAACTTTACATATACACGGTGAGGAAAAATCTCTAACCTTTTTACCTCCTACATATCAAACATGTGGAGGAGTGGACCAGCTGTCTCCTCTAATCTCACACTGAATAACAAATCTCATCACTGCATAAACACTGGAAGTTTTACCAGGTATCAAAGTCTGTGCGTGTCCACCTCGTGTCTCTCCTTTCTTTGCGTGCTTTTTCCCTATAGACGCAGCGAATGCCAAATCGTTTTCATCGCTACATATTCTCCGCATTATATGTAAGACAATACCGCAATGTGTTCACCGCCAGAAGGTGCGGCTTGAAAGTTATTGTCCAAACACAAAATGAAATCTTTAGCCAAGGGACATGCACTGCTCATAAACAGACAGCATATGAAACGTTTTGTATTTGTAAGCGGTGCCATCTTGTGGGGCCAAACAACTCAATCAGCAATCTGTCGGGACGTTCGCAAAATGAGATTCTCCTTCAGCGATGACTACAGATTTCTACTTCCTCCATGATGAAATGGTGTTTTATAACTCGATTTTGGTTTTTATTTACAGCCAGCAGCGCATCTTCCAATTCAATAAAACACCAATGGATTTCTACATCTGCGCCGGCTGGTGTTTATCAGAGGTCAAACCTTTTGCGAATGGCAGAATGCTGTCAATGGAAAAGATCTATTGAATAAGAAAATAAGAAAACAACATTTTTAGGAAGCATATAGCCAGGAGAGTGCTATGTGGAAAACATGACCCTGCATCTTGGCTTCTGAGAAAATGGGGCCACAGAAGGGGCATTGTTAGCAAAAAATTTAAAAAAAATAACAGAAACGAAACCCACCACGAAATATAACCCTTTACTAACTGCAAATTGCATACACAAAATCCCATTTATAGTTAAAAATCACTGGAGTCATTCATGTCAATTTTTCCTGCTTGTAACACGACTGAGGTTAAAATGTTCACTGGCCAATTAATTTATCTCACCCATGATTAGTGGTAATGTCTGAGTTTAATAGTTTTTTACGCTTTATGCCTGAAGTAAGTTTGCCACAATCTTGCCTTGTTTATTCGCTTCTCGATTTGCAACATTTTAATGTACTTTTTGACCCGATCATTTCAGATGTATTGAAACTAACATGTGCACACCTTAGTTTACTAGTCCCATTCTGTCAAAGCAAAAGATTAAAGGTTAAATCAAATAAGAATAAAGAAATAAAGAAATAAGAAATAAAATTGGCCTTTTTCATTTAATTCTGTCAGCTGTAAGAGCATGTTTTTTATGCGATAGATTTCGCTTGTTGCAAGATTGATTATTGCGTCAGCCATCGATACTTTAGCTATATACTGAGCAGCCCTAATCTATACTCATTTGAACAAGTATTGATGCTGAGAGAAAAAAAAAAAAAAAGAAAAAAAAATCACATACAGTAAATAGGACAAAAGTTGACTTTCCTGAATTGCTTTTTAAAAAGGTCTGGATCTATATCAGAACAAGTATGAAATCACATGGGTTGAAAGAAAGTATAATTAATATGGGTTGAAAATACTGCAATTGTCTAGAAATGTTTTTTTTTATATGAATGTGGTGTTGACATCTGTGTCAAGCCTTTTAGTGTATAACAGATAAACATGTATAGGACTATCTCGCCTACAGATGGTGTTATGGATACACTTGAAAAAAGGCACTAATAATGTTTCCATATAATCAATAACTTAACTGGTAAGAAGAAACATTAAGACCGTGCATGGGAGAATGTAGCCTACTTTCTCCTGTAGCAAATGGGATGCCGTGGTCTTAGTAGACAGATTGCACTTGTCACATCTGAGCCACACAGAATGGACGGCCATTACGGGAATGATCTGTAGTGGCAAACAGAAAGGGCATTAAGCAAGCAGAGCACAGGTGGACAATGGACACACAATAGATATTTGATGGAGATGAGTTGTTTGAAAGATAAACTGCAGTAAATGTGTTTTGTGGAGCACGGTCAGGGCAAACCGATGTGGTCTGCTAATGTAAACAGCCCACACACACACACACACAGCGAGTCCCAGTGCAGATAAAGCGGTCATTGGAATTAATAAGTGTCCCACAATGGATTGGGCCCAAGCCTTTATCGTAAACACATCAGTCATGGTGTAGCAGGCCGGTCAAGGGATCAAGCTAAGGGCTAATAAGGGTTGTGCAGTTTAGAAGAAACTATGTCAAGGCACAGTATAGTTATGGAGCTTCTTACTCTTTTTTTATAATCTGCAAACTGCATGTATAATCTGTCCAAAATAAATTTGTCACGACCAATTTTGAAGTTAGTCCTGACAAATGAGAAATCCATTTATTCCACTGACACAAAACCTAATAATAATATAATAAAAAACATGAAATGCATTAATTTGTTCACTCATTCATTTTCTAGCGCTTGTTTCTGTTAGGGGTCCAGGTCCAGGTGACTGGACCAGGGACTTTGGGCATTAACATGAAATACAATTAAAAAGTAATAATAAAATGAATAGTTAATACGAATGATTTGTAGATGTTAATTATATGACCCCCTAAGCTCAAATGTTAATTAGCTATTTAAAAATTTAAGAAAATATCTCCCTTTTGTGCATAGAAAGGCACTGGTACACATGATAAATACTGAGTCCCCAAAAATTGTTCCAGTTTTAATTTACTGAACAATAAATGTATATAGTATTTATCCCCCTGCAGATGAAGCAATCACTATGATCACCAAAATTAATAATTTGCACTTTATATTGACAATGCTCCACATTTAAATCTGAATCCACTTGGAAAATTGGAATTGGAAAACTTTGTCTTCAAACAAATGGTGAGAGGCCAAAGGCTGATGGATTGAGTTTAAGGATGTGTCAATCACAGGAGACTGGATCATGGCGGAGTGGAAGATGCTGATGGATGAGAGAGAACTTTGGCCATGAAGGAAAGGGCCACAGAGAGGGCAGGGTAGTAGAACTCGGATAACAATGCAATGGACAGAAAGGAAAAATCATTTTGAGAAAGAAATCGATAAGACTTCCACCAAGGTGCTGAACACGGTGAAGAATATCTGAACATAGTGAAGAATAAACTTCAACTGTTCTTTTTTTTTCTCACAGCAAAGTTAATGCTTGGTACAAATCTCAAAATTGTGTCAATAACATGCTCACATCATACAATGTTATACATGCATATGCACATACATGTTTGCATAAGAACTAGACAAGGTATAAGAACTGTTTTAAAGCAGAATAGATGGACTGAAACGTATTTAGAGGCAAACAGAAAGACTGGCAGAGAGTGAACAAACCGGGGACAAGCACTGTGTCTCCTTCCTCCTGGACACGCCATAAACCTGATTACAAGCCAAACAAATGAGTTTACCAGCTCTGCCATGTGTCTCCACGTAATATACAAACTTGGCTCACAAAGAAATCCCGGCTGAATGTAACAACAACAGAAGACACATCTCACTACTAATATTAAGATGGAAGCAGAGACCGGCAGGAGAGATCAATAAAGTGATTTGGAGCAGGACTGCGGTCCAATCTCATGGAGCATTTATTGGAGGAAAGACCCAGAGAAAATAAACCGAGACATTTCCTCCTGTCTAAGCATTTAATGTTTCAGACCACACTGTGAGTCAGCAGTGACTAAAAACACCTGCAGCACCACCAGCAGCAATGCAAAAGCTCAGTGGGACTTTCCTGGTTAAATAGAGGTCAATAAATACATAGATAAAAAAAAAAAAAAAACTATGTAATGTGTTATTGCGTATTCTATGCTTTTAAATACCACTGGCATGTTATTCTTTCTAGACCGACACTAACGCATTTGACTAAAAACACTAAAATAATAGACGTGTAAGGCAGACGCACAAATTATAAAATGTCTTCTCATATCTTTTGGAATCTTTTTAGTGGCATGCCGGTATCCAAAATCCATCCATCCATCCATCCATCTTCTTCCGCTTTATCCGGGGCCGGGTCGCGGGGGCAGCAGTCTAAGCAGGGACTCCCAGACTTCCTTTTTCCCCAGACACTTCCTCCAACTCCTCCGGGGGGATCCCGAGGTTCTTCCAGGCCAGCCGAGAGACATAGTCCCTCCAGCGTGTCCTGGGTCTTCCCGGGCCTCCTCCCGGTGGGACATGCCCGAAACACCTCCCTAGGGAGAAGTCCAGGAGGCATCCGGAACAGATGCCCGAGCCACCCCTCAGCTGGCTCCTCTCAACCGTGGAGGAGCAGCGGCTCTACTCCGAGCTGACCTCCCGTGCTCGAGCTCCTCACCCTATCTCTAAGGGAGCGCCCAGCCACCCTGCGGAGGAAACTCATTTCGACCGCTTGTATCCGCGATCTTGTCCTTTCGGTCACTACCAAAGCTCATGACCATAGGTGAGGGTAGGAACGTAGATTGACCGGTAAATCGAGAGCTTTGTCTTTTCGACTCAGCTCCTTCTTCACCACAACGGTCCGATGCAGCGACCGCATCACTGCAGACGCTGCACCGATCCGCCTGTCAATCTCACGCTCCATCCTTCCCTCACTCGTGAACAAGATCCCGAGATACTTAAACTCCTCCCATTGGGGAAGGGACTCCCACCCACCTGGAGAGGGCAAGCCACCTTTTTCCGGTCGAGAACCATGGCCTCAGATTTGGAGGTGCTGATTCTCATCCCAGCTGCTTCACACTCGGCTGCAAACCGTCCCAGTGCATGTTGCAGGTCCAGGTTTGATGGAGCCATCAGGACAACATCATCTGCAAACAGCAGAGATGAGATCCTGTGCTCTCCAAACCGGACCCCCCTCGCCCCCTGACTGCGCCTAGAAATTCTGTCCATAAAAACAATGAACAGAACCGGTGACAAAGGGCAGCCCTGGCGGAGTCCCAACACGCACTGGGAACAGATCTGACTTACTGCCGCAATGCGAACACAGCTCCTGCTCCGGTCATACAGGGACCGGACAGCCCTGAGCAAAGGGCCCCGGACCCCGTACTCCGCCAGCACCCCCAAAGGGCACCCCGTGGGACACGGTCGAAAGCCTTCTCCAGATCCACAAAGCACATGTGGACTGGTTGGGCAAACTCCCATGAACCCTCGAGCACCCGATGGAGAGTATAGAGCTGGTCCAGTGTTCCACGACCAGGACGAAAACCACTCTGCTCCTCCTGAATCTGAGGTTCGACTATCGGTCGGATTCTCCTTTCCAGTACCCTGGAATAGACCTTACCAGGGAGGCTGAGGAGTGTGATCCCTCTATAGTTGGAGCACACCCTCCGGTCCCCCTTCTTGAACAGAGGGACCACCACCCCGGTCTGCCAGTCCAGAGGCACCGACCCCGACCGCCACGCGATGTTGCAGAGGCGTGTCAACCAAGACAGTCCTGCAACATCCAGAGACTTTAGGTACTCGGGGCGTATCTCATCCACCCCGGAGCTCTGCCACCGAGGAGTTTTGCCAACAACCTCAGTGACTTCGGCTTGGGTGATAGATGAGTCAGCCTCCGAGTCCTCCGTCTCTACTTCCTCTTCGGAAGACGTGGCAGTGGGGGATTTAGGAGGTCCTCAAAGTACTCCTTCCACCGCCCGACGACGTCCCCAGTCGAGGTCAGCAGGTCCCCACCCGCACCGTAAAACGGTGTTGGTGGAACACTGCTTCCCCTCCTGAGGCGCCGGACGGTTTGCCAGAATTTCTTTGGGGCCGACCGATAGTCCTCCTCCAGGGCCTCCCGAACTCCTCCCAGACCCGGGTTTTTGCCTCTGCGAAAAACAAAGGCCAGTTACGTCGCCGGATTGGCGTTACCGGGGCCCCACCCTGGAGCCAGGCCTGGGTGGGTGCTCCGACGGCGAGCGCCTGGTGGCCGGGTCTTTTTCCCACGGGGCCCCGGCCGGGTGCAACCCAAACGAGTGACGTGGGGGCCGTCCTCCGTGGACCCACCACCTGCAGGAGGATCCGTAAGGGCCTGGTGCAGAGGATCTGGGCGGCAGTCGACGGCAGGGCCTCGACGACCGGATCCCCGGACGCAGAGACTAACTTCTGGGGACATGGGAACGTCACCTCACTGGGGGGAAAGAGCCTGAGCTTGTGCGGGAGGTTGAACGGTTCCGACTAGATAAAGTCGGCCTCACCCCACGCACAGTTTTTGGGCACTGGAACCCATCCTCTTGAGAGGGGCTGGACGCTCCACTTCTCTGGTGTTGCCTGCGGGAGAGGCGGCGGGCTGGCGTGGGCTTGCTTATTGCCCCCAAGCTCAGCCGCCATGTGTTGGAGTTTACCCCAGTGAACGAGAGGGTCGCGTCCTACGCCTTCGGGGTTGGGGACAGGTCTCTCACTGTGGTGTCGCGCCTACGGCCGAACAACGGTGCTGAGTACCGGCCTTCTTGGAGTCCCTGGGAGGGGTACTGGACAGTGCACCGACCGGGGACTCCGTTGTTTCTACTGGGGGACTTCAACGCCCACGTGGGCAACGACAGTGACACCTGGAGAGGGGTGATTGGGAAGAACGGCCCCCCGATCTGAACCCGAGCGGTGTTCAGTTATTGGACTTCTGTGCTAGTCACGGACTGTCCATAACGAACACCATGTTCAAGCACAAGGGTGTCCACCAGTGCACGTGGCACCAGGACACCTAGGCGGAGGTCAATGATCGACTTTGTTGTCGTGTCATCTGACCTCCGGCCGCGTGTCTTGGACACTCGGGTAAGAGAGGGGCGGAGCTGTCAACCGATCACCACCTGGTGGTGAGTTGGATCCGCTGGCGGTGGAGGAAGCCGGACAGACTTGGCAGGCCCAAGCGTATAGTGAGGGTCTGTTGGGAAACGTCTTTGCGGACACCGCTGTCAGCAGGGTCTTCAATTCACACCTCCGGGAGAGCTTCTCCCAAATCCCGGGGGAGGCTGGGGACATTGAGTCCGAGTGGACCATGTTTCTCGACCTCCATTGTCAATCCAAAATAAGTATTATTTATTATTATTAGAGTATGACCTATTTACTGCCACCTGCTGTAGTGGAGTGTGAATGTGCACTCATCAAACACTTCCCATTTCAACTGCATACCAAAAAGAAAAAAAAAAAAAAAAAACTTCACACTGATTTAATAAGTACATTTTAAAGGGGTACTTCAAATCCTTTACTTAAGTCGATTTTTTTATGTTTCTATTTTGTTTTCTAACCTATGTAGCCATACTTTACTTCACAAAACTGAGTACTTCTTCCACCACTGCATGAATGAACATTTGAAATTAAAAATGGTCCGATTGTGTTCCTTTAGTATGCTTTATGATAAGTTATATCCATGTACATTGTATTAGTTTGAATAATACCAGATTGACTTCCGTTTCAAATTTGAGACTAAGACTATTCACTTTCCCATAAGCAAACAAAGACAAAACCAGACTTTTGCATACACAACATGCCCAGAGACATGCATTTCTTTTCATATCTTATCTGGAAAATGTTCCCTTGAAACGTCATATCACTTACATTCGCCTGGCAGGAACTTGGATTAGCGAAATCTGACGAAAGTGCGGTTCTGTTCAGTGTTCCAAGAGCGGCCTCCCGAGTCCCATCTGTAAACATGTACTGCTCAAATATTAAAAGGGCCCTTCCCACTCCGGCAACACAAAAACCTCCCCATCCAGAGACACTTAGCACACACTGAGCCGAGCTGTCTTTCCCACTCCTGGGTCCCTCTCGTCCAGGATGTCCGGATAAACCTCTCCATACCCATTCCACTTCTTTTATCTCCGTCTCTGCCACTTTTCACACAAGTAGGAGATTTGACAAGCGATAAAAGAGCAGCCTGTTTTGAGATGCTTCAGATATAAAGAAGGGAACTGGTCCATTCTGCTTTGAGTGGTTTGTTTTCCCTCTTCTCTGTGTACTTTGCTCCAAATTTTAGCCTCTTTTAATGTGCACCTATTAAGAGAGAAAAAAAGAGATTTAGTGGAAGCTATTAGCGCCGCTGTGGGTTGTAACATGGCCAAAAGAAATCTGAGCAGCAAGAGGAGCAGGATAATAGAGAGTCTGGAGGTGTATGGGTAAGGGCAGAGGTTCTCATCATCGCCATTCTTTGTGAAGAATTATTTCTGCTTTAGTCCAACATTGGTTCTGGCCTGTATTTTAACTCAAGTTTTGGCTTTTGCTCAGGATTTTGTAACGGTTTACTCTGTCCTTAGTCATGGATTCTGTTTTGTTGTTTTGTTGTTCTAGTTAAGCTTCAGTTTAGATTTGGTTTAGGCAATCGTGTGCAATAGGTTCCCCCGCTCTTGGAGAAATTACGATTTGATCCCACCCTGAACATTTGTCAAGACATGTGACGGGGCATCAGATGCAATGTGCAGTTGTGTTTGTAAGTTGGAAGTAAGATTTTGGCATAGTTTAGTCCAGATTTATTTATTTATTCAGTCATTCAACTCATTTTTGTGTTAACCATTAGGTCGGTTCTGGTTTAGCCATGAATTCATCCCTCTTCTTAAACAGTTTTTCTGCAGATTTTACAAGCAGTTGGGGAAGAAGTATTCAACTTTGTTACTTAAGTAAAAGTACAGATACAGGAGCAACAATTACTCCAGTAAAAGTAGCATATCGAAAAATATTGGAGTACATGTTTTAAATGTTTTACTTTTAGCGTAAAAGTATTTTGTGCTAATTTTTCATAATTATAGACTGAAATGAGGTGATCTTGATACAGACAATCAATTTCTCAAGGTCTTGAGACTTTTTATTTGTATATTTTGTGTTTGCTCGAAGTCAATGCCAAATCTTGAACTCAAAACCATTAGTCAGTATGTGGCCATGAATGTGCTAAAGAATAACCTTTTTTTATCATTATTATCCAGTTCTTTTGGAAAAGAAAAAAAAATTGTCCAGTAAAAAGATACCTGCTCTCTCAAATGTAGTGAAGTAAATCGTACTGTAGAATTTACTTGAGAAAAGTACAGCTATCTTTTACTTTTGTACTCTGTTACTTTCAAATAACCATATATGTATTTTACCAGAACAACCTTTTCTCATCTGGAACGATTTACCGTCGACACTGGTGTCCTTGATTTGAGCCAACAGGACCTCTGAACACTGCAGGTGAAAAGTCACAGTGACATGCGCTTCTCTTCTTGCAGTTTGATTGATATAACACACACCACAACCTTTCAAATCTGTTGAGACTCCCTGCTACAGGCCATAATTTTGAAAACATTTGATCATGACATGAGGCCTTTTGGACCCCCTTTTATAGTTAAAACTTTCAATGTAAGATGATATAAATATTTATTTGCCCCCAGACTAATGAATAATGCAGGAATATGATAGAGGAAGACTCGGAGGGGCTGAGGTTGTGGTTATTGTTGCTTGTGTTTACTATTCTGAGCTGACTTTGCCTCCAGGTAGTGCATCTCATCTTACAGCACGCGATTTTACCATTTCATTTTGGCTGTTTCATTTTGAGACGAGAGAAACCT
Organism: Chaenogobius annularis; assembly: GCA_015082035.1. Classification (NCBI taxonomy): domain Eukaryota; kingdom Metazoa; phylum Chordata; class Actinopteri; order Gobiiformes; family Gobiidae; genus Chaenogobius; species Chaenogobius annularis. The sequence continues at coordinate 1,240,709 of BJKM01000042.1, forward strand.
ATTGTTTTCCTGATGAGTCCAGGCTAACAAGTTATGCAGAGTTATTTCACAGTACCCAAGAAAAGATTGTGTAGTTGAAACATGTTCAGCAATGCATTCGTCTCTTGATGTCAAAATGTGGGCATCCAGTATAGTATCGAAATGGTGAGTTTACACATCAACTTTTTAAAGGGCATGGCAGGTCATGTAGAAATAACAGTTTAGATTTGCAGTCCACACAGATAGGAATTTGTTAATGACCTATGTATCAGGAGTAGCTGTTCTGTGCCAGAATATCTGTCCTCCCTGATATTACAGAGTCCAACTGTGAAAACGTTCAACGCCCACATGAATAAAACTCAAGAAATGACCTGACCTCAACCATCTTTCATGACTTTAAGCCTGCTATTGTTGAAGTTCGGATGATGACTTAATTCAACGGTCACCACAATTCCGCTGCCCGTTTGAAAAATATAATTGAGGAATCCACTATTCAACAATTACCATAGTCTGTTCAACATATTATACTCGGAAATGATGGTGGCAGTGTGTACAAAAAAATAAAAATAAAGCCAGAAAACAATAAATAATGAAAAGAAGACAGAATAATGAACCTATATTGTCTTGGCACTTTACACCACTTACTTTCTTGTATTTTCCTTTTAAACAAGACAATTTGGTACAATTTGGTAAGTTTCGGTAGGTAAATAATTTCTTGCAATTTACCTCCCACTTCCTCTGAGCCACACGAGATTCATGGTTCCAACTAAGAGTAAATATTCACCACAACATTAAAACAGAAACATACTTTATGTGATTAAACAAATGTCATCCAAATTATGCAGGACCAAAATGATATACACACTCACAGTTGCTTTACATGATGATCAAATTGAAATTCATACATTGTCATGGCTTTGCAGTTTTTCTCTACGTTTCATTTCAGAACGCTCTCAAAATGTGTACACAAGATGCACCTTTATCCGCCAGAAAAGAAACGTTCCACCAGAGTTGCTTCAAATTCCGCGTGCCGACCACAAGTTTCAATTTGCAATTCAGACGAGGCTTATGAACTTGACCTGTGAGACTTCCGTCAAACTGTCCGGCTTCTCAAAAAAGCCGCTAAGCAATGCAACTTATTCACTGCGGCGGTAAAATGGCTGTCTAAGGAATAGCTTGAGCAGATTAGGGCTGAGATACACAGAGTCCTCTCCTTGGTCTTTACCAGCTACAAGGCACCGTGAGGGAGACAGAATGCTCGGTCAGCAATCAGCACGCACCCAAACAACACAGACAGAAGAGACAGCGCACTGGAGAATAGAGGAGAAGAGTGGGGCTTTATACTACTGTAAAGACATACTTTCAAAACAGAAACATCGATTTTGTGACGGATGAAACAACAATACAGAAGTTTTTGCAATGAGTTAGATTTTTCATACCGAAATATGAGAACTTCACTTTGATTTTTGAATAAACCACCATGGTCACACAAAGCATCCACAGTTTTTATTATACTGTGCAAAAATATATATAAAGTTTCTATCTAATTATTTTATTTGTTTTAAAAAACCTTCTGTCTGAATGCAAGACGATGTGGGCATAGACCCTCCAGGGCATCAGACAACTGTCCAATTTTGGGATGTGCCAATCAAAGACACTCTTTCATACGCCGAAGACATCAATCATAAAGTTCTGTAACCTGAGATTGACAGTCTAGTGCTTTGCTCGTTAATTCGGAAGAACTCTGCAAATTCAGAATTCAGAAAAGGTTTCAGAAAATCCTTCTCAGTGTGTTATTTATTTCTACTATCTCCAATTGGTCAATCTGCCCGTCAATTACATCCATCAGAAATGCGGGTCGTCTCTGCTGGGCAAGAAGGCATTTGGTGGCATTTATCTGCATCTTCTTACCAACTTAGTGTTTTATAGAACTACTTATATATTATGTTAACTCATATAAAATGTCATAACGCACTACAATTTCAACGCCAGAACTTTGGCCTCTTTATTAAGTTTTAACGGTATCGGTTCTACAAACTTTTCCACAGTGAAGTTACTGTCTATATCTGAGCGTATATCTGCCAGTGCTGCATAATTGAATAAAAACCCAATTGGCTTCACAGTGTGCACCTACAGTCCAGCGCCTCAAGGGCAGAGAGGAGTGGTACTTACCCGTCAATCAAGATCAAAGGACATTCCCATCATATATTTTCATTCTGCGAGAGGAGCAGCCAAAGTCTTTGGTCAGTTACTGCAAAGATATGTCAAAACCCAGTAGGCTGACCAAATAAATGAACCAGTTAATTTGCTGAGTTCAACAGAATATATATACAGTACATCAGGCGGACTTTCAGTCGGCAAAAGTATTCATATTATAGAGTTTAGCAATTACCGGTACTTTTTTCGACTGCTTGAAGTCAAACATAATAAAAAGTTAAGACATTTTGCTTCCAGAAACACTTTAATTCAGTAGTTATATGCACCGTCTCTAATGAGCTAACATATTGTACTGACCTCTTGTGGTAGAATATGTTTGGCTTTGTTTGGCAATAGCAGGGGATTCTTAAAGATCTGATCAAAGTTCTCAAAATAGTAGAGAACTCCAAATGCCAATGACAGCCATCCATGAGATAAATATCTTCATGGCAGGTATAGACAGAGTAGGCAGTGTTTTAAAGAAATGTGCCCATGATAGACTTTATAGCAGGGCCTCTTCTGCAAAACAACCATAACCATAAACATGTAAAGCAAGCCTGATATTCTCTCTGTGAGGTTTTAGGGGAGACCACCTAGACTTGACCCGGGCTGCACACAGACAGCTTTAATCTTTTACCAGCTCCGAAATAAAGATAAAACCTCTATGCGAGTGCAAAATAGAATGTTTGGAGCAGAAGATTTAAGGAGGGTTGGTCCTGTCTGTTCAAAAGTCTGCCTCCTTGATCTCCTTTCACTGTTTTATAGGCCCACTTTTATTGCATCCGTGAATTGTCTCCCAAAGGTTCGACAGTCGGAGATGCATAAAACGTCTTCATCTTTATTCATTTGCTTTCACTGTTTGGATGCCCAGAAAAAGCAATAAATGTCTAAGGAATGAAAATGACATATTTTTTGTTCAGGAAAATTTGGGGAGTTTAGAAAGGATGGAAGCACTAGGGAAAAGTATTGAATTTTGGAAATATAATTTGCCACTGGTGATACGGAATATATGAAATCAAATATGGTACGAAGACATTCGTTACAACTGCTGTGTACTGGTTATCGAACTTTCTATAGCAAGAAATAAAGCAAATACCGTGTCAACTCTCAACAGGTTTATATATGATATCTACGGTTTTGCAATAACTATTAAAAAGTTAAGATAGAAACCAAGTGTTCCTTTGTGACACGTCATACTTTACTTTTTTTTTTTAAGTTAACTTTAAATTTGCTGCGTTTCAAAATCTGTGTTTTTAAGGAGAGTTTACCTCCCTGCATTCACTCTGTTATATCAGTTTATTGCAAAAAATTTGTGGTACATAAAAGCACATTTCTGACAAAAAATGAAACACAAAGTGATTGGTAGTACACCAAAAACAATCCCACCCAACCGCGGCCTGGCCCACACAACCAAACAACACACACAGACACAAACACACATAAGCTAAGACACATGAGGCTGCGTACAATGAACAGGTTGAGGAAACACCATCGGAGGAGGCTGCACCAGGAGCAGAGTCGCCTCCAGCCATAGGACACAGACACAGGACCCAGGGGGACATGAGGCAGAAACCTAATCTACCAGGGGCCCACGAGCCAGGCCCCAGCAGTCACAGCCGACCTCTGCCCCTGCCACAGATGAAACACTGAAGATCATGAGATAAAATTATTAAAATAAGTCAAAACTAACAATGAGTTAAAGCTAACCTAGAATATAAGATAGCATCAATACAACAGAATAAAACTACAACATATACAGATAAAATTACAAGCCTTTAATAAATACATAGATTAGATAAGATAATAGATACTAATCAGAAGCCAAGGTAAAAAAGATGGGTCTTGAATGCTCTTAAAAACAAGAACGTTCACCATTTATTATCAGACATAACATTCAGGGTTAAGAATAGTTTGTATGCCCAATGCATCTCTACTTATCTTCAAAGTGTAAATACGTTTGTTTTTTTTCTTGTTTTTTTTTTTTACAAACATTTGTTATACCTCAGACACAAGAAATCTGTCCACGTCCCAAGCATAACCAAATAGAGAGGGTTGTGTCACACACACACAAATTACAATGTGTCAATATTTTATGCAACTCACAGAACAACAGATGGCGAATGATTTACTTTGTTGTCAACAGAAATAAAAAGAAGAGAATTCCAAATGAGATATAAGGAGTATGTGGCACAACTGAGCACATGCTTATCACACAGCCATCACCTCCATTCATCTCCATTCTCACTCTGGCTGCACCAAAGGTTGACACCTAATCAACAAGCCACGACAAGGGTCAAAGGCCTTGCTCCCTAAATGCTCTGACCAATTCTCCAGAGAAACTTCCACCAAAGCGTCCATAACTTTAAGTGTTGAATCAGCAGCAGCGTGTGCCACATAGATCTCTATGAGCCATCAAGAGAGCGCGGCATGGCCATATTTACACTTGCGTAATTACCAGAGCCAGATGACAAGTTGCTGACAGATGGCACATAGATGGACTGTGCCCTTGGGTTTGCACTCACATGTCCTGTTCATCAAAGACATAATATAACCTGGAGGAGACTGACACACACGCATGTACCGCACACACACATTCTAGACTCAAGGACAGAAGGTCACTATTGTTTATTTTGTGAACGTTGAATTTAGACTCTTAAGGTTTCTGGTTTTAAATACATTATATTAACAGAATATTGAGTATAATTTTTTTTAAAGTTGTAAATACGGTTTATTTAAAGCTTCATAAAACTGTTTAAATTATGACAACAGAAAACTCCAAAGAGGCAAGTAATCGAAGAGGACCTGCAATGTTTTACTTGCATTTTTTTTTTTTCTTCAATATTTGGGTTGTATATTTAATTATTGTTTTATTTTAGTTTAGTTTATTTTCCGAATCTACCTACCTGACCATATTTTTATTCTATTTTAGTTATTTTTTTACGCATGCCTTAGCTTATCATAATTTATATTTTACTATTATTCTTTGTTCTCTGACAATGGCAATAAAACATCTCTACAATCTGCGCCGTGCATGAAACAAAGCACAGTTTCCATACGCAGAGACGGGAATGTCAACGTCAACTGTCTTCTATTAAATAACTCTCCCACGGATTCTTCAGAGCCACATCCGGACGTGGTTTGGGATTCCCAGGGTAAGTGGTCAGCTTACGATAACTAACATGAACGCTATTGGGTCCAGCAACGGATGTTAGAAGTGGATACTGCTGCCACCAATCAGATCATACTCATCCAGCCTTTTAAAACGCCGAAACTCAGTAACAAGCACTGCATAAATCTGTCAGTGCGATGTTATTACAGCTGGTACAGACCGTTCGCACAAGCCTACGCAACCCGGTTGATGTCTCCCGTTTAGAATAGACAGAAACACAGCATCAACTATTGCAAAACACACAGCGCCAGCAAACTCCTTATCGCCATCTGTTCTCGCCGCCGCACAACTTTCATCCCCAAGTATGCAAAACTTCAATTACTCTCCCTTGTGGTCCCCTTGCTGCAGCAGTGTTTCTGATGTTGATGACTGAGGACAATAAATATGTCGAAATGTGCCAATAACTCACGTGCAACTGTGGACAGCCGCGTTACAAATCACTACACAATTTCAAATAATTCAGCCGCACAAATTATAGTGCAGCAGTGGCCTGAAGTAGCTTTTCGACCCAGCGGAGGTAAAAAGGCAATTTAAGGCAATAGAGGAATGTATATAGCGCTATTGTGGAGGATTTTGTCAATATATCATTAACTTGGGATAAAGCAGCGCACAATGCTAAGCCCCTCATTTGTGATTTGTTACATTGAACAGATAAAAACTGAATCAACCATGTGGCTATACTATCCCTGCAAACTGCGGTTGTGAAACCTTTTACAAGCATGCAATATTTAGTCTGCTCTTATTTGCAGGCAATCACAACAAAATATTTACTGGCAGGGGGATTTTTAATTTCCTGCTTCCGCTTTCATTAACCACGGACTAAAAGTTTAAACAGTTGACTTTGTCTGTCACACCGGAGAAAGTTAATCAGGATTTCTTTGTGGGGGGGGGGGGGGTTTGTGATTGTGTTCCGAAATGGCACAAAATGTTCCGCGTTACGAGCGATGGGAACGACAGGTAGTCCGTTTTTATGAGAGAGGAGTTGTGCCGTCTTTCAAATCTGTCAGGCGATCTTAGGAAGGAACACAAGGTTTTATCATGCAGAGATAGTTAGCGTACGACATGCCATCAGTCACTATATGAACGCGGGTGTGTGTGTGTGTGTGTGTGATAGCCCTGTGTGCCCGTCATCCTGTCTCCACTAGGATTTAATCTAGTCCCTCAGGCCTTGTGCTCAATGGCAGTGACGGACAACTGGCAGAGCAGTGCTGCAGATCGCCTTGACTTTATGGGCCGCTGTGTGCGTTTGTGCTCATAGCTTTGTGTCGTTTTAAATAGGACTGCTTAAAGTGTCACTATGTAATTTTTCGGGGGGGGTCAGCTACCTGCTTGTCTGCATGATGCTACTGTCTTACCTGGAATGTTCCACTACTGTATGGCATAGGGTTGGATAGAGCTGGAGCAAAAATCCAAGGTAGTGTGTCGTCTATAATTAAAACTGTTAAAATGATCTGAAAAGGGACAGAAGGGTATAGCAATATTTATGCACTTCTGGGGTTCATTTTATGGGCCATTTATGTTTTGCGCGACACTTGGACCTAAACCAAGACATTTAAAGACACATTTTGCACATCCAAAACAAACTTACAGAATCCTGATGTGTCGATTTTACCAACATAGCCGACGATTTGATTTTTATCACCATTTTGCTAAGCCCTGGGGGTGGACAATATATTTAATTTTAATATTGTACGTGCTGTTTGGAAGATATGTTAAATTTGAATATAGATTATGTTAGTAGTGAAAAATGCTACAAAAGAATTTGATTAAAAATAAAAATGAATTATGTTTTAACTTTATTATTATATTATTTAGAGTATAATGTTATATTTTTGCACTTTTGTGATCAATTTTATAGACATTTAAAATTGTTCTTGTAATTAATAATACTAAATACTAAAATATTGAGATGTTAATTTTTGTCACTAACGCTCACCTCTATGACATTAAATATATATATGCAGGTGACGTTTCCAGGCTTTGCCTACTAGTAGGTGAGCCTTCTCACAGTAAGAATATATGTCTTTCATGGTATATTTTAGCAATGAAAGCAGTAACATCTCCATTGAGACAAGCAGCTGATGGATTCCCATCAAAAAAAGTTACATTGTGCACCTTAAAGTGTCTACATTTTTACTGTGCTCCATGCAGAGATATTCAGGCTTCAAGTTTTCTTTATTAATTGTCTTGAGATTTGAATTGGAGCAGGTATAGATTTAAAATGAAATGAAAGAGTTTTTGTACCCGTTGCTTTTACATAAAGGAATTCCATTTCTCCTTCCAGACTGCATGAGCTCATACTGAGTGTTGAGCACATGAGAAGGATACTGATGTGACATTGTTTTATTATGAAACATTTGCAATTCATCCTGACACTGAACTTGCTTCTCGTTGCCTGTATCGTCTTTAAATATTGTCAGCAGTATCACAAATCATTGTTTATTGGTTGTTATTGTAAAACTGCAATGTTTCAAAAACGAATGTTCCCTGTGAACCAATAGAATGCAGCGTCAGTGTCTTTTCCACCCTTCATGAATAGTAAGGATAGATTTAAAAGCAATATTTTGAATTTAACCACAACCGATTCATTTTGTCTCCACATTTGTTTTCAAATGAGATGGATGTCAACTTAATCTGAGCCCTGAGGTTGTATTGTACACTTTATTAAATGGTCTGTTAGCTCTGAAAACCAAACCAAGATCTGTGACAGCCAGTCATCGCTTCAAGCTAAACCGTACAAGACCAACAATAGCACATTCATTGTATCGTTTAATCCTGCATTTAGAGACAAGACTGCTGGCACTGATATGGGAACTATAAAACAAGGAACTAAAAACAGTATTTCAATGAATGCAAATGTCTATTTATCTAAAACAATCTATCAAGCCAACCTTATTTTAGAATCATTCCATAACAGCATTGCACTATACTTGCTATCAAATGCATGCCATGATTCCCAAACTGCAAACTCAGTATCAAGTTCTCCTCAGCGGGCATATCGTTTGCATTAGCTGGATATGGTTGTCACTGAAAGCCAGAATAAAGATTGACGTTTCATGTACAGGCCTCTGTTTTAATTACCGGAGTGCACAGCTGCGTTTGCATTGGCTAAAACAAGAGATATCAAGCTTTGAGTCAGTCAGCGAATGAATGGTGGTAGTATATGGGCGACGGTCCAGTGTGTCAGTCTGTGCGGGGGGCTGCTGCTGTCCCGCTAAGCCCCGTCATTGTTACAGTTGCTACTGTTGGACCGGGACATGAGCAGGTGTGTTGTGTTGTGCCGTACGGAGAATCAGAGGCGCGTGTGTAATGGCGCATCATGTGAGAAATTACAGTGATTCAAAGCATGTGCGCACAAAACAATGCACTGTGGAGCAAACATATGGCTGCAAGTCTCTCCACTGCAGTGTTTAATTGTATCCTCTCCATCCCTGGCTTGCCAAAGTCACTAATTTGGGTACATTGGCAGGAGTTATTGCCGGATGCACTTACTTTATAGTTTCTCGATCAGGGGTACTGGAACTTAACGGAAGGAATGTTACAAGAGTTGTTTTCTCAGTAAATGAAGCTGATAAAACATAATTTGTCCAGGCAAAGTAGAATTGTTCTTTTGTATTATTGTCATCAGTAAGAAAACCACAATGTGTCAAATTGTCAAAAAATCAACTGACACTGAAACTACTGAAACGAGATAAGAATTTGAATAAGCCTCAAAACTGCGTGGAAAACATACGTAATGGGGACAAAATTGGACCTTTGCTGAATAGCTTGATCTAGTATATATCAGAAATAGTATAAGACCATATTGTAATATTAAAGAAAGCAGTATATTTAGTGTTGAAAATATTGCCTAATGGTTGTTTATGATAACTAATCAGTTCAAGCTTTGTCCTATATTGACATCAACTTTTAAATGTTAGCGAATGTTTCTTTGTAGTGCACAATTCATATACAAAGTAATTAAAAGTGCTCTACAGAGCAGGAAAAGATGCATTAAAATCAAAGCAGATGAAAACATAATCATTATAAAATGTACTTTAAAAGAGACAAGTGCCTTTCAGGTACAACTAAATAGAACTGTTCTAGACTTAAAATTACTATTGTGACGTACAAACATGGCGTGTCCATGCCTCCTCTATTAAATGTGCATTTCTTAACCCAAATATAAATGACAATATATATTAAAAGTATTTGTTTTATTGAAGGACCTTTATATTGTAGCCTTCTGGAACAGTTGTGTGTTTTCATTCACGTTGCATCACGTCTGCCCATTAACACCAGGGCTTAAAAGAAATGCCGGTACTCAAATTTTCCATTGTCAACTACAATATAATAACTTGTTTTGAGAATATAAACATTAATTCATTTTCTACAGCTTGTTCCTGTTAGGGGTCGTGGGTGACTTTGGGCCTTAGGCGGGGTACACCCTGGACAGGGGCCAGCTTGTTGCAAGGTTAACACAGAGACATTGACAACATTCACTCTCATGCACGCACGGGTAACTCGGGAAGGACCTGCAGAGTCCACCCAGAGAGATCATGAGATGTTGGTCTGGCAGGAGAATCGAACATATGATCTCCTTATTGGGAGGCAAGATACATTACTAACCCACAGTTTGGGGACCACTGCCCTAAACATCTATGCTTTTCTCAATAAATACGTCAATGCCACAACACTGATCAACACACTGCAAATATGATCAGCTCAAAAGCACCTCTGGACAAATACAGATACATTTACTGTCCAAACTGCACTTCTGTGGTGGGACACGGTTTACAGCAGGAGGAGGGCCTGAGCCGAAGTTACAGCTTTAGTCAGCTATCCAAGATAATTATGCAATTATATGGTTAAATAAAAGCTCATTTTCCGTAAATATAAATCCTCTGTGAGTACTTATTAAAACTTCTAAACCTCAGCTCACACCGAGTCTGCCAGAACATAAAGGTTTTATTGAGAATATTCTCATTTCACATCCTGTGTTTACAAACTGTTGTCATTTAGCCTCTGTTAGCAAAGACTTACGCACGTTCTGCAGCACATGTCCACTGCATCCTCTCAGAGCCAGTTTGTAAGGTTCTGTTCTGTCAGGAGTCCGCTTCATCTGCGTGTCCAGCACATTTACAGTCATCGCAGTTTATGTGCGATGACTGTAATATGTTTTTATTTACATCATATCCACGATGAGCTGAATCCAGCGCTGACGGCGTTTAGTCCCGGCTACTTTCTACAGGCGCCCAATCAAATGCAAGCATGACAAAAAGTAACCAATACCAGCATGAGAAAGCGTGACCAGTGACACAGTATCCAATCAGAGACAGGGATGTGTTCATGACAGACAGTCAGAGCAGCCAATGAGTGAAGAGAACGGGAGACGATCGTAAAGCGTGCTGCTGCAAAGACAGTTATTATAATAGATCCATGAAGTCAGTCCTTCTGACGCGTGACCCCATTTGGAATTTTCTTATTCTCATTTTAAAATTAAAATGGTATAGAATAAAGTGTAATTGCACATCTACTACAGTAATTGGCAGTGACGATGTCATTGTCAGACTGAGGCGTTAGTATTATGGTTTTGGGTTTTTTACACGGAGCACGCACACACAGCGCAGAGCAGGTGATATGAAGTGCATTAAACAAACCCTCAAGAGACACCATAGAAAAATATTTAACAGGGATGAAAATAAAGGCGGAGAGAGACGAAGATAATGTGAGAAACAAAAGTCACCCTAAAGCTAATAAGACGAGGAAATATGATGAAGCATATGTAGCACTTTTTTGTCATGTACGTCATGGTTTATACGCCACCGTATTTATACTCGCGGCGGAGAGTAGGGGGGCGCAAAGTGTTTTCTTCTTCCTAGGGGGGGCTTAACAGAGAATAACTGAGAAACACTGATTTAAGTGCAGAGATCAGATGCGCTCCCAATATTTGTCACGCTAAAAGCTTTACAATAATCAAGGACACAAACACAAAGATCATCGAGATCTAGTAAAAGTAAATGAATACAAATCTTTACACACAACCTTTTGGTTTTGCCGTTTTTGCCAGATGCACTTCCTCAAGACCGAACCCAGGAATTTTGTTTTAACAAAAACAACTGACCATAAACTCACACTCTTGACATACAGGCTTTTATTTGGAGAAATACATTCAAAATAAAATAACGCAAAGCCAATAAATGTGTTGTGTGCTTTTCACTCAAAAATAAATACATTTAAACAAAATAAAATCATCTTGAGTCAAAATATATTATTTCAGCGTTGTCTCATTCAGGTATTTTATGTTAATGAAGACATATGTGAGTTTATCTGCTAGTAATAATGTATGACACTTCATTATTTTCATTTTATTTATTATTGGACTTTGTAAATTGTGATGTTCCTCAAAAACAACTCCACTGACTTCTGTCTGAAAACTGCAGCGCTGATTTTTGTAGAAATGGAGTCTTTACAGATTACAGATTAAAAAGACACAAGTCACTCTATATACAATTAAAAGTGGGTAAATGAAATGGGAAAATGATTTTAAAAACCTTTCAAAATGAATCTACGCACTGAACAGGCTTTTTAAAAATAGATCATATCGAAAAATAAAATCGAAACTACTTGCGCTAGATTAACGTAAAATAATAGCATTTCAAAAAGTAATATACACTCATTTTTACATAGAAAACGGCCTATTGTTGTTCCACCTACAGTATATCTCCAACACTCCCTGGACTTGTCAATCAGCTGACCATTATTCCCGATGTCAATCATCTCCGGAGCTCTCTGCGTGGGACCACGGAAAACATGCCCCCCCCCACTGCAATGCGCCTTCACCCTTCACCCTAAAACTGTAATACACTTGGCTACAGTCCAGCCTTGCTCCAGCCTGCACCAGCGCTTTACCTCTCTGCTGCCTCTGCGCTCACAAACCCGGCCCATCCATCACTCTGAGTAATCTGTGTACCACCGAGGCCCTGGTTTAGGCTGCTCTCCAACTATTCCTGGTATTTAGACTGACTGACAAGCTTTAATAATGTGTTCACTAATAAAAGGCCATTATCAGAAGTGGGGAATTAGCAAAGATTAAAAAAAAAGGTCAGCATAGAGGCAGAGGTGAGAGGGAGGTTGGAGCTATTCGAGATTTAAGGGGTCTCAGTGAACATATGTATTTAGTATGCCAGATACCCTGCCTATTATTTATTTATTTTTTTCGTTTTTTTTGTAAATCTTCTGCATGTAATTGGGTTAAGATCAGAGTGAAGACAGTAACTTCTTACATTTTTATTTGAATTGTCCATACATTTCAAGTTGTTGACCAAAAAGAGTAAATAAGTACAAACTGACTTAGTGCCATTTTTAACTGAACTGTGAACATTACATAACCATAGAACATATCACAACACAAGTAAGAACTAACCTTGCCACCAAGACAGATTTTTGTGAGGTCACAAACTCTTGAGAATCCATCTTGTTGATTCATTTGCTGTCCGCACCAGTGGTAAACGGGCCAATCACATTGCATTTAGGGCCCACAGGCAGGACTGGAACCAATCACAGAGCAGCGTGGTGGTTTGGGTGGAAGTCAAAACAAAACAAAACAAACATGGTGGCAATGACAACCGTACTTTGGCCTGTTTTAGGAGAAATACTGATTACTTTGTTTTTCAAAAACATGAACACTAATGTGCTTTGTACATTAAAACCATATTTTGAGCATTCTCAATGGAAATAGATTAGTTTAATGCCATACTGGGAAATATCACTGTCAAGGGAACATCATTTCCATGGAAACAATCAGAAGGCGGCTCCTGCTAGCCAAGTATGAATCAGGTTTGTGCTGATGTCCAATTAAATCACTCAAAATTAAGCAACATACTTTTATTTTAATCTATCTTTTGGCTAAAATGTTACATACTGGGGCTTTAAATTGTCTTGTAAATGTATTTTTTAAGAATTCTGAGGTTTAAAGAATAAAGCTAAACTTTGAATTGAGTTGTTGGTGACTGGCAAATGTTTAGAATTTTAAAATGTTGTGAATAACCTTATTGCCATCAATCCAGGATTAGGTTAACCACGCTTTCGCTGTCCTTTGTAGTCTTGGTTTAGACCTGGTTTAGTCTTGGTTCAGTTCTATTAAGCTCTGAGTTAGTCCTTTTACAGAGTCATCAGGCTTGGTCCAATTCAATTCAGTTTATTTTTGTAGCGCCCAAAATCACAACAGCAGTTGCCTCGAAGGGCGACAATGAAAAACAGATTAGACAATGTTCATAGGAAATTAGCAAATGTCCCAGCATCCCCTGTCCTTCGACAAATGTTTCAGCGTCCTTAGACCCTCTTTCTCTGCAAGGAAAAACTACCAAACCTCTTTGGGAAAAAAAATAGAAACCTCGAGGAGTTCCACAGTCTCCCACAGAAGGGCAGGTGGACACGCTTCAATTTGCAGATAGACTGTGGAGCTGGAACCACTAAGGAGGAGGAACAGTTCTTTGAGGCAGATGAAGAACCGTTCGGCAGATGGCGTAGACAGTTTCAGTTTCTCCAGGCAGTTGAGCATCCAGATCCACAGGGCAGCATGTGCCTGAAAAAGAACCACTCCCCGAGGGGAATGGAAGAAACAGAAAAAGATGTGAACAGTAATGAACAGACAGGTGAAATAAAATAATACATCTTGGTGATAGGGAAAGAAGGAGGAAGCAGAGGATAGTGCTCAAGCTGCCATACTTACCCCAGCATATAGCTCCAAGGGCAGCGTAGCTGGGAAACAGGTTTACACAAACCCTGATGTCTTGCCTCAGACTCTCCAGGAGTCTGATTTTGTGTCCATGCCGGTCCCAAGCCTAAAAGTTAAATGAAGAGTTTCAATTTGACCCTCAATAGACTGAAACACTTCACAGATGATGGACCATGTGACCCCAAAAACAACCATTACCAGCAACTATCATTTAGGGATCATTTCAACAGGTTAAATCACTGCTTGATTCCAATTTCATGTGTAATTCTATGTGAAGGTACCATTAAACGGCCATCACAAAAGGCATTACCGGCATGTCTAGGAATGTGTGCTGTGCAGGCGATCCTGGCAAATGATAAGGCGCCATCTGTTCCCCATGAGCGGAGGTCTCTCACACACACATGCACGCACTCACAAACACACACACACACACACACACGAGCAGCCCTGCACTTGTCCTGCAGGCTGCAAGATCAGGAGAAGGTTTGGTGTGTCAGCCTATATCTGTTTTTGTTATTGTAACTTCACTGGGCGGCAGATAATGTGCTTTCTTCCTCTCTATGGTTACTAACTGGGATTATGAAGTTAAAGAGGGTCAAAGCCTTCTGTCTCCAATCTTCATCTATGACGGTTTTTTACTCCATGGCAATTATTGTTGTTTAATGGAAGTGGGTGGGGTTATGTATTTTAGAAGTCATTGCTAAATACTTGGGTAACACTTTATAAAAACTACTCTTTAATAGCCTTGATAAAGCATTAACAATGACTTGCACATGTGTAGTTGCTCCCGCTGCGGCGTCATGGCTTCCAGTCTAGCCCTCGACATTTGCCGTCTGTCTGTACCCCCTCTCTCCCCCTTTTACGCTATATCCTATCAAATAAAATAAAAAACAAAAAATAATAATAAATCAGGTTCAGATTCAGCCCTAACTCCCAGGTTAACCCCTAAATTAAGTAGTTACTAAACCTGAAGTATTCTTGATAAACTCTTTGTCCTTGCTATATTAAGACTAATGTATTTATGATAAAGTGGTACCAATACTTGTTTTTTTTACCTCAAAAAGTCCTGCATATTTAAGTAATTCAATATAGAACCTGCTTGTGGTTCCGAAAACAGGATTTAAAACTCGGGAGGGAGCTGTCCTTTCTGGCTGTAGCCCCAAAGCTAATGCCCTGCCCCATCTCTCTTTGCGGCACTCTGTTGATTATTTTACAATGCAACTGAAGACGCATTTGTTTAGCAACGCTTTTGGTCTTATTTTATAATATTTTTTTTTAATAGGATTTTATGTATTGTTTGCTGAAAATGTGTGTACTTGCGCTCTGTGAAGCACTTTGTGATTTTTATCTGTGAAAAGTGCTATATAAATAAAGTTTACTTACTTACTATGGTGAAGCAGCAATTGAAGAAAGAAGAAGTTCAAAGACTCATTCATGCTTTGACTAAAAACAGCTCTCTGTTGCATCATATTGAAACGGTTGAACTTTAAACATGTGAAATATTGTCTCTAGCAGGCCATTTTATTTAGCATAAAATCTTAATTCAAAATGAAGCTGTTCCTGAACTCTCTGGAACAATTGGCTGTACTTTTTGTTAAGCTGAGACTCTGTAGTTTTGGCCTCTGATGTCTGATTTACTCTAATTATAAGATGAAACAAGCTCTGCACAGAGGAAATCAGATTCCAAGTCCCACTGTGGTAAATATGAAGGAGTGAAGCTGCTGTTGGAGGTTTGGACTGACAGACAGTAGACTAAGCATTGGTTGGGTTTTGAAAATTCCTTTTCAAAGCTGAAGCCAGTTTCACACACACACACACACACACACACACACACACAAAAGACATTTAGAAACTTGTAATAAAGTTAAATAAAGGGCTTTTCTTTTTTATTATTATTATAAGTATTTTTTTTGGTTTTGGAGTAATTTATTTGGGGAACAAACTGACCCTGATTCTTCCCAGAATGTGTTATATGACTAAAAGTAGAGTTTTTTTTATATATTGATATATATCAATATATATCAATATATATATATATATATATATATATATATATATATATATATATATATATATATATATATATATATATATATATATATATATATATATATATATATATATATATATAACTTACTTTTAGTCATATAAAATTCTGTGAAAATCAGGTCAGTTTGTTCCCAAAATAATGTGTGTGTGTGTGTGTGTGTGTGTTTATTTATTTATTTATTTAATTTTCTTTTTTCTTTTTTTTCTTCCCAGGAGCTCGATAGTTATTTTTTATCAAGATGGTGGACAAAATGGAATAGATCCAATAAAGGTCAGACACAGTACTTAAGGTGTTTTATACTTTTCTATCTCCATGGAGACGAGCAGGGGGCACATCCAGGCCAGGTTACAGATCAGATCTATGGAGCGACAAGCTCACTTCCAGTAAGAATGCATGGTTTCAAGGTATTTTTATTCATAATAAAAAACACCTGTGTGTGAATACATTCAAGATAAGCTTAATGCCATACTTTCAAATCCCACCAGAAGAGTTACATATTACAAATTTAAGAAAAAATACTGTCCCACTATTGCTACTTTACCCTTTTTTATTATTATGATTATTTTTTATTTACACGGGAAAACCCAGTGATAAAAAAATCTTTTTCATGGGTACCCTGTTAAAAATAAAATACAGGTTAAACAAACAAACAAACAAACATAGGCTATATAAAACATACTTACACATACACTATGAGATCAAATGATATAAAACAAGAGCACCAGCACTGTAGGCAGTCCTTAGCAGTGCTTTAAAATGATTAAAAGTTCAGAAAAAAGTTTAAAAATGTTCTGTGTTTTGTTCCACTGACGGGGAGCAAAGTTGCTGAAGGCCTTTTTTCCTGTCTCTGTGTTAACTCTGTGGGATTGTAAAATAAAAATGTAATGAGATCTCAAGTGGTGAATACTTATTCTGATCTAAAGCAAACATGATAAATAATCAGGAAAACCCAAATGAAAGCCTTATAAACAAACAAAAGACAATGCTTTTCTCTTCTCACATCCAATCATTGCCGTCATACTTTAGAAAATAATTCACAGTGGTGGGTTCTGTATCCACCTCCTGTAATGAACCTGAGAGCTGAATGATAAACTGAGTTCAGAGGTTTTAAGACTGTTGCCGTAGAATGCGTGTGTGTATATATATATATATATATATGTATATATATATATATATATATATATATATATATATATATACATACATACATACATACATACATACTACATACATATACGTGTAAATTGTATATGTGTGTGTGTGTGTGTGGTATTATATATATATATATATAATAATATATAATATTATATATATATATGTATATATATATATATATATACACCATCCAGCACTGAGAGAAATGCAGCCTGGATTAACTGTTGTCTAATAATTAAGAGGAATAATTATATAGAATAATGACAATCTGGCATTTAAGATCTTTTGTCAGCTCTTGTACGTGTTTGTGAAAGGGTATTTATCATCCAAATGCCCAAGTATTTGTAATAGGGTACTTGTTCAATCACTTTACCATCGAGCATAACAATACATATATTTTGGCTGTCACTAGAGAGCATACATTAATCATTTAAAATTATTGGAGTGAATATACTTGAATATTCTATAGCATATAGAATCACATCATGGATGCTTCTGTTTTAAATTGTGACCAATTGAGTTTATATGAATTGTAAACCAAAGTGACCCTTGGGGAACACAATAGTATCCAAATGATCCAAAAGTATACAATGATCTACAGAATCAGAGGCCTTTGACAAACCAACAAAACAGCAGCAGATGATTTTCCAATGCAATCGCAATATCATTAATAACTTTGGTAGCAGCTGTGATAGTACTATGCCCTGGTCTAAAACCGGATAGGTAGCTGTTTTAAATATAATATTAGGTTAAGAAAGCATGCATCTGGTTACTTATTAGTTTCTCCAAGAGTTTTGAGATCGGACAGAAATGATTTAAATCATATTTCTGACCTCCTTTATGCAATGGGAGAACAAAAGCAGTAGTAACAGCACAGAATAAAGTCATGCTATAATATATGTACGTAAATGGTGTAATGGTCCTTGAGCAGAAACTAAAGATTGGGCCGTCAGTTTCCCCAGACTGTACAAAGGAGAGTCCCAGATTGTTTTGTTTGGACGTGGTTCAGTGTAACGGCTGTCACGGGGCACAGAAAATGGGGGTAAGTTAACTCCAACAACGCACTATCAGGTTTCCACAAAAAGCTTTTAAAAAAGTGGCAGAACCATCTCTCTGCCCTCACTGTGTCTTAATTAAAGGCTAAGTGAGACGAGTATCAGTCAAAACACATGGAATTTCAGTTTGAAGGCTTCTGCTATCCGCGTCCCTCGAGTCTCATAGTGTCACTGCGTTCACTCAGAGGAGCAGATTTAAATGCCTGTCTTATCTGACGGGGTTTGAATTGAAGGCGGCCCATGAATAGTTGTTTGTTGATTCCAGTCTGGGCTGACTCACAGTGGGGAGTAACTGTAAGCTTCATATTTATAATAGCTCGTTATTTTGGGCTGTTTGGCTGCCAAATACAGATATAATAAAATTAGAAAACAAATTGGGTTACCATGGATTTTCAAAGTGTTTCTCCACAATGAGAATCTAATATCCAGTTATTTTTGAGTATTTTGAGAGTTGAATGGGAAAAAAATCATTATTAGTTGGAGATATTTACTTTTTCAGTGACATTATTTTGGGGGAGACTTTATTTTAATTATATTTTTTGTTGCATTGAAAAACTGCAGTTATTTATGTTTATAACAAATATTCTTATTATTGAAAATTTTTATCATTACGTTTAATTATTATGCTATATTATAAAGCTGGATACATAAATCTTTACACACAAAGGCTATTAGTACGGCTGTAATCATGTGAGAGTCAGGCCAGTCATATGGATGGAATAATGGCGTCGTGTTTGTGTGAGGCAGCGGGAAATGCAGTTATGGAGATGTCAACTAAAAGGCTCCGACTGGGAGTCTCAGGGGGAAAGGAGCAGCGGGAGACAGGAGAGCAGAGAGTTTGAGACGAGTTTGAAACACCAGGATGGTAATAGGTCCCTGTACTTCTCATCACAGCCACTTCAAACTACAGCACACGAAATCCACTCTGTCACATGTGTAAGGGATGAAACCACATCCCGAAGGGAAAATACAATATCAGGCTTGTCTAAAACATACCTTCAAGATATTTCAAAAAGCATTCAAATGAATAACTCTACTTCTATGCATATTTATATTTTCTTCAACCTAATATAATAAGGATGTGAAACTACAGTGTAAATTATATTTCAGAAAATATATTATGCTAGTGATTCTGTCCAGGTCCAGAATAATAATTAAAAATATATATATATTTGGAAATCACCTTTCTAATTTATAATTATATTATGTTTAAATGTATTACTTTCATTGTGCGCATTAAATCTATATTTTAAAGGGAAAATATTTTGAAAAGTGTATAAAATATTGTTGGGAGATCTTTACATTGATAAAGGGACTGCATAGTCTAGGGCTGTATGGCTGTATTTGGTAATACCTGAAATATACTGCATTACAGCTTTATTTATACTATGAAATAACAAATACAAATAAATTGGATCACAAAACATTTACTGAAAATTTAGAGTCTCAAATCTAATCATTCATACATTTATTTAACTAAATTAAATTCATTAACAAAGTTGCTTGTTTTCTGAATAGCTTTTATATTGGTTATTTATTATAAAGCAGTATAAAATATTTCTTCTCTTCTGTGACTATAGCCTTAACAAGAAATAAAACGCTTTAGGCTGTTAGCGTTGAGTTTTGAGTGAATGTCAGATCTTAAAATCCTTTGTGTCTGTTAGATGATCAACATCAGTGTAAACTCCCAATTGCAGTCTGGTTTTCAACTTTCACTTGAAATATTCCAAGAGCATGTCAGAACGTTTTTAAACATCTATTTTTTCTCATGGAACAAAACCATGCAAACTTCGAAGTCTATTAGCAAAAACATGACGCAGCAAACTGTGATTTTACAATAAACTCTGAGTCTGAGGCCACAAAGATGGAGGTTTCCCCAATGTTCTTCCAGCTGTCCGGGGTTTTCACTGCCTCCATAACCCACCATGAAATGTGTCAATATGGAGGTCTCCTGATCAGGCCTGGGTTCCCACTTTAAAAGCTGTCATCTGGTGCCGAGTATTGGCCCCGACTCACAAACACTGCAGATGTGTGCAGTACTTTGGCAGCAGTTTGCACCGGGCCGATCCAAAACCTGTAAATCTGATACCAATTAGAAGTGGACTAATCATGTGCCTCCAAGTCCTGGCTTTTGTTGAGAAATGTGCATTTGCCAGTGGAGTAAAAAAGCCTGTTTTCATTGTAAAAGCAGAAGAGGTTTGAGGAGTAGCAGAAAATGAAAAATACTGGTACAGACTTAATTAAATCAGAGCGAGGTGTTGAAACAAGAAGCACATACAGTAAAGCCCAAACTTAGCTCTAAAATAAAACAGGGACTTTGAAATGACAAGGAATTGTGGTCACCCAAATGTCATATTTACATCAGAAATTTTAGCTATTTAGTAAAATATATACACAATAAAGCTGAAAATAATTTCTGAATAATTTAAATTTGAAACATGTATGCTTGAATATTAATACATTTTGTCAAAAGAAATTAAATGTCCAAGAATAACTGTTAATTATTATGTACAGTAAAAAACCCAAACACAATTATTTTTTATATTTAACATTTATTATTATTATTATTATTATTATTATTATTATTATTATTATTATTATTATTATTATTATTATTATTATTATTATTATTATTATTATTATTATTTAACATTATTGTGATTTAATCTATAAAATATATGTGTGTTTTTTTTTTACATAATCTATAAATAAATAAATAAACTATATAGGTATATACATAGGTATATAATTATTATTATCATTATCATTATTACTATTTTTATTATGATTATTATTTTTACTATTACTATTATTATTTATTTTTTTAATTAGGCAAAATTAAACACAAATGAATGATTACATTTTAGAAACTCACTGGTCAAAATGTGTCATTAAATAAACAGTACAATTTTTAGTTTTCCCTGTTGGAAATATTATCGGTCACTGTCTATGTCTTCTTTTTATAAATAAATATATTTGTTTTCTATGTCCATTTATTAACAGGGCAATAAAAAGTAAACTGTTTAAAAATGAGCAACAAAATAAAATAAACAGTACAATGATATGATATGTTTATTATTGTAACTATACCAAGTTTTATCAACCTACATTTCATTTCATTTTTTAAAGATACTCATACCAGATACTCATACCAGATTATAGCTCTGAGCGCTACTGTACACTCTTCAGGACACTTATTAGAGGCTCATATTTGTATTCACCTCCTCAGCACAATAGACTGGTACACGTGGAGTGCGGCCTGGTGCTTTACACAAATGTATGACTGTCACTCTCACGTGCAGGTGGAGGACTGGCATTTAAGCAGTCAGCAGTGGCTCGCTGAGCTCCCAGCAGATTTACAGTTCATCAGGGGGTCAACATCTCGCTCACTCTCCTCCATTCACGTCCTGCACCAAGCCCCACATACCCTGTTACATACTGCCCCCTAGTGGTACGATTGAAAAACATACAAACAATGTCAGCTTGAGCACATCATTCTGCCCATTTGAACCCATAACCTCTGAGTGAACCCAGTGTCAGTGGGAGTTCAGGGCGTCTAAGTTAACAGCTAAGCTCCTTTTGATTCCCCATTATTCAGACTCAGACGTACTCATCCAGAGAGAGCGCTTGTTTGTGTCATTTGTGTGATGATAATGTGGATGAATACCGTGCTCAGTGGTGGAAGCTGCAGCGAGATGGGTGAAAACAAAACATGCTTTTGTATGTGGTCAAGTGTAAGGGTTAATACAGCTCACCATTACAGTGTATTGTTAAGCAGTTGAACTTGTGGGTTCATATTTGCTAAGGCAAAATGTGTCATTGGGATGGACTTTGACACTTTGACACTTTACTGTGTGTATTCACCTGCCCTGGGGCTGCAGATGGACAATAACAATAGTTAAATCTGGTGCAAATCTTTTCTATTGAAGATTAATGGTTTTGTACATTGTCAAAAAAAACAAAAACTAAACGCTGTTTTCCACATTAAAAGAGAAGACTATGATGTCACCTATAATGTGATTTCATTTTTATATATGATTGGAAACAGATAATAAACATCAGTTGGATTTGCGCTTGACATCAGATTTTTTTACCTCACAATTTTTTCCACATTTGAATAACAGCTCAATAGGAAAACTCATGAAGTGATCATCAACATTTGACACTATTTTAAGGTGAAGACAATGGTTTTTATGCATATAAGGGATCTGTTTGCACTGTATTTTCGATCCATGGGAACAAGGAGAAATTAGAAATTATATTTATATTTAATATTATATTTTGAGGGGGAAATGTTCTGGACATTTTGCATATAACAGGAAGCTGAAACCCATGAATTGTGCGAAAATGAAAAATTAGACCACCAATTTTTCACTGCTTTTCGTTTTAATATTTTTAACATTTATATTTGTATTTTTGATATTTGACTCTTTTTATTTTTGGCTTCAAACGTTGCACTGCATCGACAAACCAAATCCTTGTGAAATTTGTTCACTTCCATTGGCATTAAATCTTTTTTGATTTTGCTTTATCAAATACTTAAATTAGAAAATACATTGTTTTCCTTTCAATTTCTTACATATACCGTAATAAAACAAAAAACAGACAAGTATAGCCCAACTGTTGCTGTTAAAAATATCAGAATGAGTGTGCTGACCCATAAAACAGTTTGTATTCGCTCACTGTGCTTCTATGGCCTCCGTCTCACCATTACTTCTGCTTCACTGCACATTCAGAAAACTGTCTGCGCGGATCTATCTACATTTACCACTGTTTCCCTTAAGTGGAAATACACTTGAAAACTGGAGACACACACTGCTACCTTGCTGTGGGAGATAGAGACTGTGGGCCATCCAACAACTGGTCTGTGTGTGGACAATCTTATCCTAACGAGGCTCAATCCGTTGTTTAGCCCACAGCAGATCCACAGATAGGATTGATTTAAATGGGTCTGTGTCCCTCAGACACTCGAGAAGTGAAAGAACAGGTCTATTCCAGCCTTGTTTAACACACTCTCTTCCCTTGTGATTTCATGATGTACAAAAACAACAAATTCTAAAGCAATAAACAATTACTTTGACGTTAAGTGTGGGCCTTGGCTTTTAGGTGGTCGCACGATGCAGCACCTTGTAAATACATAAAAAACATGGCAACATTAAGAAGGATAATCAATCAAAAATGTATTTGTAGAGCATAATTTGTACAAAGTGCTTTACAGACATTAAAGATCACATTACCATCACACAGTAAGTGCCGTAAAATCACAATACAATACAAAATCACAATACAAACAAATAAAAGCATAACTAATCATTTTAAAATGTTTTTTTTTTTTTAAAAGAGCAGATACATTTGACTCATAAGCAGATCAAAACACAATGCATTTTACAGCCATGTATTAAAAGATTAAATGTCAATGAATAACAGACATGGTGGACAGAAAATGTATATGTTTTGCCCCCCCCTCAAAAAGCAATTGTAAGATTAGATATATTGTAATACAGGGGGCCATGTTGTCGTCTGATCTCTAATGTCCACACTAATCTACTTCCCGATATGTTGCACTCTTTTCATTATGCACAGTGCAGAATACTCAGTGATAGTACCGTAATTTTCTAGTCTGTTCGTAGTCAAGGAGGGGTCGTAAAGAGGTCACACCAGCTCGTGACTTGTTCTGTGATGCTGATGCCCGGAGGATTTCCTCAGCAGCTCCACTAAGATGCACATACAGTATCTAGGGCACCAAGTCGGACATTAGAGAGAGCTCAAAGCGCCAGTCACGACGTTGTCCTCTGATCTCTCAACCTGAAGCTCCAGCTGAAGGAAATGGCAGTTATTTGGTGAGGAAAAAGCCAAACATGGTTGTATAATAGAAGGGTTAATGTAAAAATTAAGGTATTTTTGTTAGCGTTAAAAGAATATTATACGCAAAACAGACTGGACGGATGCTCCTGAGGCAGTGCACATTCTTTCATTTATATTTATTCCAATTCCATCCACTTTACGTTGCAAATTTAACAATTTCCTAAGTGCTGCACAGAAACATAGTGACATAATAATGGTAAACAATAATAATGAAAAAGAAATGCTCAGTTCATTTTAACAATCATAAAAATAAAAAAAATCATTAAAAAAAAACTCTGGAATGAAATAAGAGCAAAAACATAGTTACAAATAATTACATAAATAAAACAGATTTAAAATGAATTAAAAAACTGAACAAAATTTAAATAAAGAATGAATTTCCCTTGTATTATAGTATTGCATTTATGTGAAAAATAAAAATGCTGTTATATAAAACTCATCATAATTAGAGCTTTCACACAAAATATTCCGGGTTTAAATATAGTTGCCATAGTAAAACCTATAGGCCATTCTATAATCATGTGTTGGTACAATACATTTGTAATGGAGAATTAATTATAAATTAAACATAACCTTTAATCAATAAAGAAGTTGAACCACTGAGTTTTCAGAAATGTAAACATATAATACTCTTGTTTAAAATATTAAGTCAGCGTGTTATGTTACAGAAGACTTACTTCAAGAGTAAAAGCACTTTAGAAATACAAATAAAATACATTACAAATAAAAAAAAGAACATGCTGAACATGTAAAAACATTCGTAAAAACATTTGCAAAAACACTGACTTATTCATTTCCAGGGCCAACTCTATCCAAAATATCTCCATCCGGGATCGTGGAGATTTAAGAGGGCTAATATTCCGGTCCATGTGCACGTCTCCGTGGACTAAACCAGGACTGAAGTGAGCGCTCACAGCCTGTGGCCAAAGGTTTTACTGCCGGCAATAAACATGGTCCGCTCCAAATTCAAAACCAACATTATAAAGGCCATTAAGATCCCAATGAGATAATGTAGCATGAACCCAGTCAAATTCATCAGATGGAGCCGAATTTCAGCATTGAGACCCATAAACAGCGTGTTTCATTACTTCTCTAATGTACTGGTCTGGTTTCTGATATTTCTCCAGGCTTTAAGTCAGTTTTCAATAAGCTAAGAGCAAAGGCATTTGGTGAATGTGTTTGTTTTATCCACCTATAAATAAAAAAATCTATTCAATTTCATTTAAAGCAATACAAGTTTAAAATATACTTTACTAGTTTGTGTTTTAGATTTGCATTTTTCTATTTTTTTTTTCTAATATTATAGTATTTCCTTGACTCAGAAATATAAATATTTTGTCAATATTGTTATACATTACAATGTACCGCATTATAAAATAATTTATAGCTGATATAATATTGCATCAAAATAATGAAATTGTTATGTTATCCATTCATTTTGAATGTTCTTAATATGTTATAAGCTTGATATGTCACTATAAAAAATTTTCTCCATTGATAATAACAAATTTGGAATTTTAAGTTAATCTAATGTTCATTTAGGTAGAATGATGCCACTTCATTACGTTTTGTTTGTTTTCTGAGCTAGAAAAGATTGCGCACGGACAAAAAACAATACCAGGAAATAAAGCAGCTTGAGGAGGTATTCGAGTTGACAACAAGCAACATTGTCCACATTAAAGCAATACTAACATGCACATGAGCAAAGTCTATTGTGACATTTGGAGCACGACTAAACCTCCAGATCTTGTAAATAAATTAGACTCATAATAGAGAAAGGCATTTTAATGCCGCTATCAAACTCAAGAACAAATTTGAACAGAAGTATTGTTCAGCGTAGTGTAATGTTTTATTTGTTTATTTGTTTTTTTGAAGAGGTTACATAGAGGACATGGTAGTTGTTGCCACGCATTTTTCATCGTTTGTTTAGGGACTGCAATTAAGCAGTAGAAATTAATTTAAAGAGACAATAATTGGCCTGCAGGCTGGACTAACTAAACACTATCAGAAGTGCAAAGATGGCACCTAGTATCCGGCCACCTCGCACAATGGGGGGAACTGTCAGAACTATAAAAAGCTGTGAATGCTCGGGGTCTCCCAGCTGCCTGTGCAGGGAGTTCACAGTAGGACTTTGTCACCTGCTCATTTGGCATAAAATCTCTGTTCCTAATTGGATTTAATGAGCGATTGAACACCACAGCACTGCCTGATCTAATCAAGTGGCTACTGTCCAGAGCACTTAATCAGGGTCACTGGCTCCTAATGCCACGGCCCTGTCCCGGGACACCTTCAGCCGGCCGCTCCAGCACATTCCTGCCCTCCCTGGTGGACTGTCTGTTCCCCTCACTGTCTGGTCCTTCTCACCCGCGCCTCCCTCCTCATGTGTCCCAGTGCAAGCAAGTGGGTTTAAAGCTCGAAGTGAGATCACACTCACAGAACACGGGGCAGGATGTGAGCAGTGCCGGCCCGAGTCTTCAGGGGGCACTAAGCAGAATATGCGTTAGGGACCATGGCCACAAACTGCTGCTAAGGCTAAACGATTGGCACACGGCTGTAATCACAACCACAAACTGTCTTTGAACCAATGCCTAATATAAATACTAAGATGGGGGGGAAAAATGTAGAGGCTAAAAAGACGAGTATGTGCTAGACCAGGACTGGACAGGAGGTGTCGGGTTCCTCCCGCTGAATTTTTTGTAAATGCTAGCATTTTTACCTGTTTTCTGATTAATTTTAATGTCATCCAGTTGGCTAGAGTGCAACATTTTTCTTAATTTGTATTAACATTTTAGGTTTTTCGACCCTCTATCGACGTCTGGGGCCCTTCAAGGGCTTAGTCCACTTCAAGGTTAGGAACGGCCTTGTATGTGAGGACAGCATATATGTTGTTTATGATTTAAGGTAAGTTTTTACCTAATAGACCTACTTAATTTATAAGTACTGGCAAAATTCCTAATTGGATTTTAGCATATTTTGACAGAAAAAAAAAATATCAACACTGTGATACCCTGATTTGATCCTATAAAATGCTCAGTTTTGACAATGAAATTATAGTCTATGTACAGTGTTTTATAAATGATTACCAAGACTGCTCCACTTATGTCGAAAAAATATGTTCAACTTTTCCCAGCAGACAATTCTATATCTCAATCCACAGCGCAAAAGACGTTGTCTTCCTCAAAAGATGCTCTGCCTTTGCACAAGCTGTTCTTGTTTGAAACCATCAAACAGTGGAACCAGCTCCCTGACAGTCTGAAGCTGTTTGCACATCCTCCTAGAACTTATGTCAACTGTGCCGGCTTCACCCGAGCTAACAATGTGTCTGCATTTATTTAAATTGTTAAATTGTAGAGCATTTGTACATATTTTAATGTTTGCTTCAATATAAACTGGTATCAACTTTTTAATGTAATTTGGTTTCATCTTTTGTGCACACCTACTGCAGATAGAGAGTGGCTCTTTGCTAAATTTGGGGCAAAACTTATTTGCTTTAATAAGATTCATGTGTACAATAAATAATATTACTAAACTAAAATATGTGCCATATTTTCATCAGTCCTTTATAATGCTTTTTTCAACAAAATACTATAATATGTATTGTATTCAAAGTGATATCTCCCACCGTAAAACACTCACATTCTCACACATTCAAACTCTAAATATTTAAACTTGTAATTGGATTGCTGATGAGGTGCTCCCTCTGCTGGTGACTGGTTCTTGGTGTTTGTTTGTCTTTTTTAACTGGGTTTTAAATATTACATGGGTTATGGATTACCTGCACACTGTTAACCTACACATGAAAATTATTTTGTAGCAATATAGTTATTGTGCAATGTCCCTGTGAAATAAATATATTAAAAACATACCAGACACTGATCCACTAACCCAGGGGTGTCCAAACTTTTTTCACCGAGGGCCACATTTTGAAACTTATAGAGCGCAGGGGGCCACAGACAACCCGACAATGAAGTGAATCATTCGAAATGTTGCATTTGACATAGTTTCAATGAGCCTCCAGACTTTTAATAAGACTTGGAACATTAATATTAGGTTTGTATAACATCAGAATGCTTGAATTTTCCCAATTTTGCAGTAAAAAGTATTACTTTTTGCTGCCAACAAAAATTGGTCTGAGGGCCGCATTTGGACCCCGGGCCGTGGTTCGGACATGCCTGCACTAACCCATGTTATGACACTCCTGTTATAATATGACATCATTGCAATTAACTAGAGTCAACCTTCTTGAATTGTTTCATGTTTAAACTAATTATACTATTTGTGTTATTAATATGCAAGATAATGTCATTAGCACTTAATTTAAAGATTACAGAAACCAAAGACCCTCAGGTAATTACTAAAAGTGCAGTTTATTGCGATAAACATTCTGTCCTGTTCTAGTGATTCCTGAGCTCTATCAGATGATCCCTGAGCGAAATGCGTCTGTTGTACATGCTAAAATATATGTGCGACATTCATTCTGCTGTTTCCATCCCAGATTCCAAAGGTGAAGGATTATCCCACTTCCAACGGGACGATTAAAGATTTACAAGTTCACCGTGGAGGGGAGCCGTGCGCAGCAGAGCATTGCGAGCAAGGGCCAGTGCGACGGTTAAACTTTGGGAGGTTTTTGTGTAATCGGCCAAAGCGGCTCCCAAACTTCTAATGGTAAAAGCAGCTTAATTGTTAGGTCAAAGGAGAAAGGGCCAGAGCTGGTGCGATCGATGCAGGGTATTACATGGTATTATCCTCACATTTGATCAGGCCTATGTCACAATGTGTTATGTATGCTAGCATTATCTCACAATGGAACTATATAACCTAACGTTGTGTTGTGAGACATGCTACGTGATTTATTTACCATACATTTATAGAGTTAGCAAATAATTATCACAAGTACTTCATTTTCCAATATTAATAATAATAATAATAATAATAATAATAATAATAATAATAATAATAATAATAATAATAATAATAATAATAATAAAAAAAAAAATAAAAAAAATTGTGTTTAGGATTAAATAAAGTTAAAATATATGTGAGTGTATACTTTAAATTACAAATGTGTGGAAAATACTAAACTATATGGGGACTTTTTGAATGTAATCAATATTTACGGTTGCTGGGTAGGGAGTAAATAAAGAAAAGACAGAAGTACAAGTTCAGTTATATTCAAACATCAGTCAGCTGCAGTGGCCGTAATAATACTTTTTCCATACTAAAGCTGTGACAGTTCATGGTTGCTCCTCTGGGACTGAAACATGAATGAAACTTCATGGAATAAACGTAATTGCAGCGTGCACAACCATATGCTGCCATGTTTAACTATACTTCAGTTCATGCTCATAACCTCTGCGCAGAAAATTATTCTTTCTCATGCTGATGAATATTTCATGTTTATGGAAGTTATTCTATATTAGAGAACTGGAGAATCAGTGTGGATTATGATCACGGTTTAGCAAATCTGATGAGATGGCAAATGCAATCAATTTGAGGTGGGTTGGGTTTTTTTTGTATCCCAATAATGATAGTCAAACAATATTATGTCAATCCAACAGAAATGTGTTCAAACGTGTCTTTAAATGTCTTAGTTGAGGTTAAGGTATCAGACAAATGTGAAATGTCTGTAATAAAGTGCAGAAGAAGATTAACATCACATAACTTTTTTCATTTTTAATCTTTCTTTTTGTAGCATTTTTTTTAATATGACCAATAGCTTCAATATTCACATTTTGAATATCTTCAAAACAATATTCACATTATCTAATCTAACAACATATAATCAAACACAGTGAAAGAAAAAACGAGACAAGAGAGAGAACGACATAAAGTCAAAAACGATACACATCCAGCAAATAATAAAGAAAAGAAGAGAAACTCATGGCACACAAAACCCAAAGAAATCGTCCCATTTAGTCCAAAGTCTGTAGCCCAAAATTTAATTTTTTCCATTTTTTTTTCCCCCGTTTATTTATAGAGTACAATTCGTAACCAAGGCATGTCAAAGTGCTTCACACAACAGTTTAACAGTTTCTCCAACAGTCAGCATTTTCTTGTGAATAATGAACATTTTGACATGGTGTTGTAAAGAAACGTGACAAATAGAATTCTCTCCAAACATGATTTTGTAGCTCTCCACTGAGATGTACATATACTTTCCCATTCTTCACCTGCCAGAACAAAGTGGCCCTCTCTTTCCCATCTATCTTTAATGTAATCCGTAGAGTGGCTGCCCAACACATCATCGAAATATTGATGTATTACCTACCTGTAGCAGCAAATACATGACCAAATGCAAAAATGCACCATTACGGTTAATCATACATACAATCAATCAATAATATATGCTCACTAAATTTAAAAGTGCTAATTCTGCTGATAAAAGCTGCTATTAAGTGCAACCATAATTATTACAAATCATTATGTATACTGGTGTGAAAACCATGGTCACCATGTTTATTTGACAGTAGAAACACTGCAGAAGCTTCTGCCTGGCTCATTTTGCCTCCGCCCGCTCTCGCTCTCTCCTGTTTTGCAACTGTTTGTCCGTCCATCTCTTCCCTCCTCCCTTTCTGTCCGAGTTTGCCCCATTCGTGTCTGGTTCAGTGGCAGGGCACTAGGTCACAGCCCTTGCTTGATTTTCACACTGTTCCCTGTATACTGAACACAACGTCAACTTAATCAGGGTTAACTATGGTGGCGGTGGCTTGCTGAGCGGGGCTTAGCGTGGTGTGGGCCGCTGTGCTACAGATGGGCAGCGCCATAATCTGTGCAGCAGCAGAAGGCCTCACAGGGCACAGGAAGCTGAGCGGGACGCTGCAGAGCCAGAAGAAAAACATCTTTCTTCTTATCTTATAGTCCATATGCAACGTAGTAGGTAGTAAATAATATTTTGTCAAAATTGTGTCACATTGTATATTCATTGGAGGTGAAAAATCTATAAATCTATTATCTATAAAATATTTCACAACAGTGCAGAATTTTTTATTATGTTTTTTGTTTTGTTTTTTAAATCTGTTTTTATAGCGTTTCTTATAAACAATATACTCGGCATTCAAATTTGGCATATCTTCAACACAACCTTCACAGCACTGATATTCTCAAAATTTCAATATATTCTCCACCTTTTTATATTAATATTTTATGAAACGCATTTTGTTTTTCGGATCAAAATAAAATGCTGAACATATCACTATAATGTATACGGTGTACATTTACAATACTGTAAATCAAAAATAATCATTCATAGCAAATAATTGAAGCGTGAAGCGGTTTGCCATTTTTCACCGGTGCACACAGAGGGAGTATATCGCGGATGAACAGCAGTTTTTGTATATTTACCAGGCCTATACCAAAAAAAATAAATAAAAAGAGTATAATAAAATAATAAAATAATATTTTACAAACAATATTGAAATGTGTATAGTTTTTGAGCACATTCAATTTGAACATATTATTTACAAAAAGTATAAAAAGTAAATGGTCTTGGTCCGGCCCTGGTGTCACCCTTGGTCCGGCCCTGAGAGACAGCCTGAAGATGACGCTGGGCACTTCTGCACTAACACTTCCTGTAGCTTGCACATGCAAACAGTGAACTCCAGCTA